>JAWMRA010000020.1:18392347-18449220 GCA_035584735.1 Pseudotriccus pelzelni
GGAGGGGGGAGAGCATTGTTTTTATTCCGTAGCATCAGGTGAGTTTGTAGCAGGGATTGTTGGGTCAAAAAAACCCCCACCAAAACCCCAAACCCAGTAGAGCAGACAGCTTTGGAGAAAATGTCACCAAAATAACCCTGTGCTGTAAGAGCCAGGTAGGCCCTGCAGAGGTACCGGGGGTGGGGGGGCAGCAGGGCAGGGGGTCCAGGGGGCTCCCAAACATGCGGACTCTCACTGGTGCCTGCCCTGGAGCAGGGACAGCTCTGTGCTCGTTGTCGTGGGCAGTCCCAGCGTGGGGACCAGCCAAAGGACGGGCACACAGGGCTGTCCCCTGCTCTGACACACACCCGTGTGCACACACACACACACACACTCACAGACCCCCTCACGGACACCCTCCCCTCCTGTAACCCCCACATCCGACCGCGCTGCTCTCTGACAGCACTAATGATGCCGCGGACCGGCCCTGCGGTGTGAGGCAAGAGCAGATGAAAGTGATGTCACATTAATGTCAGCTCACAACTCGAGCCCACACAGCCTTGATTGCTCTTATTAATCTTGCCAATTTGTCTGTCAGCACTTGGCTAATCCCTAAATAGCCTCCCAACAGGTGCTTTATGCTTCCGCCACATCCCTGCTCCCCGGCACCCCCCGGGAGCCCCGCGAGCCCTCCCTGGTGACACCGGCTCTCTCCTGTCCATCTGGGACCGGCTCTTTTCCCCCGGGAGGGCTGCGGGGAAGAGAGGCGACTTTGCAGATGTTGTTTAGTCTGTCGAAAGAGGGGTTGGAGTTTGGGGCTTCCCAAAAGGAAGAGATGACGAGGGTGTGGGGAGAGACAAGATGCTTGAGAAACTGGGGTGGTGGAAGAGGGGAATTACCTGGTGGTAAGCAAACCCCTCTGCACGGTTTGCTCCCACATCAGAATCAGAAAACACATTTATGGCACAGCTATCTCAGAACAGTGAGCTGTGTTGCTCTTATTTGTCGTGAGTTTGGTGGTTTTATGGAGAAGTGAGAGAAGATTAAAACAAAAGGTCCAAGCTGAAGCCGCAGTGGAAAAGCCACGTTACACCTTAAGCAGTTTTATTATGTAACCATAGAACAGCTTGGATTGAAAGGGACCTTAAAGCTCAGCTCCTTCCAACTCTCAGCCATGGGCAGGGACACCTTTCACTAGACCAGGTTGCCGCTTATCCTGCAGTTAAGCTGAGGGTTGAGTATTTCCTTTACTATGTTATCAGAAAATCCACTGGCTTATTATACTGTGTGTTTAGCCATAAAGTACCAGCCATGACAATTCTTTAGTAAGAGACTAAAATTATTGTGTTGAAAGGCTTAGTCTTCCTAAGGTTGTTATTTAGCACAGCAGTCTTAGGTCACAAAACACAGATTTTGTGTTTAAAACTGTTAACTGGTAAACCAAATTAACTGTTAAACCCTTTTAATTGCTAAAGCAGAGACCAGGGTTTTTTTTGGCATTCACTAAGAGGAAAAAAAAAGTAATTCTTATTTCTGTTTGGAAACTGCTGCATGAATTGGTTCGTACACAGGTTACAAACACTGTGCTTCGCAATGTGCTCCCCCTGTGATTCACCTGAGGGATGCTCTGCTCTGGAGGAAGAGCTGCCAAACCTGGCTTCATGAACCAGGTTCCTATTTTTCATCCAAAGTTGACTGGGACTATTTCCAGCACAGCAGGAAGGAAGAGCTTTCAGGAACATCTTCAACCATTTCTCTAAAGTGTTCCAGGTCACCAAGAGAAGTATATTCGCTAAAAGAGCTCAGAGCTGTTCATTGCTAGCCCTTCAGATCAGATCCTAAAAGCTCTTAAAAAACACCACTCACAACTTGAAGTTGTTTCACTCCATCCTGACCTGGATTTATTATCAGGAGACAGATAGATTTTTTTCTTTTTTTCCTTTTTTTTGCTTTCTTTCTCCCCAAGCCATTTATTTCATCCAATAAGTCGATCCATCACCATGTTCTGGAACTGACCTACGATCCAAGGATATTCTTAGACATGCAGCATGTCAGGAAACGGCCAGCAGCCCCGTGTGATGCAAATATTTGGACGACAGAGAGGTAGGAAGGATTGTCCAAATGTTTACTAAACGCTGTTGATAGTCTAAGGATTTATAACTGGTGGATAATGTCTGCCCCCACACAGCTCCTCCAGCAGGTGCATCCAGTTTCAACATGACACATGGTATGTGTGTTCTCTGGGAAAGGGGATGCAGGAGAAAGCCAGTTTCACAGGGCTCAGCTCCTTTTTTTCCAGCTGCTCACTGGTTTGGAGCCCACGGAGCAGCAAGACGGGAGCGCAGGATCCACTCCAAGGATGTGTGCCCTGGAGAGCAATTCAAGCCATTGCTAACATTTAAAACCAAAACACAAGCATCCAGCATGTTTAGTTGGAATTTCCTAAGTGAAACCAATGCTCTGAACTATTTAGGCCCATCAAAATATTCCCTGTCACACTCCTTCAGTGCTGCGCTGCAGGAAATTCATGACATTGTTCTAGTTATTGTTCTTGGCATTTCACTTCCTAATTTCCACCGCTGGGATTTGAGCTCTCCTGTCTCACAGCAAGCCCTAATTGCTGCTGTGGGCACATCAGAAGTGCTGGCAGACCAGTTTTAATAATTTTTGGTGTTCAAAGAACTACAGCTTCTCAGAGCCCGCTGGAAATGCCCTGAACCTGTTGCCAGGTGGCCTCTACCCTGTCCCTCCAGGCAAAAGAGGAGTGTACATCCAATAAACTCCAGGCTGATGGACTAGAGATGGAAATACAGTTAGGAGAAGATCTAGTACCTTGCCCAAAGCCAGCTCTAGTGCCTTGATACCCCCTCCTGTAACTTGCTGTCCCAACGCTGCGCCTCATGATCCAGAGAGACCTCGCAGGGCTGCAGCCCAACCTTCTGCTCAAAGCAGGGCCATCACCAGCTCTAGACAGGGTCAGCCATGGCTTTGTTTAGCTGAGCCTTCAAAATCTCCAAGGACAGAGTCCAACAACCATGAATATTGACAGCCCAGGTAGCAGAGGAGCTGTCAGTGCCCTCGTGCCCATCCAGCCAGGTTGGGAACCTCTGCCATCAAAGCAGCCGCTGCTTTGGCGGAAAGCGTTCCCGCTACCATGTTATTGGGAAACAACGTCCTACAAAACAGCTGAAATCAGCACAGAGTTGAGTCACCCAAGTCTGGTAATGTCCTTCCCCTCCACTGTTTTGCAAGGTTTGGTGACGTTAGGAACATGAACTCACGCATTTCGCGTGCTGCAGACGCCCAGACAGCGAGCTTTTCTTAGTAACGAGCAGCAATTGTATCTGCTGCAGAAAAGCCTTTAATTCATCACAGCCCTGCACGAGGAGAGTTTACCGAGTGCTCAAATGGGGAACACAATGGCCCTATTGTTTTTCCAAGGGAAGATTTCTTCGTTTCAGGCTCTTGCGTAAACTGTATGTTTTCTATTTGCTACCTGACTCATTCCAATAACCTCCCTGAGACAGGGGTAAGACTATTTGAAACATCTAAAGACACTGTCACAGGTCGGGGACCAGATTATTAGTGTTACCTCTTTTGGTTTGTTTAAGAAACTAAGAAGAGAACTTCGTGTCCTTCTAGGGTGACGATGTTGTGTAATAGAATATATGGGGAAAAAAGAAGTGCTCAAATTCCAAAGTCATCTGTTGTGCTCCATGAAGTTTTTTTATATATTAAAAGAACTCAGTCCTGCATTTGATGTCACATTCTCAGTGTGACTTTAGATGTGGAGTCATAACTCAGACTAATCTGGGTCCCTCTCGCCTTGAATGTATTTTGCTACAGTTGCCAGTGTTGGTAACTGCTGGTAACTGTCCAACAGTCCACCAGTGCTGGAAAAGTGTTTCCTAAGCAAGGATCTGGAGCAATTAGCTGGATCCAAGAGAGAAGGATGCAAGGGAAACCCAGCCACATCTGGTAAGTGGCTGGTTTGTCACCGGGACTAGCATTGCAGGTGTAGAGAGAATTAAAGGTTTCATGCTGGTCATGCCAACGTGTTTGTACATCGATACCTTCAGGTTTTCTTGGCTCTGAGCCTTGGGATTACACTTGCACTCCAGTGGGAATGTGCTGTGGGACTGGAAGAGTCTTCCTGCAGGTCTCCCTCCGTGGAGACTGGGCAGGGGGATTGCACATCTGTGTGCCTGGCTCTCCTCTTTCCCCAGATCCAGACCTGTCTCAGTGTGTGCAGCGTGGTGGGAATGTCAGGGATCAGGTGAAGGAAAAGTTAGGATGGGATGGTGAGGACATGCACATCAACCTCCCACCAAACTGCCCCATGAAATTCCTCCTGGAGAAAGGATTCAGACCTTGTATTATCTTTCCATACTGCTGGACCACTGGGTTGGGAACTCATTCCCTCTTTTCCGAGCTGGTGAGGGACATCAGTCCATTTTTTAAGCCCTGAACCTCCAAAAGCTCTGAAATTTAAGCATCTCACATGGGTTCTTCTCACCTGGAAATGCTGCTGCTCAGTGTCTCACCTTTGCTGCTGAAGTCCGACTGGGAGAAGGTTGCAAAAGCAGCAGGATTTGGGCCAGGGGTAATCAAAGCAGAACTAAATGAGCTCAGTACATCCTGGTACATCCCAGTGTGTTTGGGCTTGGAGGGTATGAGGTCAAGACCAGCACGGTGGTTTTAGCTCTTTATGATTAGACATTTTTTCTAAAGCAAACCATTACCAACAGATGGAAAGGTTTTTATTCTACGGGACTTTCTCTGCCTCATCTGCCAGGGAACGTGCAAGACTCAGCTCTGCTTCCTGGGAGTAAATCACAGCATGAGGCTGCCTTATCTCAACCAGAGCCCCTGCACAGGAATGTTGCATTGTCCAGCCCTCAGGCCACCCACCCCTGATCCCAGGCATCAGTTTCTGCTCCACACCCAAGCTCTGACCCTTCAGAGACATATTTCTGTGAGGTCAGGAGGTTGGGTGGTAAAAGGGGAGTGGGGAATAGCAGAGAGGACGCTGAGGCTGGCTCTGCAAAGAGATTTCAGGGGGATGTTTACACTGGCCATAAAGTGCAGATTTGAGCCTGTTCCGCTCTCCAGATTTGCTGAAAATATGCATCAAGTACAGAGACAATGCCAGCTTTGAAATCTTATGGATGAGGGTGGACCACATGTGCTCTGCACCTTCGTTCCTTGGTTGCTCACCTTGGTCCATGAGGCCCAAGGAAGGGTTGGTTGGGTGTGGCAGGAGCCTTGCTAGACATCCTCTTGTCCTTGGTTCCTTCTTAGGACAACAAGGGTGCTTTTAGCATGAAGAGAGATGTTGTGGTACAGCCAAAGGGAAGTATAAACAAGCAGAAAAGTCCCATGGCAGACGGACACATGGGAGAAGGGGAGAAACAGCTCTGTCAGGTGGAGGTAAATGGATGGAGAAAGAGCTCTGGGTATTGATTTCATCCTTCACAGGACATTTCTTTCCGTGTCATGTTGGGGTGATTCAACACCTGCCAGCCTGTCAGCAGAAAGGATTACAGAAAATACCACCGCACTGGACAGTGAGGGGCCATTGTGTACATATCAGTGAAGCATTCCCCCCATGTGGAAACATTGTTCTTTGGGATCACGTCAAAAAATGATTTCATGTGAAGTTTCTCTGTGAAATTTCTGTTGCATTTGGCTGCAAGGGCCAACTAATTGGCTTCATCCAAGAAATAGCTGTGGAAGGGGTCACTGAGCAAGGTTTGACTATCCATCAGGAGCAGGGAGGGTCTGTTTCTATGTGTATCACACCATTTCCCAGGACATAGTTCAATAATGAGAGGGAAAGGAGGGAAAAAGGGAATGCTCCAAGAAAAATTCTGATTTTGTCAAATTGCTAAACTGAAAGGTTACTATTTTATTACATAGGCATTTACGTATAAAACCTTCTTGAATACAAAGGAAAACATAATTTCCTTTTCTCCACAAAGAATCTAATCCATTGTCCCATAAAACAAGGATTCAGGGTCCCATATAAAGGGTTGCACTGTGAATTCTTCCTTAACTACTCATTACATAAGTTATTCCAACTCCTACTAAGCCTTTGGAGAGAGTGGCTCATTTTCAGAGCTGGATTACTAAGCCTGAAGCCTGGGAAGTCACTCTTGCCCATCATCCAGCCCAGCTGCTCTTCCTTGCCATCCTGTCCCACTGAAGAGCCACAGGGCTGAGCCACCCACCGCAACGTCTCTGAATCCAATTCCCATTCCAGCCTTCCTTTGCTCCATGGCAGTGGATAGGAGTCTCCCTCCCTCTCTGTGCAGCTGCTCAGCTCTGCGAGGGAAAGGCTCCCAGATGTGCTGAGGAGGGAGCAGGCAGAGTCCTGAATTCCACTCTGTGCCGTGTGGACTCTTTGTATATTTTGTTTCGAGGAGAAAATATGTAGAGCCCTTGGAGAAGGGCCGGGGACCAGGCACGTCCCTGTGAGCACAGGAACCACAGGGCCAGGAGGTCCTGCAAGTCATTTGCCCTTGGTTTGCCTTTGCCTGCTAGATGGACCAGCAGCTGCTGGGCAGCTCTGGGCATCATTGGCAGCTGAAGTCCATCTGCATCACACAACAGGTCCCCAAACCCTTTCCTGGAGATTGCTCAAAGCTACCAGATCCTTTGAGAAAACTTACTTTACTTGCTCAAAAGCCAGTAACACCTAAACACCCACATTTGGTATTTCTGGCTGATAAATTATGTGCTGCACCAGATCAATAAATATTCACACACTCCTAAGCCTTTTACAGAGGTGGTTTCACTGCATTTTAAGTGCATTTAGCTGTGGTACTTGGTAGCTACTCGATTATTGCGTGAGACAATACGTTTATGAAGTGTTGGCCTTCATTTAGTTAATCACTTCATTGATGTGTAACACAAAAATGGTAAGAAACTAATTGTTCCCATGGAAACAGGAACCTAGCAAATGACTTCATATCACAGCCTGGCAACGGAAAAAGAAGAAACTTCTGTAATTGTTCCCATTAACCATGCGCAAAGGATTCATGCTCAATCTCTACTACACTCTGCTTCGCTTCTGCTGTGAATTAGGGGACCAAAAGTCAGCACAGAACCACATAAAAAAGCAACGAAACAAGCTGTGCCTTATTGAGTATTTGTAGTTCTGCCACCAAAACCATTTCCCTTCTGCTTTACAGGTTTCTGGCCAGCAGCGCCAAGGACTGTCAGGGCCAAGCCATTAATTCGGAGCTGTCGCAAGCAGGGGCTTTAACCATGTGCGTGCAGGAGGAGGAAGGACATCCCTGGCCACGCTGCAGGACACAGGACAACCCTCACCTCAAGGGTGAGTGCGTAGAAAGTGTAGGCAAAGCCAAATTTGAAGCAAGTAATCTGGGAAGCTGAGATAGGAGACGAGCAAATCGGTCTGTGCCTGCACAACATAACCCGAACCTCGCCTTTACTGAGGTTTCACCCTCTTCTTCTGTGGGAAACACCGATGACTGGGTTGTCAAGGGCTTTGTTGCTTTGGAAAATGCCTGTTATCACTGTAATGAAGCAAGTCATGTCTTCCAGTTCTCCGAATTTCCCACCAGACTGACATTTCCTCATCCCAGTGGTTTGCTGCAGGTCCTAGAAAGCTGCTTTTTGGTCATGGGCCATCACTTGCAAGACCAGCCTAGACAGTTTCAGGAAAACCAATGGCTCTGCAATGCCACAGGTGACCTGCCAGGTGGAGGTGTGAGCCTCCCATGCACTCTGCACCTCAGGGTGGAGGCATTTCCACCATCCCCCTGTTTTCCTGGGGGCTCTCCCTCTAAACCCAGCCCCATCGAGCACAGCAAGAAAAGGGAACTGGCAGCACAAAACCCATCCTGGCTACCAGGCCAATGGCCACCAATCCCATCACGTTCTCTGGAGGGACCAGGAAACACAGACCTGCTCCATTCCAGCACAGAACAGGTTTCTCACTGGGCTAATTACTGCTAATTGTGCCACTTGACTATCTCGCCAGCCTTACCCTGGACAGGCTGATAGAGTATCAGGGAGATAAGGAGCACTCAGCACAGGTAACTGGGAAGTGTTGTCAGACCTGCAGCGGGACAAGCTGCTTTCTGGAGGGGTTATCTCTCCTTCCCACAGCCTGGGGCACCAACCTCCTAAGGGAGACCCTGTACTCCTAAGCATATGTGGAAAGTCTAAGCTTTTCAGGAGGTGCTATAGTGGATTTTAGTTACTCAGGAACTCAGCAAAGGAAGCTGGAATTCATTTTATAGTCATTCTTTTAAATTTACTTAACATGCATTTTATTATTTTGGGTGAGTTTTGCTATTGTTAATTTAACACTGTGGAAATGAAAGTTTCAACATTTCCCCTCTTCTTTTCTTCCCCACAGAGAAATAAATTATTTTCTTTTAACAAACTCTGTATCTCTCAGATCTTTTGTTATTTTTCACCACCTCTACTGACCTACATGAAGTAATTCAGCTCCCACACCATCCTGAGCACCAGGTAGGAGTTACTAATACCTAATTACCAAAGTGGAAACTTGGACAAGGGGACATTGTTGTTCTTCAATATATTTTTAGAATTACTTGCAATTGTCAATAGTAAATCAAAATTACTTGAAAATTTTCGCGGCCAATTCAGTGAAAAGGTTTGTGTGTAGGTGCAGCTCCTGGCTGTGGGTACAACCACACATCACACCTGGCAGGTAAAATGCACAGGTTCACAATCCCTGCCCACAGAAGTACCTGCACGTTGTCTTGCCCTCAGGTATCTGGGTGCTTGTAAAAACTAAGAGCATCTCCCTTCAGTTGATGGATGGGTCAACAGAGCTTGCTCATGGCTATCAAAATCAATGACAGGGCAACCCACACACCTGAGAAACCTGCTGCGTCCTTTAATCCAAAGCTTAGGATGTTTTCCATGCCAAGTATCCCCACATATAAGAGCAACGTAGGAAAGATGGACAGAGAGGCAGAACATTTTCTTCCTCAAGGTACCTCAGTCATCTGCTTTTCCTTTTCCCTGTGAGTCTGGTGCACTATCAGTTTGGTTTAAGTTACCAGAGTTTCTCAGCTTGTTACAGTAAAGCTCGTAACAAAGTCTGTGGCCAGCTCTTTCTTTGATAATTCCTTCCCCCCGTTTGTTTATCTCAAGTAACTGAGCTTTGTTCCAGGCCCAAAACCAAAAGCCTTTCTACCCTGTTCTCTTCTTGACTTGTTGCAGATGTAACAAAATAAATCTTTAGAAAGAACAACCTTTCACTTCCTCTCTCCCATCTGATTCAGTCACAAACCCCAGGAAAGAAAAATAAATCACAACGTGAGCTTGCCTGGTCTCGAAGAATCGGCATCTAGTCCAGAAAGCCTCCATCCAAACTGGATGTGTCCATCTCCCAGAGAAGTCAATGAACACAGCAACCAAAAAAGATCTGATAACCATGAAACCCTTGTTTTCAACATGGCCAAAGTCAAGGACTGACAAAAAACTTGTGATCAGCCTGAGTGAAGGCTGACGTGACGGTCAGCAGCAGTTGTGAGCACAACCAAGATGTCAGTGCTTGCTAGAGCCTGTCCTTGGGCACTGCCCCCGTTCTGGAGATCTTGTATGTGTTCTCTCCTACTCTGCTCCAGCCCTGGGGTGAAACACATCAGCCCAAAGCCCTTTCCAGTGCCCACTTCACTTTCATCACCCTGGACTAGGAATGGGCAGCTGGCCACAGCATCCCCATCACGGCAATTGCAAGTGAAGAGGGACACAACTTCTTAAAATGGGGTTGCCTACCTTGGCCTAACCATGTCTTCAGTTGACATGGGTCCAAGTTAAAGACAGACTCAGCCTTAAACTAGGGAATACTGGAGCTGTATAAAAGGTATGGTTGGATTTACACCATCTGCCTGTTGGCTTTTGTTCTTTCAAGGATACTTGAGGGAAGATGCACAGAATCATAACCAATTATCAGAAGACATTTGGGTTATGCCTCTAGTCCCAGACTTTCATTCTGGAGGGATAAACTGATGGTTTTCTTCCTTTTTTTTTTTTTTTTAAATAAATTTAAACAAGAGGCCTTTACACATTTGAAACAATCTGTACAGTTAGCATTGAAGAAAGTGTAATTAGACACTTTGAGAACTGGAAGAAATTAACTCCAACCACAGGCCGTCACTCAGACTATTACTTAATAATATTTCCCAAATGTGCAGAGTACTTAGTTTTTAGAATAACAGGAAAGAAGTGTAACTTCTCACTGAGAGCAAAGGCTTTGGCCTGGGAAGTGGGCATGAAAAAGTTGAAAACCCGAAGATGTTTGTCACCTCCCACCACCTGAGGGCTACTGGGGGCTCAACCTGCTTGGCCGCAGTGCTGGGCTGGGAAGGATGTGACCCATGGTCCACAGCCCCACTTGGTGCTTGAATGGCTGGAACAGAGTCAAGGGGAGCAACTGGCCCCGAGGTGCAACTGCGAGAGGATCTCCTTCAGTTTCCAGCATGCCAAGGAAACCGCTGAGAAATTGCTGTTTTCCTCCTTCTCCAGCACCGGGCAGAGCTGTGGCCTCACCCCACGCTCCAGAAGCCTGGCTAGAAAGAGATTATTGTGATTTCTGCCCGTTTCTTCCCTCACTACAAAAGGCCCCATTCATCTGGGCTAATTTTGGAGGGAGAGCAAGGGGTATCAGTAGCATGAACTGTATTTGAGTGTCTCAACCACGCTCGTTGGCCAGTCCAACCCAGGGAAATAGATATCGTTCATTTGAAGCTTTTTAGTGGATCATTTCTCTGACTTTAAACAGAAGTATCTTTTCTGACCGTGGCAGGTTTAAAAAGTCCTGACGAAGCAGAGACGACCATTTTCACAGCAAAAAAAACAAGAGGCCATTCAAAAAGGGAGGGAAAAAAGTTGTCCTCGTGTGTTTCTGCTCCAGCAATCAACATACCTACAATTTGCCTACCTAAATGTACCCCACATATACACAATAAGGCCATGTCCAGACCAGTGAACTTCTTGCCTTGATTCAAAGCACTGAAAAAAATGAATTTAAAAAAAAAATACACACGTGATGCTTTGTATGCTTAAGCACTAGTTCTTGTGGAGCACAACTGGGACTTGACTGTGTGTGTGGGATGAGCTACAACGTAATTGCTTTCAGCAGAATATCAGTGTAGTCTGTAATTAAAATATATGAGATAGCCAGTTTCAAGATTTTTAAGTGATTTCATCTGTATCGGGTGATTATGTCTCTCTGAGTGGCTCATTTAAAATGATACTTCTATTTTCAGCGCACAAAACGGTTCCTGGGCAAGAGAGAAAGATAATTTTGTCCTCTCCTTCTTGCAGTGTCTGAGCAAGCACCTATGGAAGGTTGGAGAGACAGAGCTCAGACTTGAACAGCACGTCCCACTGCTGGGGAAATCCTTGGTGAAAGCTGCCCATGAAGTGACATTCCAGAGATGGAGTGGAAGGTGTCAAGAAACAAAAGAAAAGAAAAAAAAAATCCTCAACAGAAAAATCTGGCACCTCCTAAATCACAGTGACAATTTCAGCACAGTGTTTACTCAGGGTGGTAAAAATAAATTGCCTGAGACTGATTATACCCACATGCCACTTGCCAGGCAGCAGGGATGTCCCACAGCGTTGGAAACCAAACACAAGGAAACACGTGCCAGTGGGAATCCCCATCAGTGTGACAACACTGGGGCCGGGATGGCTTTGCCCCCAGCCCCAGTAAGTGGAAGCAGCAGTAGGAAAAGGGATTTGTCACTCCTTCCCATCATTCAGGCATGAGGCCACCACAGATGAGCCCCTGGACAAGCGAGCAGTGTGGCTTTAGAGTATCCTGAAGCTTTGATAAATTCAGCCTGAAGTCATGAAGCCCCACTGCTGGTCCTCTCCTAAAGCCCATTGTTTGCAATCAGACCTTCACTAAAACTCATGCAGAAGTGAAGGGAACTCTGCTGCATCTTCCCTAGAAACAACAGCAGGGGAATATCCTGAGCCCAGTTTGAGGAGAATAACTCAGGTCTTTAACACCTAACACACAAAGTGTCCCAGATCACCAGAGGTAGCCCATCTCATCCCCACTGGAGCGCTCCTAAAAGCCTTTCTCTCATTTCTGGTCTTTCTCTGAGGTAAGTTCTGTCTTTAAGAAGAGGTCACTGTCCCAGGAGGCTGGAGGCTCCTCACATTGGCACAGTCACAGGGTATGGATAGTTTTGGTGGGGTTCATCTCCCCAGAAATCTTGCAACTCTGATGTTTTCCTTTGCTGGGGGCTGTCAGGCTGAAGTGTCCCCGAAGGAGGGAGGGAACCCCATCCCTTGTCTAAAAGGCTGAGTGAACTGACAGGATGGAGGGGTGAGAAAAGGCTCAGAAAACTAATCACAGTTAACATATGTGACCACGGACAACTTCCTGCAGCAGATCAGAGGCTCTGAGGTCAATAAAACCAGTTACTTCAGCTGAGCCAGGGCAGATGATGCAGGTACTGAATTACCTCATCAGGGCTCTGTTGCTCTTAAAAAAAGGGGAAAGAACAAGAGGTAAACCCTCTGGAGAATAAACATGACCAAGAGATGACAGTACAAGTGTGCTGACTGCAACATGCAACAGTTTTCAGGGGATCCCAATGATACAGGTATGTCCAGAATAAATCCTGTGCATATCCCAGTCACTCATGGGCTTTGACTCTGAATATGTGTGAAATATCTTGACTTTGCTCCTCCTGGCAGATACCAAAGCCAGCAGTGCCTGGAGCATCCTCTTCACTGTGCAGGAGGGATGCACACTCAGGAGCTGGTTCATTTTTTGATCAAAATAAGTAATATAAGAAGGCAAAGATGATAGCATTGCTGTTATAATTGTAATGAGACACAAATGCTATTTTGATGGTTTTCTTTGAAAGAAATACACAAAGCCCAAGTGATTTAATTAAAGATCTCCCAGGCTTTGCAATCAGCATGGCCACAAATGAAGGGAAATCTACTTTTATGTGGCAGAATGGATGGGTAGTTTTCCCTTTAAAATAAAAAGAAAGATGAGGAAAAGACATTTGAAAGAGTTTTGTTTGTAAGGACATGACATGAAGGACCTACATCCCCCGTGGGAGAGAAACACTGTGATTAGCTCAGATAAAACTCAGAGGATTTGGTGGGTTTTTATGTTTTATGAGTACATGCATGATATCACACTTGTCTGCTTTACCCTGAGCACATCTCCAAGGACACCTCTGGCAAAGGCATTTGGGAACAAGAAAAAAAGGGAATAAACTCCCAGGAAATTAAAGATACTAACAGGTATCAAGAAACATTCCCCCCCCCCTCAATTTCTGAAGCACCTTCTGAGCTTTTTCAGAAGAAATGCTCAAAACCCAGGATGCAGAATCAGCCTTTCAAGCTGCCGAGACCTTTAAACCAAAGAAGTAGGATAGGTCACTCAGTAAAAGGTTTTTATTTTTGGCAAGCAGGCACAGAGAAAGTGAGGATTTTTGACCTGAGTGTGTACAGGGCTCTGACCACCTGGGACTGCTCTGCCTGGAGGAGCAGGAAACGCTGTGAGGCTCAACCTGATAGAAATAGCTACTGTTTCCTCTGCATCCCATCACTACGGAGGCTGTGAGGTGCACAGGGTCCCACATGCATCCAAGACTTGCTGCAAAACATCGGGGAAATGGTGAGAGGGCAGATTAATCCCGCCTACTCTGAAGAAGCCCATGATTAATGCAACTTGGATAGTGTTGTAGGAAGGGGAATAGCTTAAAAAGATGGAAGGAAGTCTGTAGCTGTCCCTAGTTGATACTATATATGGTCCTTGGTCAGTTCTGCTTTAGAAGCAGAAGCCAGAATTGCATTTTTATTGTATTTCTTTTTAAAGCAAAAAAAAAGGTCAAATAACTTCCCCTCACTAGAAGAGCTCATGGTGATGGATAATCCTACGAGTGGCAGCTGCTTCATTTTGGGCCCTGGGAGTGTTCACAGGGGCTGCTACAGGGGTTGTGGCCCCCCTGTCCTCTGCCAGACCAGCAAGCCCTTAACTGAGTGGCCTGTCTGTTCCTACTCTCTCAGGAGTCCCCCAGCGCCAACTCTAACCCATGGATGGGCTTGGCAGGGAGCTGGGTTGGGTTTGACACAGGAATTCTCTGGGCCAGAGCTGGTGTTCGTGTGGGGGCAGAAGTGGGCTGGCAGGAGACAGGGCTCTGAGGATGGAAAAGGTGTTTCTTTTGCTGTTACTGGTTCCCACTGCACAAGTAGCACCAGGATAGTGCTGGGAGCTGCATGGACAGAGGTTGCAGATGTTTCAGCCAACCAAAGAGGTCACTCACAGGTGATGAGAGAAGTGATGGCCATAGACCCATGGAGGAACATCCTGAGGGACAATAGGGCAATCAGCAAGAAGCGAGTCTCTGCCACCTCAGAGATATCCCAGAGGATCCCAGCTCCTTCCCTGTCCCATCCCACACTGACTTTTACCCTCAGTCCTCTGAAATCTCAGTGCTCCTTTCCACCTGTCTGATACTCAGGCTTATTTAATGGGACAGGCCTTTCCTAGCAGGACAGGTCCAATATTTATCCCCACTATGAACTGGCCACCCCAGCAGGCTGATTTCTCAGGGCCAGGGCCATCTGGTTGTCCCTCCTCCTCTCCAGCATCCCCCAGCTGGGGTCCAAAGCATCTGGAGCTGCATTTGTTGCACAGTCTGAGAGCCCTTCCCCTCTCTGATCCCACCAGCACTGATAACCAGCCCTGCTGAAAGTGCAGGAACATCCCCCATTCCCTCCACTCCCCTTTTACATCTGCTCTACATTTGCATCCCAGAAATTAGAGAACTTAGTTATGTGGAATTACATAGCTGGGGCTCCAGTATGGAACTGATTGGGTATTCAAGCTAAGTAAGACGAGTTTAAAGATCTTTCCAGGAAATTGAGTGGAACACCCAAACTGACATTCGGTATTAAATATTATATTTGTGCAGTTGCTCTTTATAGCCCGTTGGCATTGAACATCTGGGAGCACGATTTATAACACACAGAAACTGAATACCTGCTCAAAATTATGCTCATCAGAGCTCAGAAATTAGAATATTACTGTGTACACTCTGAGCCAGGCCATTCCTACAAGGTAGGGCTATTAAAATATGATTAGCTGAGCCATATCTGGTCTCAGAAATGTCATACACCATTACAACTCAAAAGACCTTGATGCAATATTATTGGCACAGTCCCCTGCTTGATCAGCAGCAAGATGCCAAAGAATAAATCTTGTAAATACTTGCCCCAGCACCAGGAGGGGAATTAAAAAGAGAAGGAGGAGTCTGGGAGCACTTGGTTGTACATGTTGGAGTGACTCTGAGCTCCTCTTTAGGGCAAGCAAGAGCTGAAAGCTTGAATGGGATTATTTTTCTGATGTGAGAAGAGCTTTGCTGCTCTTCACTGCCTCAAGCACTTGTTGCCTCATCCTCTTCGCCCAGGACAGAGGTGGGGAACTCACCCTGCCACAACCCCCTCCCAGTGCCCAGCAATCACAGCTCCCTTTCCCCACCATGTTCACGTTTCCAAGAGCTCCATGCACTTCATGGGTGGTCAGGATTGCATTTCCTGCCCTTGCTGGAGAATAAAATCCAAACCACCACAGAAAACCTGCAGAGACTGGGCTCAGGTTGGGATAATTATGATCTTCTTCCGCTTCTGGAAACACAGTGAGATATATATATATATATATATATACACATTTGTAGATACAAAAAAAACCCCTTTGCACTATGTGATCATCTCTCCTAACGAGGTGGATTGACCCAATCAGGTCGGCACTGCACAGAGTTAATCACTAAGTATTCCTGTGCTGAAACCTCTGCAGGGGCAAATCCCACCCCAGGCAGTGCTCAGCCAAGGGTGGGCTGCACTGGGTGCCCCATCCCCAGCACAGACAGAGCCCTCCAGTCCTGGGTTGCTCCCAGATCCAGAAGAAACCTCCCTGAGGGCTGAACAAGGGGTGCCTGCCCTGGAAAAGTCACTCCGAGGCACTGATGGGTCGGTGCAATTACAGCAGCCACAACTTCCCCCGCTCCCCGCCCGAGCCAGTCCTTGCTCTCCGTAATTGAAGACATTTCCCACAGGCGGGTGGCACATATATATATATATATATATATATATACATATATATATATATTTTAAGGGTGCCTGCACTAAACCAGACACCCGAGGAAGACTCAGTTTTGCAAAAACAAGGCAGAAACGTGGTGTTGGTTTTTTTTTTTTTTTTTTTTTTTTTTTTTTTAAAGACTGAGGCCAGGCGAGGTCCGAGGTCCCAGCCCCGGTGCCCCCACTTCGCTGCTCCCTGCCTGCCCTAATCCACGCAGAATTCCCTCCTAAAGCGAAGGCAGTGCTGCCTGCCCCGGCCCGGCAGGAGCTGGCGCTGCCTGGCTGTGTCAGGGCTTATTACTCCGTGTTTTCACACTTATCCCCAAGGTGTTGAACTCGCCCCGAAGGTTAATTAGTAATTTATTGCGCTGTCATCAGTTCGAGGCTACTAATGGCTTCAATTTAGCCCCAGGGCTTTTGGGTTTTTATTTTTTTTTCCTGCTTTTTTTTTTTCCTCCCTTCCTTTCCTCCTGCCTGCTTGGGAGGAGTTGGGAGTTGCAGTGCGCAGGAAAGAGGCAGATGTGCTTGGAAAAGCACCTGGAAATAAAGTCCAAAGGTGTAGCTGAAGATCACAGAATCACAGATTGGTTTGGGTTGTAAAGGACCTTGAAAATCATCTCGTTCTAATCCCCTGCCATGAGTAAGGGACATCTTCTACCAGATGCCCCCTCTCCAACTTCAGGACTAGACCCCAGTGGTCTTGCATACACAAGACAATGAAACAATTTAAAACAGTTCGCACAGAACTGCAAAACTGAGGCTATTTCGGTGTTTCCTAAATGCCCAGCCTGAAGCAGCATCCTCTGGACGGCTTTTTCCAAGGCGAGGTGGCCATGGAGCACGGATCTCGGGCCAAATGGTGCTGGGTGACTGCCTCTGGTTATCTGTATCCCTCTCTCCTCTTGAAGGACACAAAACCATCTTGGCTGGAGACTCCTAAAGCAGCTTCACGCACAGTGAGACATCTGTGAGTGGGCAGAGGGCAGCCTGGGAGGACACACGGAGCCCATTATCCTGGCATCTGGGTATCTGGTTTTTGCATGCTTGGCTGCAAGGCCTGGCTTAGCAAAGACCTGTGGTTTGATCCAGCAACGACTGGGCTTGGAGGAGCTCAAAACTCCTCCTATCTGCCCCAAAAGCCCTCCAACCACCCAGACAGGTCTTATACGCTGTCACCAGCGTCTTATACAGGTCACCAGCAATCCCTCTTTATCCTGCCTTCAGATGCTTCTCTCCTGTCACGGAGATGTCAGTCAGAGACAACATGTGGGTTGTGTCCCTGTTTCCCTGCATTTCCTTCATCCCTGGCCTGCCTGTTGGAGAGACTCTTGAAGAGCAGCCGCACACTCTTTTTTTTTTTTTTTGAAAATAACCACGTTTCCTGTGTTTATACAGGCCCTTAGGTAAACCAGTCCCAGGGAGCAGGGAAAGGGCCTGGGAGGTGCTGGTGGGGTCCAGCCTGGGTGGCTGTCTCAGCACTGCAGCCTGTTTCCAGGGCAGGAAGGGATGTTTGGGATGGAAGTGTCCCACCGGGGCTGAGACACGTGGGGTGCAGGGACAGGTGGCAGCGGGTGGACCTGCCACCACCAGCCCTTCCCTGCACGGGCACTGGGGACCTGGGGACAGTAACAGTGGGATGTGCCTGGGGTTATTCACAGTGCTGGGCTCCCAGCTCATCCTCACCAGGCATTCATGGGGGAGAGGGATCAGGAGATCGGAAACGGATCAATTTTAGGAAAAAAAAGGAAGAATTAGATCTCATTGAGAACATTGGGGCACTTTTTTCAACCAAACGGCCAACAAATCCCTTGCAACTCACTCTAGGGAGCAATACAGTGGCAAAGCCCAGCCTCAGAGGGAAGCAGGGACAGTGGGATGTCTGCATTTTGCCCAGCTACAGGATCTGTTCTGGGGCTGAGGGATGAGGGTTGAGTCAGTCCAGGGAGGAGGGTGGAAAGGTGCAGTTCTTGAAATTGTGTGACCTGTCAGTCAGACAGGAAAAAAGTACAGATATTTCTTTGGATTTTGATCTTTAAAAGAAAAAAACCCCTATATTTATCTTTCACCTTCAGACACACACACGTGGATTCCCAGAGTAACATCTGCTATTCCCCCCCAGCTTTAATTTATGGCCGTCAACTTTAGGGCTAAGGACAGTTTATGGAAAAAAACACCTGCTTTCCCCTACTCCCAGGGCAAGGGTGGAATTTTCTCTGACTCTGCGTCCTAAATAAAGCTCCGTTCCAGGCCTCGATGATTCATACCATGGCTCACACACATGCCTTATGTTAGGAGGCCCTGTCAAGATGCTCATGCCCCTCTGGAGTTCGAGGACTGGAGCACAGGCTTTGCACAGAGCTCATTTATCCACATCACCTTTCTGCACAGCCCAGGGGGAACCTGAGCCCTGGGACCGGCTGCCCTGGTGCTGATGGGCAGAGAATCATAAATTAGTCTGAGATCATCTAGTCCAACCCTCCTGTGGGGACATCTTTGTCTAGATGAGGTTGCTCAAAGGCCCATCCAACCTGACCTTGAAGTTTTTCCAGGGACAGGGCATCCACCACTTCCCTGTGCCAGTGTTTCACCACCCTCAGCGTACAAAACTTCTTCCATGTCATGTGTCAAACTCTTTCAGAAAGTCATGGGAAGCTCTGGCTACATTAGGGGCACTGGAATCCCAGCAAAGCCACCCAGTTCTGGATGTCAGCCTGGTTTTACTACATCCCAAACCTATCCCAGGGGGTTCCATCCTTCCCATCTCTTCTCCAAATCCACCTTACACATGCACCAAGCTCAGGCCAGCCCTCACTCTGCTTTCTCAGCAAGGCAATATCTCAGCCCTTTGACGCAGATCCCTGGCTCTGCTTCTGTCATTATAAAAGATTGTCTGTCCACTCATGGACATTTGTCAAGGGGAAAAAAAGGGGGATGGGAAAAAAGAAAGAAAAGAAAAAAAAAAAAAAAGGAAAAAAAAATCAAAATGAGAATTGTTGGCAGCAAATGGAAGATAAAACCCGGACGCTCATCCAAGCTTGTATTTGAAAGCTGATATCCAGCACTTGGGAATATGCGCAGACCCCCCATGGAGCAAAGCAACCCTCGCCCAGCACAGGGTGTCACCCGCAGGATTGGACCCTCGGGGGGCTTCACCCCTGTCCCACAGCCACTCCACGCACTGCAGCACAAGCACCAGGGCAGATTCGCTGCCTCCGCTGCATTTTCCGAGTGGGAGCAGAGCAAGGTGGTGGCGGTGGGATGGGGTGGGGAGAAGCCTGTGACTAATCTTGTAACCTTTCCTTTTAGTGTTTAAGAGAAGCGAAGTCTGTTTACAATAAAACGGAGTGATATTTTTCATCCTTCCAAATGGAACAAGGATTATATAAACAAAGTAACCTCAGACACAGCAAACACCTGTCGAAGGGAACCGGCTTGAAAAGACACGCAAGGACTATCTGTCCATCCATCAAGGCCTCCTGTTGACTTGTGGTCAAGTTCAAGTTGAAGTGCACGGCAGAGATCTGCTGATGGGGGAAGGCTGTGATAAGCAAAAGCATTAGCAAATGTCCCTGTTTTTTTCTTGGGAGGTTAGAGAAGGAGCAGGGAAGAGCCTTCTACCCCTTGAAATCAAGTAGTGTAGGTTTGCACATTCCTGGATAATTTCTCAACTGAATTGGAGCAGTTTTTCCTGTTCTCCGGTATCTCACTTCCAAGAAGAAAGAAGAATTTGAGAAGTTATAGAATAACCCATCAAAAACATCCCTGTATCCTCTATATCCTTTGGCTCAGTTTTGGTTTCAGTCCCGCACAAGAACATGTAAGCTTTCATTTCATTCAAACTGCCGTGGATTTGAGTTTTTCACAAATTAATCAGTTCAAATGCAACCGTGCTCACATAACCCTACAAGGCTGGCTTTGAAATCAGTAAGTCCTTCAGCTTCAGCAGTGCCTTGTGGTGGTGAGTTCCACAGATTAATCATGTATTTCTTCCCACAGTGTGAGCCTACATCTTACCTTTAGTAATTACCGGCCCAAGGGAGCTAAATCACTTATGTCATACCCTTTTATTTTGCTTTTTTCTGTCAACAAAGGTTTGTCAAAGCCACCCAGCTCCTTGAGCAGAACCATGCCAGGGAAGCACTACACCTGTAACCCAGACATGGTTTTGGAATCATAGAATATCCTGAGCTGGAAGGAACCCTCAAGGATCATCAAAGTTAAACTCTTAAGATGAGCTCTAAAGCAATGCAAAGATAAAAGGCACATAAATCTTGGTTGAGTCTTGCTGGCAGTGCCTTCAAACATCTCTGCATCTTGTGATCTTGCTGGAGTGATGCCACAGGAGATGCCCCAGGTTTCAACCACTCCAGTTGTGCTTCCAGGCTTGATCACAGAATCACAGAATATGCCAAGCTGAAAGGGACCCACAAGGATCATCAAGTCCAACTCCTGGCCCTGCACAGGACCGTCACCAAAGCCCCACCACGTGCCCAAGAGTATCATCCAAATGCCCCCTGAGCTCTGTCAGCCTCGGTGCTGTGACCACTGCCCTGGGGAGCCTCTTCAGTGCCCAATCACGCTCTGGGGGAAGAACCTTTTCCTAATATCCAACCTAAACCTCCCCTGACTCAACTTCAGGCCATTCCCTCAGGTCATATCACTGGTCCCTACAGAGCAGAGATCAGTTCCTGCCCCTCCTCTTCCCCTCACAAGGAAGCTGTATCTGCAGTGAGGTCTCCCCTCAACCTCCTCCTACTGAACACACCAAGTGCCCTCAGCCGCTCCTTGTATGGCTTCCCCTCAGGGCCCTTCACCATCTTCGTGCCCCTCCTTTGGATGCTCTCTGACTTGTTTCACGGTGCCCTTTGGTTGGAATAGAAGAAACAAGAGCAGACTTTTCCAGAGCGGAACTGGTGGAAGGTGTGTCATCTTCCAGAAGCCATTGCCCGCTCCCCTGAGGAGTGATATTCCCCATGAGCAGCAAGAATAAGAATTTCCAAGGCCATTGTTCAAAACCATGACAATTTCAACCTCATTATGACTTTTTTCCTTTTCCCAGCCCTCCAAGAGCAAGGCAAAGGAATATTTTCTACTCCAGCACAGATTTCTCAGCTTGCATAAATCAGCTCCACTGACGCTGTGGAGACACGCCAGCTTACACCTACCCAGGAACCTGCTCTCCTGTATTTTGTATCTCGGATTTCCCTGTCTGAGGACAAGGAAGGCTCCAGCAAAGTACAAACTACCTGTTTATCTGACATCCCATCCCAGAGAACAAGCCAACCCTGCAGGACTCTGCTCGTCGGAAACATGGCTGATAAAGTGCAAAGAAAAATGTCGTCTTCCGCCGTGCACAGGGTTGTAATTCTTCTGAAAGCTCTGCTTAACAAACATTTTTCCACCTGTTATGAGAGATGCTGTCTTGCTTTGCTTGGGCTCTGGAAGTGCGTGCTGACAGGCTGTGTGTAATGTCATCTGCCTGCTTTAAATCCTGTTCCAGGCTTGGAAATCCAGCTGGCTGGATTGAGGATTGTTTGGTTGGAAAGGGGAGGGGGGTTCTTTTATTTTTAAATAAAAATATTTAGGAGGGTTGGGTTTGGTCCTACCCTAATGAACAGTTTGACACAGATTATTAATAACCATCATGATTTAGAGTCAAAGAATGATTTGGATTGGAAGGGACCTTTAAGTTTATATTGTTCCACCCCCTTGCCATGGGCAGGTTGCCCCGAGCCCCATCCAACCTGGCCTTGGACACTTCCAGGGATGGAGCAGTCACAGCTTCTCTGGGCAACCTGTGCCAGGGCCTCACCACCCTCACAGGGAGGAATTTTTCTGTAATATCTAATCTAAACCTACTCTCTGTCAGTGGGAAGCCACCCCCCCTTGTCCTATCACTCCAGACTCTTGTAAACAGCCTCTCCATCTTTCCTGTGGGCTCCCTTCAAGTACTGGAAGGACACAATTGGGTCACCCCTAAGCCTTTTCTTAGGCTGAATATTTCATACTCAAGACACTCAGCCTGCAGTATCAAGCCCTGGCCACAGAAGTCTTTTCCCAATTTGCACCTCTATCTATTCTCTGGGTTTTTTAATCAGTCCTGTCCTGTAAAATTCTTCATGTTGGAAAGGAGATAGTAAGTCACAGAGCTCCTAACATTTTCTCTTTATGAAGAAATGTGGCTTTTCATCTTTAAATAATTATTCAACTTGTTCCTTAATATAGGCTTAATATAGCTGCTTTACAGTGTTCCAGTAAGAGCCAGGCATTATCTTTTAATCGTGACTCATCTTCTTATCCAAAACTATACATATTCCTTACAAAAACACACAGCTGAGCACTCTTAAATATTTATTTCTTCGCCGAAAGAGAGATAGGACTGGTACCAGTAGATCTGAGCCAAAGCTCACATCCAGGTTTATAGCCCAAGTTCTGAGCTCACCCTGCATTTTCTAGAAGGGTCAAATTTGAGCCCCCAAACTTGCCTCTTGTCTTGGCTCAGAGATCTTCCTGCCCAGGAGTGGAAAAGTAATCCCATCCTGCCCTGGGGATTTCACTTGGATGAACTGAACAGGGCAGTGGCACAAGGGGAATCCAGCACACCCTTTGCAGGGTCAGCCTTGTGGGAGATTCCCAAGGGATGCACTGGGTGCCCTGTGGTCCAACACCTCAAATCCAGCAGGAGGGAATGTGGCTACGAGTTCACCTCTGCGTTTCTAACCCAGTGTTGTAGGATTGACTCGCTATAGGTCAGGTTGGACCAAATCCTGATCCCACTCCCACTGATTTTGTAACATTTCAAAAAGTGCTGACACTTGCCAAGACATTCCCATATAAACATGAAGAAAATCAAGCAGATGAAACTTGGATCTGGATGAGGGTGCTCGGATCCAACTTGTTGGCTTGAGCTTTCTAGAACTAACATCCAGCTTGGGCAACGGGAGCAGCAGAGCAGAACTTGCATGACTTTCTCTCCTTTCCCAGCCTGTCCATGGATTTGTTACTGTCCCAGGCAACAACCACGGTTTCTAACACTCAGAGATCTCTGTATTTTCACACACACACTCCCTCCAGATCACCTTTTGGCTGCTTCTTTTCCAGCTCCTGGACTCCAGCATTATCTCTGCTGATTGTTTCCAACTATAATACATTCTTGATTTTTTTTTTTTTACTTTTCAGATAATATCAAAACTTCTTCCAAGCTACTTTGTCTTCTAGCCAGTACCTTTTAAAGCTGATGGGAGATGTGTGTATCTTGTATCTCTCAAGACTGGCTTCTCACTCGAGGCATGTGGGCACAACACTGGTGCCAAAGTGTTATATATAACACGAAATTAGATCCATACAAAAGCAGCTACAAATGAACTGCAGTTCAAAATATGTCAATACATTCAGTTTGATTACTAGGCTGTTAGAAATCCAAGGTGAAGGTGCATATTAGGAAAACCAGAGCAGTCACAGTCTGGGAATAAGATAGCATCTGCCCAAACTGCTCCTTACACATTCCTGCTGGGTAGGCTAGCTGCCTTTGGGTGGTGTTCCATGCCTTTCACTGGTTTCCGTGGCTAAACAAAGAACCAGGCACTGTAAGCTAAATTCAAGCACTAATAGCAGATCAGAGAATCATAGAATCATAGAATATCCTGAGTTGGAATGGACCCACTGGGATCATCAAAATCCAACTCCTCTCCCTGCACAGGACAGGCCCAAGAATCACACCATGATCTGCCCTTTACCCAGACGGTCCCACAAGATGCTTTGGGGAATCACAAATCTGGTCCATCTCCAGCTGAGCAGTGACAGCTGTTTCATTCATGCCAACCCAACCCTAACCCTGGCAAATGCTTCACGGCTCTGTCTCTCTGCCTTCACCTTCCTCCTCCAATTCCTCCTCCCAGCACAACAGCAGGAAGAGCCCAGCTTGGCTCTGGTTCCTGAGCCTTTGGACCACAACACACAACTTTGCTTAGGATGATGTGAAATCTTGAACCACTTTTCCATAATCCCACTCCCACCAAGGCCAGTGTGTCAGGTCCTTGGTGGCTGCACTTCCCACTGAAGCCACCGAAGCCAACGGAGCTGGGCTGGAACACACCACCTGACTCACTTGGCTCTAAAGCTTTGATTATTGACTTCAAGGAGAAGAAACTCCAAGCCTCCATGACATTTTCCTGACCCCAGAAGAGTTTAAGCAATAAACTGTTCTCTTGTCATGTACAAGTCCCCCAGGACCCCTCAGTGGAACAGACCACGAGTGTGTGCAAGGTACTCAGCCCAGCATTTGGAGACCACAACAACGGCGCTACGGCTGAGAATGTTAATTGTTCTCCATCGCCCCCAGTGATTTTAGCATTTCATAATTCCTCTGCTGGCTGACAGCTGGATTCTTCCTTAATTAGAAACCAGTTGTAGTTGAAAAATCAGACATTTCCTGGAATTTAAACAACTGATTTTCCACCAGTCAGCATCCAACACCACAATCCTACAGTTTCATTCGAAGCACATTGGAAAAAAATCATCACAGCATGCTGGATGAGTGGGGAAAAAAGGGATTTTGATGACTTCATACATTCAAATACACCATTCCTGGATCTTTGTGTTCCAGCTTATTTTGTATTTTGTAAGGCGGAAATAATGCCATTCATTGATGAAACCACAATTCAATGTTTTTAAAAGGCAGCATGTTGTTAAATACTGTGAATGTATCTTTTAAACAGAGAGCTGGCATTTGATTACACAATTACTCATCTCTGCCTTAGGAAACACATCTTTATTCACAACCAATGCAGAAAAAATATTGATTTTCTTTTTTTCCCTCATCGGTTGCCACTGAATTTGTTCGTTTTCTCTCTGCGTCAAATTACTGTGACAGTAAGGAAAAACTCTAAACTCCTGAGTCTTAGGCTATTGAAAAGACAAAAGGAAAAGCCCTTGGACAGCTGCTGGCCTCCAGGAAACTCCACGAACGAAGACCTACGGCGCTGCATCCTAATTACATCCTTGGGGAACAGCAGAGAAGAGAGAGCCCCAAACACTCGCTCTGGTGGAGGCAGTAACAGCAATACCGTTTGACAGGACATCTCAGCTGCTCCTTTCTGTTCCAGAACCCACAGTTTCAGGCATATGTACTTTTTTTTTTTTTTTTTTTAACATCAGTCTCTATCAGTTGTGGTCATGGGAAAGAAATAACCCTTCAGCTGTAACTGATTAAAGAGGTTGGTGCTTGAGTTTGCAAGTAGCCTGGAATAGGAGCTGGTAGAAATTTGAAGATCCTGCTTGTTCCTGTGAACTGTGTGCCGTGACCTCCAGAATGGATGTCACTTGATGGAGTCTTTGCCTTTACTGGGAGAGGACAACTGGAAACAAATGGAAAAACAAAAAAAAAGGCATCATGTACTTAAAATGACCTTTGAAGTTGTGACTGCACAAAAAAACTGCCCCCGATTGGAAACCTTGAGGCAAGAGCTCGGAAGTCATTGAAACTGGGGTAGCTGGTGTAACAAGTACTTCCCAGAGGAAGCTATTTTATTTGTGAAAGCAACCATGGAACTTGGAGTCCTCTTTGAGTACTGGAACTCAAAGGACGTATACATTTTACTTTGTTTTTTAATTTTTCCTCCCCTTGGGAGCAGCTGGGTTTTCCCCTGATTATCCCATTCTCATGGTCTCATCTATTTTGGCATCACCTCTGTTTTGCTTGCTTTGCCTGGGGGACGAGGGCTCCATAGGCAGCCAAACCCCTTCCACCCTAAGCCTGTGAGACGGAAACTGCCTCCGCTTGTGAGGGTGGTGCTGTGCATCAGGGAAGGAAATGGAGGAGCCAGCAGGGATTTGCACTTGTGGGCACGCTGAGGTGCAGTTTAGGACCTCTCTGCTCAGAGCATCTGCACAGCTGAGCCTGTGAGGGGATGACGCAACTGGGACCACAGAGCGTTTCCCCATCCCCAGCTCATTTAAAGCACAGGTGAGAAGCTGTGGCAAATGCTCTGGAAAGGACACAACTCATCATGAGATCTAATTTGTCCCTAGATAGCATGTTAGCCAGGAGAGAGTTTGCCAAAGGCATTTAAAAAGCTTCTTTGGCCTTCAGCAGGGAAAAGGGAAACCAAGGAAGAACACCTGTTTTAAGGAATAGGAGCAATTCTGAAGAGCATATGCAGAGGCTTCCAGAGGGTTTTTAAAATGAACTTGTCGAGCAACTTAAATGGAAATGTTATTCCTAAAGTTTATTCTAAGATTTGTACATGCTTAACCCATAAACCCACAGCAAACAAACAGTGGATAAAAGCCCCGAGGGTAAATAGAGAGAATAAATCCCATGTGGATCACTGTAGTTGTGGTGGGGGAAATCTTCTTGGAAGAGACTGTTTGACCCATTTTCACTCCTTCTGCCAGCACTCTGTTGGATATAACACACCAGAGAATACATTTCATCCCATTAAAACCTGTTTTAGTGGGAGTGTTGCAGCCCACTGAGGAAAATCAATGATGCCAAGGAAATCTTACCTCAGTTATTAGTGCCAGGAAGGTATGTGAAGATTTTTAATAATAAGGGAGGCTAAACAGAGATGTCTGTTTTTCATAATTGCACAGTGCTCCCAAGACAGCTGTTCAGCCATCTTGAAAATCAATGTTTTGATGCCCTTTGAACCTTCTTTTCCTGTTGAGTGTCTCTCCTACAGGTTGCTCCCCAGGATGAAAACAATAAAAGCAAATATATAACAGTAAAGGCCTGAGGTTAATGTCTTTAACAAGATAATGTTACTTAAGGGAACTGTAAACCAAATCATTCCTAAATTCCATTTGTTCTTTGCAATCTAGGATATATTATGAAACCATATGTGAGCATATGGATGCATACATAGTGTGCAGGATTTTTTACAGTAATACCACTGTGTTTTCACATTGCGTATTCCAGTATTCCCATATCACATGGTTTGCTGAGAATTACTATTATTCTAACCATTAATCCTTTTATTAATAGCTTGCTATTGCAGCTGTGTCATAAAGAATCACATGGTAACTTAGCTAGCTAATGTGCAAGATCTAAAATATTTTGCACCAGGTCATTTTACCAAGCAGATTTTTTTTTACTTTGGATTCAGTACCACAAGGTAATTCATTCCAACAAACTGGCACATGCCTTTAATATTTTTTAACTTTTACCAGAGAAGAACTTGATAAAATTACTTCAAGCTGCCTTCCTTGTGTATATGTGAACTTTGGGAAGAAAAGAAAACATGAAAGGGTAAATAGTCTCCTGATGCACATGCACTGTTTTTTACACCCACTGAAAATGTATCTTGAGACATGTTCAGGTTACTCTCTCCAGAAGTTCCTTTTGCAGAATGCTTAGACATTTCCTGCAATTCAATTAACTTTGGGCGTATTTGATATGAAACGAGACTCTGACCCTACACGTGTGTTTTTCCTTGATTTTCATGGAAATGGAAGATATAAATATGTACAGCCCAAAGAAGGGAGACTAGTTTATTTAACTTTTTATTACCTGCAATGCTATAAAACCTGGAAACAAAACAGAAACATAACTCTACCAAAACATTTTGGAGGTTGTCCAGAAAAAAAAATCTAAGGACACTTGTTTCTCCTGGTATCTCCATCACTGGAATAATTTTCATTAAGAAAAGTGAAGGAAAATCCCTGCCAGTCACTCTCTGAAGACAGAAGTCTCAGCTCCTTGTGCCTTCTAACTGCAAAACTGTGTAGGTGCAGAGACAAAGGATGCAAGAACTTCATCACTATGAAAAACCCTGAAAGTTTAGGAAATGTTGGCCTGAGTGCAGTTCTTCCTCCTCTTTTCTCCCCCTGAGTCTAAGTCATGAATATTTGGGTTGAGATCTGCTATAAGGATCAGGCAGGAGGGTATTTGACTGTGAATCAAGAATCTCTACAAGTGGTCAAGATGGAGAAGACAAGGCTCTTCAACATTATTTCTAGCAGGAATAAGCTTAATCACCCCTATTAATTATCAGCACCATCTACCTGTGTGCCTGTGAACCATCAAAGCTCTCTGAAGATCATCATTGTGCCTTGTGGTATTATTTGTGCCACCACACGAACTAGAGGCTTTGGAGAAGTGCATGGATGAGCATGGCAGGTCTTGCCCAAGAGAATTGCCCTCTGGGACAACGAACAGGCACACATGGAAACCAGAGTGAGCTGCCCCAGATCACCCAGCAGGTCAGTGACGGAGCCAAGGACGAGCATCTCTGGCATCTTCCCACAGAACCACCCAGTTTCTCATTAGTCTCAGAAGCTTCAGCAGTTGTTCCCTCATCTGTTCTTTGTGGAACAGCAACACAAGCCTCAAGATCTTTGCTGTAGCCCAATCTGGGCACCATAAACAAACCCTACAAGGCACAAAGGGGTGAGGCACAGTGGGAGGAGACCTCCCACCCCAAAGGTCCTGGGCTCTGATTTGGCCACCTGAGCCAGCTGTGTGGTGCCAACACACGCCGTGACCTTCACTGGCAGTAAAGCCAAGGTGCTCCAACAAGCTCAGGTTTCACAGGACTTGTGCAGGGTTTTACTGCTGCCCCATAAAACACCTTTCAGAAATCCAAACATTACCTCTTTCTTCTTGCACAGGTGACAGGTTTTCACGCCAAAAACATATTTTTAGAGAGGTTCCAAGTATTTCACTTGCTCTCCCCATATTAATTAAAGATTAATCTAACCTCACCGTGCCATCACAGCTGCTAGTATAGCACAGCCTTGGGGCAGGGGACATGTTTATCTCATTAATTGTCATTTTTCCTCCTGTGCCATCAGCAGAAGTATCACCCCACAGTCCAGAGCAGAAGGGATAAACCAGCACCATTCTCCCATCCTCCCAAGATACATCTACACTTTTCCCAACTCAGGTTGCACGTCTTCATCCATACAGTGTCTACAAAGGAATAGGAAAACAATGCTGTTTAAACCAGCAGACATTTTTTAATTCATATCTGTTAAAGGAAACAGATTAGCAAGGTGATGTTTTTTCTGATAGCAAATATATTCCCAGAATTAACATCTTCTGTAGTGGATTAAAGGAAGATCCTACTGAATGAATAAATGAAAAAAGCATCTGAAAACATTCAGTGTTACTAAGCTTAAATTTTTATACTCGGAGTAAACCCTGAATTATAACTTGGAAAAAGAGAGCAAAAAAGTAGGAGGTTTGAGAAACATTTAATTATGAGTGGTGGGTGAAGGCTGTAAGGAATTGCTAATTATTTCTCAGAAGCTGGAAATTTCAAATTAGATGAGCAGGCAGCAGTTCTGAAACAAACAGATTAATTTTTTAATGACACTTCATCACTATATGCGGTAAAAAACACATTGCCCTGAGGATGTTTTGGGTACCAAGAGTACAAATGAATCCAAAAATCCACTGTCCTCCCTGCTGCCACTGGGAAAAGAGTTACAAATTTGAGTACAGACATGCAGCATTGAATAAAAACAGTGTATTTATATCTAAAAGCCCTTGAGCACTTTTGGCTCTGGGCTCTGTTTCCACTGATTTAAAGTTCCTCACGGTTTGCAATGGATTTTTTAAGTGATCAAATGCTTCAGCTTTTTACTGTGTGTCTCCCAGTGTGAAATTTTCATCCTGGAAAAAGGAACTCCTTTAGCATGAGATTTGGGATCCCTGGAGGTGGAGACAAATGTATTTGTGTTTGAGTGTCTATGCCAGAAAGACAAACTGACACTCTATTCTAATAAACATATTCTAAAACAACTGCAAAGAAACCTTTACCTCAACCTCCCACCAAACAAAGATATTTTTAGATTTTCTTTTTTTTTTTTTAATTAAAAAATAACCACGAAAAGCTCCCAAAATCTTTTAATCTAATCTTGGCTATATTTTCCCCTTCAATGCCTGAGGGATACAAGAATTATTTATAACAGGAAACCTTTGATTTCTGAGCTTTCATGGTGTTTTTTTGCAACGTTCCAACTCACAAAACACAGCTCAATTTTTAAGCAGAAATCAAATTGCAACATGCACCCCGGGGCGCCAGAAGGCACCTCCCTGGAGGAGGGAACGCCTGTTCCCTCCTACTGCCCTGAGCAGGAGCAGAATTAGGTGCATGGAAAGGGTTTGGATAATCCCACCCTTAAGCAATGCAAGCTCAGGATGATGGGAAAGCACCATCCGTGTCCTGGAGAGCTCCATCCCTTGTCTGTGCCTTGCAGGAACAGCCTGGAGAAGGCAGTGACAGACACATTAAGGACCCCCTTGGGAATCTCTCTTCCCATTAGCACGGCCAGCGTGAGGTTTGCACGGCGGGGTCAAGGCAGGGCCTGACCATCTCCCTGACAACAGCACGGCCAGAGGGGCCTCCCCCGGCCTTCCCAAGGCCGGTGGAAAGTTTCTCACTGACTTCATGGGTTGGACTGAGGGCCGTGAGAAGCACGTGGATGGCACTGTCCCATTTTTTCCCACGTTGCACAACCGGCATGGATGTAACAGAGAGTGTAAAATCCAGCTCTACCTCTTGGAGAGGAGCCTCGTTCCCCTCTCCAGCCCCATCCAATGTGACACTGAACTCAAATAAAACCTGTTTCAGCTCTGCCAGACTGATTTTAAAGAGGATCTTGCTCCACTCCTCCTCACTCCGAGCTGTCGTAGGTGATGCCATGGGCACAGGGCTTTGGCTGGTCCGGGCTGGCAGTTTGTGCAGACAACAAGGTATGCTCTTCTGTTCAGTAAAACTTTCCCTACAGGACGCAGCCCAGTGGAAAAACCAATGCTGAAAAAATTTCTGGTGAATGGGAGCCTGTAGAGTGGAAGTGATTTCAGGGTCAGGTGTTGGACCACCTTCTCCAGCTTCTTTGGAGAAACAAGTTTCTCCAACTTTTTTTGAAGAATCAAGCTTTTCCAGCTTCTTCAGAGTCCACCATCCCCATCTTCTTTGCAAGTTAAAAAGAAAAGCCTCTTTGATGCCTTGGTCCTTATGAGGGACCAGAGTAATGGTATGTTTATTATCAGAAATTAATATTTTTTTCCCCTTGGGTATGTCTTCTTTTATTCATTTAACGATTAATAAACTTGCTGAAAACAAAATGGGGGCAAGAAGCTGCTCAGTGGATGAGACTTTGCTGCCACTTTTATTGACAATGTCTTTCTAATATTACAACATATATTGAACAATGTGGATAAAACTGAGTGAGAGTATGTTTGTAAAGATCAGCATCACAGTCTAAGTTATTGCAGACCTGAAAATGTTAACAATTAAAAAAATAATAATCATGTGGTGATATTTTTCGTGCAAGCTTCAATGACCAGAAAACCAGGAAAGTTTCCCTGCATGTTTTAAAGACATATATATAAATATATACATATGTATATATAATTAGGTCCTTGCAGATGGAAAAATGAATGCCAAGCTCAGCTTAGGAGAGGTAAGTGAGGTTTCTGCACACAGAAAATTTCCTCTTCTTGCCTGCACAGTTGAAATGGGATTTTAATAAAGGCATTTAATCAGACCCTATATAATTTCAACACTAACAGCTTTTTATGGCCCCTTTTAATCTTGCCCTAATTATGGTTATGGAGAATGTGATAATGGTTTTTCGTTTGCTGGCAAGCTGAGAAAACTAATTTTATTGCTGGTTTTTCCAGGCACTTTTCCAGGCAGATGGGCTGAGCCTGGTGCCAAACATGGTCTGAGACTGGTCCATCTCCTGACTTCCTCACTGAGGTGATGAGAATACACTGAGTAGGCTGCAGAGCAGGTACTGCAGCATATCCCTGGCTGCACCAGCCCAAATCCCATCTCTGACCCTGTAATTCCCTTCCTCGTTGTTTAATCACTCCTATTCACACACTGAAAAAAGCCAGTGGTTTCTTTCCATCATGACCAAAACTGCAGCCATCACACACATCCAGGAGAGAACTCACTGAGGGAGGAAAACAACTTCATTGATCTGGTTGAATTAAAAAAAAATAAAATTTATTAGGATAGGAACTTATTCCTCCTGGACAGAGAAGCAGGGCACAGAGAAAAGATGTGGTGAATGGGGAGGTCATTTCTCCCATCTTGTTAGGGCTACAACCACTTCAGTGACTGCACCAGCTGGTCCACAGTGGGTAGAGTCTTGATCCAAAGCGTTTTTCCCGTATTTCACAGGTGGTCAGCTATCAGCCAGGAATCCAAACCCACAGACTAGAATAAATCTTAGAAGATCACTTTTAACTCTAGTAATAATACAAAGGCTGCCCTGAGCTCTGGCAAACCCGTTCCTCCCAGAGTTTAGTTCTTTTCTTTCCCCATGAAAAATGATGGCTCCCCCTGCCTTTCCTCTACCTCCAATCCCAGCAATGCCGCATTTATTCTATTTGACCACTCATTTTCCTTCTCCCCTCCCTCCCTCTTGCACGACAGCATTAATGAATGGGAACATTTTTTTCTTGCTTTCAGAGACGCTGCGAAAGGTTTCAAAGCGAATTCTTTGGAAGCCCAACAGGAGCCCCCACTTTCCCCTGCAGCGCATTCAAGGCGAGGAGAAATCACCGTGACCCCATCCTCGTCAGGAAAAATAAATACCTTTCCTTCCATCTGAGCTGCAGTTCTGCGTGGAACAATTTAAGCCTTTCCCGCCACCTCCAGGCATTGAGGTTTGTAATTGAAATCCTGAGGATCGGGGTTGGCCAGCAGACAAACAGGGAACTGTCATCCTTTAGCATCTGCTTTGCTTTTGGATGATTTAACTGGCCAATTGATCTTTGGTTTTCATTAATATTTAATTTTTTTCCCTCTCTTCCTCTTGAGAGGGGAAAGGTGTTATGAGTGCTACTCTTTGGAACCAGGGAGGAAAGTTTCGTTCCACCATGCCCCTCTGCTGAGCTACCTCCAACCCAGCCAGGAGAGATCGCTCCAGGGATGGCTGAGGAAACCATCTGGTTTTCTGGGATGCTTTAATTGCTCAGCCTTTCTGCCAGGAGGAAGCTGATCACTGCCAGCTCCTGCAGGAAGCTTTCCAGGCTGATGCCTGACTATAAGAAATTAGATGGACCTGAGAAACCTCATGCAACTTCAAAGCTGGTCTTGCTTTGAAAGCCCAGGAGGTCTTCAAAAGTCCCCTCCAACCTAAATTATTCATGGCTGCTTTAACATAGCAGTCTCAATCTTCATAAGATGATAAAGCCCAAAGCTCTTAATTAGTAGAATAGAATCACAAAATCTCAGAATGGTTTGGGGTCTTAAAGCTCATCTTGTTCCACTCCCTGCCATGGGCAGTGACACTTTCCATGATCCCACATTGCTCCAAGCCCTGTCAAACCTGGCCTTGGACACTTCCAGGGATGGGGCAGCCACAGCTTCTCTGGGCAACCTGTGCCAGGGCCTCACCACCCTCACAGGGAAAGATTCCTTCCTAATATCTCATTTAGCCCTGCCCTCTGGCACTGGGAAGCCATTCCCCCTTGTCCTGTCCCTCCATCCCTTGTAAAGAGTCTCTGTCCATCTTTCCTGTCGGCTCCTTCAGGTCCTGGAAAGCCCAATTAGGTCACCCAAAAGCTTTCTCTTCTCCAGGGTGAACAATTCCCATTCTCCCAGCCTTTCCTCATTGCAGAGGTGCTCCAGCCCTCTACAGTAACACACTGCTGGTCTTTCCTGCTCTGCTGAACGGAACAGTTTTGCAAGAGAGAACATGGATTATCAAGCTACCCCTGGCATTCGTTAGATCTGGAGCTTATTCTTCACTAGGGATCCAGCTGTACTTCCAGGACATCCTCTGTCACATTCCTTGAGCCCAAGGGCATATCACAAAATATAATCTACGTATTATTTTTTTTATTTTTTAATTTAGCACTTGACATGCCTGATAGCAAAATAACCCGAAATCCGGGTAATCCAGTTTGCAGAACATCCGAAATCAGTGCAGAGTTGGAACCAAACCCAAATCCAGTCACATCAAATCAGATTTATTTAATTATTTCCCAGCCACCTTCCAATTCCACACAAGAGCCTGTTTAAGTGTCTTGCCAGTAGAGCACTGTGGAATGTTTTCCTGTGCATGTTCCCATGTTTAGAACAATGGGATGCACAATAAAAACTCATCATTTTGTGACACATCCATCTAAATGTGCCAAACACAGGGCAGGGGATCCTTTCCCGCAGGTGCCAGTTTTGCACATGGCTGATGTTTAAATGGATACACCTCCAAATTTCCAATCAGGGACGCACCTTGTCTTCTCCAGGTGAGTCCTGACCAACAAACACCTTCTAGCAAAGAATCCAAGATGTGCTCTGGCTGTCAGAGGGAGCTTGTTGCCATCCAGACCATCAACTAGACTTTTCTGATTTTTATCTGACGTATTTTACTCTTTTCTTTTTCAGAGAAATTGCTTTGTACCACCCCAAAATCCCATTTTTAGGTTTGGTCTTGCATCCTGAGAAACTGAGGACTCACAAGTGTCATTCTCCTCTGTTTGCTCAGGTTTCCCCCCATTTTTTCTCCAAGTTTTCTCTGCTGTTAGCTCCATCATTTCATGTAGTCCCAGGTAATTTAAAAGGAGAATAATTTCACAGAATCATTTGGGTTGGAAGGAACCTCTGGAGATGATCAAGTCCAAGCCCCTGCTCAAGCAGGACAGTGTCCCGTGGGTAAACTTTGGCTATCTCCAAGGATGGGGATCCCATACCCTGCCCCAGAGTTTTGGCACCATCACAGTGAAAACCCAGTTTTCTTGTGTTCTGTTTACTCTGAAAAAAATGGATTTAGGAGCCACAAACTCATTACACCTTCCCAGCTGTTCCCCGGCACAGCTTGCTGAGTGCTGAGAGACAGAGTTGGGATTTACAACATTAATTACAATTACAAACACTTTTTTCTTTGTTTGGGCCACAGCTGACTGAGATCTTTAGGTCCTTGAGTAGGACCTTCCTTTTACTGTTTTCCTAGAGGAAAATATCAGTGTTTCCATGTTTGCTGCCCTTGATTCCCTGCTAAACTCCCCCTCATTTTGCTTTATTCTGTGTGTACAACTCAGTGTTGTACTTTAGCTCAGTGTGTACAACTCAGTAATCAGGAAAACTGGTGACCTGCCAGAGCCTTTTCCCACTGCTGTTACACAGATCTGACATGTCTTGAAGGGAATTCCTGGCTTGTTTCAGGATATTTCCTCTTTTTTTTTGCAGTGTTCACACTGCACAACCTCTTCATCTCCCAGATCCAGACATTCTTCCACACCAAAGTGGATTTTGTTATAACATGACATAACATAACATAGCATAATATAATGTAACATAATATAATTCTGGACCACATTCTTGCTTATCACTAAAGACTTTTTAAATTTAATATCAATTTCTTCATTTAATATCAATTGTATTTTAATATCAGAATAATAATGCTAGAATAAAAAAGGATGTAGCCAGATAAGAAAAAGGTTGCCAGGTTTATTCTAAAGTTATTATTTTTTATTTTACACTGCAATAAATACTATTTCTGGATCAAAACAGAGCTTGGCTATATCCCGGATGCTTGACAACTTCCAGCTATTTTCATTCAACTGGAGTTCCACAGTCTCTCTACAGTTATATCCTTATCTATGTTATTAATATTATTAAGCACCAGTAACTTTTCTGCCACGTGTATAATTGTGGGTTCAGGGAGTGGCTAGAATGGAAATTAGGTTAAAACAGCAATATTTTAGGGAATTCCCAGCTGGAATGCAACAGCCTAACCCCTGAGTCCACAAGGAATTAGGTTAAAAGATCAATATTTTAGGGAATTCCCAGCTGGAATGCAACAGCCTAACTAACCCCTGTGTCCACAAGGAATTAGGTTAAAACAGCAATATTTTAGGGAATTCCCAGCTGGAATGCAACAACCTAACCCCTGTGTCCATAAAGAACGTGAATTCAGTCCTCCAGCTGGGAATTAGCACATGTAAAGCCAACACACAATTCTTTTGTAAAACCACTGATTCAGGAAAACTGGAGTGGGATTTGGGAGCAGTCAGGAGCGCCCATCCAGCCTGTGCCCTCGGGGCTTTTTCCATCCCGATTTGGGTCTCCAAATCCATCCCTTTGGAGCTCCAGGTGAGCAGTGGATCAGCAGGAGCCTTGCCAGGATAATTCGTCCTGCTGTCTGTTCATCCAGAGTCCTTGAATCCCCGCGTTTCCCTGGGACCCTCCTGCCAAAGCCTCCATCTGGGATGCCCAGAAATACGGCTGGATGGGAGGCAGATTTAGTTCTCCCACGTCTCCATGGGCCTATCCATTTGTAACAGCCATCCTTGTCTTTGCCTTCCAGAGGAACCTTGAAAAGGTCTCGGGAACCTTATTCAAGGATGAAGGTTTAAATCATGTGCCAGAGCTGGAGTTGGCATCGGCTACAGAGGGGAGAGATTTATTTCCAGGAGTTACATCTGTCCCATGCTTCATTCCTGAAGTGCAGCTGTGTCACTGAGAGTTGGCTTTAGCCCTCCATCCCATAATGCCTTGACCCAAACCTTTGGTATACCCTCTGCTGAATCCCTTCACAGCCAAAATCCAGCTCCATTTGTGGAAAATAGGTCAGGAACGGGACCAAAATATGGACAAGAAATAACAAAGAGTGAGTCTGTCTCAGGCAGCAAAATTCCAGCCTTTTCCATGGAATTCTCTCTTTAATACAGCAGGAATATTTCCATCAAAGAGGGTGTATATGGTGGGGAATTTAAAAGCAAAGGGATTTCCCATTGGAAAACAGATTTGTTTGTGGAATTACCTGGTTTAGCCTCTTTAATGCCACAGCACAGTCCTGTGCTGCTCTTCTCAGTATAATGTTTTCCATATTATTCAATATGGAATTTTATTTTTATGATCTGAAATCTAAAATAAAATTGGGCAGCCTGTGGGGCTTATTTATAACCCAAGAATTCAGGATTTAAGCAAAACTATTTTATTTGAAACAAAGATTTTATAGGGAAAAATACCAGTTTTCCTTGGTTTATGACTGAAAGGAACAATAATTTTTAAAAGCTCTGAAACCCAGCAAAATACGGTATAAAATCTCAAATAGGCTTTCCCTAAGGGTTCAAATTTCTGATTACTCCGCTGGGTTTTGGTCGGGTTAAAATGTCAGAGAAAATATACAGAATTAGACTTCCCCCCATGCGTGTACTTTACATCAACCAGCATTTATTTACAGAAAATATTTAGTTTTACATATTTTTCTTTGTTTTCTTTGGAAATAGGCTTTTGTTTTCTTAGAAATGGTCTTTGAGAAAAGACGAATGGAAATATTAATATTGTATTTTTTACTGATTTCTGGTTTGGTCTTGAGATTTCTTGCAGAATACTGAAGATTAATGTGTCAAAAATTGATCAGAACAGTAAAATTTCAGGATGCTTTAAGACCATCTTTTTAACAGAGGTAAGAGTATTTTAGATTAATTTTTTTCCCTTTCTGCATCAGAAGGATTATTAGGCACTCTTCTTGTCCTGTTCCATCTCTCCACACCGAATTTCCCATCACCAGGGGTAATCCTGCTTCCAGCTGCAGATTTATGGGCCATGAGCTCCAGGAGTGAGAATCTCATTTCACGTGACAACATCTTGGATTCTTTTCCGCAGAACAGCTTGGCAAACACAAAGGAAAACGGGAACGTGTCATCCCGAGCAGCAACCTGATATTCCAGAGGGTGGTGATCAATGGACAGGAGTGACTGGTGGTGCCCCTCGGGGTCCATACTGGGACCAGTGTTATTTGATACCTTCATTAGGACACAGATGAAGGGGTCAAGGGCACCTGAAGGACAGGGCCATCCAGAGGGACCTGGACAAGCTGGAGATGGGAATTTCATGAGGTTCACCAGCCAAGAGCTGGTGCTGCACCTGGGTCAGGGCAAACCCTGGGATCAATCCAGGCTGGGGATGGAGCAGCCCTGGAAGAAGGATCTGGGGGTGTTTGTGGATGTCCCGGGCTGATCCCACAGCGTGGGCAGCAGGGAAGGGGGGGATTCTGCCCCTCTCCTCCATCAGGTGAGACCCCACCTGCAGAGCTGCCTCCAGCCCTGGGAAACAGCACAGGATGTGGAGCTGTTGGAGTGAGTCCAGAGGAGGCCATGGAGATGCTCCAGAGACTGGAGCCCCTCTGCTCCAGAGCCAGGCTGGGAGAGCTGGGGCTGTTCACCTAGAGAAGAGAAGGCTCCAGGGAGAACTTAGAGCCCCTTTCCGAGATCATTGAAAAACATCAAGTCCTAAACCTTAACAAGGCAATTCCACTGACCAGGAATTTGCCCTTCCAACACCTGGATACCACTTAAGAGCTTGTCGGATACTCAGTTTCCCAGATTAAATCTCACTTCTTGTTGATTAGGCTTGAAAGTCTACGGAGATCAAAAACTAGCCTTCCTTAAGGAAATTTTACGTATTTCAGATTTTCATATATATTTATAAATATTTTTCTAATATGTCGTTATTTTTCTGATGTTACTTATATACTTTTAACAAAAAAATATTTGTTTTTACTTCCGAACATTGAATTACCTATTCCTGGGAACAGCAGCTCTCCAGGACGGGGCTTTGGGGCGAAAAGGGGCGTGGATTTGGGATGGGCTTTTCCGAGGAGTCGCGTCACTGGGGCGAACCCACGCGGTGCGGGCGGATCCACATGATCCAGGCGGATCCACGTGTTTCCCCCCCCCCCGTCGGTGTCCCCTCCCTCTGTCCCTGCCGGGCCATGGCGGGGGCGGTGGCGGCCGCGGGATCCGCTGAGCAGCTCCAGGAGCTGCTGCAGCTCCGCGACAGGTGAGGGGGTACCGAGGGGGTGGCACGGGGGGGTCCCGTCTTCCCCATCCCCATCCCCGTCCCGGGGGCGCCTCCCGCGGTTCCCTCCGCCAGTCCCGTGCTGGGGGGTCCCGTCCCGGCCGTGCCATCCCGGGGGTTCCTTCCCGGAGTTTCCCGTCACGGGGCTCGGCGAAACCCGCGCGGGGAAGGATTAAAAAAAAACCAACAAACCAGCAACAAAACAACACCCAACCAAGCCGATAGGTTGAACAAAGGCTCCGGGTTCGGGTCTTGGCGCGATGCTCTTAAGCCCCGATTCCTGCCCCCGGGGGTGGTCCAGGAGGGCGCAGCTGGAGGGGTCACCCCGCGGCAGCTCCTGTAGGGAAACTGTAGGAGGCCAAATGGGCAAATCGGCAGAAGAAAATGATATGAAATAGAGCTACTCTGCCATTTCAGGTTGTACTTCTGCAGGCTCCTGAGAGTCAGCAAAACCAGCAGTCACTGCACAGTGTTTTCAGTGGAAACAGCAGCACTGGGTTGTTTATCGAGAAAGAAAGGGGCATGAAATTATTCGTCTCGTGCCACGGGGCTTTGTTAATCTGTTCCTTTGTTAATCTGGTTCCTTGTTAATCTGTTTTTGTGCTTTAAAAATGAGTAACTCTCCTTTCACGGAGTCATGGAATGTTTTGGGTTGGAATGGACGTTAAAGCTCATCCATTCCACCCCCTGCCATGGGCAAGGACACCTTCTGCTGGACCAGGTTGCTCCAAGCCCTGTCCAACCCGGCTTGGACACTTCCAGGGATCTTATTCCAGCATTCCATGCTCATATTTTACTTTGGGAGGCAAGAGTTGCAACAACCACCACTGTAATTACAGATGAGTGGGTGCTTTACTGATTAAATGAGTGATGAAACCACCAGCATCATATTCCTAAGGACAGCATAAGGAAACCTTGATGAATGTGGATTATGGGAAGAAGAAACTTGCTGCATCTCTTCCAGTTTCTTTTCTGGAGTTGTCCTTCAGCTGAATTCTTGTGTGGGGACATTGCAGAAGGAACTGTCATGTGTCAAAATGCAGGGAATACTTTGCAGGGATGCAGGGAATGCGTTGTTTAGAATCACTTCTGTGCTTCATTTTGCCAAGTCTTTATTTTAATTCTTAATGTTTCCTATTACTCTTGCTGTTTTTTAAGGTTAAGTTTAAGGGCTCAGAGGGCAGTTCAGTTGTAAAATTGGAAACATTCTGTGAATTAATAAAAAATCAAACCAACAAAAACCAACTCCAAAACTCTTGGTGCAAATGAAACGAAAATGTGTTAAATTTAAATTAATTTAAAAATGGAGTGTATTGGAAATGGATGTTGGGAAGAAAAGAGAGGCCCTGGTGGGATGAGGATTAAATAATCATGTGGTTATTTGTCTTCCACCATCCCTGGGATCAGATGTGTCCTGCTATGGGCACTAAATTACATTGAGAACTTGAAAACACAGGGTAAGAATCTACATTCCTGGTGGAGAATGGAAAAGTTAATGGAAAGAAGGTGCATCAAATCAGTAATTAGTGCTTTACCCTAATGTGTGGCCATTAGACTATTTCTGTGTCCCCTATTCTCTTCCACTATTTTTTAGGCAGTGGAAGCACCTTGTCCCATAAATTTGCAAGTTGCTGCTGCTTTTTAATTTAAAGTGTTCTCTCATTGTCAGTGGGTGTTCTCAGATGTATCAATGCCCAAGCTGCCTAATTATTTTCCCCTCATTACTCTGTGGCAAGAAGTGTTGGTTGGTGTGATGTGAAAAGCTGGTCCCTGTTGCCTCAAAAGGCTTAATTAAATGTGTCTGTGAGCTGAAAATTGTGGGAATGTTGAGGAGATCCATGTCTGTGAGGGCTACCTGGGCTAGAACCTGCCTCTTGCCCTGCTCTGTTTTGTTGGAATTCAGGAGAGACAGTTCTGGAATCTCATGTACCAGAGTCTTGGAGAATTATACAGGGGAGAACCCTGGAGAAGATTGTCCTGGACTATTCCTGAGCTCGGGTCTAAATTTGCAAGGTTGAAACTTGCACAACAACTAAGCTGCCTTGTTAGTCCGTAATTGAAGTTTTAATTGGCTTTTGAAGCAGGACCACAATCTGAGGGCATGATGGGGAAAGAGAAAGGTTTTCCTATTGGTTTTCTACCAGAATTTTCTAGAATTGCTTTAGAAAATCAAGTTTATGAACCTTAAAGTTTCAGGGTGTGTGGTTACAGCAGGTAACTATTCCTGTAAGGATGTTGTCCTGCTGTTACAATTTATAATGAATGTCCGTTATTTAGTAATAAAAGACACTAAATAGTTTCTGTGATATTGTTGACTTGATTTCTTTATCTTTCTAAATAAATTATTATTATTACATAGTATCTTTTACTCTTTATTCCCATTATCCAGTGGGTTTGACGTCAGCAAAACTAGAAAAGGGAATTGAAAATTCTAATATCTTGTCACTGTTGTCATCCAAGTATGTTTAAGTTTGTGGGGTTTAGGTCCTGGTACCCAGTGTGATGGGATTTCTGCTGACACCTGTGACTTCCCAGCTTTAAATGCTGTGTGGAAGCGATCCAAAACATTCCAGGAAACCTGACTGAGGCTGGAATAAGAAGTTGAAGCAAATAAAAGCAGAAAAAAATCACATTCGTGAGACATTTTTCTTTGTGTTGAGGCTGGTTGGGGTTTGGGATGTTTCCTGAAAAAGCATTGAAGTTCTCTGTGCAAGCCCTGGTTTCACTTTGCTAGATTTTCTTTTTCTTGAGGAAGGTGGTGTGGATGTGGGTGGGTTGTTTTATGGAGTCCCCGTTCCTGGAGGTGTCCAAGGAACGATTGGACGTGGCACTCAGTGCTCCGGTCTGGGTGACGAGGTGGGCACGGGTTGGACTCAGTGATCTCTGAGTTCTTTTCCAACCTAAGGGACTTGGTGATTCTGTTTATTTTTGCTTGAGTGTTTCCTTATCAGTTAAATGCCGTTGCTTTTCCCAGGTCCCTGGTGGTTGTCCATTTCTGGGCACCATGGGCCCCTCAGTGTGCACAGATGAACGAGGTCATGGCTGCCCTGGCCAAGGAGCACACTCAGGTCACCTTTGTGCAGGTGAGTCAGGCAGAGGAGCCTCTTTTAATCACAGAACAGCCATTATTATAACCTAAAGTGCTACCAAATATGGGTGAGGTTGTTTTTGAAGTGGCTTCATGTTTGAAGATGTGACTTGGAACACACTTTCACCTTCCTAAATCTGCTGTCCCAGAGGCGCTGCCACCATTGCTGATGGGCTTGGTCGTGTCAGACATGGAATCCTGGAAGGGTTTGGATTGGAAGGACCTTAAAAACCATGCACTTCCAACCCCCTGCCGTGGGCAAGGACACCTTCCACTAGACCAGATTGCTCACCCAACCTTGGTGATGTTGTTGGTCTGTTAAAGGGATCTCAGAATTCACGGAGATTTTCTGTGGTACTAAAGATGAACCTTCAGGAAGGTGAATTCAGTCTGTGCAACACTCACTCTCAGATGACAGCTGTGTACTTCTGGATGGCATAAACACAGCCGAGATACTCTGTTTTTGTGAGAATCTCTGCACGTCACACTGAGAGATCCAGGGGGAAGGAGAAATGAATGCGCTTCGTCCACATGCTGTTGATTTTAACCCAAATATCTCTCATTAGTGAGACACTTCTGGGGTGCTGAGGGCAGGGAGTACTGGAGCAGCCAGCTGTGTGTGAGTGCTGGAATTTGATTTCTTCCACCAAGCCTTCAGGTTCTGTGTTTTTTAATGACGCCTCTCAGTTGGTGTTTGTAGAACAGGTCGGAACCATTTTAATGGTATTTTATGACTTAGAGCTTCAAAAGACCAGTTTTCAACATTTTGCAAATTCAAGATGCTTAAATTTATCTGGAGTTTAGTAGCTTTTAGTCAGGCCAACAGCGTTTGAAAACTCTCAGGTGCCTTTTTATTATTCGTATGATATTTATTTATGATCTTTATTATTCAGCTTTTATTTTTTATTAACAAGGTTCCAGAGTGATCCAGTGTTGTAAAACTAAGATAATGGCACATCCTTCCCCCTGCTTCCCTCTTCCAAATATTACTTGGTTAGAGAAAATAAGCTACTGCAACTCTTGGGTGAATTTTCTTGATAAGTGTTTTGGTGGGAGAAGCTCCTCATAAGGAATGTGTTTGATTTTGAAAGTTTTGTGGCATTTTGTATTCCAAAATAGCCAAACCTGCATTTTATTTGTCAAAAACCTGTTAACTCCTCAGATATTTGGTTGAAATGAAAGTATGTGTAGATCCCAAAACGCTTAGAAGCAACATTTCGGAAAGTTTTACCAGAAAGGGCAAGTTACTGAGATATGAAAAATGTGTCCTGAGTGGAATTACCTCTAAATAAATAAACAAACAAATAAATATATAAATAAATAAACATAACAAATATGAAGAAGTATCCAAGCAAGAAGTTTTACTGGGAAAGAAAATTAATTTTACATGTAGAAGTCATCATATGCCACTGGAAAGAGAATAGGTAATTGGAATTATCTGTTCTCTTTCAATTCAATTTCAATTGCATATAAGCTTTCAGTTTCTAGCTTTAGTTTCTGAATTGGAGCATTGATTTACAGAAGAGGATGGCGAGGCTTGGGCTTTCAGTTTTGATATTACTGGTTTGCTTCTGTAATTAGTGGGCTCATTAAGAGCCTGTAGAGCTGGAGCAGCTCAAAATTTGAGTTGATTAAGACACACTTGCATAGCAAATTGCTGCCTTACATAATTTCAGGTTGTGCGTTGAATGCTGGATAACAACTGCAAGCAATAAGCTCAAGTTTGCCACCCAGCAGCCTTGCAGGAGTTAAAAATAAAGTTTAGTGGGGAAGAACCCCTCCTTTTTCCTGGCTAATTTGCAGGAGGCCGCAAATGTCAGTGGTGATGTAGAGCCCCGGAATGAGTCAATAGAGCCACGAGCCAGGATTGCTGTGGGCACAACTCCCGCCCCGTGAGGTGACATGGCTGGGTCAGTGATTTATGGATTTCAATATAGTGGGAGCTGCACAGGATTGAAAATTTACAGGGTCACGAGTGCACCAAAAATTTTATTCGCAGCCTCCGGGCGCCTCTTGGAATGTGCAACAAAATAAAAACCTCTGAACCTGTTTTGACACCGCCGAGGTTCAGGGGGAGACACCCAGCACAGAGAGTCTCATTTAAATGCAAATGTCTCCCAAACTTCAGCATCAGACCCTGTTTAAATGTAGAAAATGCCCAGAAGAACGTTCCAGGCAGCACTGACACACAGAGTGAAACTTGAAAGAAGATTACGAAAATAATCTGCTGGTTTTTGCTTTGGTTTTTAGTTGGAAGCTGAAGCTGTGCCTGAAGTATCTGAAAAATATGGAATTAGTTCTGTTCCAACGTTTTTGTTCTTTAAGGTAAGAGAAAATGGGTTTAAGAGACAATTTATTTAAGGGAAAATGGATTTAAGAAAAACTGGATTTCACGTGCACCTTTAATATGTATACTTGTGTGATACTGCTCCCAGAACCTTAAGAACTTTCTCAGTGAGGGAACACTCCTGTATCTGATTGAAGTCTATCCAGTGGGACCTAAAAAAGTAGATAGAAATGATTTTTGCACTTCGTATGTAATATTTCAGAGCTTCCTTAACCGGTTCGGGATCCATGCGTTTTTTATTTATTTATTTATTTATTAATCATTATTTACTTTTAACCCGAGCCTGTGCTTTGATTCCTTCAGAATTCCCAGAAAGTGGACAGGCTGGATGGTGCCCACGCCCCCGAGCTGACCAAGAAGGTGCAGCGCCACGTATCCGGCACGTCCCTGTCTCCCTCCTCCGGCGACAGCGCCAAGGAGGATCTCAATGCACGGCTGAAGAAGCTCATCAGTGCTGCCCCTTGCATGCTCTTCATGAAGGGCTCTCCCAAAGAACCTCGCTGTGGTGAGGAATTCCGGGAGTTCGTGTCCAGTTTGGCAGCGTCTGTGGGATTTATGGAGTCTGGGCAGATACGTCCCAACGGCGTCTTGTTTCGCCTGTTAACGGGAGGATTTTCGTGTTGCTCAGATGCAGCTGGAGGATTGTTATTCCCTGGGTTAAATTGTGGAAATGGAGTCACAGATTAGGAGCTTCCTAAGGAATATGGGATGTGCCGTGTTATCCTTGAACTGGGACGGTTTTCCTGTGTTTATTCATGGCGTGGATGGGGCTTGGAGCAACCTGGGCTAGTGGAAGGTGTCCCCGCCCATGGCAGGGGGTGGCACTGGATGAGCCTTAAGGTCCCTTCCCACCTAAACCACTCCATGGTTCTGTGTGTCTCCCTCAGTGGCAATGTTTTTTCTTAAACCTCATTCTCTTAACTCTTGCTCACAATTTAGTGCTCAGTTTCTGACTAACTTAAAGTATTGATCTACATGAAAAGCTCAGGAACAGATGTCAGAAGACAAAATATTTAAGTACTAGGGCGCCTCTGCTCTTCTGCAGTTGTTGAAATTGAGAAGCTGAGTCCCTAGAGTGAATATAGCAGTGGTTTCCTTAATTTCAGGTGGCTTTGATTCAGGGGCAATACTTGGCAAATAAAGGAGCTGAGAGGAGAGGCCACAGTGGTTGAACTGCTGGATGGGCCTGCTGGGGTTGAATCAGGTGCTTTGGACTGATAATAGTCTGTATCTTCCTGTGAAGAGCTGCTGAAGTTCCATCTATTTCTGTGTAGATAATTCTGCATTTGTATCACGTAACAATGTGGTTGTAGGTGTGTAGAAGTTCCATATAATGGAAAATTATAGCTAATTTTCTAGGAATGGAAAGTTTGGCTTATTCTGTGGTAGGCTCTGATGCGCTTCTGAGATTTCTGAGTACTTTTGGGGTGTCTAAAATTTGAGGTTATTGAGATATTTCTTCAAGCTTTCTGTTCCCTGGTACCCCAGGCAAAGTGCACAGGAGGTACTTACCTAAATAGAAGTATATATTAAAATTGGAAGTGTTAAGATGGATTGAACACATGAAATTATTTTAACTGCCAGCTCTTAATTTGAAGTATATATTGGGCTGCCTTAGGCTGATGTTCTGGTTCCTGGAAGTAGTTGGGAAACGTTGGGTCCATTAAATTTCCTAAAAAAGACAACATCTTTTTCAAGGTGAAGGTAATTAAACATTTTGTCAACATTTTCTTCTTTTCAAGGTGAAGATAATGTATAATTTTGTCAATGATCTGGACCTGTTTTATCAGTAGTAGAAGTAATAAAAATAGAATTAAATACAGGAGCCAGGCTTGTTTAAAGGTGAAGGTATTTTTGATACATATCTATTTTGGTACAAATAAGATTTGCTGGACTCTTTGGTTCAGTTGACAAGTGAAGGGGACCTTATCCAGCAGGAATTTGGGGCTTTTATTGTAGTTTTTGATATTTTTTCCCTTGGATAAATCAGCTGAGTAGGGATTTGGGGTATGGCTTGTTTACTGACACTTGTATGTGCTTGCTACAGGTGTTGTGTTATTTCCGTGGATTTATTTGGTAGCCTTGGTATTTCTTTGGCAGTATTGGTCTTTATTTGGTGGTATTGGCATTTATTTGGCAGTATTTATTTATTTGCTTCATCGATAATTTGTTCAGGGCGTTTTCATTGCTGCGGAATCTGTGATCACACAGATAACACTTAAACCATTTTGTCAGCAGTTTAATTATTCCTTGTCAGGCACTTCTTCAGAAATTCAACCTAAATTCCCTTTTGTTATGGAAGTGAAGCTGTTTGGGCACTTTATCCCTAAATACAACACTTTCAAATGCGCCCCAACCAATCAATCTTTCTGGTTTGCATGGAATTGCCTACAGCTAAAATAAAGCTGGCTTTTTTTTTTCCTCCTCCCCAGTTCCTTACAGGAGAAATGAGTTAATATATTGGAATAACCACCAGCAATCAGCCTTTAGCTGTTTATTAATGAACTCCCAGATGCAGGAGAAACTCCAGGATCTGTTTGACTTCAGGCTGTACATGAACTCAACGCTTCAGCCGTGCAAAGAAAAGCAACTTGGATGCCACAAGTATAAAAACTGCTGCATCATATCTCAATAAATTACACATGAAAACTGCAATAAAAACCCGTATTTCAAAGCTAAGAGCTGAAATCAAAGGTTATTCTGTTCTGCCACTTCCATCCTTTTCCTCATTTAAACCTTGGGTTTTTATTCTCTTATTAAAGCCTTTCAGCATTGTCTCTCCCCTTTTTTTTTCATTTAATATTTGTATAGAGGTTTTCATTTGTCTGCACAGCATTTGTTGGAATTCTTTCAGGGAATTGGTAGGATTGCAAGGGTGTTTGAATGCAAACCAGAACGAGTTGGCAAAGATATAAAACCTTATTATCACATTGATTTATGGGCAAATTCTCCCGGATCCTTTTTGCAAACGATGGGATTGTGTAGTCTGTGGGGTGTAAAAAGATGACTGTAAATTCCATAATAATAAAATTTTCATGCCTGGAACTTTTTTTTACAAATAATGTGATGGTTTTCTTGGGAAAAAGATGCTTAGTTACAAAAGGCAGAAACTTTTTGAATTGGCCACTGCTAAACTTATAAAATCTGGTTGTAAAATCGTAATATTCAGTGCTTAATATCCTGCTGAGGGCAGGACATAAGAAAATGTGTCATTAAAGGAAACAAAACATGGTATGAAAGTGTCACAAGGGGAGTAAAATAATATTAAGTACTCAGGAGAACATAAAAAATTTAAAAAGGAGTTTGCCTTTTGCCACAAAGTAGGAAAAGGTGATTCTAAAGCAAAATAGTAGAAAACATGAAAGTCAGGTTTTAAGTTAAACTAATAAATTAATTAGCAGTAATAAGTGAGGTTTTTCCCATTTATAATATTTGAGGATATTGATAGAGCAAAGAAGAACAACAGGAGCTGTTTTGAACTTGCTGTCTAGAAATACCACATTTTTTAACTGAAGAAGGTTTGGCACAGACGTGGGAATGCTCCGTTTAAAATCCTATTTAATTCCTGTGTCTGTCCCTGCAGGTTTCAGCAGGCAAATGGTGGAGATCCTGAACAAACATGGTGTTTCCTTCAGCAGCTTTGACATATTTTCTGATGAAGAAGTTCGTCAGGGACTCAAAACTTACTCGAATTGGCCAACTTACCCTCAGCTCTACGTGAATGGAGAGCTCATAGGGGGGCTGGATATTATCAAGGTAAGAAACTGGGATTTTCTGAGTATTTTTGGTTGTCAGAGCGTGTTTTTCTTGTTTTTTACATGTGATTTTCCTTCCCAATTTCCCTAGGAACTTGAGGCATCTGGAGAGCTGGACACGATGTGTCCCAAAGCCCAGAAGTTGGAGGACAGGTGGGAGGAATTTTGTCATTGTTTGCAGGGTGTTTATTTTTGAGGTTTCCTTTAAGTTTGTTTGCAAAGGGACAGGCCTCCTGTAAATTCCTGCTCTTTGATTTTATCAAAAATGCATCAAGAACTTTGAGAACTCTTCAGTTGTTTCAAATCTTCTGGTTTTTATCCAGCAATCACTTAATATAAAGTTGTACTGACCCCATAGTCTTTAGTTTTATTTGTGGTTTAATTTTTACTTGTAGCAAGAATACAGAGATTCCTTCTTGTGTCTCTTTTGAGAATTTATTCTTTAGAGGTAACTGGAAAAATCGTCTTTCAAACATGAGTAGCTTCTATCAGCTTTATTTGCCATAGACCTCTGATGTCACTGGAGAGAATCCCTGCTCCTCTCTCCTTCATTTTCCTTGTTTACTCGTGTCCTTCAGTTCCTGTTTTCTTTCACCTTGGCAACACAAATCTGTGCTGCAGCAGTGGGAATTCTGTTGATTCCTGACTTGGATGGAATATCTGGAAGCCAGTTTGTCCTCCTTTAACCTCCCCATCTGAAGGTCCACTCCCAGGAATCCAGGCTCTGGGTATCCGACGTCTGGATATCAGTCACTCTGCTGCACAAGTTGCTCTTAGATGTGGCTTTTTTCCCCTAATTTTTATGGGAACAGTGCCATTAAGACATGCAAAGGGGATGTTTTTCATAGAAGGTGGACTGTGCCTGGGAGGCAAATGTGTCAGCACAGATTCCAGGTTTTACTGTGCTCTGGATGTGACTCCTCCAGGTTCTTTTGCCTTCTCAGTTGCAGTGAGGAAATAATTTAATACATTCCATTTCAGTGTGGTGATAATTAACACTTCCACAGCATAAGGAGCAACTTGATTGAATTTATCCATAATTTTTTGCTTTGCTTAATCTTTTGGGGGAAATCAGGCAATGGGGAATGTCTTCTACTTCCCTAAAGTGTTTTAGTAATTAAACGTGTTAATTGTCTCCCTAAGGAGCAGCAGGAGCACCTGTGGAATGGGGGTGTGAAGTTTTTTATCAAATAGTTTTAGCAGCCTGGTCCTGGAATGGGATAGGCTGGAAGGTCCCTCCCAGCCCACACCAGTCTGGAAGTCTCAGTTTTATTTTGGTTTTGCACTTTGTTTTCCTCTCAAAACAAACCTTGGGATAATAACCAAGGTGGTTTATGTCTTTTTCCTGCTTTCCATAGGCTTAAATCCTTGATAAACAAAGCTCCTGTGATGCTCTTTATGAAGGGAAACAAACAGGTGAGATAAAATCTTGCAGAATGTATTATATATTTTTTTAAACAGTGACAATTGCCACATTTTTTCTTAATTCAGTTAATAGTGCTGGAAACTTAGTTATTTGTCCTTTTATTTGGTGCTTCTCTAAGCTGTAGAACAGTCCCTGTTTTTTATGATTGCTGAATATAAATTCATGTCTAAAAAAATACTGTATGTTTTTGTCCTTATACTGCCAATGTGAGGAGTTTACAGTAGGTATTAATTATTAATTAATTTTATTTGGGAATTGCTGTACTTAACAATGGTGTTTTAGTTGTAGTTTATTGGAATGGCAAATAAAGGGCAGTGATGTCTCAAAATAAAGCACATTTATTCTATAAATCCACATAAGGCAGGATATAAAGGATGAAAAAGGGATTAAGTGGAATGGCTTATCCAGCAATAAATTGGGAATAGCTGAGAATGTGGAATTTTGTGGATTAAACACAGCAGATCTATATTTTAATGCATGCTTTATATTTTAGATGGCAAAATGTGGCTTCAGCAAGCAAATTATAGAAATTATGAATAACACTGGGTAAGTAACTGTTTCTTACTGAACTTGGGAAGCAGTTTTGGTTTAAAAACTGCGTTTTATAAATCAAGAGGTTAGAAAAAATACTAGTGGAATAGTTCCTCAGATTTCTGTTCCTCGGATTTCTATTCCTCAAAAACAGACAGCTCAAAAATAGACAGCAGTTACTGAAATCCTGGTCCACTTGCAGGATTGCACATCCTTGAAAAGTGCCGGTTCCTGGAAAATTAGGGGTTGCTCGTAAAAATTCATACAAGAATCAGAAATGAAATTTACACAGCAGTTTAATTACTGATTATTCAAGCACTTTCTGAAGGTGGTGAAAGAGCTGCAGCTGGTTGATTATCTAATAAAAACCTCCAAAGTTTGTGTGTCTTTTTTTATTTCAATATTTTTTAAGCTAAAAGGGAACAGAATTAATTTGACCATATGCTGGCCAGTTAGAGCCTAAGATACATGGCTTAATTTTTTAGTGGGTCATCTGTGCAATTGAAAGAGTTTCTTATAAAATTAGACATTTTTTACATTACAGTTCTTGGCAGAAGAGTTGGCATTGAGATTTTACCTCCTAATACCTGTTAAATCTGAGTAATTTGGAAGCTGGCCTGTAAATATACCCATTTTTGAGAATTGTGAGGGGGTTTTTTTTGAGAATTGTGAGGGGAGATTTTTGAGAATTGTGAGGAGTCTCCTGGAATTTTTGAAGGTGTTTGACAATTTTTCCAAACTCCACAGTGAATAATTAATTTCTTTTCCTTTTTCTAGCATTGACTATGAGACCTTTGACATCCTGGAAGATGAAGAGGTAACGAAGCTTCTCCATCACTGAGGATTTCCCTGGAGCTTTGGAGAAAAAAACCAATAAATATAAATTAAAATAATAAATAAAATTTTATATTTTTAAAGCAGACATTTACATTTCAGATTTATTTCTTTTTTTTTCTTTTAGGTGAGACAAGGATTAAAAACCTTTTCCAACTGGCCCACGTACCCCCAGCTCTACGTGAAAGGAGAACTGGTTGGAGGGTTGGACATTGTGAAGGTAGGAATGGCAGAATTTGGAGATTAAATGGACTTTTTTATTCCAAATAATAGGATTTATTTTTTTTTCTGCCCATAACCTACAGAAATTGCTGTGGTGGCTGGCCTCAAATCTTGACCCCAAACAACCTAGGTGCTTTTCCTGTGATTCCTCTGAGCTCACACCCAGGGAAAGGGGCTTTAAATCTCCAACATTCCCATTTAGCCGTGGGATGTATTTCCTTGACAACACTCAGTTACTGTAAAACCCATTTCTACAGGTTTCTCTTCCTTAGTTTTACTTCTGACATTGCTTTTTTTCTCAAATCAGGTGGGTGAGACTTATTTTTCCTTGCAAACAGTCTCATTCCTGGAAGAAAATCAAAGTTTATTGCGGTTGTTGGAACAGCCCCTGCAGCAACAAAAATAGATCTGCATCTCCTCCTCTGGTTGTTGATTTTTGTAACACAGCAGGCCCAGAGTTCTCAACCCAAAATACTCCTGAGCCCATTCCTGTCTGGATGGTTTATAGCCAATTCCATGGACATTGTAACTCCTGGGAAGGCACAATCAATAAATCTCATTTAGTTCTAAAAAATACTAGTATTAGTTAAATTTTATGGATTAATGTTATTTATTTAACAAGTGTGGGTATTGCTTAAATTATATAGATAATTCTATTTATTTAACAAGTGTGGGGGCTCTTTGAGTGATCAGTAAGTAGAGTCTTGGGCATTGGGAGATGCTGCAAAATCCTCTCCCTGGTATTTAAATATAATTTGTCTATTTGTGTCTTTGGGCTGTATTAATTCACACTATGGGTGGATGAGTGTTGTCAGTGTTTTAAATTGCATTTTTTAATGCAGCATAATATGGAATAAAACTGAGACAGCTGTTCCTCTTGAGATGAGGGAAAAGAATATATATTCCATGTTATTTTAAAACTGTTTCCTGGTGTTATGTGGCTCTTTAACAAGTTAACAGCCTTGTAATTTGAATTTCAATCATCAGGATAATATGGCCAAGTACCTCTTATCCAGAATCCTTAGAATATGTTATTAACTTGTTGGTTTTGATGGGTAGGAGGAACATAATTTATCGATGGATGGTAATTTTTCACTTTTGGATGTTGTAAAATTTTGTGAAGGCCTAAAATATATCTGGAGTCACATCTAGGAGGAGAATCTGGAATTACATCCAGGAGGAAATATCGGGTTGATAACAACCACTTCTTTTGAAGGTTTATCTTTCCACTAGATATTTTCCCTCTCTTACTAAATAGACACAAAATAGAATTTAAATATAACATTATAAACCTCAGTGTCTTGGCCAAGAGGGACCTCTAGTGAGTCATCAATGCATTCCCTTCCTAGTCAGGGAATTATTTCCTTATCCGTCACCATTCCCTGGTGAAATCCTCGTGGCATAATCACAAAATGTCCATAATTGCTGTATTTATTTCTTTCAGGAGCTGAAGGAAAGTGGTGAATTGCTGCCTGTGCTGAAGGGAGAAAATTAATGGGGGAGGACATCAGTGGGAAGAGAAATCCTTGGAACAATTACTCATTTAGAGATTCTGTTGGAGCAATATACAACTTAGCCCTGTGGAATATCAGGAGTACAGAAAGATAGTAAATAAATACTCTCTGTATTTCACCAACATTTAAAAATGTGTTTTCACTGGAGAGACAAAAATGTCAATTAAAATCTAATGCTCCAGAATTTTGGGTGTTGGAACTTCCTTGTGTATTATATTTGCATCTGGATGTTTAAGAATTGAGTAATGACCTCACTCTCCATCCCAGATCTATATAAGACTAAATTACAACCAGTTTTTTTTGGGCTCAGCTCTCATTAGGAGGATATTAATGGACAATGTTATGGAGCATCATAATTTCCCGTCCCTCTTAATTGTTTTTGTGTCTAGTGAGCAAGAAAACTACAATTGAAACCTTCATCCATTGCAGCATTAGGAAGTTATTAACGAGTACCTGCTCTATACTCTGCATCTTCATTAAGCAGCCCCAGTAATTGCTAATTTCAGGTGTTCAGCTTGTTCTAACATGGTTTTTGGGCGTGTTTAAATGAGCCAATAAACAGTGATTAGGCCGCTGTTGGTGCATCCTCAGTGATCCTTCGGTGAGGTGGAAAGATTTGCTTCCTGGGTTGTGACTTTGGGAGTACACAAATCTTTCACTGCTGGATTCAGAGGATTTTGGGTTTAATCCTTCTTTGAATACCTGAGGCTGCATCAGGATCGTGGCCAGAACCTGCTCTGAGGAGTTGCTGCGTGTCAGGAGGGGTCAGCACTGACACTACCAAGTATGTCTGGAAAAAGGGAGGCCTGAGTGAGGTGGTGCAGAGTTTTAGGGAGCAGCTGGGAAGGTTTTGGAAGCAAGTTTGCTACCAAAATTCTAAATACAATCTAAGTCTTAGAACCTAAAGCAAGACTGGTATTGAGCCTAATCCCAGACTGGGAAAGGTGAGCTGCAGGTAAGAAGGTACTTACATGTGTTACAGGATTCCTAGCGGTGGATATTTGATTCAGGTATCAATTTTCTAGGATTAGCTTTAGTAATTACTATAAAATAGGATTTGTTATAACTTCAAAATTAGTTTTAACCACTATAAAATTGCCCCTCTCATGCAAACAAGCCTTAGTTCATGTTTCCAAGTGAATTGCAAGTGCATCCAGGCAGCTGTCGGTGGGGAAAAAAATAATAAATTATATCAAAACATAACATCCCTCTGGTGAAATTAGGAGTCAGAAGCTTTAATTAAGTACTAAATACCAAATGCTGTTTTCTCTGCAACAGTTTTCCTTCAGAATTAATGGCAGTGGAATTTACTTGGTGTTTGTGGAATCCTGTTGATGGATTTATAGATATGTAGGAGAGAAAAGGAAATTAACAGTTTATTCTCTGACGATTTATATTCTTATATATTCTTCCAATATTGGATATTAAGAAGAAATAGTTCCCTGTGAGGGTGGTGAGCCTGGCACGGGTTGCCCTGAGAAGCTGTGGCTGCCCCATCCCTGGAAGTGTCCAAGGCCGGGTTGGACGGGGCTTGAACCTGGGACTTCACAGGGATAACTCTCTAGGAATGTTGTCCCACTGCCTCTGGAGTAGGCTGATACTGGGGGAAAAATTGGCTTTATCTGGAAGAGACTGGTTTATTGGCATCTGTAATGAGATGATGAGGTGGATTAATTAATGAGGGACAGGAAGGTCAGTGGGAGTTCTGTTATTGGCATCTGTAACCGAAGTAGGTGCTGGTGGCTCATCTCACCTTCCAGGTGAACACACACCTTGCCTCCTACAAATCCCTCCTGGTGCTCCTGCAGTCACTCCTCTGCCCTATGGAGAAGTGCGGGCTGAATTCTGAGCTGTTTTTCTATAAATCAGAATGATTTGGGCAATAAAGTCAGAGGGTGTTCCCAGAGCTCTAAGGCTGAGCGTGGGGAGCGCAGGGAGCTGTGCTGGGAGACATCCAAGGAAAAATGGATGGTTTGCTCAGAAGGAGGAAAAGGCAATGGAATGTGGGAGCTGCAGTCCTGCAGGTGAAGAGGTGAGTGATGTCCCGAGCTTTTACAGCTGGGGAACTTGTTCCTTTTCACTGGTGGAGTACTTGACATCAGTGTTTGGGTGCAGTTAACATAACTTACATCCTGCTTATTTGTATTTTTCTCTTTTACTTTCTTTTCCTGGCTTGGCTTAAGATTTCAGTCTGATTATATGTTTCCCTCCACTTTCATATTAGGATATAAGTAAAAAACCCCAAACTAATCATGAGGGGAGCAGGCAGCCCTGGGAGGTTGGAGCTCTGCCCTCAGTGATTAACCACTGTGTGGTACTAAATATATTTAATAACTTCCCCCCGTCACCTCCTCTCTGCTGGATTAAGAAATACCTTCAAAACATTACAAAGTATTCCAGTTTTTAAAGGCAAGTGTCATTTGGCCGAGGCAGGTGATGCAATATGAGTCTCAAATTAAAAATTAACCTGGCAGTATGGGAATGTTGGTTAAAGGCTTCTGGCAGGCCAGGGAGAATCCCCTTCCAAGCCTGGGAAACACTTGGAAATGGGCTAAAAAATTAAGGAGAGAGGAGATGTTGGCACAGTCCTTACATGCTTTGCATAAAAACTTAATCCCACTGTATGTTCAGGGTCTGCAATTTCTTTTGCCATGTCGTGTTTTCTGCTCTCTGTCATCATGTAGTTGTGTGTGTGTGTGTGTGTGTGTGTGAGAAGTGTTTTCTCCTGTGCAAGAACTGTTTGTGCCCAGTCAGCCCCGCAGCCAGAATCATCCAGAGGTGAACACTTCAAACTAGGAAAATGGGAAGTTCTGGAGTTCAAACATGGAGGAGCTTGCTCTGTGCCCTGGAGGGGAACCCCCTGGCTGTGCCCCAGTGCGGCGCTGTGTGAAGGTGAATAACGACGAGCCTTCATTCCCAAGGGAATGTCCAGGAACGCGAGGGCTGCGCAGCCCGCGCAGGGTGTGGAAAATCCGGGAATTGAGAGAAAATCCCACTTTCAGGGGGGGGGTTTGCTGCAGGCGGCAGTACCGTGGATGGCCACGGGGCGGCGCTGCGCACCGCGGAGCGGGATAACGGGCTGGGAATGCGGCGGGGCGGGATAACGGGATCACGGGCGAGGGGGGCATGGGGCTCGGGATGCTGCGGGACGGACGGGGAATAACGGGGGCCACGGGAGGAAAATGAGGGATAACGGGATGTGTGGGGCTGGAGATGCTGCAGGATGGGATATCGGCGAGCGTGGGGCTGGGAGTGCTGCGGGTTGGGATAACGGGATGCTGAGGCTTGGGATGCTGGAGGGGGGCTTGGCAGGATACTGGGGGATACGGGGCAAGATAACGGGGGTGGGTGGGCTGTGGATGGTGTGGGGTAGGATAACAGGGGACTTGGAGAGGATAGTGAGGGGACATGGGGTGGGGGATGCTGGGGGTGGGATAACAGGGAATAGAAAGGGGTGTGGGAGGATGGGAACTCAGGTCTGCATCCACCAGGCTCAGCATGAGCTCTCAAATGTGGCTATACTGTTTTGTGGTTTGTGTTTAGTTTGGGGGTTTTTTTAAGTTTAAAGCTTAATTTGTTGGTTACTGTTGACAAAGGACGGTTGGACTTTTCAGCTGCTTTTTAGCTCAAATGCTGGGTAGTAACAACAACAACAACAGTAACAATAATAATAATAGTGATAGCAGATGCATTTACTGGTAAATCTGGATGTTCTCGGGGGCTACTGCACCTGAGCATGACCTGGGTGAGCCCCCACAGGAGCAGTGTCCCAGCTGGTGGAGTGGCTCTGGACTCCCAGTGGTGCCTCCAAAGGAAGGGCAGGCAGGAGAGGTTTTCCTGCAACTGGAAGGGTTGGGTTTAAATGAGGAATCCCAGCGCTGGGCAGACTGGAGTGTCAGGAAGACTGGAACTCTCAGGTGAGCCAAGGGACGTTCAGGCTCACGGCAGAGTCAGTGGCGTTTGTGTCTGCTCAGTGTCTGGGATGATCCCTCAGCTGAGCTGCCTTAACCTGGGACTTTTGGGATGCCAGTCTGGCTGCCCAGCACTGCACACCATGATCCTGCTTTTCTACAGAATTCTGTTGGATTTCAATCCACTGCTGTTTACGGGTCAGATTTTGGCATAATTAAGCAACACATGTGGGTCATTACAGAATCCCAGACTGGTTTGGGTTGGAAAGAACCTTAAAGATCACCAAGTCCCACCCCCTGCCATGGGCAGGGACACCTTCCACTAGCCCAGGTTGCTCCAAGCCCTGTCCAGTCTGGCCTTGGACACTT
>JAWMRA010000020.1:18449320-18577819 GCA_035584735.1 Pseudotriccus pelzelni
ATGGGGCAGCCACAGCTTCTCTGGGCAACCTGTGCCAGGGCCTCACCACCCTCACAGGGAAAAATTCCTTCCCAATACCCCGTCTAACCCTGCCCTCTGGCAGTGGGAAGCCATTCCCTCTTGTCCTGTCACTTCAGGCTCTTGCAAATAGTCTCTCTCCATCTTTCCTGTAGGTCTTCAGATCCTGGAAGGCCATAATTAGGTCACCCCTAAGCCTTCTCTTCTCCAGGTTGAACAGTCCCAAGTTACAATGCTCCAGCCCCAAAGGGAATCAAAATGTTGTAAAAACATCTACAAGGGAATCTTGAATCTGAAAACTGGTGACAGGGAGGCTGGGCGGAACCATCTGTCTAGACTTTAGAAACCTGGAGATATCAAGCGCCAAACCTCCAGCACTCCAAACTTTCTCTAAGGTCCTTCCAAACACTCTCTGTGCCTGAAAGGAACCAAAAATCCCTTCAAAAGGCACCAACATCTAAACACAAGAGGCTGGCAGGTACCAGCAGGGCTCCAGGAAATTTTTGCAGCCCTCCTGGTTAATTTATGAGGCGTCTTAGGCACTATAAACAGCTTTTTTTTTGTGTGTGTGTGTGTGTGAATTGTACCAGGAAAGAAGCAGGGGACCAGGACAAAAGCAAGGAAACTTGGCTTGAGATAACACCCAAACACATCAAGATGAACAAACTGTGCAATGCCTGGAGTGGGTGTCTGTCCTCCACTCCCTCATCCCTCCTTGGAGAGCGCTGGGCTCCCTCACACACCAGGGATGGAAACAAAAAGTGTCATTAACATCCATTGTTGTTTAAGGGCCACTCAGGTGACCCCGACACAAACCTCTGGGGAATATAAGAGAGTGAGATCCCCAGTAAAATGAGCTGGAAACTATTCAACACACATTTTCCCCTTTCCAAGACAACAAGGCTTTGAATAACCAAAGGCAGATGGGAGAAGTCACTTAGTTTCCCTGGGGTTTTTCTGAGCCTTTTTTCCTCCTCTTAATCAGTGGAGGAAAAGGGATAAAGAAAGTCCAAAGAAAGAAATTGTGCTATAGAAATTATCTAGACATCCCATTTATTTCCATTTTTAACCAGTTTGAGGCTGGTCTTTTTTTGAAAGAGTGAAAGTATCCTTATAAATACAGGCAACAAAAATGGAATAAAAGGAAAATCTTGTAATGAGGAAATCCAGGGAGCTCAGATGACATCAGAGATGGTTTGAGGTCCAGCCTATGGGCACATCTGCTTAAAAAAGATGCCCTAATCCATGATTTGCATGTCTTCCAACCTGCATGCCCTGTTCTACCTTTAGGGGTAGAAACACCCCTTGTAGACCACTATGAAAATCCTGCATATCTACAGACAGCCCAGTCCTTTGATTAATTGTCTCTTAATTAATGTGCAGGCAACTTTAATATCAGCGAGGGAAGATCTCCAGTCTGTCACAACATGTCACAGGAGAAATCAACCAAGGGGTACTGGATAGAGAGAGCTCATTCTGGTCCTTCCAGCTGTCTTTTCCAGTTCTGAAGTTCTCTGTCTGGACTCTGAGAGTCTTGATGCCATCTTAGGGAAAAAAAAAAATCTCTCTATATACACATTTTAAAAAAATGTGAAAAGACTATCATCTTGCTGCTCTGCATATTCTACCCCAATGAGCACTTTAACAAACGTAAATAAAAACAGCTTTTCCCCTTTTGACTTGTCCCATGAAGCTTTACTTGGGCCTCCATGTAATCCATGGGATTTCTGCAGCTTTTAGTTTTAACTAAGTAATTTGTATGGCCGCCTGAGATGCTTCCAAATGTGCAGTAACTCCACTTTGGTATGTTCCCAGCTGCCTAATTAAAACCACGGAATCAAATCATTTGGCTTAGGTGATTTTTAATTCTCCTTTCCTCCTCCTCTTATTTTCAAATCAAACGAAATCTTTGGAGTCACATATCTAAGGGATCATTCTAAACAGCTCTTTGGAAAGGGCACAGGCTGGAAATCCTATAGAGCAGGATAGGATATGGAGGAGAGTTGTCACGCATGTGTGTGGAGCTCATTTGGACTCGATGCCAAAGGTTATGGCACACACAGGAAAAATCAAATTGCTTGTGATCCCACTCTTACTGCAGCATCCCTTTCAGAATGATGTAATGAGGAAAAGAAGATTTCCCCTTCCAAAGGCTTAACGAGGATTTTGGAACAACGGATGAAGGCGCAGCCCTGGGGGAGCCCAGTGAGGATGTGAAATGTGCTCAAGGAGCGTCAGGAAAATGGTGCCCTTTGGGGCATCAGCAAAACCTCACAGTACTGTGGGAGCAGGGAACACCTTTCCTCACCCGGAGGAAACCTACAGCCTGCCCCAGACTATCCTTTACGGGGAGAAACTTGAGGAACAAGATGTAAAACCTTTCCCCCCCAACGCACAGAGCGAGTTTGGAAGCAGCAGCCTGTGAACAAGAAATGGCTTTTCTCCTTGCTGCGTCCACACAGCCAACAATCAAGATCTGGGCCCGTTACTGTAATTGTTTGGTGCAGTAACACACAGATTGAAGTTTGGTTTTTGTGGTATCTGGCTAGGCATGTCGACCTGATGTGGATCAAAGACTACATGGTAGAATTAAGCAAATATAATCAGTGTAATATGATTCATTCTTGTCCTGCTGAGCAGATGTTTGAACAGATGTCAGGTAGAAAAAAAAACGTGCTGGGGAGTTAGTGCATTATTTTAAATTAGTGCATTTAAGAGAAGGGAGTATCTTTATTAATCCCATTTAAGGTGAAAGTATTTATGACTTTGGTTACTGGGAAATTATCCTCCCTTCCCCTTGGAGTGGGCAGCAATCCCTGGTTCCCTTGTCAGAATCAAGACAGTGCTGGTGGGCTGGGATCCTTGCCTATCATCCTGTTTGGCTTAAATCTCCATCATTTTGGGAAGCAACATTTAACACACTAAATAAAAAGAGGGTTCAACATTTTGAGTCATTACTGACCTTTTATCTGGGGAAAACCTTTGTTTTGGCTTGTTTTGTACTGCCACTGTACTCTTGGGAGCTTCCCACATCCCTTGTTTGCAAAAATCAACCTTATCTGGGATTTCTATGTCAGAATTAAAACCCAGGGAGTCCTATTATGCACCTGATTAGTCACAGAATTATAGTAACTGGATGCAAATCTGGTAATTATTGAGGCAGCACAATGCTAAAACTCATTTAAAGATACGTCTCCAGGCTTAATGACCACCCAGAGATCCCATCACCCAATTTAAACTCCAAAGGCATGACTGGAGCAGACCTCGAGCATCCACACTTTGCTCAGCCAAGAATGTTTCTGCAGCATTTCAGAGCTGTGCCTCCTTTCTTAGTCAGAACTCCACAAACCCTAAAAAAGAACTTGTGGCCGATAAAGAGCTGTTTGGAAGAGTGCCTGGGGATGACTAACCCATCTCAAATTCCAGATATTCTGAAGAAAATTGCCTGGTCTGCCAGAGCAGTAGTGCAGGACAGGTTGGTGGGATGGAAAGGGAATTCTTTACATGTCAGTGAGATTCCTGTTTGATTATATTCTAGATTTTAATCAGCTGATGGAAAAAACTCAGGATACAGGTGGCTTTTCCTTACCAGTTCTATTGGCTGGAGAGCTGATGTGCTCCAGCAACTACTGTTGAAAAGGACAGTAAATCAGAACAAATAAATAGGAAGGTTTGGGGTGACTCTGCTCCTCCACTCAGCAGTTTTGTGTCAGAAAGGAACATCAAGCCCTTCATCTCTGAGAGTCATTAATTTCTGGAGGCATCCTGGATGGTTTCCCTGCGAATCTCTGTGGAGATGATGCTTTTTATAACTATCTCATGTCACTGGGGAAAGCTTCTCCAGCCAGCACATTCACTCAGCCACCAGTGCTGCCTGACATTTACCCTGTGATGTGGCTTTGTTAACTTTGTCTGGCCATGCAGAGCCCTCTACATAAGGTCATTCTTTGCAAGAACAAACAATTCCGCAGACATATTATATCAAAACATCAATGTCTGGAAAAAACAGGCTTCAACCAAGTTATTTTATTTACTACTCATTGTTCTTAAAGATAATTTGAATTTTTTTTTTCTTATTTTATCCCCTTTTCTCATTTTCTTTGCCATCAGAACATGTTACAGCTCTGTCCACTGCACACAGAGAAGTTCACATGTTTTGGAAACCTTTCAGCTGAAGGACATATTTAGATGTGTGCCTGAAACACAAGCCTGTGTTGTTGTTATAAGGGTATGGATCTTGCTTTAGCTACAAGGCCTGGAAATTCAAATAGGAGAAGAGTCTGTAGCATGAGGCAGCAGCAGCCTGATGGCTAAAGCTCTCCCTCATTCAGATTTTCTGTGTCACTACAGGACAGTGGCACTATAGCAGACGGGATCTTCATCCTATCACTTCACTTTCACACTTGCTCCATTCCTTCCTGTTCATTATTTCACCTATCCCAGATCATCATCCTAACAGCAAACAGGCTGGATACTGGATTCAGATAAAGCTCCTACCTGGTCTCATTTCCACCAGTGTATCTGTGAAAAGGCTGTGCTGTAGAAGCCTTTCAAAGAGCACTTAGGGAACAAATGCCCCCACATTTGTATTTCAGTTGAAATTACTCCTTAAGCAGAGCAGCATCCCTTCTGTAACTTGCTGACTGATTTCTGTCCCACTTTTACCCAGGAGCTGCCCCATAATGCTGCTCCTTGACAGGGACCACGGTGATTAGTTTAATTTTCCAAAACAGAAGAAACAGAGAAAAGAAATGCTCCAGGCAAAATTCTTGCACACGAAGTGCTCTAGCCCTAAAGGTGTGATGAAAGCATAATCCTGCACATAACCCTTAGTTCTGCTGCCTAAAATAATACTCCAGGATGCTGGCAGGGGAATACTACGCTTCCTGTGAGTGTTTCAGTTCACATTCTCCCAAAAATAACACAGCGACTGTTAACACCTGCACTTTTCAACATTTCCTTGCTAACAACAAGGAGATTAATGGGTTCCATTCAAAAAGACCTTTTTGACCTCATTTATGATGTTGAGAAACTCAGGAAATTGCCTGTTAATCCAAACCTTGATAATCCCAGTATTCTTCAAAAAAAAAATAAAAAAATCTCTGCTCGGAGCAGAGAACTGTTTTATCAAGGTAGGACAGGATCCACAGGGTATCACAGCAGGTGGATCCCTGCATTAAAAAGGGAGTTAAGAGAGACAGGGAATGCAGGAATAGAGGTTCCCAACCTGCCCAGTGCTGCAGAGCACACGCACGGCTTCATTTGGCCAAGATTGAGCTCCCATTTTGGAAAGCCTGGGAAGATGGAAGCCTGGGGGGGATTCCAGAAGCTCCCCAGGGGCTCCACTGCTCTCTGGCAGGATTAGTCCAGGCTGACCATGCAGAGAGATCCTGGAGTGACCCAGACATCCCTGATCCAGCAGCTCCTGATGGCTCCTTGCCACAGCAGCTGGGGAACTGGCATGGGAACCAGGAGCTGCAGGTTGGCTTTTTCTGGACTAGTTCACTCTGGCATCACTTTGTGCAGAACTTCTGCCTGTGATTTCCCAAGGAAGTTTTCTTCCAGTTTTTCATACACAGTTCCAGCCTTCAGCTTTCAATTTTGCAGAGGACTGGAGGGTATTTTTTTATCCTTTTTTTTTTCCTTCTAAATTTATTTATTATAAACTGAAAATAAACCAAACCACGAGAGGCTGCCAAAGAGGTCCAGCCTTGAGCAAAGAGCCTTCCCCAGACCATGCAAGGTACAAATACACCAGCACCTCTACCTGCCTTTGCTTAAGGAAGCACTCAGCCAGTTGCTCAAAGGCCATCTTGATTATAAGCTTTGCAAAGTGCACAAATGAGCCAGGAAAAATGCAAAAATAAGAAATGCAACTCCTCCCCAATAAGAGGGAAAACAAAAATGAAAACCACTGCCTGCATTTAGCCCAGGATGCTCAGGAACACCAGGGTGGCAGCTGCTCCTTGTTACCTTCCAGAGCACATGCTGAGGATGCTTTTAGAGAAGAACCAGCCTCAAAGGAGGAAGGTTTGGACAGAACAGAGCCACTTCTATCCTTTTTTATATTTTTCTGCAATCCTGGGGATTCCTGTGAAGCAAAATCAATTGATCAAGAAGAGCTCCAGCTAACAGACAAATGTCTCTCCTAGGGAGGGAGGTGGGTGTTTCCCAGGGGCTGGAATAGGTCTTATAGTGCTAAGCTGTCACATCCTCCTTTACCCCAGCAACAAGCAAGTCAATCTCTGCACCCCTGTAAGCTGGAAAGAACTGGCTTCCCTTGAAAAACCCTGGTGGGGAGGGATACTGGAATAGGAATGAAGTAAAGAGCAGCAGGAGAACGCCACAGGTCAGGTTTTCTGTCAGAGTAAAGCTAACTAGATCCTTTCACTGCCAGGGACGATGAACATATCCAGGGGGTGATCCCAGTCCAAAGACACCCCAAAGCCTCAGATGGACAGACCCAGGCAACACATTCTCAGTGCTCCCTCCCTGCTTTTCTCTGATCCCTTTGCTTTCATTCCCATCATCTCCCTCCTGTTTTTATGTCATCTTCAAGTGACCGTTTCAGGTCTCTGCCTCACCCCAGACCTTTCTCTGTTCAGCCCAATTAATCATTTTGAGGAACTCAAAACCATTTTGTTTTCAGAGTCAGCACAGGGTGCAAATCCATCAGGTGTGTGAGCAGGAAATAACAATGTGCCGCCATTGCAGACATTTTTTTTTTAAACAAATTGTACTAATTGAGTTGTTTTGTAGATACCAAACAGGTGGGGGGAGGGAAGCCAATGTGGTCATTTTAATCCTTTTGGTCAATAGGAAGTTTTCAGGCAGTTTCAAACAATTGGGGCTGAGAAAGTACAGCCGATGTTGTGTTTGTGTGAACACAGCGATTTGCAGCCCAAACGTAGAAAGGTCAAACCATTGAGGGCTGAGAGCTGGAGCCCATTGTTCAAGAGACCAGCTTCCCCATCGACCTGCAGGAAGCACAGGGCAAAGCTGAGGATACCCTTGCCAAAGTTTCTGGGAGTATTTTCCCAAGGCTCACTGTGTGTGCCGCCTGCAAAACAGAAAAAAAAAAAGGAGCATCGTAAATATGTCAATAAGCACAGGGGAAAAAAAAATCCCTTAAGAGGGTGAAGTGGGTGTATGTTTTCCAGATTAAAATATAGAGGTCTTGGCAGGGTCATCCTGAGTGAGAAAAGGTCATCCAACCATTATGTCAGAAAAGCTCTCCAGGATCATCGAGTCCAATCTGTGCCCAATCCCCACCTCGTCACCCAGCCCAGAGCACTGAGTGCCACGTCCAGTCGTTCCTTGGACACCTCCAGGGATGGGGACTCCCCCACCTCCCTGGGCAGCCCCTTCCAACGCTTGAAATCTTGACAATAAAAATATGTTTGTGCAAAGATGGCCTCCGTGAGCATAAACATCACCCTAACCATCTGGTGAATTATTTCGGCTGGGAAACTCTTCCCTACACAGATCTTGATTGGACAAGGAGCAATGGCTTTAAGCTGAAGGAAGGCAGGGTTAGATTAGATATCAGAAAGAAATTCTTCCCTGTGAGGGTGGTGAGGCCCTGGCACAGGTTGCCCAGAAAAGCTGGCCCATCCCTGGAAGTGTCCAAGGCCAGATTGGAGGGGGCTTGGAACAACCTGGGGTAGTGAAAGGTGTCTCTGCCTATGGCAGGGGGGTGGAATGAGATGCGCTTTAAGGCCCCTTCCAGCCCAAACCAGTTTGTGATTTTATGATTCTATGAAGTTTTCGTATTATGATGGCCCTAAACCTGCATTAATCCTGACTGACCTTCACTGGTGGCCTGAAGACTCTTGGATGTACAACGGCCAAAAATAGGGCAAGAACAGTAAACAATCTCAAAGCTGCTGTCTAAAGTCCTTCTTCAATTATGAGAAATTCCCACCCAAATTTGAATCCTGACAAATCACTGGAAAAGCCATTGAATTGAATGATGGATTGCTGATTCATCCTGGGATAAAAGCAGGATTAGGCTCAGGTAGCACAAATGCAACAAGTCTTTCTGAGGGGGGGGCAAAAGGCTGAACACTGATGGGTTTAAAACACAAAAAGAGCCAAACTGCAGCAGTGGCTCCACCCAATCATGAGTAATTAAATATTTTTCAGTTATTCTGAGAAATGAGATAGTTGATTCGGAGATCACATCCCACTCATAATCTCCACAGAATAAAGCAATTTTTCCTCTGTCCTCTGTGGGGCTCAGACTTTCTGCATTGCCTGGATACCAAGGCAAACATAGATATTCCAAGGAACGGGGGGATTTCAAAAACCTGCCCTGCTTTCAAGCAGAATAAGCAGAAAGTTGTTCCTAGACATGCACAGATCGTTTTGTGCTAATCAGAGAGCAAACTGCTCTGCAAAATATTATTCATGGGACTGAACATCAGCCAACTGCAAAAACATTTTCTTTGCTTGTGGGTAAACAGTCGCACAGTGTCGGTCTCTGCCTTCAGCATTAAGGTAATTTCACACTTTAGCAAATAAAACACCCAGAGCCACAAGCAGGAAAATTGCAGCAAATTAAAACATGCAGCGATTCAGTTTTGTCTAAACTGCTCTGGTCTCTGTTTCAATTTCTTTTCCTGATTTGAGCTGAACTTCTGAATTAGAAACAGTGAATCTGGGATTTTTTATTTTTTTTTTTTTTAAATACAGTTTTAGGGGCGGCTGTTAGAGAGCACCAGGGAAAGAGATGTACTGAGATCTGGACAGAGAGAAAAAGCCAAGTAGGAACTAAACAGGCAGGCACAGTATGCCCAGCAGATACCATATCAATCCTGCCTGTCTGCATCCATCTTCTGTCTCATCTGCTGTTTGGGTTTGGGACACAAGGGCCAGGGACCTCATAACAGACTGCAAATGAAGCCATTGAGGAAGCATCAATATCCATGCCCAATATCAGAAGTAATTAGAAAGATTTCTAGTCTCACAGAGCTGAGGTTTTGATCCGGGGTGAGTTCAGCAAGGCCACAGTGTCCTTTCTTAAAGCTCATTAACTAGTACCAAATCAGCCAGAGGGAAATGAGGCAAAACCGCTGCCTTGGACATCAAGGACTGCACTCAGCCATAATTCCAATACAAGTCACCATCTGATTCTCCAGCTCTGGCTCAGGACTCGTCTCTCCATGAAGCGGAGCACGGTTCATCCTGCTCCACTGTCCCCAGCAGAGGAGCCCAAAATTCTTCCCTAACTTCACTGAGCCACTGGGCAAACCTGAATCTGGGAGCCAGGTCGGAGCATCACCACATTTTAGGGCTGCTGGAATGCAGCCTTTTAATCCTGGTCCATCCTGGGGAGAAGGAACATCTCCAAGCAGATCCGTTGCTCACGTTTCAGCTCATTTTTCATCCCGCGCTTGATGTTCAGATCAGTTGGACACCTCAAGCCCTAGAACATTTAATTATAGCTCATGCCATCATTTACCTTGTCCACTAAGCCTTTGATTACATTAGGCAAGAAAGAAAATTTCATCTGTGTTATCCAGTTACTCCTTAGGCTGAAAATAAAACTAGAATTGGCCAGAAAAAGGTGATATTTTTCTTCAAGACAGCTGAAGGAAGCATGAAAACCGCTGTCCAGGATATCCGGAACTTGGCTGGTTCTTTCTCTTCCCTGAGTTTGCTCACCAAATGATTTTTGTTTATTTTATTAAAAAATCTGTTCCTCTTTGACAGGTGTCCTATAGGCAGAAAATGTGTCTTGGCTGGGGATGTGTGAGGGAATTAGTTCTGGGTTTCTTCTCAGGAGTAATGGAAGCTTCTCTGCTCAAGGTCTGTGCACGGGCAGCAATATTCCTTTCCATGCTTAACTTCAAGTGATGCATTCAGGCACAGAACTTCGGGAGTGAAAAAATTATTGGGAATTGAAAGGCTAGAATAAAAATGGAAGTGAACCTGCAGCGGTAGGTGAAAGAGGATCTTCGAAACTGTGAATAGTAAATTCAAGTCAGATTTGCAAAGGTTTGGCATTTTTGGAAAGGAGTTTTGCAAAAACAAAAGTCCAAATAAAAAAACCAAACCAAATTGTGGTGGCAGTGACAGAGATTAATTCACACTGTTGCACTGTATCCACAGTATTTTTACATTATTGAAGGAATCTGTGGTTATAGAGAACCTCGAAGCTTAATGTTTTCTTGAAGGATAAACCTTTGCAGGAGTTAACATCTCCAAGGTGGCAAAAGCCAATGAGCCAGAGTTTGGTGGGTTTTTTTCCACAGATCAAGCTCAAGAAAGAAACAGCAAAGAAATGAATCAGCAAGGGCTGGAAAAGGTTATCAGATTAATAAATACAAGGCAGGGGAGGACAGAGAGTAGCTGTGCACCTCATCCACATGAGTATCACCCAAAAAAACAGAGCACTTAGGGTCATGCTTAACTTTAAACATGTGTCCTGCTCAGTCAGTTGCTTAATCACATTAATGAATACAAATAGCCTCAAGCACTTAAATACTCTGTCTTATATGAGCACCCCCAAACCCAAAGGTGCCAGCAGGGTGATCCTCTTTGCACCCACAGGTAGGGGACGATCAGTATTTCCGATAAGTTCTGATATGTAACAGACAACTTGTACTTTGAGTAGAGAATACTGGTACCCTCTGTGGATATTATTTTTCTATCTTTTCTCTCATGTTCACTATCAAACTGCCTGTTTGGAAGCCCTGTTTTCAAAGAAATCAGAGAGGATGAACCACGTTAAGTAGATTTTGCAAATGACGGACAGGATTTATAGTTTGGGAAACAAAAGAAATTGAACTTCACCTCACACAATGCGTCCCAACACTGCGGGACTAATGAGCCCTCGTAACTGGGATGATGACTAAGATGACTAAGAGGTGAATGAGCTTTATTTTTTCCAGAAAAGTTTCCTTACAGTGAGAAATTCAGACGAGCTGTGACCAGTTTCCATGAAGATCTGCTCCTTGGGACGCATCTGACTACACCAAGGTCACCTTTGGGGCCTAAGAAAGCAGAGAGGAAACTAATGTGGGAGAGAGATGTTAATTATAGATTAAATGAGTGAAACAGAGCTCAGCCAGCAATTTTGAGTGTCTTTACCATATTCCAGTGAGGCTTTCCTGCTCTGCAACGTGCACAGAGCCATCCTCTTGGCCTGGCAAGCATCCAGGTGGCTGTTCCCCCTCCTCCCCTCCATGAGTGGAGAGGAGAAAAGGAGTCAGAAAGTGATGTGGCAAATCTCCAGTCCTCTCCACATATATTTTACTAATATGGGAATTAATATCATGGACCAGTGCCTACTTCATAAAAGCAAATTCAATATGTCGGTACAAACGCAGAGCGCGAGTGATTTAGAAACTACTGTTTCTTGGACAAGGGCAGACTTAAAAAGCCTGATCTCATAAATCTGTGGTTTCTCCACATTTTTAGGTTGTGTATATGAGAACTCCCACACCAGATAGCAGGACGTGTAACATTCTTAAGTCCACGAACCCCAGTCACATGATGGGAATTACTGGAGACCTTGAAACAAAAAGACTAATAAATTCAGCATTGAGAGCACAGCTTCTGTTCAGTCACTCATAGCACAGGGTTGAATTCGGCCAGAACCCTTGTGGGAAAAGGTCTTATCCTTTAAAACATCTTGATTTCTCAACATGTTGTTGATCATTTGTATACCTCTGACTACATGTTGGACAAAAGATAGTCCACTCAAGTGTCCCTAAAGAGCCCAAAGCATCCAACCCAGCGGGTGCTGGCTCCTAATTCCTTTGGCCTCTTCAGCAATTCAGCATCAGTAGCTTTTGAGAGGGAGGAATTATAACAAAGTCCAGCTAAGAGGTTCTTCGGAGCACAGAGTTGAGTGTCTTGGACTGACATGGTAAATATGGGATCACTTACATCCCAGGGAAGACAGACCACATGTACCCTGGAGGGAAAAAACGGATTAAAATAGGAAAGCAGGTAAAAAATGGGGTGGCAAAAGTGGGAAGAACCGAAAAATTCACCACCCACTGCAGTCGATGAGAAGCACCCACAGTTCCGCAACTGCCCAGATCAAAATCCTGCAGATGGATTCAGCGTATTGTACAAAAAATTCCGTGTCCTCCTCTTTCCACGGCCATCAACCAAGATTACTACAGGGGAAAGCCAAAGATATTTGTCTCTTTGCTGCTGTGTGGGTCCCTCATCCCAACCCTGGTGTGGTCCGTGCATGCCTGGTGCTGTGACTCATTAGCTGAGCAGAGCACAGCTTGCCCCAACGTTGCACTCCTGCCACGGGTGAAGCTGCCAGGCCTTTGAAGGAGATAATGCGTCCAGTGCTGGGCCAGGGCAAACTGGCACCTCTCCACTGCCTCCCAGATTTACATATGTATTTTTAAAATGAAGCAGTCATTAAAATGCTGCTTCACTCCGATAATTGCAATTATCCCATTCTTTCGGTGGCCCACTGTAAACAGAGAGTTCACTGTCTTGTCTTTTCCTCTAGCAACAGAGTCATCTCAATCCCAGGACTTCCTCTTTGGCAGCAGGAGATCCCATCTGAATCACCACCCGGCTCTTGCTTCATCCTTAGAGTCTGATGGTCTGATAACATTTACTCAGAATCATAAGCAATTAAAACCAAGATGACACATTAAAACAATCCCAATTTAGAGTCCATCTTTAAATGATTATTTAGAGCTGATTGGGAAATGGAATTTCTGCTCTGCTGGAAAGTCAAACGTTTCAAAATTCCCTTTCATCACAGACTGGAATGCAACCTGAATTTGGCTTAAATCCCATCTTAGTTGGACTTTCGGCACCTGGGACTTGCAAACTGCTTAATGTCAGCCGTCACTTCATCCTAGAAAAGTACAGATGTTTCCACATGGGGCACAGAGTGGCCTCCATTAAAATGCACTTAGCACTGTCCCATTAATTAGTCTCAGGACAGGCAGAATTCCTGCTTTCTACCCAAAGTCTCCACATGGGCAGCAAAAAATGTGCAAGGAGAAGTTTTGCTTTCACATCAGGGAAATGGAGATTCCCCCAACAGAGAAACACTGTGATCTCCCTTCTCACACCTTGCATGAGATGGATCAGCAGCCCCCGAAAGCTCTTCGGTAGTGACTAATTTATCTGACACAACAGGATTCAAACTTATGGGGAAAACCACTGGGAGGACACCAAATGGAGCATGACCATGTTGTCATGAAGACCCATTTCTTATGAGAATTGAATAAAGGTTTTTATTGGAAGTAGCTGGGCTTTTGTAAGAGTTTTGAAGTGACATTTATGGCCACAAAGATGTTCCACCATAGCCTTTGACCAAGCTCACTGTCATTTTTGGTCACCGTCCACCACTTGTCTTCTGCGCTTCCTGCAAAGCAAAGACATGATTGCAGCTGATGCAATTTATGACCAAAATCCACAGTGATTAACAGGGTTATGTGCATGCATATGTGCATGCAACTGCTGCTCTCCAAGCAAGGTTCTGCAGCACAGCTTTGAGATATTTCCAAAGAATGAAATTTTGAGGAAGACAACAGCAGTGCTGGGTCAAGATTTCTCAGCTGAGCTGCTCTCTCAAGGATGAAGGGGGATGGATGGATGGATGAAAACCTCTCCCACCTCCAAAGTCTATATGGATGATGTCTGGCTGCTCTCCAGCTAAGGATCAAAGCAAGAGCTGGCCACTCGCTCCCCCACCCTTCCTCCTGGAGTTGGTGGGGATGCAGTAATGCAAGGAGGCTGTAGCAGGTGATGGTTCTAACCCTGGTGTGGGTGATGGAAGGCCTGAAATCCCTCCCTGTGCTGTGCAATTTATCAGCTGCAGTATTTGCCTTAAATTTTTGTCCCAGCCAGGACTGAAATGGTGGCTATTAAAAGCACCATTCTTCACCTACGAGTTGTAAAGGGCTCTTCTTTCACAACTGCTTGAGTGATGGGTTATTACTCAACTGCCTGTACAGAAAAGCTATTTCCCCCAAGTTCCTTGCAAATCAAGTGACTTTCTGGTTTATTGAAATTGCATTGGCTTGAGAACCCTTGTCATCACCAAGTCCCTTTGACTCCTACAGCAAAACAGCCCCCAAGGAAATCTGCCATAGCTGAGCAGGTGGGGAAAGAGGGAGCAATGGCCTTTTATAGGATGAAAACACATTTCTGACTCTGAAGGGCTCCTGAGGAGGAAAATCAGAATATGGGCTCTGATTCAGCAAAGCAATTAAGTATATGCTTTAAGTCAAAGCCTTGCTTAATTCCTTTGACTCCAATGGGATTTAAGCAAAGACTTAAGACTTAGCTGAATTCAGGTCTAAAAATTCCTCTGACGTTTTTTTCCTTCTGGATTATAGTGAAAGAAAGTGGTTATAGTGCATGCCTTGAGAATCAGAGGGGTGATGAACTGTGATGCACATTCAGTCTAATGTAAAGCTTTAAAAATCACTTGGCAGGAGCTGAGTAATAAATTAAGTTGCTCAACTGGTCGTGCGTTGCAAACAAAGCCATTGTCTTCCAAAGGCTCCAGCATTATAACTTCCCAACTGGCCCCAACTCTGCTGTGTCCCATCAGAAGAAACTTTACACTTGATAAGTCCTCTAATATGCCAGGGAGAGTTTCTCCCTCCCCTCCCACCTCTTTAATGAGCATCTCCATTAGCTTTAAAGTACAAAGGGAGTTCACTTTGTAAGCCTTTGTGTTCTTTGCATGTTGGGATCACTAAGGAGCAGTTCAAAAAGCAATCTGCTCAGAAACCACAGTTTATGAGTCCCAGAAGTTTCATTTGCTCAGGTCAGACTGAAAGCTTGGCTGAAGACACAGTAGAAATTTTTCTCTGTCAGGCAACAGAAAGCAGTACAAAGAACCCAGCTGTTAGGTCTCAGAGCCCAGGCCTCTAATTAAAACAGTGGAAAATTAGATAACTTCACAAATTCATCACTGCCACCACTGGCTGTCAAAAAAAAAAAAAAAAAAAGAAAAAAAAGCTCGGGGGTTACCACCCACCTTTTGTTTATGTTGCTAACCAATGCCTCCACTCTGTGTGTGTGTGCGTGCGCACAGAACAGAGTTTTTCTCCCTTCCCCCCCTGCTCTCGGCCACTTTTTGCACCTCATTCAAGAAAACTTCTGATGAGACTGGAAAAAGGGCTGCAAACCAGGATTGCAGACGTGCCTCCCTGGACAGATTTTCTGAAGGATTCCGTTCCTGCAGGGGAAAATGAAAAAGACTCAATTTTATTGTTCTCAAGGGAGGAGGAAGGGGCATTATTCTTCCCAAAGATGCAAGGTACAGTCAGTGTGGTGCTTCTGAATGTCTGGACTGAGATTAACAAATGTCAGTTGTAGCTTGTGATCAACCCTATTAAAAAGCTCCAGCAAACAATACCTCCATCCCTAAAATAAAGGAGGAAAGACCTTGCAGCACAAACACTTCAGTGACAGCCAAAAAAGAAATCTTCCCTTCTTTGCGAAGTTAATGTTTTAATTACTGTGGATAAATTCAACAGCCCTCAAGACTAAGAGGGATTAAAAGTGTCTCTTTTATTAAGCCTGGTTTTCAGAAAAAATCTTCTTGCAAACAACAAAGGAGAGAAACACCTTAAGAGCCACACCAAGTACGAACCAGCTTCCCCTGCAGGAGCTTTGGCACAGGGGACCAGGAGGGGATGGACTATGGTACCATACGGGGCAAGAACCAGACTAAAAATGAAAACATTTTATAAATACTGAAGTGGAAAACAAGTTTAGGTCTGAGTCTGGGAGCTGGTCTCAGCTTAACTTTCATTTGAGACTTCAGGGTAGAGGAGTAGCAGGGCAGATGCTCCCACCCTCAGCCTGACACCCAAACAAGGTGTGTGGTTTGGTGGGTTTTTTTGGTTACAAACCCTGTCACAACACTTGAATATCTGAATCTCACCTGAATATCTAAATTTGTGAGCAGAGCCCAAGCAGCCAAGGCTGGTAAAGGCAGCAGGTTGTGATGTCTCCTGTCCCAAGAGACCATGAAGAGGTGGGACAGGGCTGGGAGACCTGCAGCCTGCAAAAAAGCACTCTTTGCTTTTGTTGCCCTTGGGACCCTTTGTTGTGCTCGGGAAGGGTGGAAAACAAGTACTTTTTTGGAATAAAAAGTAGGAATGCAAGAACACAGATAAGAATAGAGCTAATAAAGACAGATGAGGCAAACAGCTGCATCAAGACCAGGGCTGCATTAATCCATTAATTAATGTCCATTCACAGAGCAGGAATAACTAAAAGTCCTTAATTTGCTTTCCCAGTGAAATATAACACATTTGTTTAACATCTAGTTAAACATGTGGTTGCTTCAACTAAACCCATTTTACCTTATGCCAAGTAGAGCTGAGGGCATCCAGAGCACCCAGCGGTCCAGAAGTGGCTCCATCAAAGGTTTGTGTGATCAAACCCAACAGCTGCTCCTGGGGTGGCCCAAACACTTACCCACCACCCTGGAGGATGGAGCTAAGGGTGAGCACGTGCCTGCACACAACCCTTTGCTGGAGTCACTGCTGGGATCAGAGCTTTGGGGCTCCCAGGGAGCCAAATCACCCACAGCCCGCGGGGCTCCACAGTGCTTTTGTGCCTTTGAATTTCTATAATTGGCAAGATTTTTTGAAAACAAAAAGCACCAACAACAACCCCTTCCCAGTTCTCACCAGCAAAAGGTAAAGACATTGGGAAGGACGGCATTCTCTTGTCACATGTTACCTTCTAAATCTTGAGTCTTCCTTTGTACTCTGACAGTAATTTCACATATAGACATGGCTGCCAAGCGAGGTTTGTTTGATGTTCTTTCCTGCCTTTGTAATGGAGTTTCCTTTTAAGCAGGAGGAGGCGGAGGGTGAGGGGATGACAGGAGCTTATAAATATGGAAAAGACACTTTTTGGCATAAAATTCACGTCGCATTTAAAATATCTCTATGGCTTTTATTCCCCCTCCCGTTAAACTGGCCACCTTTGGGATTGTCCACTTGGAAAATCTAATGTTAAAAAAAGAAGCACAGAAGGGAAAATCATCATTACTGGAAAATATTCAAAACATTGGGAAGCCAAAAAATAGCCTTCAACTAAATCCACTATAAATCCTGGAGTGATGTCAGTACTACCTCCTCTCCTCTGAAAGGCCACACTGCCACCAGTGCACTTATGGCAGCTGTAGTCAGGGGAGCAATGAGAGAGCTGATGCTCTCTGAAGTGACCGGATCTTGGCTAACTTATGCATTCCATAATACTCATCCTAGGTCTTAACAACAGAGTCTGGGGAGGTAGCTCCATGTTCTCCACCTATAAGGCAAAGCTGGTGATGATCCAGGCTAACACTGTGAATCACCCATCAGAGCTGTTAATTTACAGCTTACAGTAAGCCATCTCAAAGATGTAAGTGGTATCCCCATGGTTACACAGGAAGATCATGAGAGAAGGAAACAGTTGTCATCCAAAAAGCAGGCACCTGGTCCTCAAAGTCACAGTGCTGATGTTCCCACACCCAGCACCAGAGGACCAGATCTGGGATACTTCCACGTCCAGAGCACGAGGATGACTAATCTGAGACAACATATGATGAAAAGAACACACTGTAATTGTGTTATCCCAGGAAAAAATCTGCATGGAGTATGAGATGCACTGGAAATGCACCAGCCAAGCCCACAGAGTTTCAGTCCACTGGTGACTAGTGAACTCAAGGTTCAGTTCCACTCAGCTGCCTTGTCTTCATTTCCTGAAGCTTCTCAAGAAGGACCTACATGTCTCCCCGCTTTTTAGCACATGACGTATGTGCGTTTCATTTATCCCCGTGACTGTTTTCTTTAGATTGCTCTTGACACTACACACTTCTCCTGACACACGAAACTCCCCTCCTCCTTTGATAGATTTATATGCCTTATAAACAAAAGCTAAAAAATGTAGCCAGCGGCCCCAAACCCCTGCCAATTCGAGCATATGGAAGAACAAGGAGAAGTCAATGGATTTTTTTTTTTTAGTATAGGAATACTAGGGTTTGAAGCAGAAAGATCCATTACTCCAGCTAATGAGGGATTGTTCCCCATAGTATATCCCCCTCAACGCTAAATGACTCAAATGATAGCCCTTCCAACACTTCCCTGGGGGAAACTATTCCGCAGCCTAATAGATCACACTGTCAGGAGTTTTCGGCCAGATGTGTTTCAAAGGCTATGAAATGTGCCTGAGTGTTTGGCTTGGAAACCCTTTAAACAGTTTTTGACTCTCATATTTGTGATACCACAAGCATGACTTGAGCTGTTGGACCTCCCCACCCAAGCCCTGCACACCTCTGTCCCACACAGACGCTCCCACGTGCGTGGGATTGGGCTCACATGAGCCCCGTCCTTGCTGTGCAAGGAAAGCTGCTGCAGAAAGATCTGCTGAGTGTTTGTTGCTCTGTGGGAAACTGAAGCCTGAATTGTCTTGCAAGCTTGAAAGATTTGGGCTGACATTAAGCCAGGGGAAACTATTCAGGAGAAAAAAAAAAATCTCGGGGTTTTTGATGCCACTGGGTTGCCAAGAAATGTTCATTACGCTGCTAGAGAAATTCTTTTTGTGGTCCTTATTGAGCTGTGGCCCAGAAACACCAGTCAAGCTCCTGGTTTTCTACAGGTGGCTTTCTCTTAGCTTGGTTTCAGCAATATGTAAATCCCATCTAGCTGTGCAGCAGGTGGGATCAGAGCTTGGTTCTCCTCCAGTCCCCACTGCCATTTTGGCTTCTTGTCATCACTGTAAAAGCTGGAGGCACTGGACCTGTTTGTTCTGGGGATAAATAGAGCCAAAGAGATTTTTATCAACTGCTGGAGCTGGAGGGGTCCTACTGGAAGAGTCAAAACGGCTCTGCAGAACTAGTCCTGAAGCAGTAACTTGCAGTATTGATGTGGTGGGTTGAATCAATGGTTCCACACAGTTGAAAATTTGGTGCTGAATTTGAAAACCACAGACAGGTGAGATTCTTCTTGATTTAGAAAACATCTACTGCTCTCCTGACAGCACAGGTTTAATGCTTCATGCACAGATACACTCTGGGATGATGCATTGCTTAGGAATACTTCATAGCATCCTGTAGGATTAACTCAGAGAAGCAGAAGCCTCCTCCTAGGATAGGTTTGTTATCCAGACAGCAATATCACATCTGCATGTGCACATGCACACACACAGCTCAGAAGCTCATGGGTTTCTTCCTTCTTTTCAAGTTGACCTTAATTTACCTCCCTCCACCACAGCTTTCTCCCTCTAGAAGTTTTAAATATGATATCCCAGTTTTCTTTGAAATAGAGTTTTTGGCAAAGCTTTGAGATATTCGGAAGTGGGCAGAACATATATCATGTCTTACCGAGAACAAACCCCTTTTGTCATCATCTGCATTAACATAATGCTTGGAGTTATCTGCCAGAACACTGTTGTAGATGTCGTACAAACAACACAGAAATGGGACCTGCTTTACTCTGAAATTTACAATACACTTGGGCTAGGACTTAAAAATGTTCTGCTTTTATACCTAAAAATAAAACAGAATAGAATGTACCCTTCTCCTGTTACCATCCCTACCACCAAGAGGAGAAATAAGGAGAAGTCCAACCACTTTCAAGGATGAAATGTGATAACAGATCCAGTGAGTGAAATAAAACCCATATAAACTGATCTAAGACTTTAAGCGTGTGCAAAATGCACTCACTTTCTTGGCAGAACTGATTTTTATGCAACTAAGGCAGGGAAGTTATATAAGGCATCCCTCCTCATGCACTTTACTGGGAAGTAAAGATGTCACTGGAATTCCTGTGCAATTAAAGTGGAAGCAGATATTAGAGAAAAGTTTATGGAAGAAACTGGTCTGAAAAAAAAACCTCAAAGGTGCTTGTTTCCATCCTCTCTCCCAGAAACTTCAGGTGGTTTTAAATCCCTGTACTGATGTGGCTCAGGTTTTTGCCAACCATCCAGATCTTTATAAACTGTCACACTTCCACTGTCCAGGACAATGGGAGCAAGAGGAGGATTTAGGCACTCCAGATGTTTGAGACTTTTTCAGATCAATGTAAAGAGAAAATCTAAGCACTGTGGCTTAAGCTGCTTCTCTGGCTAGAGACAGGTATTGATGGTCCAACAAAAACACCGGGCACGACTTGTGGGAATAAAGTCTGTTCTTTGATACTGCACACACGGGTTTTTCCTCTTGTTGAGGTAACATGACGCCACGTAGATAGGAAAATGAGAAGCTTTGATCGATTCCACCTCACACAAAATGCACTGAACAGGCTCTGGGCAGGAAAGCTGACAGGGGGGATTACTGTAGATGCTGCAGATAGTGCTGCATTCCTTCCACACATTAAGCTGCTTTATACCATGCCATGACTTGATAAGATATGATAACATAATACAGCAGGACATGATACCACATAACCACGGCCAAAAAGAGAAGGAAAGCAAGTTTTGTTTGGGGAAGGATTATCTGTTTCCGATGAGGGCATTCCCTCCAAGGGTTGGGTGGGTGTTCAGTTGGGGAAGGGGCTGCTACAGGAAAAGTTTTGAGTATCCTCTGGACTTCTAATCACAAACACCTTGTAATCAAAAGAATTAAACTCAAGTGCGGGCTGAAATTTTAATCTTTCCGTACATCCAACCCAAACATTGTTCTGCTTTCTTAAGGGATTAGTAATTATTATGACAAACAACATTGCTTCATCCCGAGGTACTTTGCAATTCCTTATGAGCTGCTTCCTCAGACCTCACACTGCACAGAGTTGGTGGAGTGACCACCACTTGTGACAAGAGTTTTGGGAGTCTTGGGTTGGTCAGTCTGGTGACTGCACAACAAGGAAAAACAATTTTACTTATGGACTGCCTGAAAAAGGGCTGGCTTCATATTATTTCTTCTCTCAATTGTTCCCCTACTTTTATTTAACCCATTGAAAGCTTTATCCTTTTCTAGATTAATGTTACACGAACTGGAAGTTTTGCAGTTTGCAAAGATGCTTTCAAATCCTTGCAGTATCTTGGTTACGAAAGTCAAACCACCTGTCAAATTCTAGTCTATATGGTAAATACGCAGTTTCCTATTAATAAAAATAATCCATTTTCAGTAAAAGCATTCCCCAAATCCATTTACCTCTTCTTACAATGTATTTCTGAAACTTACTCTGTTGCAAAAGGCACAGTTATCAGATTGAGGACTAAACACTATGGGAGGAGGAGGAGTTTCTTTTGAAGGTATATTCTAAAAAAAAACCAGCTAATAACCCTTTGGAAAGGCCACGAGAGCAACACATTGGAACAGAATCTGCCCATGGCAAGTGTGCTCACTAAAATGTGAGTGTTCATTTAAGTGCTTTGCTGAATCAAGGCCTAAATTCCAGGTTTTATTCAGCTTGGTAGCAGTGACAGAACAAAGACAGGAGAATTATTTTATAAAAGGTTTTTTTGGTTATGTTTCAGCAGTTTCTTACTAAGATTTGAGCAACAATCTCAGTCCTGTTAAGCTTTCTTTGTGAGGAGATGGGACAAAACACTGAAAATTGATTCTTAATATTTGGCAACAGCCCTTAAAAAGAGATTTTCAAGGGGGGTTGTCAGCTAACCCCACAGTGAGCTGTGGATTACAGCACTGCAATACTTTGAGCTCTGGGTGAGGTTGGACCTGTCACCTGAATAAGGATGTGCCAGATGTTGTGCTGATGTGAGCCAGGTTTCCCTTGGAAGCATCACCAACACCAGGCATCTCACGATGCTCAGGGAGGCTGTAACTAATGCCAACATATATAGGCTGGATATAAATCAGGAGAGCAGTGCAGAAACCCAGCTGAACTGTAAATCCCCTTCAAGGAGCTGGGTATATCCTTATGTTAGCTCACACTGAACACTGTGCTACAGCTGCATGGTTTAAAAGCCATCTGGGATGCAACATGAGCTGAATTCCCAAGAAAGCTCAGGAGAAGTCTGTCAGGTGACAATTTTGCCTAATTTAGACCCAACAATTCAAGAGAGCAAAATACCAAGGGGATAAAAGATAGCAAACAATACAAAAGCAACATGGATTCATTCAACCCTTTTGTTCTCAGAGCGGATGATCCTTGGGGTGTCTCCCAACCCAAGCCATTCCATGATTCTATGATTTAGACTACTGAGGCTGTATCAGCAATAGAGAGAAAATAAATCAATGATGCCTGTTTGCAGAAGGATTTCTAGTCACCTCCCAGATCCACATGGATCACCAGTAAGCACATCTTGCTTGTGTTTGGATACAATCAGCTCAGACTTAGGAGTTAGTGCATATTCAACCTTCTGCTCCATGGTATGAACAGCTGGGTGTGATTTCATGTAAATCTTCAATTTTGTCTTCAACTTGGTGCATAATTCTGACAGCATGAGGCCAAGCAATGAAGTTTGGTTGGAATTTAAGATTTTTCATTGTGGTTGCATGGGTCAGTGCAGTTCCTGAGACAGAGGTCCAGTAGGGTTGGAGGTACTGGTACGAGCTTTCACGAAAGCAATACCTACACTCCTGCTAGATCAGTTTTAGAGCAAAGCCTGAGGTGCAGCTTAACCTGAGGCAGGAATATTTGTCACTCAGCTCTTGGTATTAAGCCCAGCTGGGTGCATATGCTCACTGCTGACTCAAAGTGATGGAATCCACAATATCTTCCAGTTGTTCTTAAATTTCAGTGTCCAAAATTCCATATTTCGATCTTGGGCCCAGTTCTAAGAAGCTTTGTCCATTGAGAGGCTGTCATTATATAAACCAGCATCTCCTCCTATACACTACAGGCATGGAAAATGCCAGTATCTACCTCATCAGGGTGGGGATGGGGGAAGGGGAGAAGGGAAAAAAGTAATCAGTTGGATTCTTGGTATCAAGCCTGAGTGCTCGCATAGAGAGGGATTTGTTCATCACAAAAAATGAATTCACACCATTTCCCTGATCCGAGAAGACAGATGACATCAGACCCTTGGCAGGAGGTGCTTTAGAGACTACTCTAATCCGTGTACTGACAGCAATATTCACTGGAGCTGTTGCTCACGCTCTGCCTAAGGTTTGATCATGGCTTGAGTATGGACCTTGTCCAGCCTGACAGTAAAAATGCTTTGTGGCAACTGACAGATGAGGTGGTGCCCTATAGATTCAACAGTGACTGTGATGTACAACATCAGCCTAAGAGCCTAAAGAGAACAGGGCGTAAGGGTTGACACTAAAAGCCTAGTTGGGCTCAAAACAGCAGCACATGCTATGCACTTCTAAGGTTGCTGTATCTTCATCTCTGCCTTTGGGGAAAAATAAATGGACATGTTGGATCAAACCTGTGTTCCCTATTGTATTTTATCGCTGCTTTACAGGCCCACAATTCACAAATTAATAGATAAGGGTGATATAAAGTGGCTATCTAGAAAAAAAAAGGACTGGATGCTTTAACATACTGACCATAGTAAAAAATTCATTTTCAGCAGCTTGAGGTTGAATCTGATGGGGTTTATTCTCCTTTATCCAGAGCCCTGTGTAGCTGGCAGTGCTTGGCCACCAGGATTATTCTCCAGCTTAAAAGCAAGTGGGTAATCACAAGTAGTTATTTTTTACTGGGAGTATGTTAGACTAAACTGTTGATGCTTAATTGAATCTTAGCAGGATTGTTGTTAATAGAATGACCATCTAATAATTACAACGACCCAACGATCTGGCCTCTTCTCAGAGCCCTTTGTGATGGCAATGGCCAGATTTCTATTAAGAATGAAAATCAGTGACCATTTTAAATTCCACAGAGAATCATCCATAGGTCACCCACCAGATAAAGCACAGAAAACAAGGAAAGAGCATCAGCAGGGATGCAGGCAAACACTGACTCTGAACTCCTGAAATCTGGATTTCTGTCTTGGCAGCTGGCAAGACTGCTGGCTCTGATCCAAGCCCAAAGTCATGATCCTCTCCTTGTTGCCCACATAAGAAGCTCAATCCAGAGCAATGTTGGTAGTGTGACTGAGTCTGTTTGGAGGAGAGGAAGGACTGGGGAGGAAACTCAAAGGAGACTTGGCTGAAAGTCACTGTCCTTAAAAGCAGAAAGCACATTTCCACTTCTGCCCAAATCCCTCAACCAGCAATTGGAAATACCAGTTACACTTCACTGTCCAAACCCCCATGACCTGCAGCTGCTCTGGATCTCCTGCACTTCTGAGCCAGGGATTTTCTGATGCAGCCAGAAAGAACAAACCCAAGATAAAGTGCTGCCATGCTACCAATACTTCTTTAAAACACATCTGTCTTTCTGCCCTTTATGGCTTATGTTCAGGAGATCAAGAAGGAAGTAAACAAAAAAAAAAAATCCCATAAAAACTTTACTCAAGCAAAGGGACAGACAAGTACTTGGTTTAGTTTCTTACAGTGTCCAGCACAGAGAGGAGCATGGCTGGAGTATGCCAGCAGTTACAGAATCATTAAGGTTGGAAAAGACCTCCAAGATCACCAAGTTAAACCTTCCTCAGTACTCTCAGCAGCTGTGCCTGGAACTTGAATTGCTCTGGAAGTACACTACATGTGGACATGCTTTTAAAAAAGATGTTGAGATTAGGAAAACATTATTTCACTACAGGAATAACACATTTCAGCTGCCTTCACCGCTGTTCAATGGGAAAAATCTTTTCCAGCAGAGAGAGGACTTTGTGAGGAAATAAAGTGACACACAGCGGAAGAAACTCTGGGATTTGGGATCTGGATGGTTTGAGGTATGGAGGTGCTGGATAACATTTTTCAAACCAAGTGTTAGCTAAGCTATGCTGTTCCTCAGAGGGTTTAGCAACTGCAAGAAGAGCAAACTGAAATCACAACTCCTTCAAAGGAGGCACTGGCTTCCACATATCACCATCTCATGCTTGATGAGAAGTGGTTGAAAGCTCCACCTGGGATTGTTATGAGACACGGACGTGTTGTGCTCAGTATCAGGTGGAGCCTCTCCCATAGCCTGACATTCCCTGATTTCTTCCCCAGGGGCATCCTGGTCCTAGAAGCAAGGGACAGGAACTGTGCAACACTTTGATTTGCCGCTGCCAGAAATTTCTGCCCACCCTTTGTAGGGGGTGGCCAGGTTCAGTCACCCAACAGAAGCAGGTTTGTGGGCCACTGGCAGAGCTGCAAGAGCACAGGAGGCTCTGCTTACCCAGCCATCCAACCGGAGGAGACCAGAAACAGATTGAAGTTAAGGAGGGTTTGTGAAGGCAGTATTTTTGATAGTTTGTTTTTCTGGCTTGCTGGCCTTTTCTCAGAAGAGATAGTGTTTCTTCAAGGGAAGTTTCTTTTTGCAAAGTGACTGACCCGCTGGCACTAGTACAAAGTTTTAGGAGATGAACTCATACTTCTGAGTACAACTCCTCTGCACTGCCGAGAGCTGCTAATGAAGAGGAGCAGCGAGCAGCTAGAAAGGAAGTAAAAGGCAGCAGCTTGGGAAATAGAAAGCAGGGAGTAACACGGGCCACAGGGTCCTGATCTGCTACAAGTATCTCCAAAGCAGAGGGGTCAAGCCCCCCGTCCTCCCCAGAGAGGGCGAGCCTAAGGGTCCTCAGCAGCATTTGAACCTCAGATTCCCTCCTCCTCCCTCTTGCTCGTCTGCTGCCTGACTCTGAAAGAGCCTAATCTTGCCTGAGTTGCTTTGAAGTTACCCAGGGATTTAGATTTCTGCCTCTTTTAAGGCAAGGCGGAGTGCTGGGGGTGAGCTGAGCAGCACTGTAACTATTCCTTCCCTCCCTTAACACAGAGCAGGCACCACTGACAGCGTTACCAGGGGGCGCGGCTCGTCCCCTCCTCCTCTCTCCAGAACACATCTCCTCCTCCTCCCGGCTGGCTTTGTAAGGGAAGGGATCTAACACCCACCGCCCAGCCCTCCACCATAGCGTGACTGCCTTCTGCTGGCTCCTTCCACCAGCCCTGTGACTCTCCACGTGCTACAAACAGAACATGAGATGTTTCTGCAAACCCATCTGCTTCCACTGCCTGCAAACAAGAGTCTCCAAAAGCTGGCCTGTAGGTGCTTGCCATCTTCCCAAGAAGCCTTAGTTCATAAGGGTGTTAAAGAGTAACTACATCAAGCCTTAGCGTGTGTTGATGCATTGCAAAAGGATCCATAAGAATCTAGGCATTATTAAAAATCTCATCCCATCACAGTGAATTACACCCTCTGAATCTGCTTGGCTTGTACATAGCACCTTCCAGCCCAAGAAACTATTACACTTTGCAAAGGGGAATCTGATATGTTATGTTAAAATATGTTTAAGATGGATTGTTAGCCTTCCTTACTTCCTTTCCAAGGAAGGAGAACAGAGCCAATGTCATTCTGTGAGTCACAGGAAGAATAAAATTGAATCCTTGGGGCCACTGTTCGAGAACAGAGTGGTAAGGGGGTTTTCACTCCTGTTTTTCAAATAACCTTGAAGTTTTTCACTGGTCCACAGCTTTCCAGAAGAAGTGCCTCTATAACACCATAAAAGCATTGGGGCTTTCACTTTCCAAATCCCTGAAAAATCTACCTGCTCACCCCAAATTTCTTATCACTGCTGAAAATCTTTCTGTGCAAGAGCAGGGGCTCTTGGTCCCTGCTCCCCTTTAACCCCCAGGCCTTGCCCAGCACAATGAAGGCTGTCAGCAAAGGGCACCTGGCCAAGAGCAGATGCCAGGAAGGTTACCCAGGCTTTGCTCACTGGGGCACCTGGAGAGGCAGAAACACAAGAGTCCCAGCTCCAGGTTCATCTGTGAGTCTGCACCTGGAAGAGAAGGTGGCTGAGATCATTTGTGTCTCAGTGAAATCATGGGGCTTTACTCTGAATGTGTGGGAATATCCAGGCAAGGACTTGATTTAGGGGAGTGTGAGATGTGCAGCACCTCTGAGTTTTATAACTTGGAACAGCTTATCTTCTTTTGCATCAAGAAGCCTCTGGGAAGCAGCCAAGGGCATAGAGCAGAGGAGATAGCAAGTGGGAAGGGAGAGGAAAAAAGTCAAGGGGAATACAGGCATATTTATAAAAACCAGAACAATAGTTTCCCAGAGCTGCGATAAGAACTATTTTCTACTCACAAATAAAATGCAACACTGACTTTTTTTCATGCATTTCTCCTCTTTTCTTAAAAAGAAAAAGCCAAACTCCTCCAATTCGCCCAAAGCCAAAGCTGTCATGACAGCAGCAGTCAAGGTGGAAGGAGTTAATCCTTCTGACTCCCAGGAGGGAAGGCATCTGCCTGTAGATTTTGGAAAGGACCATGAATCGGGTGGTCCTAACGCAGTCCCTGGTGAGCATTTGTTCAGATCATCAAGCTCAGTGTGCAACACCCCCTCCAGTCTGAAGCCATTGGCAAGAGCATCTTGAAGGGTGGCCTGGATTCGTAAACAAGCAGAGCTTTGCATCCCCAGCCAGCAACGCTGAGCTTCGCTGGCAAAGCTGCCTCATGCAGGATCCCTCTGGCTCCCTGCCTGGCCCTTGCAAGTGTTATCAATCGCCTGCTTCCAGGAACATTAAAGAAATCAAACTTTCCTTCTTTCTCTTGCACCCCCTCCCCTTTAAATAGCAGCTTAAAAGGAAACAAATTTAGATCAAGGTCAGAGGGATAAAGAGGATGTTTCTCATGCTCTGAGGAAGTCCTTGCCGTTGGATGGTGGATGAAGTTATCTCCCAGCCCTAACTAGACATGAATTCAGAGAAAGGCTGGGAGGGATTTCCAGGAACTTACAATGCTGCCCCCATCCCCTCTTCCATGTGGCAAGGCAGGATCCTCTCTGTACACCATTCCCAACAGATCTCTGAGCAGATCCTGCATATGGCTACACACAACTGTTCTGTCTAGGACTCACTCATGGGTGCATCCCTGGAAGTGTTCAAGGACAAGCTGGATGAGCCTTGGAGCAGCCAGGTCTCGTGGAAGGTGCCCCTTCCCATGGCTGTGAGGTTGCAACTGGAGGATCTTAACGGTCCCCTCCAACCCAGACAATTTGAGGATTCTATGATGATTCCATGGGTGTGATATAGCCTTGATGTCCAGCAGCAGCATCTCCAGACCAAAACCCCCTGAACTGACACACAGAACCACGGCACTGATTTTTATACAAGTGCTCCCCTGAGCAAAGACAACCACAGGGCTGCAGGTGAGGAGGAGGTGAAGTCACACTTGATCAAAACTAAAACAAGAGAGGCAGCTGCGTACGTAGCTCCCACTGGAATCAAAGCATTACTTAAACATCTTTGAAGATGGAAGTAGCACTTTCAATATACATATCACCATGTAGAATTAGATATAAGCTTCTCTAATTAAATACATCCCTGTGTGAAGCTAAGGAAAGGCCAGGCCCCACAGAATCCTTCCTCCCCTTGTAATCACCTCAAGATACAGCAGAGTATTTCAGTAGCAAGCTGAACAAGAATTTTAGAAGTCTTTAGCTAAAAGAACTATCACGCTTGTAACTTCTCATGGGCAAATCTTTGATTAAATCTCACAGAAAAAACAGGAGACATGGAATTAGTGAGAAGTGACCCACTCAGTAGCACTTGGGAAAACAGCAAATCTGGGAGAAGAAACCAGCTCCTCCAAGGTTCTGGTTCCTCATCTGGACACAAGATGTGTCCCCCTTTCCCCAACCCCTTTAAATCACAAAGAAACATCTCCCCTTTTCATTCACCCACTTAGCCCAAATAAGTCCTACTAGGGAGAAAATAAGGAAGGAGGATTTTAAGTCCATGTTTAAAACAGCTTATACATTTTGGAGCTCCTTCCAACTTCGTCTCAGCAACATGGTGGTGCAAGCCAAGGTTTTATACATGTCATCGGGGGATCACATTTACAAATGAGATTAAGAAGCAAAATAAAAATCACTTGAGATGGAGATAACTCATTTGCTGGCAGAGAGCAAGGGGCTGAATTGATCTCCTGGCCCACGTGCACGCTTTTCCATCTGCCAATAACACCCAGCGATTAGTCAGTGCCGCAGCACGAAGTGTTTATAGCCTGGGGTTGTAATGAAATCAGCATCTCCCACAGGGAACTTAACCCCTCGATAGAGAATCAGCATGACAGAAGTGGCCCCTATGGAGCAGAAAGGAAAATACCCAGAGCAGTGCTGGCTTTGACAAAAGTCTCTGAAAGCCTCCAGAGACCTTAGAGGGCTATTGACAAACTGTGCTACATAAAAGCCTGGGAAAGGGCTTTAGATCTGGGAGTGAATCCCAGAGTTGTTCTGGGTACATCTACAAGGTGCAACTCCCCCTTTCCCACCTCCAGGCAGGATGGGTTCAGGTGATCACCAGCTTGGCCATTACATCTCCACTTTAACAACCCTCCAAGGAGCCAGGCAGTTGGCTTGTCTGCCCAACATCAGGGCAACCATCTGCAAGCCCAGACCCAGATAACAGTTCAAGAGGTGGTTTAGGACCATTGAGAGTTGAAAACTCCCCATTTGGGATACAAAATACCCATGCGGTTCTCCTGTACAGACTCCATGATGCCAGGATCCCAAAACAAACACACACATGCAATCAGCCTTCACACACACAGGGAGCAGCCTGGATCTGGACACATTTATACTTGTTGCAAAGCCTTCCAGGATTTCCAGTCATCAAGGCCTAGCAGTGCAGCCCACCTTCCAGATGTTGGAGGTCTTCTCCAGCTGCACTGACAGGGGAAGGAGAGCTGTGCACCCACAGCACTGACTCTGGACCTACCCATCCATCAGTGTCCTAAAAAAACAGCGTGCTATAAACCATACCATATAGGTCCACCACCCCAGAGCCTTCGATCTGGTTTTCCTTGCCCCGATGAGCTGCTTCACGCACGAGACATTTTTTTCCAGCCCACACTTTCCTAATGAACTCTGTGAGGCTTTACATAAACAAAGCAATGAGGCACGACAGTTCAAGCCTAAGGAGAAAATATCACAACCATACCAAACAATATCAACAGTTTAGAGAAAATGCTTGGAGCTGTCAATACCCTGCCATGAGTGGTGAAAGGTTTGGGCCATGTTCCAGCTTGAAGTAACAGACAGTTTGCTGGTTTACTTGCAGATCTTGAGGGAAGACTGCACTTCTCAGCTAAAATCCAGAAATGGTACTGACTACATGGGAATAAGAACATGGGAAAGTCCAAACCAGGATAAATGGTAACAGCCATGAAAAATCTGAAATTAAAGAGCCCTCTGCCAAGAGAGGAGCTCAATAGTTTGGCTCCCCAAAGCTCAGGTCTTAAAATATATTTCAGCACTCCAAAGCTGTACATTCCTAACCCCAGGCTGCTGTGTGCACACGTGGCCAGGGCGTGCAAAAAAAGTTGGATTAGTCCTGGTAAAGGCACCTCAAGCAATGCTTTCCTCTTTCCAAAACAAATACATAGGGGTGCAATGATCCCAAAGAGCTCCTGAATGAAGCTGTACAAGCTACACTGGTATCTTAACTGTGTGCTGAAGCTGGGCATGAACCCATATTCAAGTCCAGGCTCACCTTCAGGGCACAGCTTTACATGCCCTGGCCATGCCTGCCACAGCTTTCCAAGCACACTGGGAACAGAGCCCACGAGAGGACCTTGACCAAGATGAGAAGAGCCAAGCTCAGCAGACCCAGCCATGTTTAAATCCACATGCCAACACCAGAGATAACAAAAGTGAAGAACTGAAGCAATCAAAGGCATTACTCACCGTGACTTGGACTGGAAGCAGAGCCAGGAGCCAAATCAAGATGAAGAACCAGCAATGCCTGTGTAGCTGAATACCATCCAAGGGTCCATTCCCAGAAGAACCAGCTGTGGCCAGAGCAAAGTGAGAAAGGGCTCTCAGGGCTGGGCCCATAGAAATAGACCCCAGGAACAGAGACCCCACCTACAGCAATGATGAGGTTTAGCTCACCTCTGACAGGGTAGAAGGAGCCACCAGCCAATGGGAGCCCTGTGCTCCTCAGGAGAATAATTGGGCTCAGGTGGTGGGTAAGGACCTTGAGTGCCTCTGCAAGGCTTGAGGTGCAAGCTGCTGGATTAATGGGGTTTCAGCAGGGCTCTGATGATCCTTCTGCATTCCGAACCCAGCAGGCATCCTGGATTCCCTGCAGACACCCCAGACCTGGGGTATCCGTGGCTCTGGGGCTCAGCACAGCTGTTCTGCAGCTGCATTTTGGTCATGCACTGGCAGCAGACGGCTGGGCTGTGCAGATGGGCCCACAGAGACTCGCTGCTTCCTTGAGCTTCTGAGCTCAAGCTCAGCTCCCATAAAGCTGGGCTTTTATGGGCCTCCCTGTGAGTGTGAGCATGGATGTGTGTGTGCAATCCCAGGGATTTACAGCACATTTAGGCATCGCTTGGGGCCAGCATTTTCAAATGCTGTATCCAGAAGCCTGGATCCACTGGGTCTTTGGTTTGTTTTAAAGCTAGTTTATTTTGGATTTGAAAACACAGCCCTGCTCTTCAGTGCAAATTGACTTCCTGAGATTGCTTGCTTCCTCCAAACTCTTCTCCTGGCAAATCAACTTGCTCTAGGATTTCTACATAACCCTCCAGCATCTCCTGAGGACCTACCTTCCCCTCCCAACCTTTTCCCCTTTTGACAACTGCAGAGTTGTTAATTTAGTTGGCAACAAAAGACTATCTCAAGCCAAACTAAGAGAATGAGCTTTTTCAAATCTCAAAGGCTTACATCAATTTTAATTTGCAATATTTGCCTTTTTTCCCTTCTCATTTAGATTTCGGACTCTCTTTCTGACTTTCTTTCATGGTTACAATGTCTACGCTGTCCATCTTTCTGGACCACTGGCTCCTCAGCTCATAACTTTTACGTTTGGTATTCCTTAGTTTTTCCCTGTTGAAGGGGAATCCAACCTCGCAACTTAAAACCTTCATCGGCGTGGGTTTACATTAAGGCACGGTGTTTCTCATGAAGTTTGTCCCACTCGACTCTGCTGGAGAAGGGAAGGAGATGTGGAGAGCCGTGGGGAAGCTGCATCTCAACCAGGCTCAGCAGGACTCCGAGCAGAACTGTCAGCAGCAGAAGTGGCTGCCCGGGGGGAACTCTCCAGTAATGAAACCAAGGTGGCTGAGCTGCTGACAGCTGCAGAGCAAGCCAGGGGAGAGGTGGGTTTGGGAGCAGAGGGGAATATTTCATCTTCTCTGACTTGATGAGTTTGCGTTGGCACAAGACAATGAGGAGCAGATGTCAGGCAGAGATGCCAAACTACCCTGTACATTTTTACAGCAGAAATAATGACACTCTTTCAGACCACTAATGTTTTCAGTTTCTCAGCAGCATTGACTCATTTCTTTAGAAAAACTCTCCTCAGTGTTCTCCAAGAATGGGTTTTAACCAGTGCTGATCACAGCGCTTCTGCAGCAACCATTTCACAGGGTGCTCCACATCTGCAGATCAGCAATCAGAATAAAAACCCCTTCCCAGAGCTATTTGGATACCACACAGCCTCTGACCATCTGCGTCCATCAAAGCAAACTTACCTGGGATCATTAAATGTGAATTTCTTCCACAGAGCTTTCTCATAACCTGAGGAAACTCTTTGCTTTTCCTTTTGCTCAAGGACTGTGTTAATTCCTAGAATTATTGATACATTTAGGTTGGACAAAACCTGTAATATCATTTAGTCCCTTCTAATAATTCCTATATAACAACAAATTTAGAAACCCTTGGAAAACTGAAGAGCTCCACTGGGCTCATTTTTATCATCGATGTACTCTGGGTAAACCAAATTCAGGAAGTTTCAAACCCAGACAATATTACTCATGAGCATCTAAAATATTCAAAGTTAAATTGTCAAGCATGGGACGGGGCTGCCCAGGAAGGTGGTGGAGTCCCCATCCCTGGTGATGTTCAAGAAACAACTGGATGTGGCACCCAGTGCCCTGGGCTGGGGGACAAGGTGGGGATCAGTCACAGGTTGATGATCTTGGAGGTCTTTTCGAACCTAAATGATTCTGTAATTCTGTGAAATCTCAGGATTTTCAGGATGTTTTCTCAGGCTACATGCAGAGCCACAGTGTTCTGGTTTGGGATTTTTTCTTTTCATGGTTCTGTGATTCCACACGATCGGGTAAAACAAAACAAAGGTAGGTCAACAGAGGAGGAAAAAGACATGGCTTTTGCTGGGGTAAAGAGGGAGAAAAGGAAGAAAAAGGAAAGCAGAGTGAAGGGAAAAGGAGGAGAGGTGAGTCCTGCAGTTTTCCTGACACAGAGCTGCTGTTGGATGGATTGAGACCAGGAGGGCAGCACCTGGAATGAAGATGAGGTACAACTGCTGCCCCTGGTGAGGTCTTGATGCTTCAGTGAAAGAAGGAGGGAGGAGGATCCCAACCTACCAGAGGAGCCACCAGGACATTTCATATCCAATCAGCACTAAGTGGCAACTCCAACATCCTATGGGATTTGTAAGCAAGGAGCATCCTGGAAGAGGCAGAACATGGGAGAAAGGGAGTGATGCCTGAGCCAGGAAAGCCAGGAAGCTCTGCCCCAGCTGGGATTATGCAGGAGCATCAAGCTGAGCATCAAGGCCTCTTTTTTGATGATATTTCCCCGCCATAGGAGACAATTCTGAGTTGGTTTTTTTTTGCAAACATTCCCCCGAAAGACAAGATCCATCCCCAGAAAACATCCCAAGCACCTCAGGGTTTTTTTGAGAACACAAAGGAAAGAGGGGATTATTCTGTGATGTCATCAGGTGAACTGCCATTCAGAAAGCTGTTAATTTGAGGGTTTACAAAATGTGCATTTTTCCTGGAAAGATCATACAAATCAAGTGTCTGAACTGTAGTTACCTCTTTACAACCTGCCAGATCTTTCTCTGTTAATGAAACACAGTTAAATATTCCAGTTCACCTTCTACAAATCTATTGTGGCATGTCCTGGAATCCAGCACATGTCTATAAACACATATACTATTATCTTTACTTCCTCCTGCTTATTGGCAATGGCTGGTAATCTTTCAGTTGTGGTATGCAAAGCCAAACATGAACCAGTATTTTCCATTATGGTTGTAATTTTGGCCTGTAATTTTATCACTCCAATCTAAATCCACTTCAGAAACACCATAAACTAATTGTCACCGAATAAACTGAAACTTCGGAGTGGTTTATAAAAGTAATTTAATAAAAGGAAAATAAAAAGCAAATGCAAGCCATAATATTTTTGGCAAAAAGGTCAAATATTTCTTTCTCTTTACCTCGTTTGAATGCAAGAAGCTGCTTCTTTTAAATGCACTCACAGCAGGTTTATTTGTCTTGGATTACTCAGTAGCAGATACAACATTTTTCCAGTGAGAATTGTTTAAAAATACAAAAAAAAAAAAAAACCCACCCCGAAACAAGGTAAACAGATCAAATTTGTACACAGTAAAGATATGTGCTGGCCCTAATTTTTGATAAAATATCAAATGCTAAGTGTTAACAACATGACCATGTTCTCCTTACACAGTTTAGGCTGTTTTCACAGTTTGCAAACCCAAACACTCCCCAACCCCCTGTGAGTTTATGTTGGGCCATAATCTGAGTGATGGCTGCGAGGCTGCCTCACTTCATTCATATTGAGAAACAATATACAGAGGATATAAAGTGATCAACTGTGTTTACACTGATTGGAACTAAAACTGCAGCTGATCATTCCTGAAGGGACATTGCGGAGCCCCTCAGTGCAGGCGGGGCTGGGAAAGGCAAATGATAAGTTTTCCAGGAGTAACCCCAAAATAAGCCCCGCTCCCAGCTCCAGAAACCAAACATCCCAGGTTTGCAGGAGCGCTGGGTTTTTAGGCAGTGACACGTGAGGGTTTGCAAGCGACGGCTCTGCAGGGGGAAGGGAAGGGGAAAAAAGCCCCACGTTTATTCATAAAAAATATCTGCTTCGAAACTGCAGCGGGAGCCTGTTTATAATAAACCAACAAATGATCTAGAGGCTGCTGTTTGGCACAGGAATGGCCTGGGAGAGGCTTGTATTACATTTCTCTCTCTCAGCGTTCATGGTATAAGGCAGAACAGGCTGAAATTTATGTTCTCCTGGTACTGCCGTCCTGGCTGTGCTGCTCCAGAGACAGTTCTGGCACAGTCCCTCGCTGTGCTATATGTTGCATCTCCCTAGATTTATTACCAGAGGTTGGGGTGAGGGCAGAGGGGCATTTCTGACTTCTTTATGGTGATGGAGGCACTTGAAGAGGCCAGGACAGACACAGATAAGTAGCCCCTGAGCCGGCTACTGACCACCACCTTCCCTTGTGTTTTGTTCTGCTCTGGGCCACCTTGGTTTGTAACATAAGATCATCACTGCTGGGTCTGGGTTACGTGCAGTTTTGGAGAAAAAGGGGAAAATGAGAATTACTTTGTAGTGGTTTTGTTGCTTAGGTTTTGGTCTCTTTTGGTCTCTCCTTCTAGCTTAGCGAGTAGAGATGTGTGAGTGAGTCCCGTCCATCTATCCATCCATCCATCCATCCATCCATCCATCCACCCAGTCTTCATCTTGGTCAGCAAGGCATTTTCTGCCAGAGGGCCTAGGAGGTCTTTGTCAAGCTTGCAAAGAATCAAGCCAGGAAACCCAAACCCCACCAGGATCTTCTCTCCAAATGCCTGAGAGGGAGGAACGAGCCTCACATGTCATGTTGCTTCCTTTGGATGCAGCAATTTCTCCATTACTGTGAGATAATCCATGCGAAGAAGATACGGTGTGTCCTCCAAGTCTGATGGTAGAAAGAACAGGCCACAGAAATGTAAAAAAAATGTCATCTTCAGCCTCTCCAATTCTGAATTGGTATGAAGAGGAATCTCTCATCCCTTGAGGGGTGTTTCTGGTCATAGAAGGAAATCCAGCCCCTGGGGGAAGCTGAGCATCCACCTCCATGAGCTATTTTAATACCAAAGCCAAGACTAAGAGCTCAGGCAGTTTCTGTGCTGGAGATAATGTGGATCTGACCCTTCGCAGAGCAACAGGAGCCCTTTGGACCAACATTCCTGTAGGATTTCTGGCCATTGCACCACATTTTGATTTTGACACCCAGAAAAGCCACAGGACCACGGGTCATGGTTTGCTAAATAAATTTCCACCAGGACTAGAAGAAATGCTTGATTGAGGCTGCTGAAATGTTCTCCATCAGACTGCCCAGTCTGATGCCTTTTCCCTTCGCAAAATACTTTGAGAAACTGATTAAAGAGCTTTGCAAGAACTGGATATTGTTATTTATTGTTGTTATTTTACAGAATTACATCTCAACTGTCAGTGAAACAGTAGCAGCATAAAATACAGTGCTGGAGTCACAGTGTATGTCCTGACCCCTACAAATTACTCATCAATGCAACAGCCAGGAAAAGCCAGAAATCAGGCAGAGAAAAAGAAAGAGAAGAAAAGGGTTTTTCAGTAAAACCTCACTGTCTGCTCTGGACAATTCAGACTTTAATATAATGTTGTTTCACCAGGGTAACAGCCCTCAAATGCCCACAAATTCTATTATGTGATTAAATAATAATAAATATATATACACACAGATAAATAAGCACACATACAGAAAAAAAAAGAAATCATCTTTGGTGGCAGCCCAGGGTTAAGTTCCTACCAAGATGGATAATTTATTTACATTTCTTCTTAGTATTATGATTTGATCTTTCCACTAGCACAACTCAGAGATACTCAGGTCATTTCTTTTCTGCTCTCTTTCCCTATTTTCTTTATGAGATAATAGTCAATTAGGACTCAAAACTGACCAGAACTCTTTCACTTATTAGGGCTTGAGCCACTCCTGACATTACTTGATAAATTTTTACTTTGATTTAATAAGAGACTCAGTGTCTGAAGGATACTGAGGCTTTTTGACCATGTTTCATGCTTCATTCTTCATGTTTACCCTTTACACATCACTTGGGAGAGGGACACAGCTTGGGCTGTTGAACTTTGGGCATTAGCTCCCTGACAGTCCCTTTGCTCTTGGATTCCCATGGTTTTAGAGTGAGAGAATTATGGAATGGTTTGTGTTGAAAGGGACCTTAAAAGCCCATCTCATTCCAACCTTCTGCTTTGGACAGGGACATCTTCCACTACATCAGGTTGCTCAGAGCCCTGTCCAATCTGGCCTTGACACACATTGGGGTGTCCCTGTGTTTGGACTGAGAAAGAAACAGCTGTTGGGGTGCAAGGCTGTAACTTGTTTTAAAATATATTCCAGTGGGGACTTATTTTTTATGTTGTTGGTGGTTTTAAATTATTATGTTCCCACTTGCTTCCGAGTGGGAAGCTGGAAAGGAGAGACTGTGGGAGAAGGAGTGGGGAATTTAGGATGAGATATCTCCAGTGAAAATGTGAGGAGAGGGAGAGCAAAACCCAAAAAGCAAGACATGGAGAGCATCAGGGAGAAGGAGAGGAGAGTAATAGCATGGCTGCCCTCTAGTCAGCACCAGTGTTCCTATTCTTCAACATCTCTCCCTGAGTGTCCCATGTTTAGAGATGGGCAGGGACTTCAAGTCTGGCAGCCAGCTGTGATCCCGAGGGAAATGATGCCATGCCACGGATCCGCAGTGACCCAGGAGCTTGGCACATCAGGGCATCCCACACGGGGCCCCTCATCCTCTCTCCGCCCAGTGCATCAGCTGGATCCCCCCTCATGGCACGTTCGGACCAATGGCTCTGCAATGGCAGCGCTACCAAACGTGCCCTGGGATCCGATTTCCTTTCATGGCCAGGTGCTTTTAATAACCCGCTGCCAACTGCGAGTGGTATTGCTGCAAGTGATGGCTGGAATGAAAAGAGGAAAGAAAGAAAGAGAGAGAGAAGGGAAAAAAAAAAAAAGTCAATGAAACAGAACAGATAATTTTGCAATTTAATTTTCCATCTTCTCTAATAATGGTACCAGTGTCACGCTTGATGGATGGAACGGTTACATGCGGCCTCTCAAGATTAATTCCCCTCCTGTAACTTCAGCAGTGATTTTCCAGAGCACAGCCTCTTGGCTCCCTTATTCAGTCTTCCTCCTGGTCCCTTCCCCTCTCCCTTCCCCAGCCTTCTCCTGTTTGAAAGAATGTTTTGGATCAAAGCCGACAAGGAGAGTTAGGCCGGGTGCAAGGGCTGGCTTTCATGTTTGCTGAGGAGACTCGAGTCCTTTTCCTGAAGGAGAACACAGCTTTTATGTGGAAAACATCAGCAATCAGACCTGAATATCCTCTGTTCCTTATCAGAAACTGCTGACTACTGCACAAATATGGCATATCTGCTCCTTCCAGGATCTTGAAGGATCTACATTTTTTTACCATCCCGCTTGGGCAGAAATCTCTGAAGCCCATTAAAAGTTACACCGTAATCTGATCTCCATATTTTCTCAAGCCAGGAGATCTGGAATTTAAAGGCAAGGTTTGATCTTATCTGTTTTTTATCTGATGATGCTGGCTCCACCAAATAAGATTTATCTGTAAAGAAAATAATGCAATTAATGTCCCGGCTGCCGAAGTCTTTATGGAGACCTTTCAATTTTTGCTACTCAGGGCACTCCAATTAAATGTAACTCTGTAAACCTGAGCGAACCAGACCCTTATTTGAGAACATGCAATGCTCCTAAATTAAATTTGTGGACTTGTGGAAAGGGTTGAGGCTTTTTTTTGTGTGTGAAAGGGACACAGAGACACTGTTCTGAGCAAACCCCGGTTGCTCTCCCCTCGCCTGGCAGGGAGCACACATACCACTAACAAGTGCTATTACTGCACTTACGTCACTGAAGCATTTTCTCCTTCTGGCATCCTCTCTGGCATCCCAGAGCTGAAGGGGCTCCAGGAAAAAAAGCAAACTTGCTGTCCTGGCAGGGGGGGCAAAGGATACACGTGAAAGGCTGCGCAAGGCATCAGCAAAGAATGTGTGCTGAGCACCGCGGTGTCCGTGGCTCACCCCGAGAGCCAGATCCAGCAGGATCTCAGTCAGTCCAGAGGGACCAACTGAGCAGCACACCCAGATCCTTAAACATCTCCGACAGATCTGGTCTAGGAAAAAAAACAGGGGGATATTCCTCAAGGTCTTTTAGTTTTCCAGCATTTTGGAGCCCCCATGGAGTGCCCCGTGGCAATTTTCCAGCAGGACTGATACCTTGGTTCTGTTATCCAAAGAGGGGAAAGAGGCGCAGAAAATGGATCTTTTTAAATATCAAGGAATTTCAGACCAGTAGCTTCCAACTGAACAGTGCTCAGCCCTCTCCAGACTCCTCTCCAGCTTCTCTTCTCCAGTTTCTCTTCCTCTGAGGTTCAGAAGTTGTTGGAAGATCCACAGTAGCAGGAGAATAAGAGGCAGGAAAAGAGCGGAGGGACAATCTGGGACTGCCGCTCCTCTTTGAGCTGAGCCATTCATGATGCCACCCTGGGCATCACCCCCAGGGCTTCTCAGGAAAACCAAGACAGGCACAGCACATGCCTGGTGCGAGGGGTCAGCGGGGCTGGGTTAGAAGGGGAGGTTTCGTCGTGAGCAGGTTCACTGTGAATGGGTTCATTCACTGCAATTCTGATTTTTGGCTTTGCTTTTCCATGCAAAAGCAAAACATCGTTTCTGGCTGATCTCACCTGAATTATTTCCAAACTGCTTTTCCTCTGAGTTATTTGGGTTTGGAACCAGTCTGAAAAAATTAATTGTGCACCCAGTCCTAGGGTTTTATTCTATCAGCTGGCTTCAGCGTTTCCCTAGCTGCATTTTGGCTGCAACAACCTCCAAGATGGAAAAATGTGTTCCTGTCCTGAAATCTGTCTTAGCCTCTTGTTCATCCAAGATGCTGATGGGAAGAACTCTATCCATGAAATAAAATTTAAAAAAAAAAAAAAAAAGTTGCTTTGAAATTTCTGCAGTCAGGAAAAACAGTGATCAGAAGAAAGTACACACACCTGTTAATTGCTATTTTCTCTAATACAGTCTCCTTTTTTTTTTTTAATTTATTTCAGAAACCTCTGGGATATTATGATCCTCCTCCTTTCTGGATCACCTTTATCTAAGCCTGATTTCCCCATTTAAAACTTCATTTCACAGGATTAATGTTACTGAACTTTATGGTTGTTCACCTCCCTGCCCCCATTTTCTTTGTTCATGGAAGACCATCAACAAAATTCCCTTCTTGTTAGTGAAAGTCTTTTTTTTGATAAACACTGCTTAGTATATACATCTTTTTGTTTAAAAATGGCAATGCTACTTAATAACAAACTGAGGCCTCCACGGATGAGGGTTGCAATCCTGGCTGGAAATAATTTAAAGCAACTTTACCAGATGTAAAAGGGCAGGAGCAAATCACAAATTCACTTTGTCACAACCACATGGATTAACTAACCTGAAGTGTTTGGAAATGGCCATATCTGACCCTAGAAAGAGCTCTTGTCTCAGCAGTGGCAGATCTTCAGCTGACCTTCACATCACAAGAGGAAATGGCTTCAAACTGACAGAGAGGAGATTTAGATTATATATTAGAAAAAAAAAATTCTTCCCTGTGAGGGTGGGGAGGCCCTGGCACAGGTTGCCCTGAGAAGCTGTGGCTGCCCCATCCCTGGAAATGTCCAAGGCCAGGTTGGACGGGTCTTGGAGCAATTCTGGTTTAGCGGAAGGTGTCTCTGCCCATGGCAGGGGGGTGGAACAAGATGAGTTTTAAGGTCCCTTCCAACCCAAACCATTCTGTGATCACCTTTGGGTGATCCTTGATGATGTTCAGGTGGGCTGAAGGCTGAAGGTAGTTCAGGCACACTGAATTTGAGGGGACTGGCCACCCAGACATGGAGGATGAAGGCATGGGCACCCTCATGTAGATCAAAAAGCTGGTGAGTCAGAAAGATGCCACTCTTGGCTGGAACCAAGCCTGCCTAGACCTGTATCTGACCTTGCTTTCCTCTGAGATGAACCTATTCATCTTCCCTCATGGTGGCAAAAACTTTCACGTGGATGAGCAGGGAAGGAGCCCAGACCTTGCAAGGTTTGCCGCATCCTACCTGGGAACAGGCTCCGCATACACCTCTGGGACGGGCTGAGCCTCATCGCTTCGCTGATCAAAAACCTTGCCCATCACGAGCTGAGGAAATCAGTTACATGCAGTAAAACTGAAATTTCCATTCCTTGTGTAAACACCATGTATCTCTCCAATGGTGTCCATAAAAATGCGGGAAAGTGCAAGCTCAGCAGCTGGAATAGACCGGGCACCTCGGCGCAGTGAGCGGTTACCAGGTGGTCTCTGTCACGGGAGGTGATTTATGCTCACTCTCTCCCTCTTGGGCTGCTTTTATTTAGTTAGTGGGAGTTTGACAGCCCAGAGGTCACAGACACTCCAGTCACTAGTGGTTTCTCTACTGAAATGGAGAAATGCCTGTAGGGAGGGGAGGGGGGAACAGGATGGGACGAGGAGAGAAGAACTGAGCTGAATGCACGCTAGTGTCAACCACTGCAAAACCAGCAGGGCCATAAATAGTAAAGGGTTCGGGAGACGAGGGGCGATGAATAGTGCCTTAATCACAAATGAAATGTCAGGGGAGGAGGGGGAAGGGGCTCTGTATTTATTCTCTCTTGCATGAGATTTAAAACCAGAGAGACAGCATCCTTGGGGATCTCACAATGAATTTTTTTCTACGCGTCCAAGGAAGGAGCTTGTCCAGGCTTCTCACAGCTCTCTCTCTTTTTTTTTTAAAAAACCATGTTCAACTAAATTTTTGGAAAATGAGTTCACGACACTGCTCCTTTCTTGCTTCTGCCTTTCTCTTTGGATTTGTCCAAGACACTTAAGATAAATCTTTAGCGCAGTTTAACCATGTTGTGGGAGGGCATAGGGAGAACAGCCCTCTTGAGACATCCTCAGAGAGCTCCAGAGGGAAGATTCAGCAAGGAGGAACAGCAGATCCCAAAGGATACACGCACATCTGAGGTCCTGTACATGCCTGAGGTGTACCACCTCTGGTTAAGCCCAGATGGAGGAGGATTGGGTGCCTGAGATTAGAACCCTCCTGGAAATGAAATGGTGATGATGCTTTCCAGCTGCTCCAGGATACTCCTGCAACAGCACTTCTGCACCCTCACTGAAGGACCACAGACAATGTGGGGCTGCAGCAGCTGGTGTCTGGGTGCCTGTTTTTAAACACAGGAACAGGATTAATTAGCATCACTACTCCTGGTTTACTCAGCAAGTCAATGAAAGAACACCTCCAAAATCTTTAATGCTTGAGCCAGTTTTGCTTTCTCTGGGGTCCAAAGCCTGGGACCTGAGACACTGCTACACCCTCCATTTCCATGCGTGGCACGTGTTCCTTGAACTTTGTCTTCATTAGAAATGTGTAATTTGTGATCTCAGCGGTACCTCCACACAGAGCCAGGAGCAGTGCTATTGGCTTTCATGGAGCTACTCTGGACTTACATCAAGGTGAATGAGATCAGTCCATTAGCCTCCCTGGCAAGCTCCCTGGAACATTGTTACAATTTACTCTGGTCCCTGAAACGCTCTGCTTTTGGCCAATGGCTTCCCCTCCCTTGTAGTCTGCATACATCCAGGTCACCAAATCCCAAGTGTCCTCCGAGGTCCCAGGAGTCATGGTTTGATTTCATACTGGACATTTTGTGCTGGAAGAAAAATAGTCTGGGTCTTATTTTCTAAGGTTCCCAGTCCAGGAAATGCAGGAAGCTGCTCAGTTCAGGTTTTTCTTCTGTGACAGATCAGCTTTTTCATACATCTGCTGATACAATGCTCAAGGATAATTTGACTTTCCTTGGGGAAAATAAACAGCTGGAAAAGTTACAGAAAAAAAAAGCTTTTCCCAAGAAAATCTCCCCTCAAGTTCATAGGAAATTGCAGTGACCTACAAAGCACAGAGTAAGAGTTGATTGGGCTGGAAGGGTTTGAGAAAGCTGTTTGAGCTAATTTTTCCCTAAGGAAGAAACAGCTTTGCCTGGTCTGTGAAAGAGACCTGCTCTACGGGAAGGGATTTGGACTTTACCCCTTGGGCAGTCCCCCTGCAGCCAATGGAAAGACTCCTGAAGGAAGAGTAGCAGAGCAGCAGAGGAATGTTACCAGGCTGAAATGGGCCAAATTCTCTCTCAGAAGTGCCACGAAGGGCCAACGAAAGGTCATAAACGCTCCAAGATCTCACAATAAAGTGGATCTCATCCATGTAATCCTGTTACAGAGGACCTGCTGCATGGTTTGTGTCAGATGAAGATGGGGAACAGATGAAGAGAGATCTCCTAAGAGAACCTCAGCATGTTTGAGGGTGGGCGGTCACTGCTGTCTGTGGAGGCTAATGAGAAGTGCAATGCAAAAGCATTGCCATTACACTGCAGGAATGACTCAATCCATGTGGACAAGGGCTACTCCTGCTCTTGGCTTAGGGACATCCCTCCTGCTGACGCCAGCACAGGAGCCATGGGACTCCAACCAGATCCTAAGGAGAAGAAACCACTGTAGCAAATCTTATTTCCAATTTGGGATTCTTTGCTCACACCCTGAATATTCATCCAGAATGCCATGATTTGTCCGTTTTTGGATGAAAAAACGGTGGGAAAATATGTATCATAAAATTATAAAACATATAAGTTTCGTGAGTCACCCAGAGCCTAACTCCTGTCTGATCGGTATTTCCGAAAACTGAGCAAATTATTTAAGTACTCGGTGTGCACTTTAAGCTCATTATAAGCAGCCAGTTAAAAAAAAATCTTGTCCGTACCTGTTTTTTTGCTCAATGAGGTGTTAAATAGGAGATGCTCTTTAAACAAACTAATCCATCCACGAGAAAATATACAAAAGAAAGGCTTTGGAGTGACATTTACCGCTCCCCAAGCACGTCAGAAACGCCGCCTGTCTTCTCACTCGCCATCACCAAGGGAGAAAAGGATGAAGTGGGAAGGTCTCCGTCTTAGCAAAACAGCTGCTGCAGACTTGAAAGGCGAGTGGCAAGGTAGAGAGGTCTGACTGAGATCACAGGCACTTCTGGCTGATAGGATCTCCGGGAAGTGAAGACAAGGTGTGAGAAGTCTGTTCTTTCTTGTATCATCGCAAGGGCTCTTTTTTGAAGATAAGCCCCTTTGCAGGGGGATGGGGGTGTCTTTGCACTTCAAGGGCGGGCGCGTTTCCACCTCCCCTCTGTTTGTTTTCTAATTTTCTTTTCACTCTCACGTCGGCTCTCAGTGACCCCCTCTCTCATCAGCATCACCACCACCTCCTCACGGGGCCCCGCAGACAGGGGTTAAGAGGCTTCCCAAAGGAAGGGAGTTTTTCAGAGAGCTCTGGGGGAGACGGGGCAGGGGCTCAGGTGGAAAGGGGGGTGGGGGAGGAAAGGTGTGGAGGGAAATGCCAGGACACCCGAGTGTGCTTCAGAGCAGCGACCACCACAGTGATGGACCACAGGAAGGGTCCTGGCATGATTCCTAAGCACCATCCACGCTCAGGCAAGATATAAAAGCAGGGGGACCCAAAGGAAATTCAGAGAAAGATCCAGAAATGTAGCACTTCAGCAGACCCATGGCCCAGTGCTCCTGGTGAGCCCACTCTAAGCTCTTTTCATCCAAAACCAAGGGGTTGGTCATCTTTAACAACTTCTCTATGCAAAATGGAGCTCTTAATTTACAGTTTCCATTACTTAAAAATCCTACAGAGTTACCGAACTTTATGAAACAGCAGAGGGAATTTTTGCAAATGTTGCAAGGTAAAAGGGTGCTGGTTTGATGGGAGCCCCGAGAATGGACAGCCAGCAGGAGCACAACTTCATTGTTCTGCCAAAAATAGCGATTTTTGCTAAAAATTTTGATTCAGGGGTCTCCTGGAGATTTGGGATGTATGGCAAGCAATGCTTCCATGTATGTATGATGTTCAAAGTCCATGCTGTGATACCCAAACCAAAACGGCAGGGAGAAATCCAGGTGTGGCATCCCGGGTGCACTGTCGGGTTGGTCACACAAAACACAGCGAAGTTCAGAAAAACAAATAAGCAAAGAGAACAGAAGGAAGCATTGCCAGGGAGGAAGAGGGAAATGAAGTGCGGAGGGTTGGTAATTTCCCACTTAACTCAGCCCATGTCTCCTAACCCCTCTCCACAGATCCACTTTCTGATTATCCCACCCCAAGTCCTGTAACACAATCGCGTATCTTTTCATCAGCTCTTCCTTCCTCTGGGTCCAATCTCGTATGCCACAAATGAGTGAGTTCAGGGTTTTATTAGTAGAAACGGGGGATTTCAGGCTCTGAGCACCACTGGGAGTCCCTGCTGCTGAGCAGGGACCTGCTGGCGGGCTGCTGCCCGTGTCAGGTTGTTGTACAAACATCACCCCCTACAAAACCCCTGCCTTGGTCACCAAGTCAAGCGGTGGAGACAGTTTGCCCAGTAGTTTGACCTTTCACCTCCCCTTTACTAAATAGACCTAATTACTGCGTTTGTCTGTCATTTAAGCAACAAATGACTCCATTGAGGTCATCTGAGGGAAGCTGGAGTTCTTAGCTGTCATCTTGAGAGAACTCGGCTAATTTTATCCTGCTGGGGAAGAAAGCCCTGTGAAATTTTGCTGGAAGGCTCGGTTACAATTGCTGTTTCCTGGGAAGGGTTTGGTGACACACTCGCTGCTCAAGAAAGCAAGGTATGGCCCCACCAGCTCCTCTTAATTCACAGTCCTCTTTGATTTCCAGTGGTTGTGGGAGAAATCCTAAAGGAGAAACTTTCTGGGACCACTGAAAAGAAAGCAAAACATAATAATAATAGCAATAATAATAATAAGTAATAGTAGTAGTAGTAGTATGGTAGAATACTTATTAATTATAATAATAGTAATGAAATTAACTGTCATTAAATGTCACTTGCAATTTTGTTTTCTAAATCCAGATCTTCCCACTGGAAATGTCAGTACTCCCAGTTTGCTGACCACCTTTCGTTCAGGCAGCAAAAAAGGAGCCAGAAAAATACAGATGTATTTGTTTCAATGGCAGTTCCTCTGCAGTTTTCTGCACTTGCTGTTCTGATGAATCCCAATTGTGTGCTTCGTGGGTAGCAGGCAAAATGTTGATGAAAGAGGTTAAGCCTGGAGAAAACTCAAAGAAAGCAAAATGTGTGAAGGGAAGGACAAGGCAAAACTAGAAAACGGTAGTGGTTCCCCTCTGCCTGTACACATAGAAATCTCAGAATTAAATGTGGGAAGATAAATATAAAATTTACACAGAGAATCACCGAAATTACTCATTTGTCTATTTGCACATATAGAGATTTGTATAGAAGTGGGTCTGGAAGGGGCATTTAAAAGGTCACTTTTCTACCTCCATGTTCAGTCAGCTCCCCCAGACCCATTCCTGAGAGACATGAGCCTGACTTATCTTCAGCTTCTTTCCTCTCCCAGAACTGGAGGTCCTCAGTCTCTCTGGGCCACCGCTTGCACAGCCCTCCTAGACAAACCGGTGTATAGAATTACAGAATGATGGAATGATTTGGGTGGGAAGAAACCTTAAAGTTCAACTCATTCTAGCCCCCTGCCATGGGCAGGAGCACCTTCCACTAGCCCAGGTTGCTCCAAGCCCCATCCAACCTGGCCTTGGACACTTCCAGGGACAGGGCAGCCACACCTTCTCTGGGCAACCTGTGCCAGGGCCTCCCCACCCTCACAGGGACAAATTTCTCCCCCATAACTAAACAAAACTTTCTCTCTGAAACTGGTCTGAAACCAGTAGATGAGCTCAGGCAAAAGGGTCCCTGCTAAGACATGTTTAGAAGTCATGCCAAGTCTCTGGGAATATCCCTCCATTTCCAGCTGCTTCACCTCCAGAATATTGCTGCAAAGGACGCTTTTCTAGCTCACCCCTTTGGCTGTATCTACCTTCTCTTTGTACCTCTGCTCTGGCTCTTCTCTGCTGCATCAGATGCTCTCTTCCCTAGCCTCACCTTGCAGCCCATCCCCACCCATGCCCTCCTCTGTCCTTCACATTCAAGACCTGGCCTCTGCATCTGCTGAGAGCCCATCTCCATCCCTGCCTTTCCATTTGAACAGGCACCTCCCTGTTTTCTGCCAGGCTCCTCCTCTGTGTGCAAGGGGTCCCCCTTAAACATCTGCAAAACATCTCCAGCCTCCTCAGCCCCCTCTGTAAAGCTCTCCACCACCATGGTGCCTTAAAGACAAAACAAAACATGACAGCAGCCAGGATTGTTGTTGTTCCCATCGCGCTAATATCAACTGAGCGCTTCCTCCCACTGTCCCCGTCTGTCTCCATCCATCCACAGCGTCTCCTCTGCTCCACCACCCTGGCAGGCTAAGCCGAGGGAGATCCAAAGGCTGCTCAGCCTCTGCTGCTGGCAAAAATCACCCCTTAGGTCACCATAAGGGGAAAACACCTTCCTTGGAGCAGCTCTGAGTGATTGAAGCTGGTCTGAGGGATCAGAGCCATTCTGCTCCTAAAGGCGGCAAAGAAGGGATTTTACCCCAGCTTTCTACAGCCCCAGGCATAAGAGGGTCTTGGTGCATGCATGGGGCAAATGGGCAGTGTGGTAGGGCCCAGGAAGAAGTGTCAGATCAGCAGAACCCGTCCCTCAGTCCAAGAGGGGAACACCCACGTCCGAGGTTTGAAAGGCGAGAAGATGGTGACGGACGCGGGCACGCTCAGTGCTCTGATTCAGCCCCGTCTTTCAGCAGGGCTTAGATTAAGTCTGTCAAACTCACATCTTTTTCTCCCTCGTTTCACTCCCCCTTTCTCTGCTGACACAACCGTGCATCGCTCAAGGCATGTTTGACCAGCAAAACGTGGTGTTCTTTGCACAGGAAAGCAACCCCGCAACAAGGCAAAGAAACTGCCTAAAAACAAGGGACTAAAATTGTGGTTTTGCTTTCCTGGTCGGTGGGTCCCAGCGAGACTCCCAAGGGTTTATCTGCTTTCTGTAAGCAAAGATTTGCTCCATCAGAACCACTGCAGAAGCAGTTGAAATAATCTTGCAGTGTTATGCTTGCCTGGAGGTGGGAGTTACACTGCATTGCATGAGTTAAACTGGAACAAAATAAAACCAAAATAAAGTTATTTTGCTGTATTTACTACCATTTTTTCAGCACCGTGGGCTGCAGCACCCCAACCCCGTGTGCATGGGGCTGTTTGGGCGGCTGTGCCCCCATTACCTGCAGGACAAAATGTTTCTGGGGAGGGAGAGAGGAGCCTAAAAGAAAGGCAGCCCCTTAACCAGGATTTGCCGGCTAAAGCTTTTCATGTGCAAATAACAGAAGCAGGAAAATAGAGAAGGGACTTTATTGCTGCCCCATTGCAAAATTTAAATAAACATAATTTCTTATGCTCAAAGGATATTTTGATGAAAAGGTTAATGTTATTACAGGTGCTTAAAGGGTTTTAAAAGCCTTATATCACTACACGGGATGAAAATGTATAGGAAGAGACAGCGAACATTGTAATAACATCCTCCTTAGTTCCTCCACTGACAGATCCCTGTTTCATTAGAGCACAGGCAGGATTTTAATAAGGTTGAAACACAGCCTTCAAGTTTACGGCTGTTCACCTGAAACAGAAGGATTTTTCTCTCTTTTTCAACCCAGTTTTTTTTTCATGTCCCCTAAATCCCATCTCCTCCCTCCTCCTTTCCGTCACCCACGGAGTGGAACATCGTGGATGGTACGTCAAGGGAACACGGCAACACCTCCGAGGGCCAAGTTCTGCTCTTCCTTCTTCACGAGATGACGAATTTTATTTAGATTTTGGCATCTCTGTGCTGACAAAAGGGCTGGTCTTAACTGATGTGTTTTGGTGCCGTGTTTGGAGAGACACTGGAGGAGGTATCAACACCTCCCAGGACTGGAATGGGGAAAAGAAGAAGCTTAAAAAAATATTGCCTTGTACTTAAAAAAAAGAAAAAGACAGAGATGGTTGCAACATCTTACCTAGTTCTCAGCAGATTTCAGCTCAAGGAAAGCCTGTGTGTACGACTGCAGCCAGCACAAGTTCCCGAGGCTTGGATGGAAGGAATGAAGCCTGTGTTTGTTGTGGAAGGGCACGGGGAGATTATTTGTTTGTGGCAGTAGGTCAGTGTGGGACCATCGACTGCAAACCTAAACTGTCAGCCAAAACACCCAACCCAGCCAGGCACCGTTGTGTTTTATTGGTTTGTGTTGAGGATGGGCAAAATCAGCTCAAGACACGCTTTTCAGGAAAAATAAATATCTATGGGAACGAATTGTCAAAAAAAAAAAAGGAAGAAATAAAATAAAATAAAGAGCGTAGTGGAGCCTTTGAGCCAAGCAGTGGGAGTGCTGACCTCCTGCTGACTGTGTACCCTTCCTGAATAAATATTACTGTTGTGAACAGATAAAAGATTATTTTTATAACAAAATTAGCTTCTCTGCACTTCACCACTGGGCAAAATGCTGGACTTCAGTTGCCCTGAATTGAATGGGTGAACAGAAACTTCTCAAGGCTGAAAAATTAAATGAAGAGCCCAAAAAAAAGTGAAAAAGAGATGATCTGTATATTTTTTAATTTTTTTCCCCCTTACTCCTATGGATCTATCTGATTGCTGTGGTTGCCTGCTCTTGCATTTGTCTCTTGCCCTAACATTGCTCTGACACCACCAATGGATGCACCAGTCAATTCCAAAATGTGCTGACCTGGGGCTGCATCGGGTTTTGCACGTCCCCCAGCCCGCATGGAAATCACACCTGGAGACGGTCGTTTTTCCTCCCATCTCCAGGTAAAAAGGGGACCTGCAGCCCAAATATCTTCTTCTGGACATGACTGAGGACAGGATGTAACAACAGGGTACGATGTTCTGGAGCTGCCCCTGGTCAGGATGTCGTTTACACTAAGTGTTCCTTCAGTGGATGATCTAATGACAGGAGATGGAGCAGTCTTGGGACTCGAGTTAAATCCATCTTCCCCTGGCAGCACTGGGCATCTCCGGAGACCCTGAGGACAAAAGTTTACATCCCAAGGTTTACGTCCCTGTGCATTGTACATTTACTCTGGTACAAAGACAAATCAGTGCCGCTCTGCTTCCTCCCAGTCAACAGTAAAACACTGGAAATATAGAGGGTTGGGGTTTCTTTTTGTGAAGAAATATGCATTAAAAGCTGAAGCACAGGGCACTGGCTCTCCAACAGCCTTCTGAAAACTGCAGCCCATCTCCAGAGGAAGCCGCTGACCATCGCTAGCGTTGCTGGCTCTGATTTATAGATTGTTCCAGCTGAAGACTATTTACCCCATTTCCTCATGGTTGTCTCCTCCTAGCCTAATTAGATCCAGCTACTAACAACACACCTCTAGTTTCCTTCGGATTGTGCTTGGGGTACTTTTGAGCTCATTTTTACCAGACTCACGTCCTTTTAAACTCCCTTCACCTTGAAATTCTTTTCCAAGGCAACAAACGCCGCCGCTGTTCTCACACACACGTCCCCACACGCTCAGTGGTCACCCATCGTGGTTTGCCTTAGTTAAATAAATGTCCCTCCCTCCACATTTGAAGTGTTCCCAGTGGAAGAGTGAGGTAACTTTATTTTGTTATCTAAAACAACCGGGGTTTTTTTTAAAAGGATGACCTCCGTGTGTGTGTGTGTATACCCAGACACACACGCTCATGCACACGCACATGGGAGCAGGAACGCACATAAAAGACCCCGTTATGAGTTTCAAACTTAGGTAAACCTCCTCTAGACCTCATTAAGATTTGGGCTGGACTTGGCTCCAAGGTTCAAACTCCATCTGCTCCCCTCAAAAGATCTTTGTTAGCCGTGTTTTCGTGTCATGGGGCTGAGGAAAGCTGATACATAGAGAATTTTTGGACCTGGGCTGCTCCTGTTCTCCGTTTTAAATTTGGGGTAAATCAAGAGCAAAAGGGCCTGGGTCTGCAGGGGTGTGTTTAGGAGCCACTTTGGCCTATGCAGGGCTGTAGCAAGTCACGCTTGCAAAGAATTTTCTCTTCTTCCCAGCTCCGGTGCTGTGAAATAAGGATTTCAGATGGATTTTGAAGCATTCTACCCCCTCAGATTCAGCACAGAGAACAAATCCAGCAGGGGGAAAAAAAAAAAAAAAAAGAAAAAAGAAAGAAAAAAGAAATTAGAACTCAGAGAAGTTGCCAGATTGCAAAATCACAGCGGGTTTGGACCTGTTGTTGGCCTCTTCTACTTCTCATCCCCCTTCCTTATCTCTCCCTCTGCCCTTTCCCTTCCCCTTTAAACCGCAGGGAGCAACAATACGGTCATTTATCAGTGTCTTGAGGGCATTTGTGTCTCCCCAGTCCTCCCGTGCTGGCTTTCCACCCCTAAGCACCCGCAGCCCCCGCTTCCCGCGGCATTCCCGGCAGGAACCTCCGGGGTGTTCGGGAGCCCCCTCGGCCGGTGTCCGGATGAAGGAGGGCGGCGGGGCTGCGGCGGGTGAGCACCACTGCTCCCTTCTGGAGAATTATATGTTCTATTTCGCCTATTTATAGGACCAACGAGGTTTTTTCTCTAGGTTAAAAGCTGGAGATAAACCGATAAGAGCACGGAGCTCTGCGGTGACCGAAACGGCATAATCCACCCCCGCCAAAAAACCTCATGTTTCGTTTTAAACAACTTGTGCATCACATTTTGTAATAAATGAACTTCTCCTCTCCCACCCCTGGGTAGAAGAGGGGCAGAATCCCTCTGTGGTGGCTTGTTTGTGGTGCTTAATTGAGTTGTTTTCACTGGGTTTGAAAAATAAAACTTGATTTCATAAGGAAGAGTGAAACCACAGACAAGAGGGTGTTGTAATTGGAATCGAGGAGATAAGGGAGAAAGCAATCCCAGATGCGCTGGGGGGGTGGTGTCTCAGGGGGGGAAAAGAAGGACTTAAATCAGGTTTAAACAGATGTTCCAATGCCTGCATTTTGCCAAACATTTCATATCCAAAATGTCCAGGGTTTTTATTTGAAACTTGTCTCACCAGATGGGAAAAACCTGTTGAGATCAAATAAAAGCAGCGACCTGCCTCTTTACCAGCATCTGACCCCAAATACATATATATTTTTTAAGTGTGAAGGACTTCAACTGACTCCTTTTTTTGTTGTTGTTGTGTGGTTGCAGTTGTATCTCAGAAAGGGGGCTCAAAATTTTGGGGTGTTGCTGCTCTCAGCTGATGGCAGCAGAAGTAGCAGGAAATGGAGAAGAAAAAAAGAGGCTCTTCTGGCTGGGCTGTAAACGACCAGCGATAAGATTTTGTTATCATGCAATTCCAGGGAGGTTTAGATAAGGTTGGAGTTGATTTAATAAGCTCCAAGGCTGAACTTCCAGACTGTCAGAAAAAATCTCTATATCTTCATTTGCTCTGGAGAGAGGAAAAAAAAAAATTAGCAATTTTGTCAATTTTATTTCAAGCATTACAAAGCTTTATATATGTATTGTTATTTTTGTAACCCCAGGATTAAATCATCGGATAACGAGTGGCTATAATTATAAATTAATATTGCTGCAGGAACAACCAGATGGACACGTTCAACCACAGCGTGTAAAACACCAGCAAAAGCAGACCTGCAGCAGTGGGAGATAACAGGGTGAAATTCCGACCCCGCTGGAACGAGGAGCAAATCCCCGCGATCCGGAGAGGACCAGGAATCCACCCAGCTCCGTCCCTTATCACTGGGCACAGCTGTGGAGACAGGGACACATCTGGGGGCGAAGCCTTCAGTTTGAGGGATGCTTCTGGAGCTGCGGGATCACAGGGATCACAGGGCTGGCAGCCCGTGGCCAGACACGGCTTCTCCTTCTTTATTTTGAAAGGAAAGTTTATCGCTTGGGCAAAGGCTGTCAGCGAAGATGGAGGGTGGAGAAGGGGTTTAGCTTCAAAATGGGATTTAAAAGAGGGAGGTGGCAGATTCCTTCCCAGACTGGGGATAGGAAAGTCACATAAAGTGAAATACAGGGGACCTAAGCTTTCTTTTCACTCTCCGAATTCCTCTTGATGCTAATAAATTATCTAATATCTGATTCACAACTATCTTCTGTGCATAGTGTACAATATAAAAATTCATGGAAAAATAAAACCACACATATGTACACATATAAATGCAGGTACGGGTCAGTTTATTAATTTATTAGAGCACTGTGGTGAGGTAAATCAGGATTCATAAATACAAGCTCAGGCTAGTAATGAAAATTTCTCTGCACACTGGCACTGTTGTTCAAGCAAGGTCCAGGTCTCATTCCTTTCTTTGTCTCTGCCTGAGTATCTGGGAATTCTCTCCTCTGTGCCCTTAATGTTGTTGCCTGTAAAACAGTAAAAACTACCTTTGGCTACCCAATCCTTCGTTTACACAGTTACGTGCTGCAGCTCACCCTTTTTCCACTCAAAAAGCAGCATTTCTGCTTCAGATCATGTCTCCTTGCAAATCAAAAATGAAATAACCCAGCAGCCCTAAATGTATTTCTAATTTCCTTCAAATAAACCATTTTACTATGTCTGGAAAGTATATTCTAACGAGGAAAGTAGGAAGAAGAGCTATCAAGCTATTTCTTGATCTCTTAATTTTATATTCATCATGAGAATTTCTCTTTTCTTTTTTTTTAATTTTAAATAACTTTTTCTTTTCAGATTCCTTTTATCCATATGATCTTCCTTCACTGACACACAGCCATGATTTTAAACTTCCATTGCTTTTTCCAAGCAATATCTGTAGCATCAACACAGCACAAAGACACACACGAAGCTCTGCACACAGCAGGTATCCAGGGAAGCTGCAGACACTTGAAACGTGGTTTTTCATAAGTGAAAAAACCTCCATAAATACAGGTCAGGGCTGGATTCTGTAAATGGTAGGAATTCAACCTGGGTGTGAATAGTCGCTCCTAAATTCTTTGTAATCGTGGCAGGAAGCAAATGTCATGTTGGAGGGGATCTAAAAGACAAATTGTTCCTACATTTGCAATCAAGGCTGAGTTAGACTGATGAATCCAAAAGCACAGAGTGTAAATTAATAAAAGCCTGACCAGGACTTTCAAGCAGATGCAGGACACTGACAGTTCATTTAGGTTTTCCAATTAATTAAAAAGAAAGCTTAATCAGGATGCTGTTCCAAACACATGGAAATCAACGATTCTCTTTCATTTCCATAGAGTTTGGTCAAGGTCCAGTTATTTAAAGAACAAATATTCACATTCCTGGGGTAGAGGGATCTGCTGGTGTGACATCATCTCTCAAACTGCAGAAAAGGTGCAGTTTGATTTGTGCTGATTTTTAAAAGGCATTTAGAAAAGCCCATTGCTTCTTTCTCTTGAATTTTACTCTCAGCTCATGATTATTATTAGGACCATTCAGGTTTATTATTTTTTGAAGAGGACGAGGAGCAAACCCCTGTATTACAAGCACAGATTTGGGCAGGAGAAAAAAATACCATGGCCAAATCTCTTATTGTGATGTTGTGAGAAAACGAATTTCCAGAAACACCAAAGCAAAGTTTACCTGGGCGAAGGAAAATCCCATAAAACAGACCCTTTGGGGGCATTTTAGGCAGGGAGGCTGCCTGGGCTCAGCCTTGCAGTAATTATAGACACCGAGGGTGTGGAGGGGAAGGAAGCAAAGCTATATCCAAGTTGTATGTTAATAAATATGCAGGAGGTTATTCTCCTGTTTGAATGCATAAATCTTCCGTGAGCGGTCTGTGTGTGCCTGGAATGTGAGGAGCTGGGCTGAGCCAAGGAGAGTCCTGTCCAAATTTCACTGCTTTCCAAACGATGCCTCATTTATTAGTGCAGGCAGCTCCGAGTCTCCAGGGATTAATGTCTTGGCTGCCCAGAGTGATTAGATCTGAGATCAGGAGGAGCCCTGCAGTCTGAAGCTGGAACTGCTTCATTCAGCAGGGCAGGGACTTCGGGGGCAGAGTGACTTTGTTTTGGTCCCACAGCAGCACAGAGCACCTCTGAAACACTCCCAGCATGTAGGTACCCCACCAAAATAAACACAAGTCACTCTTTTCACACCAGGTCTGAGGTGACCAAGCACAGGTATTTACATCTAGATCATGCAAATTATTGTCATAACACATTGTTATCACTTTCAACAATAATTTCATAACATTTAAAAGTGCAAAAATTGCACTTTTGTCACAGTGGCTTCACCTATTTTGCAAAGAAACCTTCAATTTTTACAAATGTTTAAGCAAAAGAAGGAGGCTCAGCTGCAGGTTTGCTCCCTGCTTCATCAAAACCCAGTGTTTTAGCATCTTAGGCTTAGAATCATGGAAGGGTTTGGGTTGGAAAGAACCTTAAAGACCATCTTATTCCACTCCCCCTGCTATGGGCAGGGACACCAGACCAGGTCTTCCAGCAGCGCATCATCCTCCCCATAAATGCCACATTTGGTATTAGTGGATCTTCTGGAGCTTGAGCTTGTTTCTCACAGACCTTTTTTTTCTTTCCCCTTTCCCCTGGTTATTTAGTCCAAAATCAACTCTGCAAACCCCCAGGCCATGGTGCCTCCCTAACAAAAAGCTTCTTGTTATGTAGCAGAGCAATGAAAGAGTTAATTTTCTGTTTGCAACCAAAAGGAGAGAATCTCCACTTACACCTTCCCGAAAATAACTCTGGGCCCTGGTAGATACATTATATGTGCCTTAATTTGAAATACCTTGGTTTGGAGAGTGATCACATGCTGCATTCTGCCCCGATCTCTTGATTTTCAGCAGAAAGGAAATTAATAAAACTGAGGTTATCCATTACCAAATCAACTGCAAACTAAATCTCATCCTATAATTGCAAGAAAACCTATCCGGCTGCTCGTTTAGTGTTCAAACTAAGCTGGGAGACACTAAGCATAATTCTATGTTATAGATACACCAATTTATTAGCAAAGACTTGGGGCTAAAAGCTTTTCCTCTTTTTTTGGTTTGCATAGGAGGGGATGAGGAGAGGAAGGAATGGGAGGCAGGAGGTGGCTTCTGGCTCCCCTGGCAGTGCCATCTGACCTCAATTGCACCACAGGTTTCCAGGTTTTTGTGAGAGGTTCCTTCAAAAACACAAGAGAAATTACTATAAAATCCTTACAAATACTTCCCTAAAATCTCAGTATAGTTACAGAGCATCCTTTTGGGAAAGGGAGGAATTTTTTGAGGTTCAGGTGTCTCGCACTCCTCTGCAGGGATCTCACAGATTCCCAGGAGCAAATCTTTCTGCAAACTTCTGCAGTTACTATACCCTATGCATGGGAAAAGGAGCAAAAAGAAATATATTCCTGTTGGTTGGCCATCCTCATCCACAGTGAGGATAAAACCAGCTCTCCATAGAGAAACTATATCCTTATGCCAGAGGAGTTTTTGGCAGAGGGAAAGGATGCTCTATGGGTACCATCCCAGTAGCCTTAGCGTATCCTAAATCCCACCCCTGCCTTGGAGGCGGAGGTGGCAGCAGCTGGAGAAAGCATGGGATGGGCCACTGAAGGTCATTCTTCATCGTGTCTTGGGCTGGCAGCAAGCAAGGCCCCCTGTGAATCCCAGGGGATTCATTGCATCTTGTCCCAGTGTCTTGGAAAGCCACCGGGGTTTGGCTCAGGAAAAGAGGGACGGGCACACGGTCTTTTGGCTCTTCTTTTTTGGGTAAGCATCAAAGAAGCCTCAGGGGAATGGGTGTGTACGTGTGCTGCTGCACGTGGCTGGGCTGCTCTGTGTCCCAAAATAGGACTCTGGAGCTAAAAAGAAGGATAAAAAGAAAAAAAAATTTTTATATATTTTCCTCCGAAATTCAGGAAACCATCCCAAATTTCCTTTGCGAGGTAACCCGCTCTAATTCACCAGAGAGAGGAAGTCGAAGTAGAATGGCTGTTCCCAGTCTCAGTCCCACACAGGACACACATAGACACAGGGACTCACACCAGAGGAAGACACTGGATACCGTAAAACAAGACAGTTGGGAAATGAAAAAATGTAACAGTGTTTTTGGCCATTAATAGCTCTTTTCAGCCTAAAACACAGGTCTATAATTATTAACAAGCTGTAATACAAACACCTGATGCCTCCAGCAATGACAAAAGAGCAGCATCAGAAAGAAGGGCCAGATCTAAATTTACATCTCCCGTTTACTAGAAAGTGTTTTTTGTAGTGAGAGCCCTTTCAGCATTGTTTCAGGACAGGCTGTATTTAGTCTCTCTCAGGAAAAGCAGGTCCTAAGATTTCCTCACGAGTTACAAATAGATCCCACCAGTCCAAACTCCCAGTTAATACACTGCTCCAGCCCTCAGAGAAGTTTCAGGAGGAGTCATTTGGCACTGGACCTCAGCTCGTGGATAATTAAGGATGACATTCCTCACACGCACCTTTCAGGCAGATTTTTTTATTTTTTTATTTTTTTTAACTCTTGAGAATTAGGACATTTTTGGATGGAAGAAAGCAAAGGGGAGGGAGGAGGAAAGGGGACCTGGGTGTTAGGTGATAAGCAACTGAGCTGTAGCTGTTCTCCTGCAAAAGCTCTTAGAAATAGAGGGGAGGTGGGAGATTTTTGGTGCCAGGCTCCAGGATGGACTGTAGTGCTACACCTACAGCAAGACAACTTGGTGGGTGCTTGTGATGAGCCCATAAGATGCATATAATGGAATATATGCCCAGGTATATAATGGAATTATATATACCTGACTCAAGAGGCCACTGAATCACAGAGTCACAGAATCACAGAACATGCCGAGTTGGCAGCGGCTTCAACCTGGAGCAGGGAGGACTCCTGTCATCACCAACGCTTTAGTCCTCTGAGAAACAAACCCTAACTCTGTGACTTTGGCAGCTTCTCTTTGAAAGGAAAACCTGGCACTGACTCCTTCACGCCACCCAAAAACCAGCTCTTGCCCTGCACCTTGCGGAGACGCCTGATGCCGGGCAGAGGATGTAGAGCCATGTGTGATTCTCATCTGCTCAGATCCTGAGGGAAAGGCTCAGGATGATTTATCTCGGGCAGTATTTGCAAGGTATCCTCTCTATTGTTTCCCGGCTGCCGCTGAGCCCGGGCGGCCGGCGGAGGGGTCAGAGCCAAGGCAGAGAACAGAGATCTGCCGAGATCACGCAATGCTCCGAGCCCGTGGCTCCAGTAAACAGAATCTCCTTAAAGGTCACATCTTCGGGCTCCCACTGCAACTGCCAAAGGAAACTGCAATCATTTTTCAGTCCTTTAAAAGCCAGACTAAAATGTACTCGGCCACAATTTTCCTACATGTTCCTGGTTTGTGAGGAGGCTACTTAAGAGTCATTTCCTTGCCAAGAAAAGCTTCGCTTTCCTCCTGAACCCGGGATAGACCCAGGGAGCCCTCTGCAGAGTTAGGGGTCAGGGCACAAGGGATAAGACCTTGCAACTGGACTTCGCAGGGCACCCCAGAGTAGGAGCCTTTTGCAGCAGAAGCCAAGCAGTCTGGACAACAAAAATACCAAAATGATATTCGAAATACCACCCAGAAAAACTCCATTGTGGATATTGGTAGCATAAGAAGGACCAGCTCTAAGCTGAGAAACCCTAATACCTTTCTGGGTAGAAAGGTCTCTTTTTCCTCTCCTTAATCATCTGTGAAAAATCTTACATTTCTCATGACCACTTTCCCCCTCCCCAGCAGCGGCCACATTTACAAAACCACTTTTCACCCCTTATTTACAGCAGGGAATTGAGTCTATCCTTGTCACTCATCCTCCCCAAACACCCAGTGAAAAACTCAGCTCTCCTGGCACTGGCCTTAACCCACCCTGCTGGGGCACATCACCAGCTCACAAGCTTAAGTGTGACCCCGGTGTGAATTAAGTGCTGTCAAACCTGGCACGGAAAGTCCACCCGTAGGACTGACCCCAAATGAATGGCCACTGTGTTTACGTGAACCACCCGCCAGATTGCTTGTCTCTTACCCAGAGCCCCAGCGTGTGTCAATAAAAATCTCTGGGTTTCATTAGGCAGCCCCTGCCTGGATACATAAATAATAAGGCTGTTGTCAGATCTCCCCATGGTGTGTAAGGGCAGATCTGGAAACCTGAAGGCCACGACCTTCATGTTTCTCAGCAGGGACCGAAACGCCCTCGGAGCCAAAGTAGTGGGAAAATGAGAGTCTGTGTTATGCTTTAACATGATACTGACAGGCAAATGTAATTTCTCAGAGTTCACTCCAGCGAACACTGATCTGTTTTATAATCTCATGCGCTGGCCCGGCTGCAGCTCCGAGGCTGCTGCGGGAGGGGATGGAGGCACAGGGAGCTTCCCCTTGGAGCTCTGCTCGGATTGCGGGGGAACCTGAGGTGCTTCTTGAGGGTAGAGAGAAATTACACAGTTGTGTTCAGGATGAGGAATGAGGAAGAGTAAAAGAAGGATGTGCTCAGTCCTCTGGGAGGGTTTTGGAGGAGATGCCAGAGGAGGTGAGCTGGGAGTTCTCAGCCCCCATGGGTGAAATCTCAGCAGCGCTGGGAGAGGTGATGTGCTCAAAGGTGGCATTGGGAGCTAGAAATAATGATCTGGGAATGATGGCAGGCTCTTCCTCTGACCTCCAGCCCCTTTCCACTTCAGCCATTTCCAGGAAATCCCTACTTTCTCCTGCAACAAGGGCTCTGCTCAGCCAACCAGGAGCAGGCAATGCTGGAACAGCTGCCTGACCCTGTAGTGTGTCCAGGAGGGACTCTGGACATGCGAGTCAGGGTGGGTATAAAGAGCCGTTAGGGCTTTTCAGTGCTGACACCTCCAGACCTTTAGACTGGTCCATCCAGAACACCAAAAGAAACAACAGTTTCTGAGCCACTAAACCCAGTTACACCAGAGCAGGGGTGGCATTCAGCACCTGAAAACAGGCTGGGATGGAGGGAAATGATTTTGGGAACGCTTGCAAATACTACAAAGACTAGAGCAGTATGTGGGTCAATGGCTCAGTGGGGTTAAGGGATGCTTCTGCTTTCATCCTGGGGTTTAATGATCTTTCTACCTTCATCCTGTCATTTGCTTAAGAGGAAGGATGCTGGCTGTGCCTGAGCACGCTGGTACCTGTATGTTGCCAGGTGACTTGACTGTCTGTGCAGACCTGCACAGGGGAGGGTTTTCCCAGCCACGGTAAAGCTTCAGGAATGGCCTGAAGGGTTTTCAGCCTTGTCACACAGCGTTGCTCCCTAAAAGGGTTTTCTGGTCAAAAAGTGGGGAGAAACAGGCTCCTAACTCCAGTTTGGTACCTCTTTAGTGAGCAACGGAGGTGACAGTGAGAGGCAGGAGACCGATGGGTCGAACTGGAAGGGAGAAAGGAGAAGGTCAGCAGATGACTTTATGAGCTGTGGAAGTAGCAGTGGCATTTTTCCAGGAGTACACTATGTCTTCTGCCGAGGAATGTATACCATGCTCTCCGGGCCGGGTGACGGAGTTAATCACCCTGCGAGCAGGAGGGACCGGGGCAGGAAACGCTTCCCGGGGCGGCCGGGGGCTGGAGACCCCGCTCAGCCCCAGCCCAGGCGGTGGGAGGGGGGTGTCCCCCTGCATGCGTTGCGTGCAAAGCCAACGCAGCCCGGTCCCTGTGTGGTCTGGAGGGGTTTGCGTGTGTGGTCCTGCAAAGCCCTGCTCATCTGTCCAAAGGCTGCTAACTGCCTGCTGAATGACCACGGCTGTTTACTTTAGCTCTGTCTGCACCAACTGAACTCTGATCGCTGCCTTCCTCCAGCTGGGCCGGCTCAGGACCCCAACGTGAAGGAGAGCCGGGAGAGGGATCTGTGTGTGTGAGGCTCCAAAAAAAAGAATAGGCTGCAAATGGACTACAGTGTAAATCATGGCGAACAATTTATGGGCCATTTTCTCTCCCATCATTTCTTCTCTTATCCCCCCCACCCCCCCCCCCCACCCCTCTCCTCACTCAAACAGACCAGGCTCATAAATTGCCCGTGCTGAGTGCTGGCAGAAAGGTTTTTCATGTTCCTGACAGCTGCAATAAAAATATGCCTGTGTGTCTGGTGACTGTGTGTGCGAGGGGGAGAGGTGGGTGCCCCTGCAGCGTGCTCATCTGTGGGTATGAGGGGTGTGCGTGGGGGGTGCGTGACTGGCACCGGGGCAGGGGGGCAGGAAGGTGACCAGGAGTGTGTGTGTGGGGGTGTGTACTGAGATCACACATTCATCCATGTTTCACGCTGTGATTCCATGTGTGCGTGCTGTGATTGAAGCTTCACGTGGAATTCCATGGGTGGGTGCTCTGATTGCACATTCGTGCATGGTTTTTTTCCAACCCAGGGGAATGTTTGAGGTGTTGATTTTTAAAAAAAAAATCAGGATTAAAAATGCAAATCACGCCCTTCTTTAACGAACACACTCCCTAAAGGACAATAAATTGATTTCTGAGCTGGATCAATCACAATATTTATTCTGATATTGACCAGAATAATACTCCATGCTGGAAATTTCTTACTTAAACCCCAGAACCTCTTTCTTAAACTCCAAACCCCAAACCTATTGTTAGCTTAATTTTTGAGACTCAGAATCAACTGAGCAGATAAGCCCAGCCTGTGGATTTTTTTAATGCAATGAAATCTCGACTCAAACAGTAAATTTTACAGCTATAGTGGAAATAATCTAATTCCTGCCAACCAGTTTGGGAGGAAATCATGCTCAGCCACAGGATTCCTAGAAAACAGCTTTTTCCTTTTCATCACTTCTCCATATTTGCCTTTTTGAATGACATTATTCTCACAAGAAGCTTAATGGGAAGCAACAGTCCACCAAGTCACAGGGTGTACAAAGTGTTACCCACAAAAACCCAAGAGTTTTTGCCTGAGGAGTTTTTTCCCCTCTGTGTCTGCATTTTGCCCCAATTTAGTTTGGATTCTCATGTGCTTTTATCAAAAATACTCTTACACCCATCTTTGCATCACTACCAGTTTGAAAAGCTTTTCATTGGTAAAAAGCTTAGAAAGATGATGAAGAAGGTGCAGAGTGACACACAGGGAAAGAAATCAGAATTTATTTAAAATCAGAAACCTGAAAGTCTGCATCCTGTACATTCTTAGTTAGAGATTTGTTAAGAAACAGCACAGACGCCACAACATCTTCAGAGATTTTTCCCAAAAGTGAGTTGGGAAATAAAATCCAGACAAATCCCAAGCAGTGATGGAGGTGTGAATGTGCAAGGAAAAGAGAGGGAAACTCCCAGAAAATCAGGTCAGTATTTATCAGCACTGCTGGCACAGACTGTGAGTGTCCCTGGGCAGAAGCCGGTGGAAAACAGCCCAGGGTGTTTCCGAGCCCGAGGATCAACAGCCCTGTGTGTGCCTGGGCTTTGTAGCTCTAAGTGCCTCTGTAGGGAACAAAGAAAGTGAGTAAAAATTGAATTATCCACTTAAGGTTGTGTCAGCTTTCCATCATAAATCTTTTTTTTTTTTTTTTCCCCGAGGTTTATTACTCATCTGTAAAAATTTCTCCCAGCCTTTGCCTTTGCGTGTACGATATGGTTCCAAGGCTGGAAAAAAGCTTCATAGGTATGGAATCCAATAAGGTACAGAACTATCATTTTATGCAGAAAGAAATATTGTTTCTCACAGCTTCACTAGAGGAATGAAATCAGGAACTGGTGGGAGTGATGGGTGGAGGGGAGCTCTGGAAACCTCGTGCTGTGAAGGGGCATCTTCCAGCGGGTTCCCACAGGCACTGGGGATGCTCCACTATCCCATGGGCTAGAAACAAATCCCTGCCTTGTGAAGAGCATCCTTAGACATTAGCCACCTGTATTGCCATCAATCTTTATTTAAAATACGATTCTTTCCCCCTTTTCCCTTCTTTTTTCCCTTCAATTTTACTTTTCTATTTTCATTTTCTTTTTATCCTTTGATGCCTTTATTGTTTTCAGTTTTCCTTTTGCTTTTGTAATTTTAAAATTTCCCTTTCCTTTCCTTTCCTTTCCTTTCCTTTCCTTTCCTTTCCTTTCCTTTCCTTTCCTTTCCTTTCCTTTCCTTTCCTTTTTTCCTTTTTTTTCTTTTTTTTTTTCCCTTTCCTTTCCTTTTTTTCCTCCCCGTTTTCACCTATTTTTTCTATTCTTATTCTTATTTCTTATTCTTGCTCTTATCCTTACTCTTATCCTTATGGTTTTATTTTAATTGTTATTCTTATTTTTCTTATTATTCCCATTCCCACCCCACCATCCCGTCCCCCTTCCCACGCGGGAGGGGATCGCCCCGGGGGCTCCACTCCGGCCGCAGGGGGGACCCTGCGGGGCCCCGGGTCGGGGGGGAAAACCGCAGCGCGGAGCCTCCGGGGCTCCGAGCGGGGCCGGGGCGGGGGGTCCGGGGGAGGCCGGGCTGGAGAGGGGGGTCTGGGGGAAGCCGTCCCGGGGAGGGTCCCCCCGCCCGGGCGCCAGGCGCTGCCCCCGACCCTCCGCATTAACCCCGCTGACACGGGCGGGCGCCGCCGAGCCCCGCCGGCCCCGCCGGCTCCCCCGGGGGCTGCCCCGCCGCCCCCCGCGCCCCACGGGAGATGCCCCCCTGCAGCACGTAGGGTTCTTAGGGGCTGACAGCCCACCGAGGCAAAAAGGCGAATTTCTCCTCTTCCTTTCCTTTCTCGCTGCTTGTCTCCTCGTTCTGGTCTGGCTACACTTTACGGGAGAGAAGGGGTTCTTTTAAATGTGAGGAGGAGGTGGTTTGGGGACAGAAAAGTGTTTAAATGAGGGGAGAAGAGGTAGTTTGGGGACAGAAAAGTGTTACAGTCTGTGGAAAAAAAAAAATCACGTCGCATCGAGTTGTGTTCGGTAGCCTCGTCCTGAAGGAATTGTGCATGAAGTGGCACAAAGGGTCTCCGTGGCTGCCCAGAGCGACTGGGGAATCCCCGGTGCTTTGCCACACAAAATCCTGATAGACGACACGCCAAAATAAAGACCTTTTAACAATAGTAATAATAATTTAAAAAGCGCCCCTGCTTGGGCAGCGTCTCCTTGCTGGGTTGGTTGCAGCTCCTTTTTACCTCCCTGCTCCATGCACCAGAGTGCTTGGCAGCCCCTAAATACCTGGAGAGGGTTGGTAGTGGGTTTTCTCCTTCACCCTCCTCTCACCAGACCATATTTCTGTCATATCTTATATATCCTTTTTTCTTTTTTAATTATTGCTTTAGGACCGGGCTCTGCATTTGGCATGTGCCTACTTTGCTCCCCAGCAGTGGTGCTGGGGGACTGGGGCTGCACCCCAGTGTGTGTGTGTCAGTCCTGATGGAAGGAGAGTGCCTTGGACCCCCCAAGAGGAAGGAGAACGAGAAGGACCAGGCTGGGGATGCCCAGCATTACTCCTCTGCAGCAGGGATGAGGCACAAGCAGGGAAAGGAGGGAGGGCGGGCAGGAGGAAAACTGATCCTGAAGTTTCCATCATGTGAAATTGAAGCGCATGTGCCTATAATGAAATATTTCCTCCCATTTCATGGCAGCTCAGTAATTCCTGATGGCAGGGAGCCTGGGAAAACAGATCCCCCTGCTCCCACCCACAGCGCCTGACCGCACGGGCAGGACAAACAAGGGCTTCGTTCTGCCGGTTCCCCACCTTGCAGCATCCTCCAAACCCAGCCCCACGGGGAGCCCCTTTCCCCCCCTCCCCGCTCCTCCAGCAAAGGGAAATCCACATTTCCAAGGGTATTTCAGTGCAGGGCTGCAGCAGCTTGGCCCCCCACCAGCGGCACCCGTGTCCTCCCGTGTCCCTGGGGCTGTGACCCACCCCCGGCAATAGCCACTGCTTTCATTTACTTTTGAATTATGTGGTTTTTCCAGCTCCTCTAAATTTAATTAAACTTTGACCAAAATTCTAAGTGGGGAAAGAGAATAGAAAAGGGATTTTGTGCCAGAACAAGCACAGTAACAATATTAATAATAACAAAAAGCAACAACAAGCCCTTAAACACTTACGGGCTGGGTTGTAGGAGTTCAGGCTACTGGGCTGAGTCAGGCAGAGCACTGGGAGTCCTCAGGCCCCTTTGAAATGTTCCTGACACAGGATCAATGCAGCCAAGGACACCAGAAAGCTTCTGTGGCATCAGATTTCGGCTTGGAATTGCATTTTGCTAGAGAAGATAAGCAAAGCACAGGTAAACTGGTACAGAAATAGACAGAGCTGAGGGTCAGATTGAAATCCACATTGTGCCTGAGAGGGAGAGGCTCTGATGGGGAGCTGGACCAGTTCTTGCTTTACACTGGGAGAGAGCAAGCCATGAAGTAGGAATTCAGTGAAGAGAGGCAAGATGCCAGCACCAACCACCTTTGAGTCCTAATTATTTTGTGTCCTCATTTGTGTTAAGGCAACACCCCAGACCTGGACAAAACCCAAAACCCCTGTTGTTTTGTTTTTTTAAGAATGCACAGATTCTTTATTTCCTTAAAGAAAAATAATGATTCTCTCCTTTCTGTTCTCAATCTGTTCTCTTTTGATAAAGTTTGATAAAGAGTTGATCAAAGAGTTTATTCAGGCTTAGCTCCTGAGATGCTGCTAACAGGATGGAGTTAGGGTCATATAAATTCCTTAGCCAGATAAATGTCCTGTGTAATCCTGTATCTGTTCCTGACAGTAGCCAGTCCCAGATGCTTCCCAAGATGTGACAAGAAAGCTTTGCCACCTCTGCAGATGGAATTACCTGCCTACAAAGGAACCATATTGTCAGTGCTGACCACTTAGATGGACTTTAAAACAGTCCAGAAAATCAAGGTTTGTTAGTTTTATTAATGGTTTTATTAATTCTACTTTTTGGGATCAACAGGAAAGCAGTCTCAAGGCTGTAAGTCACCTGAGGAGACGAGTGGGTGTCACAGTGGTGACTCCCAAACCCAGAGGCTCTGTGGTCCTTCCACACATGGGTTTTGCTTTGTTTCCCATGTGCTGAATGTGTCACAAGAGTGGAAGGCAGGACCTTGGAAGTGTCTCTGCCAACATGAGTTTGCAATGAACATTACTCATTTCTTGGTACAGAACTAATTTGGGGATTTCAGGACCTGATGCAAAAAGACCAGAGGGGAAAATTACCATATCCCGCATTTTCCACGGCTGCTTAGGATCATGGAGGCTCACATTTATTAATGCTCTGGCACTGATTAGATCTAAGTTGGATTAAACGATGCCGGGAAAACAAGTCATCCCGGATTAGACACAGAGATGACCAACACGCTGGGAAGGAACTCGGAGCACAAACTATGAGCCCGATCCAGCTAATGGAGTCCAACACATTGTGCTTGGGATGCTCAGAGCCACTGCTTCAGGGACAACCCACTTAGTTCTTGAATTTAAAGAGCTGCAATGAAATTAATTCTGTGGGAGTGTGCCAGGGTGAGCTCCCTTGAGTGACCGTGGATGGAGAAAATCCTGGTGCGTTCCCTGTAGCAAAGAGCCCTGCTACTTTCACTGCAGGTTTCCCTCTGTAGAGCACCCTGAGAGTATCACCAGGCAGCACCAGTCATGGAGCCCCTTCCTCTAAGGAAAAGGAGCTTATTTACAGCTACTTTGCTGGAATAGGTACAGTGGCGTTAAGCTGAGAGTGGATTTAGGGCTGGATATTAGGAAAAAAATTCTTCCCTGCAGGGATGATGAAGGGCTGGAATTCACCCCCACCTTGAACATTACTGAAGGAACCTTCCAGATCTTCTTCTGGGTTCCATCTCATCCCCAGGTCTATCCCTCACAGTTAAATGTTGATTTTCCTGGACCATTTTCCCCTTTTTTCCCACCACCAGCTCAGAGCAGATTCCTGGCTCAGAAAGCCAAAGAGAAGTAAAGCCACTCCAGCACCAAGGATGGACACCAGTGTTTGCAGGCAGCACCACAGCTCTCATAACAAAGAAATAATAATAATATGCTTAAATGACACAACTCATACCTTTCTTTGTTATTTTTATTTTTTTAATCATGGGCTCAAATACATTTTGCCTTTACAGTAGGCACTTCTGTTGGGTTTTTTCCCGCAGTGTTGTCTCATCTTCTTATAGAAATACATTTATAAGCTCGAAAGGAGGTAAAGAGCAGTTTCCCGAAAACACACTTTTGCCCTTGTGGAACATCATCCCTTTTCCCCTCAGGCTTCAGGGGAGGGTGATGCCATGTCTGTGATAAGTATATTTTGACTCACTCCTGTCTCCCATTCAGTAAATACTCTTCAAGAGAAAAAGTCCTGTTCTTAATTTCTTATTTTTTTTCCCAGTTGCTTTCCCAACGGCCCCATTTTCAGACTTTCCGAGTCTGAAGCATCTCTTTATTTGGTGGTTTACTGGAAAAGCTGTTCACATCTATAAACAAAGCTTATTCTTCCTGATTTTATCTTTCTCCATTTTATTGTTTCCGGTTGTTATTCATTTTGGACGATACTTTGACGGGGACTTTCCAAAGAAGAGAATCCAAAGTGATATAAAAACGCATCTAAATGGCATCTAGGAATAAAAGTGGGGGGTGATATTAAATGCATGACTACCTTTTACTGGAAGAAGTGGAATATGCAGGAAGAAATTCAGGCTGGATATAATCAGCCTGGGAGAGCTCACCCGAGGGTGATCAGCTACTGTGCTTGGGCACTTTGACGTCAGAGTGAGACTCAGGGAGAAAAGCATCAATCCCAAAAATGCTTAAAATTCTCATAAAAAGAACTTTTAAGCCTGAAAGTTTGCCTTTTTTTCCCCCTCCAGTCATAGCAGTTGGTCTAATGAGTGATATTCCTACAAAAATAATTTCATTCAACCCTTGGTGTGGCACTTTTTTCTTACAGTATTCATTATTATCATAATTTTAAAGCACAATTTGGCTACACATTGATCTTCCTCAACCCAATTCTGTATGGGAGAAAGGAAATGCCTTCAATCAGTTTGGAAGCTGATTATGAATCCCTTGGTCAAACCCTACAGATTCAGTTACAACTTCCCTGGTATTTTTTGCTTTCCCATCCCTTCTTCCACATTCCCCATTTAAGGAAAGCTCATCTGATTCCTGTAGTCTGCAACCACAATTTTCTCTGTCTTTTTAAAACCCTTCCAAACGAAAGAGCTCACGTCATCTACTTATCAGATGGGAAGGTGCAGCCAAACTTCCATCAGGAACTAACTCTGCGCTGACGAGAAGTGCTGCAATTCCATGAAGAAGCAAATGGGATGGATTGGGAGCCTCTGCGAGATGCAGACCAGGCAGGATGAGCCTGTGAGTGTCTGACAACAACTCCAAACCCGAAGCACCAACATAATTCCTTTCTTTTTCTCTCTTGCTCCTAGCAGCATCCCTGTTCATTCCATGATGCCAGAACAGCAGCCCTTGCCCTGTAGCCCTTCCAGTCCCACCACTCCCAACCAGGCAAACACCTGAAGAGGCAGCAGCTGTTGCACAGTGGCACATGAACAACCCTCATTTCAATCTGCTTTTCTAATGGAGCAGGGTTACAAACATGTCTTACTTTCCTTTGACTTCTCTGCAGGAAAAAAGCTTGAATCCACCAGGAGCGAAGAGCAATAAATCTGCCTAAAGAAAGAGCGATCAAGCCTGGTAAATAATCACATGTCTATAGACTTGAAGTGGAGGAAAGAAGTATTCAAGGGTATAACATATACCCCAGCAAGGGTTGAGTGCAGTTAGGTGCAACCCTCACCTCGCTCCCCAGCAGAGCAGGGGATCAGCCCCTCACATTTGTACCATTTTTTTGCCATTTCTGCTCCTCATCTGGTGAATTTGGGATCTTAGTTCATCCCCAGCACCACTATGTGCACCTACGCAAGGGCTTAGTAGTCATGGCTTGAAAAGCTGGTCAAGTTCTGTCATGTCTAAAAATTGCTCATGTTTATGGAATAAGTTTATGGGCAAACTGGATGGGTCAGCTGTCTGTGTAAATTCTTACACATGTGATATATCAGCCTTTACAAAGACATGGTTAAATTCCAGGATTATCAATAATCCAATTATACTGAACAATATGAGTTCTAAAGGTGAAAAGGGGGAAGCAAATCTGGAAGGGGGTTTTGGGTTTCACAAGGTCACTCCAGAACCCGTCTGGATGTCAGCAACAATAAAGTCGATCCCAATTTATGGCCTGTCAGTGGTTTATTAGGCCCCTCCTAACAGTTACCTTCACCCAGTTCCTGAGTAACACAGGAATAAAATATGGATGGCACATGTGGGAATGGGGATATTTTCCAGCTGCAGTCCATGGTGGCAGTCCCAGGACAGGGCTGGTGCTCGAGCACAGAGGTCTGTAATGGATATGAAATCTCACATTCACCTGGGCGAGGCAGCTCTTCTGCAACTCATTACACAGCAGAGCTATTTTCCAAGCCTTCAGGTAAATAAAGCCTTCAAAAGCACCAGAACCCAGCTGCTGTTCCTCCCTCACGTCCCAGGGCTTTCTTTAATAAATCCCATACTGGGGAAGGGGAAAGCAGAGTTGTTTTCTGCTTTTGGAGCATTTCAGCTACGCTCTTCCCACTTCTTTTTTCCCAGAGACTGGGAGGGCCACAAACCAGGTCTTCTCCTGCCTCTTCCTCAGAGAAGGGGATTCCTCTTTGGAAGGGCATTAAAGATGTGACCCCCCCTGAAGGAACAGCCACGTCAGGAGAACAGGACAGAGACAGGAAAGGGCAGTGGTCCTTTCGCTTGCAGGGAGCCACCGGCTGCTTCAGGAGGCTGAGTTTTGGAGGGGGGTTTCTGTAGAGCTCCCTAATGCCAGCCCTTTGGATGGCAGCAGTGCCAGATATTCCGTCTCCATCACTCTGAGCACTCCAGCTCCGTGGCAGAAAGACCCATTTGCTCAGGGTAAGGCACTAGGGTTTCTATAAACAGAGATTAAATATGCCTGTGGGTGACAAATGCCCGCGTCAGGCACCGGCTGCCAAGTGCCAAACTGGCATCCCGTCCTCAGGAAGGCACATGTGTAAGGCATCCGCGCTCATGGAATTGCTGTACTTTTATGGTCATGGACACGGGAGGCTTTAAACACTCTGGATTTCTGTGCATTAAGACGTGTTGGCTCAGACATCCCTCGTAGGTGCTCTGGGAGAGGGATGTGGTGGGGCTGGCACAAAGCAGAGGCTCTGCCTGGCCTCGGCTGTGCCATCCATCATCGAGGAGCTAACGGATCTTCTCACACGTCTGTCCTCGTTCCCCCCAAAAATAAATAAATACCGCCTCCAGTTTCAGGGCTGAATCCTTAGGTGGTCATGGCAGCGACACAGATGCCCTGGGCTTCTATGGAAAATGGTAGGAAATGGTCTCTTACAAAGGACAAAGGAAGAAATTCCCAGGAGGAAATTTCAAAACCGTGGAAAAAATGGCTTTGAACGTAACCACCTTCCATGGCTGCGCCAAAACCAACCGTTGAATCAGAAAAGCAAAAACCGACCCCCTGCCAAAAAAAAAGGTGGCTGAGGGCAACTGGAAAATAGGGCCACGTTTGATTTCTGTTCTCCAGAAATATGTCGGAAATATAAAGGAAAAGCTCTATTTTATGGAGTAAAAATTGAGCAAGTAGAGCACCATTTTACATCCTGATTTGGATGGGATTGTGACAATCCCTAAAATACACAGACTACCAGAAAACTACCTTTGCATGTCTCACACTCACTTCCCTAAGGAATACCATGACTACATAGGTGTCTCTGCCTGCTTTCTTTGAAGGAAAAGGCAAAACTGGCACTGACACAACTAAAAGCAAAACCGAGCCCATTAACCGCAAACTCTCACAGGAAAACCCATGTGCACTTCTCTATGCTCTTCCAGCCAAAATCCTTTCAGTGCGCACCTGCTTTCTGTTTGTGTTGGTGAAAACATGGAAAAGCTCTAACTTTACTGAAAAACAGTTCTGATTTCTCTAAAAGAAAAAAAAAATTTAAAAAATCAAGTGAAGCATCGGTTGCTGATTTATTTCCCTCCTTCAGGTTTTAGTGGGGTCTCTATAAAATCCTCTGGTTGAGCCAGCTTCATTTATTGCCAGTATTGTGCTCGACTGAATGAAGGTCCTGCGTGTTTTGTTTGTTATTCTGAGTCATATCACAAACATTTTAGCAAAAGGTCCAAAGACTTACAGGGAACACAGAGAAGCCAAAATCGCCAGATGGAGGAAAGCACATCTTAAGGGGATGACATTTGGCACGAGAAGCAGAAGAGAATTAGGCTTTGGTTTGATCTGCCCCATATTATATCACTGCTTGTACTTTGCAGGAAATTGTTGAGGTTGAACCAAAATAAAGATCAAGCTTTAGAGCATTTTCTCTTTGCATATTCTTTTGGGACCTCACATTTTTCAGTATGCAACCTATTAATTACAAATACATACACACACTCACATCCAATTTGATTATTTGGGCTTCATCTGACCCTTCAGAGGGAACCAGATGAAAGTAATAATCAGTTAATTCGCTACAAAGCAAAAATAGATTTAAAAAAAATCAAAGCTAGATAAACATATCGTGTTCTCATGCAAAACAACAACAGAAAGGGCTGAAGTGGCAAGCAAATTACCAGAGCTCTTCCACACCTCTGACAAAATGGAATGCTGGAATCCACTGGTGATGAAGACATTGAGTGGGGAGCACAATGTCCCTGCTATCCCTTGGGGTGTGTAGGAGGCACAGCATCCCCGTGTGGTGCTGATATGGGAACAAGGCAACGATACACAGAGAAATGTGAGTTGTTTTCTGCCTAATAGGGAGCTGCCAGCCCCCAAAATCGGGTTGTTGGTGCTGGAATCGTCCACAAGGCTTCCATGTCTTTTCCCAGAGCAGAGGAGCAGGAGGAGGGCTAAGGGCAGAGACACATTTGCCAAGAACAGATGGCCATTTCCAAGATGCCTCTTTGGAGATGGAGACTTCAAATCTCGAGCATCCCAGGGCTCACTTCACAGTCCCACCCTGATCCAAAATGGGAGGGGAAGAGGAAAAGGGAAGAGGATGGGACTTTCTGGAAGAATCCTGATTTGATAAGTTTATCTGTTGGATGGAGGTGCTTTCCTAAAGAATTCACAGCACTTACACCAGACTAAGGAGAATTCCTGGCTTTTTAGACAACAAAATCAAGTTGTTCCATTGGTTGGTGCAAAATCATTACCTAGTCCTAAAAATTTAAGCCATTTCATTGCTTCACAGAGCTATGAATCAGATTTGTGGGCTTTTAGTGTATAATATTTAATATGATCACTGTTATTATGATTTAATACGATCGTTAAAAAAACAGGGATGTTATACTGGTAAAGCTTTAGTGCTTGAGGGAGAGACCATGATTCCTACTCAGTTGTGGTGCCACAAAGGTATAATTTCATCTAAAAAAATAAGTGATTGTGCTGGACTTGACTGCCTGTCACCCAAAAAAGAACTAACTACAGGGGGACCACCTGCGAGCTGGGTAAATCCAGAGTTTTGCTAAGGATGAGGGATTACAGCAGCTGCAGAGCTGGGCAACCACACTTTGAAATTCCATGGATAAATGACTACCCAGGGTTGTTGTTAAGCTGAAAACTGTTCTCACCATAAATTCCAGCAAATACAGGAGAGCGTGCAAGGGAAGAGCCGAGGACACCACATATCCCGTTACATTTTTACATACCCAGATTCAATTTTTAACTCAATATGAAACCCACTAAGAGAAGCCAGGAAAAATTAGCCTTTAAGAATCAAGAGAAATGTGCAAACTAAAAAAAAAATAAAATGTATCCACCTCCAGTAAAACCCCAAGTTAAGCAGCAGCCTAATGCTCTGTGAAGTTATTTCTCCTTCAGTCGTGTACGCTTGATTCTTGCTGAGCAGCTTCACTTTAGTCTCAGATCAGTTTCATTATGTGCTACTATCCAATGTTTGCAGTAAAGTGCACTTGAGTTGCACACAGCAGGGCTTGGAAGCAGGGCTAGATCACAGATCATGTCATAAACTGTTGCTTTCAGTGGCTTTATTATTCTGCAGCACCAACTTTTTCAAGGACAAGGCTTGACGTTGTGCAGAAGCCCATTTGCAAATGGAAGTGGGTGATGCTTTCTGTTTCAGGGGAGTCTGGTAGTAAAAACAAGATGTTGAGGGCTGACACCAGACCCAGCAGATCTTCAACTGGGTCTGTTTCGCTTGAGGAAGGATGATGTTTTTATGCATTGAAAGAATCCCAGCACAAATCAGGGCTTGTGTGTTGTATGGATGTCTGGCAAGAGTCTTCCCTGCCACTGTTTATGGTGCAAGAGGCCATCTGTACATCCTAAATCAGTGGGATTGTACGTGGCTGGAGGTACAAATACATGTTTTGGGGGGCATATGGATCCTCACTTCATAGAAGTATCTCTCTAACTGAGATATCTTCAGCTAAGAACTTGAAGTTTAAAAAGAAAACGCAGTGACTTTGCACTTCACCTTCTCTAGGAAAGTCCATCAGATGAGAAACCCATATTTGGCTTGGAAACTCTAGTTCTGCAAAAATCCCACATGAGGTCACCAACAGTGTTTGCAAACATGGCCCTTGGCTTCCAGAGAGGGACCACAAGCATTCCCATGGATCAGGACAGCCCTGGGCATTGCACATTGCAGCAAGGCATAATGGCATTGGGGGAGAAGAAGGCATCAATGTTTTTGGATCAAGAACCCATCAAACCGATTGTTTCTGACCTCCTTTGAGACTGTTTGAAGATGAGATACACAAACAACAACAACAAAATGTTTTTAATCTGGACTGTCAAGTATGGAAGGATATTTGTGGTAAGGGAGAAATTTGCCACCCACTGCTGTTGCTTTGGTGTATGATTCCTGTGGTTGCTCTTTATTAAGTCCCTGAAAAAAACTAACACAAAAACCAAATTCCAAGCCATAAAGTGGGATTTCCAGATAATGCATTATTTCTTAAGGGAATTAAAAAAACCCCCCATACGATCACACTTTTTCCCTGCTTCATTGACCTTTTAATATTTTCCAGCATTTTTGTGGAATCCTCTATTATTTACAGTCATTACTGAGAAGACCCCAACCCTCTAAACTGTCCTCACATAGGTCCACGCAGCAGGATCAGGTCATCATTCAGTAGCAGCACAGTCCTAAAGCAAAACAAAACCAAAAGCAGAGATCGTTGCTAGTGATACAGAAACCTCAGTGCCTTGTCTCAAGCCTTGGTTCAGCAACCAAAAATTTGGATTCTGGCTTACATGAACCAGCCAAAAGCCTCCTGAATTTGTGAAATTCATCTGGAGTTTCTGGAACTCTTGGAAAGAAGCAGGGATGGGGAGATTTGGTGCTTTTTTCTGTAATTTTCCATGGTCCAGAAGTAAACAGGGCTCTGATGGTGGTGGGGCAGAGGAGCTTCAGAGATGCTGTTTTGGGAGATGATGCAAGACCACGGCGGTGGCAGGACCTGCAGGAGAGTTAATGCTCTCTTTGCCCTGACCTCTCTCTCCCTTCATTTAGGCTTGAAAAGAGGAGTTTGTGCCAAAGTTTGCTGCAGAGTTTGGGGACTCAGGTGTTATTTGATTTATGCTTTTGGTGCAGGCACCCTAAATATTTCAAAGCCATGGTGCTGCTCACACTGGGCTTTCCTGTCAGTCCTCACACCAAAACACCCAAAAAAATCTATGCAAGGAGCATGATCCAATCCTTGGTTTCACCGACATGCATTCGAGGAGAGAGCTGTGAATTACAAGGTCTACTTCTCTCCGCCGCAGATTCCTCATGCCTCGCTTGGTATGAACATATTGAAGCCCCTTTCACTGCCCCTTTTCTCCCTCAAAAAGGAGGCCACCAAACCCATTGCCTCATCCTCAGAGCACTCGAAATGGGCAGTGTGTTGGCCCAGAGGCTGGATTATTTCTCAGTGAGAATTAGGTTTGTAAGAGAACATTCACATGTGCTGTGAGCAGAATTTCCTTCCAGAGGGTTGCATGAGGTTTCTGACCACTGTATCTGTGTGTTCTTCAAGATGACGTATCGTGTTACTAATTCCCCTAATTGCATGTCTGGGCTAAAAACAGACTGAGTTTTCCTAAGAAGTTACATTCTTAATAACATTACTTAAAACACTGTGGTAAATTCAAGTAAATTTTGAGCCCATGCACGTAGGTTATAAATCAGGATATAGATGCAGATAATGTTTACCTTAAGCTTGTTTATCTGTCTCTGCCACTCATTTGTTCTGTGTTTTGCCAAAATGCAGCCATACAAGACAGAGTGGCTGGAAGAGATTCAAGCTTTCCTTCTTCAGGCTCCTACTGCGTGGAGCATTTCCAGGAGTGCAATGCCCCAAAAATAACCATATATAAGACTCTTTTCCCCAAAACAATCTAGCAAAAAAATGGACAACTAGATGCAGCTTCCCCTTCTCTTTACGAACCTAAATGTTGTGCCATGGTGAGGCAGATTTGCTCCTGATTGAGCACACAGTTGAAGAGGGTCCAGGAGCAAAGAGCCTCAGGGAAATCTTGGATACAGAACAGCTCTTAGTGATACATCTCGGCATGGCCTGTCAGCATTATACGGTCCTACTTAGAGGTATTTTGATAATTTAGAGACAATTTTAGGTTAAAATGATGTTGTCTCACTAGAAACAATTCCCATGAGATGCTGAGAGCAGGAGGTGGGGGCTGTGAGATGTCCCTGAGCCGCCGCCGCGCCGGCTCCATCTCCTCCCACGGGGACCAGCGGGAAGATGTGGGGCTGAGTCATCTGAGGGGAGGACACAGCCTTGGCAGTGGAGAGCAAGATGCATGGAGGCACTTGACATAGAAGTGAGCAATCTGGAAGGTGGAGTTTTCGAGGGGAGTGGGTGTTGGTTTTTCCAAATCAGATTTTTTTTTTTTAAGCTGTGAATATCAATCCTGAAATTTCCACAGAGGTCAGGAAATGACACACATGTGCATTGTTGTCACCTCCAGAAGGAGAGAGGAGGCTGCCTTTGGCCATGGCCCAGCAGCAGTGAACACGCACTTTTGGGAAGAGCATTATCTCACCACTGAAAGGCCACTTGCAGAGGGAAGACAACTTGCTTTCCTGCTTTTAATGCCAGCATCTTCTCTATAGCACCAGGAATACGTGGAGACTTAGAGAAACTTTCCTTTGGAAACACAGAAAGTAGAAGGAAAATATTTCCCAGGAGGCAGCCAGCCCAGGGGTGGTGTTTTAGGGGAGATTTGCACAGAGAATTGTCACTTATTCTCCCCATTTCCCTTTCCCCACCAGCACCACTTTAGGATGTCCTGTGCCATGGATAGCAACACCCAAGGTAAGTTCTCTGACGTATTCAGGAAGAATTTAGTCATGGAAAAGGTTGTTAAGCATTGAAAGGGCTGGCCAGGAAGGTGGTGGAGTCCCCATCCCTGGAGGTGTCCAAGGAAAGACTGGACATGGCACTCAGTGCTCTGGGCTGGGTGACAAGGTGGGGATTTGGCACAGGTTGGAACCGATGATCTTGGAGGTATTTTCCAGCCTGAAGATTCTGTGATTCTTCTTCTTCCAGTGACGGGTGAGTCAAAAGATCACCAGTCATCAGGAAACATGACAAATCACCAAACATTTGCATATCCCCCCAAGCACACGGATCAGCTTTGACGCCAGTGCTGGATATTCGCTATTCGTGGGGCACCAGCTGTGGTCTCCACCATCAGAGTTTATTTGCTGCTCTCAGTCTGTAGCAGAAGTGCCCAACTCTGTGGTACATCTAACACCAACCCTCCCACCGGGTCCCCAGAGACCAGTCCCCATCCAGAGACCCTCAGTACGGAGATGGTGGCATCTGGAGTAGCATAGAAAAGGAACTGTGAGCTGGCGGCTCCATCCCCTGACCCATCCTCCCCAACCCTCATTGCCAAAACCAGGGACAGTCCATGGACCAGTTTGTGGAGCTCCAATGCACTGCTGATGGAAATGGATGGCTCCTAACAACATTTTCCATTCCAGTGGGTTCCCTTCCTTTCTCAGATCTCCATCCACCCTCAGCTGGACTCTGCCAATGAATTTAAGCACTACTGACACATGCATTTATCCAGGATTTTTTTTTCTTGGTCAGCATAGGAGGCAGCAGAGGAGGGAAGGAAAATGCCCAGCTTTTACATACTTGAAGTGCATTGAGTTTGATGCTCCTGGAGCAGCCCCTGCCATTCAGGAGTAACGAGCTTATTGCAACATGTGGGAAGAAAGATGTTTGCACCACTTCCCAGCAGCACATACTTTTTCTTTCCTGGATCCTGGACACTTCAAGCCTGGTAAAGGTGGATTTTATGTTTTTTTTTTAAAACATGAAACTATGCTTTTTAAGACATGAAGTATATGAATCCTTTATGTTTTCAGTGATGGGTCCTAAAACCAACAGTGGCACTTTCTAGAATTTTCCATCTCCTTTCATTTCTCTCATTCTATTAAGATTACCAAGATCCAAATCAACTAAAATTCTTTCAAGGGCACTATCTTGTCATCAAGATCATTACAGGGCAAGGGATTCATTATGAACATGTCTCAGAACAAGGGTAGTGAGCCCTTTTCCACCCTGCAACATGCATCCAGAGCAGCATCAGACATGTGTTTGCATCTCCCTTTTGCTTTGTTTGCCAGGACTGGTGAGCTGAAGAAAATAATGAAAAAAAAAAAAAAATTGGATGGAAGTCCAGAAATCAAGTGTAATGTGCTTTTTAAGGATAGCAAGCTTGAGTGGTAAATAAAATTGGAGCCTAGACTGGAGCTTTTTTTGTTAAGCCAAGGGAGTTCAGCTCTGGACAGTGTCCAGGGAGCCTTTATTGTTTGAGAAAGAAATGACAGGGAGAGTTTGCTGAGACTTTCCCTTCTGCAGGTAAGGAGGGAGAGGCTGGATGCAGCAACACCGTCCTGCTCCCATCCATCAGCTTTGTGCCAAGTCTGCTGCCAATGGCCAGAACCAAAAAAACACCTAGAAATTTTTAGGAAGATTATGTTTTTCCCCATACCCAAGGAAAAAAAAAAGACAAACAAGCTCTTGAATTGTTCTTTTCAGAGAAAGCTGAGCACTGTTTTTCATGAACCAAGCCCGAGCCTCTCTGACCACATAGATTAAAATTGAAGACATCAACGTCTCCACCTGGGAGTCCCTGATTTACAGATTCCTCCCCAAAGGAGGAACTTTGGTTGCTGGTGGAGCGGTGCCACTCCCTGAGGCACCGCTTTTCAGACCCAGCCAGTTTGGTGTGCTCACAAACAGCCTCAGAGGTGTTTTCCTCCTCTTCCTCCAACGCTCAGCGCAGTCTTTTGCAGGCTAAATTAATGCATATTTGGAACTTGACAGTTCACTTACAGACCTCAGATGGTCAAGCCCCAGGAATTTCTCTTGGCCTTGGTTTGCATTTTGTGGGCAGTGTTGCCAGCGGGGAGAGTTTCCCTCCACTGCAAGCCTGGTCCTGCTCCGTTGAGCTCTGGGAGGCAACCTCGTAAAGTTGTGAAAGACACTCATCCTGTGTGCCCTTAATTAATGACACACATCCTTAATGAATTATGCTCCCCTTTTTAATGCCCTGTTCACTTCACACTCGCTCCAAGCTGTGGCAAGTCCTTGGCTCATTGTCCAGCACCGACTCAGTGCAAAGTAGCAGACGTGACACGTGGTCCCAGCAAAGGGGTGGCACAGTAGGTGCTAAAATTTACCTATCCCACCCTCCCACCTTCCCTTGCCACTGCTGGAAGCAGCTAGGTTGTGGCATCTCCAAAGGCATCTACTAAAACTTGAAGGGAATATTAATACCAGATGGGTAACTGTGGGAGGTATTTTGAGGGCTGGAGATGCTTCCTTGAGATGCTGAGTGTCTTGATCATTTCCCTGCCTTTATTTCTAGAAGAAGAGATGCCAAACCCTAAGAGAAAGGCTCTTGATCACACTTTTTGTGTTATTTCCCTTCCTGGTCCCCTGGCTATGGCCCGGTCTGCCCCCATTTTGCCTAAATTCTCACAATTTTTCCAGCTCCTGTTACATGGTGGGAGTTAACTCCCCCCAGACATCCAGCCAGGGCTGAATTCCTCCCTCTGCCGTTTGGAGGTAGCTTTCCCTTCCTTGGAAGTTATTTTCCTTCCTCTGAATCATGGCTTGTGATACCTGAGATCTTCCTAAAAACCCTGGTGTGAGCCCTGCTCATCCTGAAACCCTCAGTTGTCCTAGAAATAAAGCAGAGAGTTAGTTTCCAACTCTAATTTTAATCAATGTTGCACAATATTTATTAAAAGGGCACTTTTTCCTGTAAGTGATTGCACTGGGGTAGCAACAACACACTGCAGGAGAGAAGTTTGGAGTGTGAGGTCAGCTATTTTATCAAACTAAATCTGAGAGACGTTGAACAAAACTCAAATGGCTTTAAGGTTCAGGGGCTTTTCAAACTCCTTTTTTTTTTTTTTTTCCTAGTCAAGGCAGAGAAAATGAGCCATTTGTTAGAAAAACAGTGTCAGGGAAGTTACATGTGACATTTGCCAATGTTACATCATCAAAGCTAAATCTCTGACAGATCTGTAAACATCAACTTTTCATATAAATGTCGATGGAGCCTCGTGCATGTGCCTTTAGCACCGTGTTACTACGTTTGCAGCCAGGAGAAAATGCATGTAAAGGGTAAGATCTGCTCACACTGAGAGGGCTCAGGGTGTTCTTTGCAGGTTTGGAATTTGCAATAGAAAACTGTGGTTTTCCTTTAAAATCAGAATAAAGCGCTCCAGGTTTCCATTGCACGTTGAGAGCATGTGTGCTCCTCAATTCCAGATCTTGGGAGTGAGGTGGGATTTGACTGTGAAAGGAGGTCTCCCTTCCAAAAGAGCGTCCTGGGAATTACCCTTTGGAGGTGTCGAGGAGCATCCAGAAGATGTGGAGTGAAACTGTCACCTCTTTCCCTGATGCTCTGACAGATCTCAGGGGCAGGGGCTGCAATGAGGGGCTGCTCAGGTGGGTTGGGGGTGAAAAGTGGGTTAAAGCCACCCATTACCTCTCCCAGGTCTCTCCCATGACTCTTCCAAACCCTTCATCGATATGGAACTAAACCAGGGCCCTGCTCTGCACGTGCCAGCCCTGCTGGAGAGGGCAGGACTTGGATTGTACTGCTTGTCCAAGGATCAGGTACATTTTGATTTGAATAAACAAGAGCTTAAGATATTACAAAACCCTTTCAGGAAGCTGAGCACGAGCAGCTTACAATTATTTTCTGGTTTTGCTTTACTAGCAGTCTGCTTTCCCTGCTCATCCTCTGTGTTCTTGGTTCATTTAAATATTAGTTAAGAAAACACTTCCTCTCCAAGCTCTGACACCAGAGCTAATACCTAAGCACAATGCATGTGAATCTGCACAGTAATTAAATGGATGATGCTGGAAACCCAAATCTGTGTCGTCTTTCTGAATTTTTTAATGCTGTTTTTCCCCTCTGCAGGACACACACACTCAGCTTGTTCTGAAGAAGAGGTGAGATTTTACTCTATACTTTTTTCTGCCCAACACAGAGTAACTTTAAGCTCCCACTGACTTGCAGAAGTACCCAAAAGATGTGGTGATGCCTTGCAGGGTTGGGCCCAGAATCCCCAGAATGATTTTCCATGGGCTGGAGAGACCCTATGAGAAATCTTGCTGAGCTGCTGTTGAAGTGACAGGCCCTACACAACAGCAGATTTTCACTTCTTCTATACTTCTAGCAAAATAGAAACAAAATGTGCTTTAAAGTAAACAATAATATTTTCAGAGTTTGACTTATTTTCTTGCTTCGGTGAGTTCCCAACCAAAGATTTTCACACGGGGCAACGAGGAAAAGGTAAAGCAGGGAAAGTGAAATCCCAGCCTCACTAAAGTCAATGGGGAGGTTGCCCCTGATTTTAATGGGGCCAAGTTTTATCCAAAAAACTCTGTAAATTGAGAGGATGTTCATTTGGGAACTGCAAAGCTGGTGGCTGAGATCTCTCCTCTTCCCTTGCCCATAGAAGCTGGTTGCACAATCAGGGATAAAAAACCTCACCAGCATCTATTAAACACTGTAAAAACTTCAAGCACTAAAAGTGCTGAATGTTAGGACGAAACTTGATGTCAAGATGAACCACATACTTGCACGGTTTGTACTCTGGTGTTTGCATCCTTATTTTATTTGCACAGGCATAAGACGGGACAACTTGCCCTGGTGAGCGTTTGCAGAAGAACGTATTTACCCAGAACCAATTAAATCAACAACGTCTGAACGTCACTGCAGAGGGTTTTGGGCTGCAGAGGGTTTTTCCTCTTCGTCATACGAGGAAGGTGATAAAGCAGATGTGACCACAAGGCGTGTCATCAGCGTTATTTGGTTAGCGTGGATTTCGGCTGCTGCAATTCAGTGAGGTTTCCCAAGGCAAGGAGGCCAGAACTGTGGGATCAGCCCCGTGAAGGGGCAGAGCCTGAAGGGGAGAAGAATTAAGAGAGTAGACTTATGAGAAGCACCTGAGCACGGTGGGGCACGGAGAAAAAAAGGCTCAGGGGGGACCTTCTTGCTCTCTACAACTCCCTGACAGGAGGGTAGAGCCCAGTGGGAGTCAAGCTCTGCTCCGAGGGAACATGTGACAGGACAAAAGGAAACAGCCTCAAGTTGTGCCAGGGAGGTTCAGGTTGGACATCAGGAAGAATTTATTCTCAGAAAGGGTTGTCAAGCAGAAGAAGGGGATGCCCAGGGAGGTGGGGAACTCCCCATGCTTGGAGGTGTTCAGGGAATGACTGGATGTGAACACTCAGTGCACTGGGCTGGGTGACAAGGTGGGGATCGGTCACAGGTTGGACCTGATGGTCTTGGAGGTCTTTTCCAACCTCAATGATCCTGTGATACTAAAAAGAAAGGACAAAACATATTGGTCTATGGAAATATCCCCCTGACCACCAGCAGAAACCCAACAGGCTGAATGGAGTGGGTGATTGTAAAAGAAACATTTTCCCTGGATAAAAGAAAACAGAATCTGCTTTTACCAGGTTTGATTTATAGTACAAGTAATACATTCGACGACTCTTGTAGCTTCCATCAGAGGCTCTCACAAGGCTTCACAAACTTTTATCCACCAGCACTGCTAGATCACATGGAAGGGTCCCATCAGACTTCTGTCCCATGCTTTAGGTAGGGACTGCTGCAAACACTTCAACACTATGAACTATGAATCTAAGCAAGATTTAGTTCCCTTAGAACTGTATTTAAATCCAATGAACCATCAGGATTTACTAAAATCCCTTCAAAATTCACTGGACCTTAGGATGAGCAAGCAGTTGGTGCAACTGTGCTAGTGACTCAGGTCACAGAGCATCCATGTGCTGATCACATGCTGGTGTGTGACCTGGACACCTCAACAAATCATTTTGGAAGAGATTTTGGTGGCTTCTTGACATCGGAAAAATTTGAAGATTCCCACCCCCAGTAGCAGGAAGGACCCAAAACACCTGTTTGGTTTCAAATCGCATTGTGACCCTAGTGAGCCTCCTTCCTCATTCCAAGCAGGAGGCAGAAATTTCTGGGGGAAAACCCCTGTCTGTGTAGATGCCAAGGAAGCCAACAGAAAAATAATAATAATGGTAATAACAAAAATAAACTAGTAATTGTGCAAGGGTGCAAGGGGCTGGCCAGATGTAGCACCTGCAGAAGGGAGCTGGGGAGGGTGCCCTGGCCCAGGGCCAGGCTCTATAGGAATCATCTGTCCTATGGCTTCCCAATCCCCCCTACTTACTCATCCCTCCCATGCTTCAACACATCCTTCACCCTGGACTTTCCAGCGTGGCTTCAGATGGAGTGTAGGCCGGGGTACAGGGCACAGCACCACATTCATGACCCCAAACATCATCTCCATGCTGCAGGGTTTTGGGAAACATGACTAAGGCCCCGTGCCTGCCAACATGTGCGTTGGACAAGCAGGAGGATGAGCAGAGCCGCCGTATCTCGAGGTCATAACATGAGAAATCAGCGCGGCCGGTGGCCACTGGCCGGTCCCACACGCAGTGGAACAGCTGCCCCGAGCGATCCAGGCACTTTCCAGCCCAAAAGGAGACACATTTCCATCCCAGCCACCTCCCAAACTGTGCAGCCCTCCCTCCCCAGCAGCGCCCTTACTGCAGTGAGTGATTATCCTGGGCTCACTTTTTGCCTGCGATTTTGTCCAGCCAACCTTCAGGGCATTGCTAAATTCAGATACGCATTTATTATCCTAAAAAATGTGGGAAATAGGACGGGTTGTAATTTCCCAAATTACTTTTCTTCTCGCTAACAGAAGCTGGCAGCAAATATATTTAAAGTGTAAATATTTAAATACTTACTTGCAAGCACAATTACCTTTTTTTTTTGTGTATCCATGCCTTGATTCATTCAGAAGCTATAAATACCTACTCAGGAAGCAAATGTCTGCCCCGGGTTTTTGGGGAGAAATTTTAAATCCCTCTTTGGCCAAGTGGCTTAATTATTATAACAAGGGTTAATAATTCTAGCAGGGTTTTCCCTGCTCATTTTAAATCAGAAAAAAACCACCACATGGATATGAAATAAAACATGTTGTTTCGTGACATGCAAAAATATCGCTGTGTCCAAAAAGGACAATACTTGTTTATAACACACAGATTAACGTTGCGAGGTTCATTTAGCCTTCAGCTTTTCCCTTGGCTTCTTCTGAGCGTGAAATCATTCCCCTGAAATGCCTGAGAAATGAACAGGCTTCAGCGTTTTTATTTATTTTGATGAGCAGAAAGCAAGGAAAAAAAGTTCCTGCCTGCGATCAAGGCAGAGAAATCACTGTCGCTCCTTTTCCCTGCGCTGGCCGTAAAATGTACAGAAATGTAAAGCAATAAAAATTTTATTAGGGGTTGTTTTCATAATGTTTACCAACCTCATGCCTCTACGACGCTTTCCAGGAGATAGTATTTTAATAGGGCTTCTTTCAGTAGACTGAGATGACCATAAGGGAAACCCCTAATTTTAGGGTTTTTCAGCGCGGTGGCTTTTTGCTTTGCAATACTGTTTTTCTTCAGCAATCTGCTCCCGAAATTTCTTCCTCCATCCCTTTGGCCTCACTGCAAGCCTTTGTTCATGTAGATGTAAAATGTAACGTGGATGACAAATATAATGTAGATTTAAAATATCGTATGGATGCAAAATGCAATGTAGATGTAAAATATAGCATAGATATAAAATAGAGTGTATATGCAAAATACAACGTGGATGACAAATAAAATGTAGATTTAAAATATCATATGGATGCAAAATGCAATGCAGGTGTAAAATATAATATAGGTATAAAATATCATATGGATGCAAAATGCAATGTAGATATAAAAGACAATGTAGATATTAAATATCGTGTGGATGTAAAAAATAATGTAGATATTAAATATCATGTCTTAGTAAAACAGTACCTTTGCTTCTTATGGACAGTTAAAAAGCTTAAATTGGGAAAATAAATGCTGAAAAGCATTTCTAAGGAAATAACAAAATTATTAATAGTGTTATTAGTTTTGCTGCTGATTTAAACAAATCACAAAGCCAGAGAAGGTTGATTTTGAGAATTCCTTTGAGCAGCAATTTAAAAAAAAAAAAAAAATCACATTATTGGAAACAACCTCCTGTATTTTTCTAAACATAACAAATTCATCTTTTGCTGGTTTGCTCTCACCCTGCAGGGGCAGAGAATCTCTCCTTTTCATAAAAGAACTGTTTATTAGTCCAAGGTTCATCCACTGATTTATCGGTTCGGGTTCCCAAAGGCCCATGGGTTGGGTGCACAGCAACCCCGGGTGCCTGTCGTATGTTCCCAGCTGACGTGTTTACAATATTTTTGATTTACACCTTCCAGGTGTTCTTTTGGAAAATATCACTGCCTTGGGTTTACACATTTTTACAGTATATTTGTGGTCACCAGCGAGCTTCCACATTTGTTACAGGGGATGAGCCAAGAGTAAGGGTTTATAATTTTTATCTTTAACATGCTGGCAAAATCTGGATTTTTGGCTTTTAGAGAAAAAACAAAACCCAGATAATTTATTGACTGAATTATTAAAATTCCCAAAGTCCATATTTTAGATTAAATGAGGTTTTTTACTTGGAGATTGGGGTTTCAGTCTCGCCCTTCTGGTGCATTTCCCTTTATTGCAATGCACAGCAGCCAATATTTACCCTAAAACAGAGGATAAACATCTTTTATAGTTCTGCATCTTCACCTTTTTTCTGAAGAACCCAAATTACCATCACACAGAAAATTTATGCCACCTATGCCAACAGAAAGTATTTTATATTTATAACATGCAACTGTATTTTTCAGCACAAGGTTCATGGCAAAATGAACCAGACAGGACATATTCTGTGGTTGTCAAAATTATGAAAATAAAACCAGTCTCTCTAAATTTGTTTCTTTAATACTGTGTATGTTTAGCATCGATTTTTAACAGCGGATTATTGCTGCCTTTTAATTTCAGGTCAGAAGCCAGGCTTTGTTTCTGGAAGGCTTAGAAAGAAAAACTGTCGTTAATCAGATGGCACAAAGTAACTTGGAAAGTTGTTTTTTTAATTCAGAAGCAAAAATATTTTCTGGGGCTCAGTTTGCATTTGTTGGAATAGCAAAACCTTCTCCTTTAGCACTCGGATCACTTCTCTTTCAGCATGGCCAGTAAATGCTACACAGGTTTTTTCAGTGCTTCCCTGTAACCTACATCACAGTAAAACAGTATTAAAATTATAAATATATAATTCAGCAATGTTCTCAAAACAATAGGTTTTAATAGAAAATTAGTATGATCCTTCAGCATTTTTCCAGATAAATCTGCACAGGAGTCCACAGGATTTACCTGCAAGAGAAAATAACTAACTGAAATACTTTAGCTGTTAATTTTTATCATTTTTACTAATGAAGCGCTTCACTAATTGAATTTTATTCACATGCTTGTAGAACATCATGAACTGGCTTCGGGGTCTGCGAAAAATCCGGTGCGTATTTGAGATGAGAAATGGGAATAGCGTGCACAGCAGAAATGGGAATAACATTCATATGAGAAATGGGAATAACATGTGATGAGCTGTGGGGAAAAACCACGTCGTGGCTGCTGCAGTGCCAAATCCACACCAGAAATCACGGATAATGCAGCGTCCTCATCGCTCAGTGTCTCGGGCATCATCTGCAGTGCCCACAGGGATATTCCTGCCCTAGGGAATATTAGTGGAATATTATCAGTCTTTCCTACTCAGGCTAAATGAAGGGAATAAAAATAGCAATTATTTGAATTGGAAGTGTGTGGTGCTGACAGCGAAAAGGAAACCTAGAAATGTAGACTAGAAATCTCAACATGCAGATTAATATTTCTCTATTTATCATGAGTCACTGGGAAGTGAAAAGTTGCAGCTTTCCACGCTCACGCCGCGTCTCAGCTGCAAACACCAACGAAGCTGCTGCTCTTCAAACCTGCCCTCAGACTACTCTGCTTGAAGAGCTCATCCCAAAAAGCACAACAGCTTGGGAGTCACCGTGGGGAAAAGGCTGGATTGCTCTTCCCGAGGCAGCTTTCCTTGGTGTTAGCAAGCAAATCCCAAAAAGCGAGGGATTGCACGATAGCGGTTACTTTGCTGATGTAAAAAATGAGATGAAGCAAATACTTAACTCAGCTCTAAAGCCAGTAATGTAAAGAGAAAATATTTGACAGTTGTCAATGCCTGTTAAATTGGGGGGCAGATTAGCAGCCTTACTTTTTAACGTCTAAACATCTGAAACCCGTTTCCTGTTTAAAAAAAAACCCTCTAGGTGGATGACCTCAGGCAGAATTTTTTTTTATTAACAAATGCAAATTGTACATCATCGTGGAAAAAAAAAAAAAAGGGGGCCACTCTTGGTGGTCTTGATCCATTCTGTATATGGGAGACGGAGCGAGAGAAAGGGGAGGCAAAAAATAGAAAAAATAAACTTTACCTTCTCACTTTCAGGGTGGGCAATGCCATTCCAGCGTTGGGGTCCCCAGCTCTGGGAAGTGTTAACGCTGTCACAGCAGCCCCGGTCCCACCGTCGGCGCTTCCCCAGTGCTCCGAGGAAAAACATTCCCTGAATTCCTCCTCCTTCCTCCTATCTTTGCTCCAGATCCGTGCGCTGCAGGTTCATGTCGCTACTGTCAAATTGCACAGGACAGGGCTAATCTAAACCAGTGCCGACCCACAGTCCCACTCAGCAGCAAGGAAAAACATTGACAAATTTGCTGTTTCAAATCCTTTCTACTCTTTCCAGTCCGTGTTGGCTGTAGTGTTTTGCTTTCTGGGGTTTTTTTAGTTTTTTTTTTTAATTTTTTTTTGTCCTAAAGCTATAAATACACAGCACCAGCTGCAACATGTTGCTGAAATGAGCTTTATAGATCTGGCTGTATTCTGACACAACACGTTTTACTGGCTTGGGGTTAAAATTGGATATTGGAAGTCGACGCTCTGATTTTGATGTCTTTAATGGTCCCAATGGCAGCTGGTGGCTGTGAGCTGCTTGTTGCTCTCCCCTGGTGTGGATGGACCGGCTCTAAAAGCTCATAAAAGGCACCATATAAAGGTAACACATGCTCAAACATCCATTTAGTCATTATATCATCCAAAAATAATAAAAAAAAAAAGGCAGCTATCTTTTTAAAGCAGTGCATATTTCATGTCTGTACACTGACTTAATGTAAGGTCTTTGGCAAACCACATAATCATTAAATTCGCCTTTTTTCCCATCTCTGGATTTCATTGTGCTGGGACACTGATTTCCTACTGTGCATCTGTGCTAAGGTTTGAGGGCTTTGCATTGAAGAAAACGCAGGGCTTGACCTCAAAAAAAGGGAACACAGGCTGGATATGATCTAGATAGTTAGCTCTGGAAAAATCCAAGGGTTTTTTTTAGCCAGCCAAGCCTGTGCCCACTAGTATCTCTGGGAAACTGGAGGTCTGAGACGTGCACAGTTGTTAGTTCATAATTTAATAGGTCATTAAAATGTACAGGTAAAAGGTTCACTCTACAGACTGTGTGAGCAAATTTACCCACCCACTGATGTCACCAGGCTGTGAATCAGACCCAGAATTTCTAATTTATAACTTCATGTTCTTATAATAATTTGCCCTTTATTATAAATAAATCACCCTTCTTCACCCAAAAAGTTATTTCTAGGATACCCCTTGGAGAGGGGCATGCCGGTGTGCCTGGGCACGCATTCCCAACAAATGCCAGCAGTTATTTTTCTGATGAGGGATGGCTCAAACATTAAGTAAATCAATTAATCTTCCATGAGCTCTTGCAAATGAATCCTCATATTATCTGTATATGCCGTCAGCCGGGATAGTTTAGAAAATACCAGCTCCTATCTTATCTTGTCACTTCATATGCTGATGGGGGGGAAAAATAATGGCTGCGAGAGCCACAGGGTAGGATAATTAGTAAAATCAAGTGACTTGCTGTTTGTTTGCTTTGCAAAATGAACTTTTACCCCTCCACCGCCACTCCTCCCCCCAATTTTCACCATCTTATCATACAGCATTTGACATGACAGGTTAATGAGAAAACCCCCAAATTGGGCTTCTGCAGCTAATTGTGGCAGTGGTGGCTCTTGGCTGGGAGGGCTCAGCAATGCAGCTTCTCCCCCTGTGAAATCTGAGCTCTTGGGGGGGATGCGAAGGTTGAGACTGCAAACCTATAGAAACACTCATGTATAGACTCTAAGTTTCTCTTATCCTCCACGCTTCAAATTCTGGGGGAGCAAACTTTGCAAATTTTGCAAGAACTTGTCTTGCACAGTGTCCAGCAGTTTTAACTTCTTCTCTATTCACGCATTTCATAATTATTTTTTAATGTAACTTGCAATTAAAGTGACTGAATCATCCCCTCAGCCTTCAGCATCCCCTGAACTCCTTCAGAAATTGCAATTTTTAGACTGCCATGAATTGAACAATTTGGACAACAGAAGACAAACAGTTGCCATCAGTGTGAGTGGAAAGAGAACCACATGGTGCTCTCCCTATTAATTATCTGATGTCAGCATGAAGATGTGTCCGAGCCATCCTGACATCCCACGCTGCTACCTCCCAGCTTCTCCCATCTCTCCGGTTCTCTGCTATCAACTGACATTTCCAGGGAGAGTGATTTCAGGGAGTTTATGTTTTTAGGGATGAGTTGGAACAATGCAAAATTTGGGGCTTTTTGAACTAAAAAAAGCCCTCTTGCTGGTTGTATTCAAAAGTGAAACATCATTGATGGGTGAGACACGGCAGCACATCCTGCCCTGATCCCTCTGCTCTCTGCAGGGCATCCACTCCTTGCAGCCCCAGTGTGGCTGTTTTCTCCTCATCAGATTTATTTCCTTTCTTCTCCCTCTCTGCTCCCCATTCCAGGCCTTCCATGTGCTGAGACCACCGCAAAATAGGCTCTTTCTAGTGACTTTTCATGCCAGCAGGAAAATCATCTCCTGTCTGTGTCCCACAGGGAAACACTGGAGCCGTCAGTGACTCAGGGATGTGGAGATGAGCGAGAAAAAATCACTTTCTCCAGCTGCCTTTTCTCTGTTGAAAACGTCGATACCATTAAATGGTCACTTTGGTGATACCCCATTAAAAAAACTGCTGGCTGGACTTTTTCTCCAGAAATATTCACTTTTACACTGTATGAGGTTACTCAACATGCTCCACCACAATGCCATGACCAGCACACATGGCCACACTCTCAGGAACAAACCACTCAGCCCCATTCTGCATCAGATTTCATTTCCAGTCACTGGATTTATTGACATTATAATGGCCAGGCCACACAAACTGCAGCCATACAGCCAATTAACGGGACAGACAACAACAGACATTTGAGAAGTTGCTAAACTTGGTCCTGAAAATGATCTCGCTTTCTCCCTGTAAAAGGATCTTGTTCTGTCATCATGTATTAAATTGGAAAGCTTCACATTGGAGAGCAGCACAAAATTGTGTCCTGATAAGGCCTCACATAATCTTTCAACAGATCATATCTTCTGAAGCTTCATTTCATAAGTGCAATGTCAACGTGAGGGGGATTTGCCAAGGCAAAATTTTCTGCACACACTGTAATAAATTTCTTGGTGCATTGTATTTAAGAGTTTTCTGCCAATAATCCCAAGGCTCTGAGTCAGTGCTGCCAAGGAGACCCTTCTCAATTAGGGTATGAAATGGGATCTCAGAGCTCATGTCAGCCACCAGCTCTGAGACAACATGTATTTAAAAGCAATATGAGGGTCATGTTCCCAAACAAGACACAAGTGTTGGACTCAATGACCTTGGAGGTCTTTTCCAACCTTAATGATCCTAGAATTCTATGACTCTGCATGTATATCCGGAGATCAGACATTCATTAATATGAAATCCATCCCAGCAAGTTCATGGTATGTTTTTTTCGTAAACCTAACAGCAAAATTACCTCAACCACGCTTTTCCTCCCAAATTCCAATCCAGAGACTCAAACTGACTAAAACATTTCGGAGAAGTTATGTTGATTTCTCTGAATTGTTCTCCCCATCAAAAGACTTTTGAAGGTCACCACCTTCTTTTTGACATTAATTGAAACATTGCAGATAATGCAATGCATTTCTTTATTTTAAAAAGTTCAAAGGTCCATTAAGGCCTTCCATGTCCATACAAAAGGTTTAATTCACCGGAAACCATTTTTCTCCCCCAATTGTTTGGAGCGGCAAGAGAACCAAACAATCCGTTATTCACACAGATCTACCCAGAAACATGTTTCCCGTGCCCAAGAGGTCTATGTTTTGACTTAACAAAAATAACTTTTCATTAGGCTGCTTTAAAACATCAAATTTGTCCACAGGCAAGGGTTTTGCCAGATGACCTGCGTAGTATTTGTAGGTATTTGTGGTAGGTGGGAACTAAATCAAGATGATGGGGTAAGGAAGAAAATACATTGAATCTCTAGCATCTGAAATTCACGTCCATATTTTATACCTTGAGCTCATGGCTTCAAGATGATGTTGTCAAAAAATAAAGCAAAATAAGAGAATCAGTGTGGGCTGACCATTTTTCCCATGCAGTTGCCCATTTTTAAGCCAAATCTCTACTTTCCCACCATTACTTTGGAAAACAACGCCTTTCGGCACATTTGAAGAGACCTGCCTGAGAGCAGCTCACTGTTCCTCCATCCAGGCTGTCCAAGTTGCCCTGTGTAATACCAATGTTATTTCCTTTATAATATAAATAGGATTTGGGTTGAATATGAATAAACTCATATCCATTGGTATGCTTTGTAACTCTAATCGGCGTTTTCCTGCAAAAAGAGAAAAGAAGAAAAAAAAAAAAAGAGGAATGTTTATCTGAAAAATAAAGAGGTGCTAATTTTATCTTGTGAAAGTAGATATCTCCTTGCGTCCCTCCAACTTCTAGGAAGATAACCAGAATGTATTATATCATCTAAATCCAGCATCCTATGAGATCAAACAGAATAATGTATACATATGCCAAAGCTGATTGAAGTATTGCTGGTGCTCACTTCCGCTTCACTAAGTATGTGTTTCATTGATATACGTAATTTGCCACCGCCATGAAAGAAATTCAAAGTCCTCTGTTTGTGCCAGTTGATTTCTATGATATCTTGGAGGCTTTTAAAATAGGGATCCAAAATAGATGTGCCCTTGTCACCCCTGTGTTTAAGCTCTCTCCAACAGGAAATGGCACGGGTTCAGATTTTTTTATACTGGAAGCCACATGTAGATAGATAAGAATCATGTCTTGTCTATGACTAAGCATTGACATTTAAATGTTTAAAATATAGTCAAAATGATCCATGACAAACCCACCTGAGAGTATTTTTCTTTGTCTAAAATCCTACTTTCGAGCCTCTTGAAAGGGAAGGTGGAGCTCTCGGGGTTGTGACATGACGATGTTATGGTAAGGAAATGGAAGTTTGCTTTATTGTTGGTCTTCAAAGACTAAAGGAGGTTTTGCTACCGAGCACCACGTTGTCTCCACCAGGAGAGGGTTTTATCCTTGTCTTCTCCATCCTCAGGATGGTTGGTTTAAACCAACAGGTTTAAAAGGCAGGATGGAGGAAAAAGGCTTTCGCTTTTGCCAAATCACAGATGTCAGCTTCAACACGCCTGGGAAAAAAAAAAAAAGGAAAAAAAAAAGAGTGGTATTTCCTTCAAACCGCTGTTTCTTCTAGAGGAAGGGGGCAGCTGGAGGGGTGAGGAGGGCTGGGGTGTTTATGAAGTGTGCGGGGAATTTTGAAGGAAGCTCACTGAAGGAGGACAGATGCTTGGGGGGAACTGGCAACGTGAGACTGAGCCTTTCACTTCGAGGTCACCCAGTTCAAGCTTAGCCTTGGTCAAGGATGGCACTGAGCCATCTCCAGCTAACGGCTATTTCGGGGCTGCATGAGAAAAGTGGCTGGTGGGGCTCAACTCCTCACCAGAGGGAGGAGAGAGATGGATTTTCTTCCTTCTTGATCCATTAGTGAAGATGTATGGGAAAATGTGCAGGGATGTACAAAGGAGACTAGTTTGGTGGCACGGACTCAGCGGCATTGTCCAGCATCACTTTTCCAAGACAAGGACAGGAATCACCACAGGATGCTGTGCTGCTGTGGCCAAGAACCATCCCCCAGAAAGGAACTTGTGTGTCCACCTGTCAGCACTGGCCCCAGACCCTTTGTATCTCCTTTTCTTAAAAAAATAAAAAAATCTCCTACTTCTGACAATATTTCCATTTACAGCAGGCAGACCCAAGGACAAGTATCTCCTTTCTTTTCTCTAGACAGCAAGGAGAAAATCATGTTTGTTCACTCAGACACAACCTCACTGGAACTGAGGCCTCATAGAAACATTCCTTGGATATGGGGAGATTACTCTGTGTTTTAGCCTCACTTTATTCCCACTCTTTAATTTCACTCTATTGGGAAATTTGACATATTAAGTCTCTTATTACTTCAATATTGTTTCGTGAATCCAGCAGCACAGTGGAATCCCACAGTGGCTCATCACAAATTAAACTGCCACAGGACAGCCTAGCCAAAGGTAACTGGAAGGGAAGGGCTGCTGCTGGGCTTTTCCATCTGAGGGGCTGGGGTTTGGCTATTTAATACAGAAAATTATCAGCCTAATCACAAGTTTATAGCACTGCTGGCAGCTGGATGGTGTCTGACATGAACTAGTCTTCTCACAGACATCGCTGGTGCTTAAGATGTTCAGGAATGTCTACATCCCTAAGCATAACTAGGCAGATAGAGTAAGAAATGAGGCTGCCAGGAATTTGGGTCTTTCCAAGTCTTGCTCAGGCTGAAGTCACTGACAGAAGTATCTGGTAGGAGAAGGATTGATCATCCAACAAAACTCCAACAGGGAGGGAAAGCTGACTCTGAAATAATGAGCAAGAAACTCAAAGTATGACTTCCCACAGGTCTGGACTCCATTATTGCCACAAGCAGTGTTGGACTTGATACCAAAACCACTAAGGCTGATAAAAGTCCCCTATAAGATTCATCCAGCTTTAGAGAGAACAGTGGAGCTCAAATACCTCTCACTGGTGATGGGTGATGGACACATGACAATCTTAATACTTACCATATTTATTTTTATTAATGTCATTCCTTTGTTGGGAGGATGTGCATGCAAAGGGAGAATAGAAAGAAAAAAAAAAGGAAAAAAAAAAAAAAGAGAGGGGTCTTTTGTGGCTTTGCAGGGGAATTTTTCTGTGCAAAGGAGTCATCCCACCAGCAGAAGGAGCTCCAGCTAAAATCCTGGCTCTGCCGATTTGGTACTGGTGAAGTACATGAATCTCCTGAAAGAACAAAGGACAAAGGTGAAACAGCCAACTTCAGGAGGAAAGAAAATTGGGAAGAGTATAGGCTGAACTTGCTGGTAGGATTTCAGTAGGATGCTGCTGTTCCATGTAGGTCCTTCCAGACTGGTGGTATCAGTATTCAAAGAAGGAACAAGAAAAAAGTCTCCATTGGCTTTGGAGGTTAATTGCAAAGTGGCACAAAGGCAGCATTGCTCTCTTCAGTGTAGCAGTTCCCTGAAACATCTCTGCTGGCTCTAAGGTTTGATATAAAACAATGGACGAGAGATTAAAGAGAGAAGAAATATTTTTTAAAAAAAGGATAAATCTCAGGGAAAATGATCCAGTTAGTATAAGATCATGTAATCATTGTTACAGGGAAGTTCTCAGGTTTAAGGAGAGAAAATAAAACCACAGGATGCCAAGCCAAGAACCAAAGTGCCTCCAGCGGGTCTTTCCAATTAGCCAACATTTATGCTTGAACAAAATCAAGTAATGGGATATGGGAAATACAAAATAGCATCAAACAAAGAAACAAGAATGCCTGCAGTGCCGAATTCCATAAATAAAATGCACTCCTTAGTTTAAAGCTGATAAAGCTGATCTTCTGCCACAAAGTGTTTCACAGGCTGCATTTCCCTGCAGAAAGTTATCCACAAGGAATTAGCTTCCTTATCCTTTGTTTATATGCACTGATGATAGTGAAAAGGCACTAAAGAGCTTTGATAAGAGATTGTTACTTCTGAGTCACAGAGACTGCAAAAATCTTCTCCTGGAAGTAAGACCAGGAAAGTCCATGAATTGCACAGCATTTTTTCTGCAAGTTCATGCTAATTTGCTATTGCAACATTCATTCCTTCTTGAGCCACAGAATAGTCTGGGATGATTTAAAAGAGATATTTCTTTCTTAGAAGTAAATAAAATAAATTCAAAAGGCAAGAAGGATATTCCTCATTAACTTACTGATTTAGAATGCCAGAGTCTGGTGGGAGGTTTTCCCCCTTCTCAAATCAATGCATGAGAAAAATGAAAAATAAGATACATGAAAAGGAGCAACAAATTTTTGTAGTGTTTTTCTGATTTAAATACTTGTCATTTTTAAAAAATAATATCTTTTATATATATATATGAGTATAATATATATGGACATATGAAAAGGGAAAATATCTGTCTCTTTTCTTGTGCAGGAAAAAGAAGCAACTGGAAGAAGCAGCTCTTGCTGCTATTACCCTCTCTGCAACACTTCTAAGGTTAAAGGAATAAAAATCCATCAATTTGTACAGCCTGACCTTGCAGTGTTGGTTTTTAGCTGAATTCAGATGTACAGGATTAACCCGGCAAAGTTTACATGACATTGATTTAAAAGCTGCCTTACAGGACCTTCCAGCAAGTTACATTAATCGGAATCTTTAATCGGGCCTTGGGATGAAGGAAAAAGTTGCTTAGCAGACGTGCAATGTATGATAAACAGATGTCTCTGTGCATCAGATAAATCCAAATGCAGCGTGGATCACTAATCACTGCAAGGACATGGTTTGGGCAGCACCAGGGGTGGGTCAATGAGCCGTTCCTTAGCCTTGTTTTTGCTGAAGAAAGACAAGGTGGAGATATCTAATTTGGAAATGTGATTTCTCACCTCCCAGTACAGATTCAGGATTCACCCAAGAGCACCAGTTTGAGCAGTAGATTCCAGGCACCAACCCAAGTGCTCTTTGGCAGCAAACTTGAGAAGTGGATCATAGAATCATAGAGTGGCTTGGGTTGGAAGGGACCTTAAAGACCATCTCATTCCATGCCCTGCCATGGGCAGGGACACCTTCCACTAGAGTGGGTTACTCAGATCTCCATCCAGCCTGGCCTTGAACACTTCCAGGGATTGGGCAGCCACAACCTCTCTGGGCAACCTGTGCCCAGGCCTCACCATCCTTACAGTAAAGCGTTTTTTCCTAATACCTAATCTAACCCTACTCTCTGTCAGTTTAAAGCCATTTCCCCTTGTCCTGTCACTATCCACTCTTGTAAAAAGTCCCTCTCTGTCTTTTTTGTAGGGTCCCTTCAGGTACTGGAAGGGAGCCCACGTGGGTGCTTGCGCCCCTCAAAACAAGGCAAGATTGATCAGCAGAGACCTGGGAGGGTTTTACATGAAAGGCACACACCAAGCAGGGAGTAGCCTGGGGGTTACAGCACCAGAGCAGGAGAGGACATGGCTCTGTCCCCAGTGTGGTGTTCATTGATTAGTTTTGGATAGAAGAGTTCTCCAGCAAAACAATCCAAGCCCTTGGAGCAGAGGCTTCATTACAGTTCTGAGGTTTTTGGGATTTTTGTGGTTTTTTTTTTTTTTTTTTTTTTTAATATTGCCTGTTCTCACCCAATATCTCATCTCTTTTTCAGTCTGCAGTCACATTTAAACCAACATTTTTTAATTTCTTTTTTTTTGTCTACAAACTGTGCCTTTCCCCTATATCTTCTAGCCTTTTTCTTACACTTTTCATACACCAGACAGATCATCTCATTCACCATTATGAGGTACCAAGAGACAGTCTCCTCAGCCTTGGGTCTCCTGCCCGTGTCCTCAGTCTCTTGGAAAACCCCACCCAAGCTCTCGCAACCCATCCCAAACCAGTATCTCCAGGGAAGTTAGCTGTCAAATCCTAGCAGATCTCCCATGCAAAACACATTTTTTCAACTGCTTATCGCCTTGTTCTGCTGGGGCAGCTCTCGGCAGGGACAGGAAAAGGGCAAAGAGCTGCCTGAAAAGCCCAGAGCCTGCCAAATCCCCCATCATTTCCAGAGCACGGCAGTGCCAGGATTTCACGCAGGAAACCCAACCACGGTTTTCGGACGTGAGTTTGAAGACCCATTTCCTGAGTTATTAGGACTGAAATTCCACAAAGAATAATAAGAATATTAAATCACGCCAGGGTAAGGGATGTGTGTATGGAAGGGTGTCACCCGAGGAGGTAAAATTTCAATCAACTTCTGAATAATAAGATGAAAGATCTTAAAGCAGAAGTTATTGTCAAATCAATAATATCACGGCTGCCCCATCTGCGTAGATTCCATCAAATCCAGATGGTTTTAGCTTTAAAACTCATGGAAATCTCTGTTGACTGCCCACCAACCCCTCTCAGACTCACCCCATCAGTGCTCCAGGATCTGTATTGCAAAGGTTTACACGTGGGAGCCAACTTGCAGCTCTGAATTTGGCCCATTTTTCTGGAGGACATTCCAGGAGTAGCCTGTGATGTTGTTTGGTCTCTGGAGGCAGCCCAAATGAGAGCAGAACAAAGCTTTGATGCAAATGAAAACCTACCAGTGAGTACAGCTAAATAAAGAAAAAAATGATTATTTGTTATGGAAACCAGTGGAGGAAATCTTGAATTAGTCAGTGCATTGTGACCTCTCTCTGCCCTCCTGAAAAATGTGCATCTTCTTAAAGCGTTTGGAATTTCCACTGCCAAAAAGGAGAAACTGTGTGACGTTTCCAGCCACCTGGTGCAAACCCCAATCTTTATTTAGCAGAGGAGAAAAAAAATCATCATTTCTGTACAACATATATTAAAAAAATAAAATAAAATAAAAAAGAGTAAAAAGCACGACTTCTGTGAAGCTAAATAATATTCAGTGGCTATGTCCAATTGCTGCACAGACAGGAAAAGCTTGAGTTGATATTGTGAATGAACCATGTGGTAATTGTTTCCGTACATCCTCGTTAAGATGAAAAGCTACACAAATAAACAACAACAAAAGCTGCTATGTGCCAATCAGAGGGTTATTCCAAAAGAAAAAAAAAAAAAAAAAGAAACCCGAAGGGGAAAAAATCTGGCTCAGAATGTTCCTTCCCATGCTTCCCACCAGAAGGAGTAACCGACTGAACCAGGGCTGCAGGAGGTGGCACTGCTCGTTTTGCCTTGTTCCCCGGGTCACCTTTAGGGAGGGACAGTCTGGCACGAGGCTCAGCTGGGGATGAGTAAGCGGAAGGTGCGGAAGGACATGGAGAGAACCAGAAGTTACGGGGAAACACGACAATTAACACCGGAGAAACTGCCCTTGAGGGACTCATAACACAGAGAAATCTTCTCCTCAGAGGTGAATAATGACGTTGCCACCCACCGTGTTTTACCGGCATCCTGACGGGGCTCCCCACAGGGGTGTCTTTGAAGTTTTGAAAGGGACGGGGGAGAGGTGACCTCCATCCAAGAGCAGGACAAGCTCCAGGATCCCTTCCTGCAGCATCACAAGAGCCCCGGGGCACACTCCCCGACATCCCTGGGATGGGGACCTCTCTAATTTGGAGCTGGAGACGATCCCCAGCTGACATCGGCAGCACTGCTCCTCTGGCTGAGGGCTCCACAAAGAGTTGTGTATTCCCCATAATTGTCCTCCTTATCAGTGTTGGTGAGTGTGCAGTAGTCTAAATCACACAGTCATGACACTACACATGGCTGAGCAGGAAGAGCCCACTTGGCCTGGGTTAGATTAGTCTAATCCCACCTCCCTTGTTCTGTCATAATACCCCTCCATCCCTTCACTCCCTATAAAAATATCCAGCTGTTGATTAAAATTAGTGAACTGTTGGCTTTCAGAAGAGAGTTGGCAGCTTATTCTATGTGTTTCCTAGATATCTCTGGATGAATTCCCCATTTACTCAGCGGCCTGATCCTGTGAAATGCCGAGCACTCACAACCAGGCCGTGTCAACCCTGCACTCTCTGAAGGAGTGGATAAATCAGGGGTGAACATTTTCCTCCTGTTCAGCCCCATCAACCTGCTCCCGGCATCCACATCTTCATTCCACGGGTGTCAAGCTGCCTTTAGAAAGAGAAAAACAAACACTGGCCTGTCAGCTGGTTGCTCTCAATAGTCCCACTCCTTTGAAAAGGTGACTAAAATAAACTTCTGGCCTAATGCCCCCTGCCTCCATTCTGTGACAGCCCGTGGGATGCTGGAGGAAGCCACTACGGAATGCTGCCACAATCCAGCTCCTCGGAGCTGCAAAGCTCTCTTCGGTTCTATGTCTTGATAAGCAATCCCAGGCAGGCTGCAGAAGACATGGGATTTTGAGCAAACTGCTGTGAAATGTAAAATATTTCCATGCCTCAGCCCATGTTCATATTACAGAGGCTTTGCTGCGGCAGCAATAGCTTGCAAAGAAAATATTCAGGGGGAATAGCCCATGCAGAAAAGGAAACAGATAAAGTCATGGGTGCAGTTGGAGGAATGTTTTGGAGTGGAGGATTCATCTTTTTATTGGTTTTCTTTCTGCAGATTCTTTCTGGAGGGCTTGAAGAAATGCTGGGAATCCTTGGCTGGTGCACGTTGCTGCTTGGCTTGAGCACTGCTGGATCTATTTTCCACCAGCAAAAGATCTGCCTCTACCTTTACAGAGTCCTGGGACAGTCAGCAGGAGCATCTGGAGATGGGAGACTGGGAGCCTCAGGACATCACAACCAGCTGCTGAGCTAAAGCCAAATGTAGCAGCAAATGTGTGTTTACCAGCCATTTGTGCCTTAAATCCAGGGTGCAGTGGGCAAATAACCAGCCTCAGTGACTCCATCCCATGCTGAATGTGATCACTGGAGTCTAACAAAGGGAAAGCCAACTGGCATCACCCTGTAGTGACCCAAAAGAAACTCATCCCCAGTAAAACCACTGCACTGGTCCCCGCTGTTGGGACCATCTTCCCTCCACATCTCACCCAACTCAAACACAGACTTATTGTTCCAGGAGTTACTGTATTTTAATATTTTGCATTTACACCTCTTTCCATTAAAAAGGACCTTCCAATTCTGCTTTGTTTGCAGAATTGTTTTGAGGAGATCCTGACCTACAGAGCTGGTGCTCCAGCAAGAGTACAAGGAGGACCAAGAAACATTTCCTGTCATTTAGCTATGAAATCTTTACTAGAATTTTAGGAAGGTAGCACAAATTCTGCCACAGTATAGCAGGAATAAAATTGGTCTTCAAGATGCTTTCATGATTTTTTTTTTTAATATCTAGCTCACTATAATAAGTTAGAAGCATGGAATCACAGAATTATGGAATTGTTTAGGTTGGGAAAGACCTCTAAGACAGCTAAGAGAGGATTTGTATACACACATCAGTCTACTGGAGCACCATGGAGAAAGCCAGGGCAGGAATAATTTGCAAAAAAAACCCTTCTTCCCCAACTTTCCACTTTGTTCATTCACTTTTAGGTGCCTGAGGCATGAAGAAGGATGGGTCAACGATGGAGCTGGATTTTAGCCACCTGGAGGGGCTTGTGGGGCTTGGTGCACTCCTTAGGTTCTCTAAGCCTCTATTTGCCCAAGAACCCCCTCACGGTTTATTGCCAGGACAAATCCATGGCAGAATATAGTTGCCCAATCTGGTAGAGAAGTGCAGGATACCAGGGACTCATTTGCCAACAGAAAATAGACGTCATACTTTGATGGTGAAGGAAAACAGGTGAGAAGAACATGGGAATGGGAACTGACTGTCTGAGAAAGATGGAACTTGTTCAGCCTGAAGAAGGGAAGGTTGTGTGAAGAGCACAGCATTTGAAGGAGGCTTACAAGGAATCTGGAAAGGGAACCTTCATCAGGAACTGTAGTGACAGAACAGGGGACGTGGCTTCAAACTGAAAGAGAATAGCTTCAGATTAGATGTTAGGAATAAATTCTTCCCTGTGAGGGTGGTGAGGCCCTGGCATAGGTTGCTCAGAGAAGCTGTGGCTGCCCCATCCCTGGAAGTGTCCAAGGCCAGGTTGAATGGGGCTTGGAGCAACCTGGGATAGTGGAAGGTGTCCCTCCCTGCCCATGGCAGGGGGTGGAATGAGCTATTTGTAAGGCCCCTTCCAATCCAAACCATTCTAGGATTCTATGATTCTATGACGTGTTTAAAAAAGGGAGTTGTATAAATTAGATGTCACAGAGAGGAAACATCAAAAAGGAGACATCAGACAGTCAATTTGCCGAGAGAACACAAATATACGAGATATCCCGGGATAGCAGTAGTGAAGATGAGCTAAGGAGAGTCAAGAGAAAAGACTCAGCAGTGTGGATGGACAGAACAGGGCACAATCTGAAGAAATCACTTCAGGATAATTGTGGACATGCCAGGATGAAGAAGCCTAAAAAAGAGGACTTGTCTGGATGCTGACAGCCAAATCCCCAGTACACAGGATTGCAGCAGCTCCCTCCCCACGGAGGGGAGACACAACCTCAAAGCTTTTTGGGTTTTGTCAGGATTCCAGTATTCTGCTCATGGACCACTTATTATTTTAGTCCTGCAGCAATCTGGTTTTGGTATGTCATTAACTTATCAGCTAAACCTCTATTTATCTGCATTCACCAATATCTGAAGTTGTGATGTTTATTCCCACCACTCTGTGGGCGGAGGGAGAACCACTGTGAAGATTTTCCAGTGATTTGATTTTTGTTCTTTTTTAATGAAAGCATTTGATGCAGCTGCACAACTGTCATCCGGTCTCTGGGTAGGAGAGGAGGGACAGTTGAGAGCCCATGTCCCAGCATGAATCACATCCAAGCATCAAAACAATCTGATGGGCAGTGGAATAGTCATGGTTTCCAAAGGTCTTGTGGAATTTGGTGCAGACAAACTTTAGCCTCTAGCATGAAAACTGAACAGGCTTAGAAAATTGAATATGCTTAGAAAATTGAACATGTTTCTACCCCACACCCTTTCAAACCTTCCCAGAGTCCTGGGAAATGGATATCTCAAATAATGGCTGTGATGTTCTGCAGTATTTGAAGTCTCCTAAAAAAGAGATAAAGTCAACAAAAGTGTGTTTTCCAGGATTTAGAGGGGACATCTCAGATGATGGAGGTGGTTGTTTCTCAAGGAAAGAGTGTCAAATAGTTATGCTCATTAATATGGACACCAGTAATAAAGGGATTGGGAAGTGATGCCTTGGGTAGTGTTGGTTGCCATGAGGGGGCAGGGATGAAAATTAAACTCTAAACTCCATCAAAGAGATGTTTTTCCTTTCTGTTTCCCACCCAATCCAGCAATCTTCCTAGATTTGATGAAATCAACTGAAGTGTATGCTTGCCTCCAGCAAGGGCAGCATGACCTGCAGTATTCCTGGCAGACAACAGGAAGCCATGTGGGGCAAGAGGAGCACAACAAGGATTTGCACAGTAAATATGTTTTGTTGCCTCTGAACCCTATGGCCAGTTCAAGTCCATCTCAAAATCCACTAAATAAAACAGAATGTGGGGGGGAAAAAAAAAGTGCAAAACAAAATATAAAACTAGGGCCCATTTTAACATACTCATCTCTGTTCATCTCCTCCTACGTTTCAAACACAACCTGTAGAAGAAAGGGAGACTATGGAAGGCATTAGGAGAGCAGAGGATTAGAGCTTTGCAGGGCACTTCCTACCTCAGGGTGGGTTGGAAACACTGCCACTGGTGCTTCCTTGAGGTCTGCCTGAGCAGCAATGCACAAAGGAGCTGCACTTTGTGAATGCAAGGATGTGCGATGCCTGGGGCTTTTCATCCTGGAGTTTCTTTGTTCTTCCACACTGGATTCAAAATGCTGAGCCACGTTGCCATAAATCCCCATGTTTGCCGCAAAACTCCCCTTTGGTGATCACCACTGGGGAGAAAACAGGCTATTTTCGGTGGTTTTTGGCCAAGATAATGTGGATATTCAGCCTGAGTTCAACAACCAAGTGCAAGAGCGAGTCTAGAGTCGATTCAGATAGAGCGGGACAATCTAAACAGCTTGTATTTTATTACCCTGATATGTTTAACTTTTTTCCACCCTTTTTTAAAGACTGGAACTGGAAGATTTGCCCTTTGCAGCTGTATGAACTGTATGTTAAGAGTAACAGAGCAGTCTCAAATCCCTTTGTATTCTGGGGACATTTTTCCGAGGCATTTTGTCTTCGTAACGATACCCAGAGCTCCCTAAATTTTGGGAAGGTCATTTGTTTCCTAGCAGAGAGATTCCCTTATCCAGAGCTTACTAGAGCCCAAACAACAATTTATAAACTCTAAGCTCCTTTCTCCTTCAAGATGAAGTGCTTTAGTGTTGAAGCCAAACTAAATCTTTAAATGGTATAAGAGGCATTTGGATTTTTTTTTTCTACCCAGCTGACAGTAGGTTTACAGTTTATAATCTGGCCTTTGTAAAGGCATTTGTCAGCCTGTATATTTCATTTTAAAACGCGACCACCCATGAGGAAGGACAGACAGGAAGCGTTTGTTCACTTGCACCAACAGCCCATTTGAAGGTTGGCTGCAAAATAGCAGAATTTAGTCACAAAGGCAACCTTTTCTCTTTTTTCTTTCTTCTTTTTTTTTTTTTTTTTTTTTTGTGCATTATCTTGCTAGCATCTCATTTTAAAAAGCAGCCTTTGTTTATGGGAAGCTAGTCCTCCGCTCTAAATTTGGAAATTCTACGTATTCCCCTAATCCTCGCGTCCTAGAGGGGGATGCTGGCTGTGCATCTTTGGCCTCACAAAAGACAGATCTGCTTTTATCTTCTCTCACAGGGTCCCCAGTTTAACTGCCCCACTGAAGGAAGAAGAGTCTTAGCACTCAAGGGGCAAAGGGGAAATGTTCAATCTAAGTTAACAATTTAAAAGAACGAGACCAACCGTAAGTGCTGCATCTTCTTGCCCATCCTATTTTTTTCAGATGAGTTTCCATGTTTAGCAGATATTTGGAAGAAGTGGTTGTGCCGAATGTTGGTTGCTCTTACCATTCAGTAGAAAACTGTCCAATCCAAAAGAAAAAGGGAAGAAATAGGACTTAATGTTAAAAAGGAGTGGTCTTCACTTCGTTAGGAATGCATGTTTCCAGTTGTTTGTCTGGTGGACGAGGTGGTGATTGGTCAAAGGTTGAACTTGGAGGCCTTTTCCAACCTGAATGATTCTGTGATTCTGTGTGTCTCCCATGAGAGGAGAAAGCAAGGCCACATGATGGGAGCTCTTCCAGACAGTAACAGATATAATATTGCATTCTTTCTCTCAGTATCACAAGTAACACTCACTTTTTATCTCTATTGCTCAAAGGTTTAAAGGGAGGAAATAGCACAGTTCCAGCAAGTGATAAAGCTTGCAGCTTTTTTTTTTTCCCTCAGTTGCAAAATATGATAATAAATAATGATTACCTAAAAAACCCATGGCCTGGGATACAACACTGTGCCCCGACCACATAGGCAGACCCTCCCAGTACCTCAGAAGTAGAGATTTTATGAGTATTCTCAGCTCTTCAGCCCCCAAAACACTTGTAATACTTTGTCCACCCTACTCTGTCCTTCCTACTGGGTCCATCATTAGTTTGTCACCCCAGAAAGTCTTTGCAAGCCCTTTTTATTCCTCCTACTGCTACTAACTGATGTTCAAGAAATCTGCTTTCAGCAGAAACTATGATGCAAGCTAAGGAGAATAAATTCCATAATTTGTAGAATTATGGAATGGTACATGTTGGAAGAGACCTTAAAGATCATTTCATTCCAACCCCCCTGCACCCTCCACCTCCATAGGCAAGGACACCTTCCACTAGGCCGGGTTGCTCCAACCCAGCCTTGAACTCTTCCAGGGATGGGGTAAATTCTCCAGATAAAGCATAATATCTTTTTGAACTCTTGATCCATAAAGGACAGGACCCAAGCTGGTGGGCTTTCCTATCCATAGAGCATCATCAGGCCTGTATTATGGAATTCACTAGAAAATTGCCAGAGTTAGTGATATCAGCAGCACCTCTTTGGACCAACAGGATTCCGAGAGAACATGAAGGTTTATAGGGAAAGACACAAACAGAAGACGTGGAAAAATGATGGGACAATGTCAAAAAGGCAAGAGGAGAATACATGTGCCATGAGAGGGGAAAAAATATGTGAGTCAGGATATTTTAAGTCCTCTCATCATGTCCCAACAGCAAATGTCACTGTTGTTTTGCCAGAGGACTGCAAGATTGTGACACTGTGCTGCTAACAACCCCCACTGCATGCCAAGGGGAAACCTGCTCTGTGTCCGTCTGTGCTCCCGCTGAAAGCCTGGCTTTATTCTGCCTGGATCTGGCAGTCCAGATCATTTTTTGAAGCATCCAGTTTCTTGGCTGACAGCAGCAGCACTCAGAGGGCAGGACTGCAGGGCATGCCTGCAGTGCTAATGCTGTTTCTGGCCATACCTGATCCCCGTCCTCCCTCCAAACTTGGGCTGTGAGCATCTGCGGTCACCAGGTTGACTCTCTCCCTGTGCATAAGTCTTTCCAGGCACCCCAGTGAGCAAACAGACTTTCCAAATGAGGCATGGGATTTCTTCCAGTGGCTAAGCCATGCTTTTAGCAGCGAGGCTGTGTAGTGTAACGTCAGCAGAAGGAAGGTTGCCATATTCCTTTCTCCATGGTACGTGTTGTGCTGGATTTGCATTGTGCAGCAAAGGCAAAAATCACCCTTCTGTATTTTCAAAGTAGATGCCAAGGCCTACAAATAATTCATGTGGACTTGCTACCTTGCTGCCAGAGATGCTCCCCTGCCCTGCAATGCCCAGCCCAAACACCGAAGCCAAACAGAACTTTTGACCTAATTATGACACATGTGTCTGTAAAGTGAAATAAACTCTTGCTGAAGCACTTGAATCTTGCTCCAGATCCAGGAAACAAGTAATCTTAGGAAACAAAATAGGACCATAGAATCATAGAACACCAGAGCTGGAAGGGACCTTAAAGGTCATCACGTTCCAACTCCCTTCCATGGGCAGGGAAAACTTCCACTATCCCATGTTGCTCCAAGCCCCGTCCAACCTGACCTTGGGCACTTCCAGAGATGGAGCAGCCACAGCTTCTCAGGGCAACCTGTGCCAGGGCCTCACCACCCTCACAGGGAAGAGTTTCTTCCCAGTATCCCATCTAACCCTGCCCTCTGGCAGAGTGAAACCATTCCCCCTTGTCCTGTCACTCCAGGCCCTTGTAAATAGTCTCTCTCCATCTTTCCTGCAGCCCCTTCAGGTACTGGAAGGCCACAGTTAGGTCAGCCCAAAGCCTTCTCTTCTCCAGGCTGAACAGTCCCAGTTCTCTCAGCCTTTTCTCCTAGGAGAGGTGCTCCATCCCTCTAATCATCTCAGTGGCTTCATCTAGTATCGTTTTAATTTGAAACAGCATCATTCTAGAAATAAAAAGCACTTTTTCCTCCAGAGCTGCAGCATCTTTTATTGATCCCTGATCGATGTCAGCCCTTGAATTCACTTACACATATATTATCTTCTTGCCCCACATTTCATTTCTACTTAGCACATTGATTTCATAGTCAATAACCTACACAAACTTTGGAGATAGAGCAACATTGAAGTATTTTTTTTCTTTTTATGAAGACTCATACAAAGTCAGTACATTTTGGATTCTGTATCCTTCATTGAATTTGAATGTAAAGCATTATTTTAGTTCTCCTAGTTTGACACCACCACAGGGCAGAGTAATTGCATTTTTCGGTGCCTGGAGCTGATACAAACAGTTGTGGTAAAGGCCATGTATTAATTGGGAGCACGTACCCAGGCTCACCAGGGAGGATTTAAGGCTGTGACCCTTTAAGCCTGGGAACATGCAGGGAAACCAGAGGAACTCTCTGCGTGCAAGAGATGCACTCACTGCCCCTTGCAGCCCCTAGTTTAACAGCTCCAGATGTGTTGCCTGTTTTACGCTGAACTGGGACATATTTTAAGGCACGTCCAGAGACGTGAATTCAGACCAAGCAATTCCAACTCCCATTCTCACCACTCACTGTGTTTTGCAGGAATCTGAGTTTCTCTCAGCCTTGCTGGAAATCTGACCAGTTCTGCGGAGCTGTCTGGTCCTCCCTGTGACCATTAGGGCTGAGTTTAGGTTTTCTAGGAAACCTGGAACAGTCCCTCTGGCCCACATCTTCAGCATAGATGATCAAAATGATTTTATAACAACAACTAAACCGCTCTACAGTATTTCAGTAAACAGTAAATTCGTTTTGGGATTTCATCCCAGTCTTAGGACTGCTTCATTTTCCTCAATAAAGACTATTACGTTATTAGTTTTATCCTTATGAATCCTATTCCCAACACTCAACCTTTATTTATTATTTGTAAGGGGCATAGATCATCCTGCCTTATAAGTGTAAATATTCTACTCACGCAGAGCAAAGCACATCCTCTCTGTTTAAAATCTAAGCTGCAAGGTTTTATATCAATTTGTTTCCTTCCGAAGTTGAAAGGTCTGAAAGATAAACCCACAATATCCTAATGTCATGAACCATAGCTTAGGCCCAGCCTGCACCCCAGCCCACCCAAGGGATCCTCTTCCAGCTCAGCTGGTTGCAGTGTCAACACCCAGAGATTAATAATAATTAGGAAGAAAAATAATTGCCTTGAAATCAGGTGGTAACAAAGCCTAAATGCAGCCAGGGAAGCAGGAAAGCAGGGATTCCTGAAGTACATTCTTGGGTAAAATTATTTCATTGACTTGCATGATGGGTCATAAGGCTACAGAGTTTTATTATACAGCTATAAGGTAGGGATTAGTGTAGCACAGGCACAGTGAGAGGAGAATATCACCCAAATTATTTATTCAAATAATTCGAAGGAGCAGCGTGGTAAAACAAAGGCAAGGGAGCAGCTTTGATTTGTACCTGCACCATTTCTGAGTGATCAAATAAGTAAAAAGCCTCACTGGGTAATTCTTCTACAGGCACAGCTTTGTGGAGTGAGAATCACCTGCTTCCTCCGTCTCCAAAACCCTGTCAGACACACAGACACTGTGCCAGTATTTCAGCCTTTTAAGCTTAGTTTGGGTTTATTTGCTTCATTTCCAGTAGAGTGAAGCACAGGATTCCCCTGGCAGGCCCAGAGGGGGCTGATTTATTTTTCATTAGTTCAAAATTAGCCCAACGATGAGACATCTTTTCAAAAGGAGAAGTTCGAAAGCAGTTACTTTCAGAAGAAAATCAGAACGAAGCACTTTGTGGTTTGTTTGGTTTCTTAATGGTTTCTGTCCCCTCTCTGAAATCCTTCTGGCAAAACTCACGATTAATTTTAGTGCAGCCAAAGGTGCAGCTGGACTATTAAATTATGGAAGGAGGCCACAAAGGGCTCCTTGACACTGGCACTGGCTGTGGTGATGATAAAGTGGTATTTTTACATGCCTGGGGGCAAATTCAATTCATAGTGAGGATGATATGGGGATGACTGTTTTCCCTCAAGCCCTTCCCCAGCCCTGGAGTAATGGATCCCAGAAAATCCTGTTGCCCCAGTGAATACTTCCTCTCCCAGTAGTCCCAATCCCAAACCCCACTGGAGCTGCTTAGAGCCATCACGTCCTCACCTGCTCCGCAAACAGCTTTGGAACCCCTGAGCTGCAACGACCCACCTGGCACCCCCCACAAATCCCAACCAGCAAGGGGTTAACATCACCACCCCGAGCCCACCTGGCAGGAAAGGCTTTGTCATGAGCAGATCCGTGGCAAAAGTGAGTCACCGGCGCTTGGAGGTCACTCCGGCGCGGTGGCCTGGCCGGTGTCCAGTGCCAGAGGACGAACAACTCGGGCTGCATCACCCCACACGAGGTGCCATCAACACCCCACAATGAGGAAGTGACCCAGAGAGGTCCCCCCTAATCATGTGTTTTCTTTAGAGCCCCAAAACAAGTCGTTTTTTGGGGGTGTTTTCCCCACTTTTGCTTTCCCTTTGACAGCAGGGAGAGAGCTGCTTGGTCGGCACAGATGGAATGAAGGGGTGAGAGGATGTTTCCTCAGTGATATCACCAGCAGTGAGTAAATTCTCTGACCAAAAGTTAAGACCAACAGAACAATTTGTGCTGCATCCTTTAAATGCCAGATCTCCATTTGTGAGCAGCGTTACAGGAACAATCAGGGCACTTAATAGCCAGCTGCTAAGTCATCAGGTATAAATATTTACAGAGATCTGTTGCAACATGGACATTCCTCCAGATGCAAGAGGATCCCAGTCATTTCATGGCATTTTCACCTTATACAAAAAGAATCCCGTTTTAGACACGCTCTGCCTCCTCAGCCATAAAACTACAGAAATAGCATTTTATGGAAAAACCACACATGCACCCACTCCTTCTCTAGCTGTTCCTTCTCTTCCTCTTCTCTTCCTTCTCTTCTCCTCTTTTTGTAATTGTCAAATATTTCTATATTTTTGTACTCAAATAAGATATTGAAAACCAAATGCCATTAAATGTATAAAAAAGCAGCATCCTGTGGACAGGCCTTAATTGCCGAGAGTGATACAAAGGGATTAAAAGAAGAGTGATGGGGTGGAATTAAGCAAAAGAAAATCCTTCTTTTATGGCAAACCATATCCAAGCTTGTCCCACCCCCATAAGAGAAGGGTTTGAAACTTTATTACTGAAGTTATCTAATACTCTACAAATCAGGGTGTTGGCAGAAGGGGCAGAAGACCTAATAAGTAACTTTTGTGGTTACTGGGAGATCCAAGGACACAGAGTCCAAATGGATTGGAGACTTTCAGCAAGTGAAAAAGGAGACCTCCAACACATTTTGTGCATTCACTTTCTTTCCACACTGCTATTCTTAAAACCATACCTCTGTTTCTGTTCACTTCCATCACCTTTTTCCTTATTCTTGGTGTCTATATGCAAATGCTCATGCAGTACCAGACTTGTGGGAATTACAGTGGAAGAGTCCAGGCCTTTAAGGGCTTTCCCTTTTAGTATGTAATATACAACAAATGATAAAGTAACTTCAAGGTGGAGGTTTCCTTGATGGGAAAACATGGTCTTAGGAACACAGAAAAATTTAGGTTGGAAAAGACCCTCAAGATCATCGAGCCCAGCCATCAACGTGATGAGACTGACCATGGCCAGGAAAGGCTCTGCAGCTTTCCCAGTTGTGTTGTTTTCTCCCCAGACAGCTATTTGCACCTAATTGGGAGGGCCTTGGTTATCTCTGGGGCTCCTGTGTGATTATCAGAGTTGGCCAAAATGGGCTGCTGGGTTCAGAAGTGAGAGTTATACACCCCATTCCCCTGGGGAGCCAAAAGGTGAGGCAACCCAGGAGGTGTTGAGGCAGCACCTCATGTCACTGTCAGCAACAACTTCAAGGACCTAACACAGAGTAAACCCCAATTAAAACCAGCCAGTTTTCTCAGTTCTTAGGGTCACCCTGCTCTCCTTCTGTGCACACGAACACACTCCTCTGGCATCAGCTCTTGATGCACCTGCTGGTATTGGAAACCCCACTGGCCATTTCTCCTTTTATATTTTCAGAAACTCCCCCCATGGCTTTGGTGTGAAATGATTGCAATACAGCTCAGGCTGGAGCCAAGATCCAGGAAATGTGGCAAGTTTTCAAGGAAAATCATATCGGCTGGTTTATAAAAAAATAATAAAAGGTGCCGATTTTGTGCTGGAAAGGGAACAGAAGTTGACTTTCAATATTCCTGACCGCCTCCTTTTACTGATTCCAGATGCCAGGCCAGGCAGGATCTGGCTATTTTCACTATCATGTTATCACTCCACAATATGTCAGCAAATTCTTGTACAAACATGACTTTTTTTAAAAGCCACGTTTTATCACTTCTTTTACATAATCATGAATGATAGCGAATCTAATCTGAATTGGGCTTGAAGGAGGCACAAGAACAATGAAGTGCCTTTAGCACAGGGCAGCACATCCCGTGCTTTTGTTTTTAAAGCCAGGCATCACTTTAGAACCAATTCCTCTCAGTGCTGAAACAAGGGAGAGGTTTGAAAGCAAAACATGCATCTCTTTAGACACCTGAAATTTGAAATAAATCCACCAATGTCAAAATACGGGGAAGTCAATGGGCACTATTATAATTTTGTAGAGGCATAAGCAGCCCACTGCAGTCTGCCGTACACTCTCATCGGAGCAGAAACTGAGGCTAAATTTGAAGCTCAGCATGTTATGGATGGAGATAATGTGAAAAACTCAGGGATGATCTGGAAAGCAGCTTCTGAGGGTCTCTGGAGCTCTCAGAGCTGATCCAACTATTACCAGTAAAGCCACTGGGCAGCAGCATTTCTTTCTCTTTCTTGCCTTTTTTTCTTTTTTTTAATTTCCTTCATTTATGAGTTATTTTCCTGCTTTATTTAAAGACCAGTATTTTACCTCCAAGACCTTCCCTCCCATTTCATCTTTACATATTTATTGGTTTGCTTTCTTAGGTCAAGTATGTTGCAAATAAGGCAAACAGCAGCTTTGTTTCGGAGGGGGCTGCATCTGATAGATGACAAAAGACAAACCTGTTTCGTGCATCATCCAGGAAGTTTACATTTTGTCTCAAAAACTGAATGTTAAAGTTTTTTAGGCTGCGTACACCAAATACAGCGCAACATCTCTGCTCTGTTGGACCCAGGACAGGCTGATGACTCCAACAGATTTAAACTCCCCATTTCATGACTATTTAACATATTCAATTGAACCACATATTTAGTTATTATTTCTGAGGCCGGCTCCTGACAGCCAAGAAACACGACCATTTCTCCCTAAAATACTGTCTACCTGTAATGACAGCTTCCCTAATTAAGAGAGATTACACCTTTCCAGGAGTGAAACCCCAACAAGCCCTTGGCAATCTGCTTTCTGCCGCATCCAGTGCGTTGATACGGATGTGGATAAACCTCATGCAAACGCCTGGTGACCGCAGAGGGCAGTTCCCTTCACCAGGGAGGCATGTTTTTTGGACAGTGTTGCAGGGTGAAGGGGAGGAAAAGCAGTGGTTTAGCAAACACAAACCTCTCCAAGCTGCCAAGCAAAATTAACCCCCCGCCTTTTAATTTTTTCAGGCTTTTCCCCAGCCTTCCAAGGGAGCAAGGCTCTTTGGAGGGAGAACGGATTTTGTGTTGTCACACTCCAGAGGTAACTGAGACTTTCAAGTGCTGATCTGACTTAATCTTTCAAAAATGTGTCCAAATTGCCTGAGCAAGGAAAACCCCATCCATCCCTGCCCTCTCCCCAAATGGAGCCGTTCGCCAGGGAGATTCTTCAGAGCGACGCCTGCATACCAGAGGTAATAACCCCCAATACCTTAAGTCAAAAAGCCAAGTAAAACTCACTAGGTAATGCATTTGGGATTAAGTTTAAATAGGCTCCCGTCACCAATAATGCATCTGCTGGTGATGGGGAGATCTGGTAGGACTAACGCCCGGCGTTGAGGGATGGAGCTCTCGCAGCTCTCACCAAACAAACCCGGGAGGGGAGGCAGCACCAGGGGTGCAAGAGGAGCACCCCAACCTCACCAGACCCACTGCCCCCTTTTTGACTCCCACCCTGGCTTCGCAGTAGAGCAGAAAGGGGGGGAAAAAAGGGAAAAAAAGCTGGACTGGATCCATTTTTAACTCTCTGGATGTGTCTGGGATGTAGACAGATGCTGTTTAGACAGGCTGGTTCGGTGGGTGGCCGGGCGAGGAGACCATGGCTGTACAGTTTATAGAAGGCTCCCGGCATAAATGAACTGTTGAAGACCATTGGAAGCCTCAGTGAAATCACAACATGCAGAAACACGGGGGAGGGAGGGAAAAAAAAAAAAAAAAAAAGGCTCCTTTTGAAAAGGCAGAGAGAGAAAGGGATGTTTTGATGGAGTTTGTGAAAATTACAATGAGGTGGGTTTCACTGAAGCCGGCATTCATTACCTCCCTGGATCCCCCCAAATAAAGTAAACAGTCCTAAAAAAAATAATAATTAAAAAAAAAAAGCAGATCTAAATAGTTTGCCTGCATCAAGGATAAGAAACAGACGTGCCTTTTCCCTGCTCCTGTCTAGTCTTGCTAGGTGGAAAGCTAATATTTGAGTTCATGCTTCAGTGGGGAACATTTGTATGTTCAAAAAAAAAGCTGTCCACACTGGTTTGCCCATTGCCAGCATGCACAGGATAAAAAAAATAAGGGAGCTGATTTGAGTTTCCTGGGTTTATTTAGAGATAAGCCTAAGATGACCTTTCACTCCCACACACACACCATTTGCCTAAAAATTGAACTGTCCGATCCTTGAGTCCTGTCTTCAGAAAACTCCATAGTTTTATGTGCCAGAATCATTAAGTTTTGAGATTGACAGGGTCTGGGATTGAAGGGAAAGTCACCAAGACTGAACTACAGCCTGTGTCCCCCTCTTAAGGAACAACAAGCTGTTTGTTCAAGCTGTTTGTTAAACCACAGGACCACAAAACAAATAATTTTGTTCCTACATGTCCCTTCTCTCTTTCAAGATGAGGGCCAAGGACTGGAAAACTGTCCTCTCTCATTTCAATTCCCTGCTTTTCAGGAAAAGGGACATCTCCAAGCCTTGAAATTCAAGAATGATCAGATAATTTTGCCTGGATGCAGAGCATCTACGTATTTTTTTCCCCACCTCACCCCAGGCTGGATCTGGACATCAAATTGCTCAAAATACCAGGGGAAAGGAGCCTCCTGGTTTTATTTCTAAGCTGAGCAATGGGAGGTAGTGAGTACAAGGGTTCTGCTAAGAATCTGCTCTCCTTGAGAGGAGCATCTGGATTTTGAGCCCAGCCTAACCCCTCAACTCAAGTCAGGCATTATAGTCATAAAAGAGCTTTCCTTTCCCCCATATCCATCTCTTGCAGATTCCAACACACAGACCGGCTAATAAATTCCTTTAGGGAGCTTTTTGATAGGCTGAAGATGTTTCCTCCACTTCCAAGGCAACCTTCTGCCTCCTCTGGTTGCCCATGAGTTCCCATTCCTGCCAAATGACTCTGGCTCGATATGAGTGTCTGGGGGGGTGGCTGGGCTGTGCTGGGGGCAACACTCAGTGCAGGGAAGAGAAAGAAATGCCTGGATCATAAGGAAGTGGTGGAACCACCAACCCTGGAAGGGTTAAAAAAAATGTGTGGGTGTGGCACTTAGGGACATGATTCAGTGATGGGTTTGGCAGCGATAGGTTCATGGTTGGATTCAATAATCTTAAAGGTCTTTTCCATCCTAAACAATTCTATGGTTCCATGATTCTATGATTCTATGAAGGAGGGAGGGGAAGGGGAAGGAGGCACGTGAAAATCAAACCCAGCATTGGTCTCAGTGGCCTGGGAGCAGAGAACTTCTGCATTTCTTTGTCGATGATTCTGTGGTGGGACAAAACCCATAAATATCAAACAAGTTTTATGTATAATATGTTAAACCAAAGACATAAATCACCCATTTTGGGGGATTTCTCCGGCTTTGGGACTTTTCCAAGGCATAATGTTCAGAGGTGGACGCTCCCAGCACAGTGAGGAGAATTTGGAGAAGGCACAAAGAGCCATTCAAAGGTCTAGATCCTGAGTAAGCCTTGGCAGAAAACCAGATCTCATCTCACCAAAACGGATTGAAGTGGTGCAGGTTGGGCAAGAGCAACAAGCCCCAAGGTACAGCAGGGCTGTGAAATCCCAGCACTGGGATTCATGGATCCATGCAAGAAGCTGGATGCTCCCAGATACTTCCAGCAACCACGGCCTCTTGGTGATGCCTCTTAGAACAAAAGACCAAAAAAAAAAAAAAATCAGTTAAAAAATTTTATTAAAATATTTGATGAGAATTTGCAGCTAAACCACTGTCCATCCTGGAAATGAAATGCTTCATGTCAGAAAAGAGGAGTTAAAATTGATCTAAAAATAATTTACTGTTCTGAACCAAGTCATGACAAAGTTATCTCTGGAGTTTGAAGGATTTCTCTCCGTTTATTGGCATTTCAAGTGTTACGATGAAAAATATAGGCATAAAAAATAAACTCTGCTACTTTATGTTTAAACCCACATGACTTTCCATACTCTGGCTTTTCTGAGCCTCTGAAAGAATTCATTCACTTCCCAAGGTTACAGAATAAAACTGTCCAGCTATTAAAAAATGTGCAGCCTCATACTAATTAGTGACTGATAAAGCAATAGAAACCATATTTCTCCCAGCTTAGACCAAACAAAACTAAGATTAGAACATTTAACAATAAAAATTCCTTTTTATAGTAAAAAAAAAAAAAAAGAAATCAGAGTATATCTCACCTAGTAAAGGTCAGCTCACTTTAATTACACATGTCATGGAGTATCAGAAACTAAAATATTAAATGATGTTAATGCTGCAGAGGTATCTTCACAGCCATACGTTATGCACAGAAACAGCAGTTCAAACCCAACCTCATTTAATTGTTCCTATGTTTGAAATATCTCCAGCTCCCACCTTTCCCCCCCCTCCACAAAAAAAACAACCAGGTTCATCATCCTGGGACCGATCCTACTCCCATTTCTCTGAGGGATGCGCTCTGATCTCCATTGCCTCGTTTAAATTGCTTGCAAGGAAAAAACAAGGCATATCATCAGTGATTTTTCTTCTGTCTCGCCCCTGCTGCTAGTATGATAAGGAGAGTGCTCTCTTCGGGGTGACTCCACATTTAATTAGCTCCAGATGCAGCCTAATTAGTCAGTCTGCAGGGCGAGCATTGTTCTGTTGTCACTCGAGCCTTCGCTCACGGCAGAGGAAAAGAGATGAGATTGAACATGAGAACCAGATGCCGTGTGTGTGCCGTGCTCTGGGCTGTCCATCGCGGGGATCCCCCTAATCTGGGGGGCGAAGGATAATAAATGTTGTGTTTAAAAGCCACGGGCACGGCCGGAGCTTCACATGGTTCAAGTAAGACAGTAGCATGTGCCGAGCGAAGGGGTCATAGCTTAAAACAACTGATTCCCACTAATTCTCCTTCAGAGGGAGGGCTGTGCATCCTCCAGCAGGACCCGTGCCGGGGGTTTGCTACAAATTGCTTTGACATCTCGCACAGTTTTGCACAGCAGGCTTTTGGTCTCTACCTTTCCTCACCAGATTAAGCCCTTAATTCCTCCGTAATACCACAGAGATACCTATAATTTCAATGTAGAGGTTTTCTGTTCCTTTTTCTAATTTAAAAGGCAGGAGGTTTTCTTGCATTTCATGTCTGGAATTAGGAATATGGAGAAATCAGAGTGCAGAAAAATCAGATAGGCAAAGAGACTTACCATAATGCCATCTGACATAATCATAAGTTCTACATGATTTCTACAAATCAGGAGTATGAAACTCAACCAGCAGCCTCAGTTGTGTTGTTGGAGCAAAGAATGAAGGAGGAAATGAATTTATGTTCACGTGGTTCTAAAATTTGTTGCCGTTTTAAAATTTGCTTTGTCTTAGGGCCTTGACTGAGCAAAGCTGGGAATAGTTCTTCAGATGATTTCCAGGTCACCTTGCTGCTCTTTACCTGGTTTTGTTGGATTAAAATTAGGATGAAAACAGTTTTGCTGGTCAATAGGTGTTTCAGCACTGATTTGACTCAGTGTGGCCTTCTGCCAGTCTCAGTGCTGCTAAAATTGATGTTAGTGCTACACGAAACAGAGATTTCCCCATATTCTAGGGACACTCACAGTGTATAATCCCAGGAAGAAATGGCAGCTGCAACCCATGGATCTTGGTGGCTTTGTTCTGCCTGGGTTTTGTATGGATATGAATTAAAATATTATGTAGGAGATGCTGTCAAGGTGACAGACCCCAAAGCAGAAGCAGAATATGGATGAGTTCTTGACAAAGAGGACCTGAACGAAGGTTGCTTGATCTCAGGAGAACAGCTCTGTGGAATGTGTTGCCTGTTTATTATGATTTTTGAAAAGGAACTAGCCTGACTCTTAGTAAATGACATGAAACCCCAAATTGCTTCACCAGAAACCTCATCCAAACAGCACGGTCGTGTTATCCCCCCAGCTGGGGAAAAAGCTATTTGCGTAAAAACAATATTTAGTTTAATTGGAAGTTAAAATGACTCAATGGACAAGTCCCGTAGCTCAGAGGGGTTGCAGAGCAGGGTCCTTTCACTTCTCAGATGTTTCGAAGGAAGGGCAGTAAAATAAGCAGGAAGGATGAAGTAGGAAGGTGAAGCTGCTCTTCACCCTCTCCTGTACCTCTGGCATTGGTGCTGAGCTGTCTCTGAGCACCTGAGTCCCACCTCTCCATCACACCCACCACTCACATCCCTGCGCCAGCACCATCCCTACGGACACAGCGATGATGTTGGGGGATTCTCTACCACCACAGCAGCTCCACAGCTGCCACTGAGAGGCAAGGACCATGTGCTGCAAGCACTGACCCATTTCTGCAGACCTCCTGGACATGGCTTTGCTATTCCCTGCGATTGTCTGTCCCTCCTCTCCTGTCAGCAGCAGGCTTGGTGCAGGTAACCCAATCCCAAGCCACGTTTTTAAGCATGATTACAGTTTTTGCATGCTTTCCACATGGCTGATTAAGGAGGAGCAGTGGTAGGTATAGGTTTCAGGATTTTAATAGCGTAGTGTGGCAGATGGATCCCATGGTCGTTTTGCAGGGAGCTGGATGGAGGTTGTCAGCCCCATTCGAGCACCAAGGGACTAAAGACAAAGCTTCGTGTGGTCTTCAGTCCACCTTCTTCCCAGGAAGTCTGTCTTGTGGTTCAGCTGAACTCCCCCAAGAGAGAAGGAAATCACAGAAAATGACAGAACTGCTATTTTTTCATAGTTTTGGTTCCCATCTTGCCAAGCAGCCCAGCCTTCAAACCCCAGAGTTAGCTAAACTCCAAACTATCACTGAAATCCTTCAAAGAGCCTCAGGCACCAAATCCTCTATGTGACTCCAGTCCTGGATGACTTCTCTGATTCAATCAGGAAGAGACAGGCTGTTTAGGAGGTTCTTGGGTGAGGACTTTTATTTAGCACCCTTTTGAACTGAAATAACTCAATAATTAACCATCTTCTTGGGTTCAGAGAGACTTTCCCTGCTTCAAAGCCACCCACACACAGAACAAGACCTGGAGAGAGGAAGACTGGTTGTCCCCCAGCTGAGACCTGTGTCCATATGATACCAGGTTTTTCCATTTTTATACATTTCCAAATTTCTTCTCATCAGATTCTGCAGTGAATTCACTAGAGGAAACAAAGAGAGAGGGAAATCACTTTCATAAAGTCTGGAAAAAATAATCCATCGAACCTCTATAGTACATCAGGTTAAGGAAGAGACATCTGGCTTTTATTATGTTTTATAAGGTTGATAGCAAATAAGGGTATTAGAGTTAATTTACTTATTTAGAGAGAAACAACTCAATCACAGAAGCCGTGATTGTGACTGCATGTTAGGAGAGCTCCAAAATTCTCTCCAGTCTCCTCTGGGAGTCAAACAGTGCCAATGGTAAAGGAGCATTTCTTTTCCACAGGGGTATTCCCAGAGGCATGCAAAGATCAGAGTAAAACCACCAAAACCAAGTCCTTCCCAGACATCCTGGCTGCGTAGGAAAACATACCAAGGTATTATTTGGGTGTAACTGGAGGATGAGAACAAGACTCAGTTGTGGCTGTGCTGTAATTTATGTAAATGGAGATATTGTGCCGAGGAAGGTGAGATGTTACAGGTGAGACAGAGGAAAAAGGTAAGAGAGGTGGTTGATTTGAAGGAATTCTAAGTGCCTAATTCTAATTCAAAGCAAAAATATCACCTGCATGATATCACATCCACCTCAGGGGACAGGGCTTTCCTGACCTCTCAGGGACCTGTTCCTGCCTCACCTTCCTGGTGAAGAATTTGTTCCTAAAGCCCATTCTGGAACCGTGGCCACTGCTCTTTGTGAATCTGCTCTTTCCAAGCATGTTCTATGTCACAGTTATCCTAAAATAAAACCAAAACCGGTCTTGCTCTATCCACAGAAGGATTGAGACTGTTACAGGGAGGAACACTGGGAAGACGTGAGTCATCTTGGAAATCTGGTTCCCTCAGGGGTCATTACATCCCTAATGGCACCTGATAGCTCCAAGGAAGCTTTCAAGGGCCCTTTCAGCACACCTCGCTCACAGACACATCCATTCCAGGGCATTCTGTCATCAGCTCTCTCTGTTGTTAGTTTAAATCCAGCAGGCATGTTTGGGGGTTTTTCTTCCATTTTAAGGAAGCACTAAACACTTTTTTTATCTCATTTTCGAGCAGCACACCTGAGATTTCCACAAAGTTCGTTGTAGATATCCTTTCTAGGTCTTTATATTTTTTTCCCTTTTATTTTTCTGTGGTACTTTTGGTGGAAAAGAAATTGCTGCTGCCACCAGCTGGAGCTTTTTGGGAATAGCACTGAAATGTTTTCTTGCATCCCACAGACACACTTTCAGCTGCTCGTACTTTTATTCCTCCTCATTGCAGTTAACTGGAAACACAGTTAAACCCAGCTTGCTTCCTGGAGGCACAGAACGAAATTATATGAGATCTAATGGATTTTTCTTGAGCTGGGTCTTTCAGTGTCAGACACTTAGAGAGGAGTTGAATAAAATCCAGTCTCAGATGCAATTTCACTACTAAAACAGTTGCGGGTTGTGAAGTTGAGAGTCAGAAGTAGCCTGAGGAGTTTAGTCCTATCCATAATTTAAAAATAAATAAATCAACAAACCTGGATAAATAGGTGAAATAAAATTCAGTCTTGGTAGGTGGTACAGCCTTCAGGGAACGTGGTTTAGTGGTGGACTTGGCAGTGCCGGGTCAATGGTTGGACTTTGATGATCTTTTCCAACCTAAATGATTCTATGGCTCTATAGTTCTGCTTTACCTCTCTTCCATGATTAATGTGTTGATTGAAAGGGAAGAGCTGTGGATTTGAGCGACCAGCAATTCAGCAGAGGCTGAAATTGATTTTCATGGAGCTGAGAAAGATTTTTCTGATTTTTTCAATCCTCACTTCCAGCTGCAGCCAGCGCTGCCCATGAAAACACCCGTCCAGCAAAAGAATCCCGTTTCCCCTAACTCAGTGAATCTCAGTGGTGTTTTCCATTCTGGATTTACACCACCAATAACCGAGGAGTAGCGCTGGAAGAGACAAGTCAGCCCCTAAAGCCCAACCCCAACTCCAAGCGAGGTGATTTATGCTCAGAGCGACCAAGCACTCAGATGGATGTTCATGGCTGGTTTGCAGCAATGCCACTCACAGATAATTTTGATTTAATCCATGCCACATGGGGCGGTGGCCGTGCTGACCCTTGGCTTTTAACCCCAAGACCTTCGCTGTTCTGGCTAAAGGAACTACTGTCTGTCCTCTGATAACCCCCCTGACAGAGCTCAGCTGGGTTTAATATCTCACGCCGCTGTTTTTTGATAAAGATGCGGAATCGGGAGGTCTTGTGGGCAGCTAGAAATGAGCACCAGGGCAACATACTGCATTTAAACCCTATGCAAGATTTTCCCTGCCTTTTTGGCCTGGAAAGTATTCAGAAGTTCAGGGAGACATACTTTCCCCTGCTGTGCTCAATGACATGGATTAAAAGGTTGTCCCTGCACAAGCTCTGGCCCTGTTCCTCCTATTCTGTTCTATTTATAGCATTTAAAACAGCACAGGATTGTCTCTGAAACTATTCCCATGCCATAAACCCCTTTCCCCAGCCACAAAGTGCATATATCTTCTCTGATAAGTTTAACATTTATATGCCAGTCCCAGTGCTGGCATAGGCTGGATTTCACCAAGCTAAGATTGAAGAAAACAGCCTCTATTTTTAATTTCTTTCTTTTTCTACCAGTTCAAAAAAGATTTGGCTTTTCCAAGCCGAACTCATCACTGCTTCCTGTGCCAGGAGGGTTTGCCATGATGGCTTCTCCCATTAGCCAAAGCATCTTGAGTTAGTGCCTTCTTTTAAGTGTTGCTAAAGAAAACTGCAGCTCTAGGAGTCTGTATCTAAATCTCATGTAAGATTTTTCATCCTTCATCCATTTGAGATTCAGTTTTATCCCCTCTTCTGTTTGCCTGGCTTAACAAGAGATGGGAGAGAAGCACTTGGAAGCGTAATAGCTAAGTTTATACGTGAAACAAAAAGCATGGAAAAGGGGAAAAAAGTTTAAATGATGGTCAGAAAGACCAGGAATCCCTTGAGAAAGAGAAATATTCCTGGAAGAAGAGGCATACACAGAGTAGGACATGCATTCCCCGGGGAGTGTGTGGTGGAGAAGAATTTGAGTCTCATCTACCCCTCTCCTCGGTGGGATTTATTGCTCTCTGCTCCAGGAAAGCTCAGGAATGATGGATTCGGTGCACTGATGGGAAAACAGCAATACTCTCTGGTAACTGGCAAGGGCCAGAGCCTGCAGAGCGCCAGGAGTGCGTGGGGGCTGGATGGGCTTGCTGATAAAGGGCCAGGTTTTATCTCAAACAGAATTTTAGACTAATCTGGGCTTTTAAAGAGAAATGTGTTTGGGAGAAGCCTGGCTAAGCCGCAGGTGGCTGTGGGGAGGGGGGATGTTCGGTGGAGGGATGCTCTGCATTTTTTGGGGAGGTGGTGCTGCCTGCTGCTGGCCGGAGCTGGCAGAGGCAGGCTCAGTGTGAGGGCAGCGCTGCCAGAGCCCAGGGTGGTCCTGGCAGGTCTCCTGGAGGGCATCCAAGAGGATACAACTGGCTTTGCCATACCTGGCCTGCAGATAACACCCAGCAGGAGACATCTGTGTGCAGGGCTTCCCTGCCATAAGCAGGGATGCACAACTGGGAGCAGATTGGCAGGAGGGAGATAAGTTGCTGACCCCCTTTTAAAAGGGAAGCACAGGCAAAGCTTTCCAAAAATCAGGTTGGTCCAATCCCACAAAGAGCCATCGTTCTCCCAGAGCTGTGGCAGTTTGAAGTCTGCTGTCTCCCTATCGCTCCCCACCCTTCTTATTCCAGCTTAGCCAACATCTGAAGGAGGAACAGAGAGGAATGAAAGTGATAAAAAGTTGCTGTAAAATGTTTAATATCTATAAATCAAGTCTACAGCACTGCCTTTTACCTTTCCCTTGCAAAGATGACACTTAACAGTCATGTAAGAAAATAACCTGCAGGTTCAGCCATCCTGATTACAATCAATAACATCAGCAATTAAATTTGGAAGTGAAGGGGCATATCTGCACTCAAAGTGGGCAGGTGAGAGGCTTTCCAGCATTAAACCACAAAACAACTCAGACCCAGAAGGTGATGTATTTATTTATCCCCCTCCGTCACTGCAGGTATAAATAAAACCATCAGTATAAATAGGTTGATGACTGGATCCTTGGCAGTGAAATGATAAGGAACTTCGCTGTTGACAAGGGGACCTGAGCTGTGGAAGTTTTCCAAAATCTAAGAAGAGCCAGCCAGGCTGCTCATGTCGTCATGCACGGCCTGGCTGTTGTGGGAACTATTGTATTAAGGTTTATAAACATCCCAGGCTTTATCTGGGGGTGAGGAGGGGACAGCAGTGGAAGGGACTGAGGGAACCACAGGCAGTGATTGACCCTGACAGGATGACCAGTGCCCATGGCAAGGGAATGGGCTTGTTCCCTTTGGGCACAGGCTCTTCCTGCTCTCACCACTCTCCAAGGCATTGCACCACATCCCAAGTTAAGATTTTGCCTCTCGACACAAATGGAGTTTCATACAAGCAAGAAAATTGTCCAGGGTTAAGAAAACCCCTTGTTTCAATACGGTTTCTCCAGCCTTAACTGGATAGGACAAAGTTCTGGGGGCAAAGGCCTGTCTTTCCCCCAGCTCATCATCCCTGTCTTCCTTTTCAGGGAATGTCTTCTCCCAGGGTCTCACTGCAGCAGCTCTTGAGGTCATTCCCAGTCAACAACTCTTCAGGACAGGAAATATTCAAAAATTAATCTGCATATTTCTTGTCTCATGTGCAACGATTTCTTAGGGCAGGAGACAAACTGTTATTCAAGTTATTCACCTCTGTATTTTCATATGTGCTCCTGAAGAACACTTAAAACTTTCTGCTCACTGTGATGGGAAAAAACAGGAGAAAGAGGAGGCTACAGTCACCTTTCATGTTCACATCCCCCCATGGGGGACCTCTGGACTCTATTTGCAGCTCTTTGCTCCATCTTCTCTGTCCATGGTTGTACCACACCCAGCGCAGCAGAGTCCAGACTCTGGGTTCGGGGTTCCAGATGCAACAGCAAGATACACAAATGCCTCAAGCTCACAACAGGAACTCGGATGCAGCCGCTCTGCCCAGCACTTGCTAAGTGTTTGTATCTACATATTTAAAAAGGGGAAAAAGAAAAAAAAAAAGCCTTTTCATTTGTAAAGGTAAGCACAGGAGAAAAATGCAAGGGAAACATTTGGCGAAACATGGTGGCCAAGTTTTGCTGCTGCGCTGGAGGATGCCAAGGAAAATCAAAACAATGGTCTGGGACGGACAAGGGCGGAAGGGTAAGGCTGCAGTTCCGTGCGCCACAGGAAGGCTTGGGCTTAACTTGAGCGGGAATCTTTCGGAGATGAACCCACAACTCTGCTTTGGAAGCTCAAGCGTCTCCCCTTGGCATCACTCCATGTCCCCTGGCGTGGTGGGTGACGTGGTCTGTCTGGCCCAAAGTCTCCCCCTACAGACCAATCCCCATCCCCGCCCACCGTCATGGGGTTTCAGGGTTTTTTTGGTGGTGGTTGGGATTTTTGTTGTCGTTCTGGACCTCTGACAACGAGAAGTTTGCATGTTAGTTTGCCTGTGCAAAGTCTTTATTTGGGACTCATCCATCATTTCCCTAGTTAAAACAGAGCTGCTTTTCGAGAGGAAGTAATTTGTCTCTCACGAAAGAGTCGCCCTCCCACCCCCGCCAACCACTCCATCGTGGTGCAAGTGAATCCATTAACTTCCCTGGAAAATGCATCATCTGACGTTGGGGCTAAACTTTAGACTAACAAACCCCTCGAGAGGACATGAAGGAGCCATCTCTGTCACCCTGCTCGGTGCTCAGGTCAAAGCCTGACCTCTCTTTCCATTAAATCTTCTACTTTTAAGGGAAAATGTCGTAAATTGGCAGCAACTCCACTTTTGGTGGCCAGAGTCAGCGCCCTAATTTCCAACCTCCCAAGTAGGCTTCCGGCTCTTTTTGAAACCCACCTCTGGAGCTGCTGCCTCTCCTCTCTCCTGTCTTGCACCTCTCAAGGGAAAGAGGGGAGGAAACAGCTCTTGGAGGTGAATGGCTGAAAGAACCCAGAAATAAACTCTCTGAGCAGGATGGAGCCCATGGAAGGAAACAGCCACTCATGGCTTCGTGTCCCCAGCCCTGCAAGCTCTGCACCACACAGGAGCAGTGCTGAGGGCAGGGCTCCAAAGAAAACACCCCAAATTCACATTCAAGTTCATTTTCCCTGTGCTTAAGTCCATCTTCTAATATTAACACTTCTCCCACGGTCAGAGCTGAGTCCCACCCTCCCTATCCCAGATTTGCAAGCCTGGAAGGAGCACAGGGCATAAATTTTCCCACCCCAGAAGAACCCAGGATGATGTTTCATCAGGCAAGCCCAGACATAGCATCTACAAACATCTCCAACTGGACCAGAGTCTTCCTTGGTCATATATAACAAGTGGAAGAAATTACCAACTGCCACATTTTCAAGTGGGAATTCCCATGTGTATCCAGGTGAAATGACTTTTCCTGGCAGTTCATCTGCAATTCACCATTATTGTGAAATTCGTGCCCAGGAAGTTTTTGTTGATATCAATTTTACTTTCCATACCAGTGGAAGAGAAGAACATTTACTCCATTAAATCTCATGTTGTGAGTTTCTCTAAAATTTAACAGCCAAGGAGAGTTAAAATTACTAAAAATCCAGAAAGCCAACAAATCCAACAAAATAGAGGTTCTGCTCACCAAACTATTTCCTTCTTTGGAAAACTATTTTTCATTTTTTAGAACTATTTTTCACCTTTTTTTTTTTTTTTCCCTCAAGCTGCAAACCCCAAAAGGAATTATTCATTTGAGTCTAAATTAAAGATGGGAAAGACCAGCTTTTCCATTCCAACTCATTGGGAGGTGAATGGCCTTTGTATTATGTACATGAGGAAAAATTAAAAAAAAAAGAAAAAGAAAAAGAAAGGAGGCAAAGGAAAAATAAAAAAAGAAAAATGTATCTCTATCCAGTGCAACGTGAGGCAGACTCTGAAATCTATGATGAATAATGAATTATCTTTGAAAGTTCATTCCTGAACTTTCTGGGATAGAGCTGTGAAAGCAAATACAGCTGAACTCTGGTGAGGTGGGGAACGTCGCTGCTTTGAGACAGAGGTTGTAACAGATTCAGATTTAAAGACAACAACTTTATTTTTCTATGGCCTTGAGGGGATTAAGGCAGGAGAGGAGTCCTGCCTCGCCACTGGAGATATAAATCCTGGAGGGTCACTCTGTAGCCATCCATCAAGGGAGAGGAAGGGAGGAGGCAGAGTCATTTTCAGTAGTAAATTTGGGAAGAACAAGCACTAATGGCCTAAAATTAAGAAAGAAAAACATCAGGCTAAATAGTAGGAAATGCTTTATAATGGTGAGGTCAGGCAGACAATGGAGAAACCTGTCAGGGGAGGTCAGGGGCTCTCCAATAAGGACCGAGGAGCCACGAAACGGGGGCTCTGCTGAAATCTCATCCCTTGAGCCCCTTGGATGGGGATGTGTGTGATCCCAAGGTGACAGAGATTTGGGGGGAAATGTCAAGTTTCTCGCAAGCTTTCTTGCTGTCTCCCAGACAGGAGCAAGGTGCAGGGGAGGTGTGGGGGGGGGGGGGCTGGGCTGCATCCCACTCCCATCAGAGCAGGAGAGATCTGCCCCAGCTGTTCCCTTTTCCAAAGGAAAACAGAGGCTGCCTGAAGAGCTGGGATCATCCACACAGGGAAGGAAAAAAGAAGCCTTTCAGCAGAGCCCTCCTGTCAGGAAACCGGGAGAGCAGTGTGGAGGGCGGGGGACGAGCTTGGGCCTGGGGGGTCTGTGCGGGTGCTGGGACAAGCCCCTTTCCTACGGCTGTCAGGTTGGTTTCCTCCTGGATCCCCACACAGACACCTGTGCTCTGTTACACGACACATCATTAGATTTGTGCAACTTATGGTGTCCATCATCACCCCCAGGCAATCACTGGAGGGCTGTGATAAATGAGACACAGGCAGTTTATTATACACACTAAATCCTCACCGCTTGGTGGTCCAAGGGTGTACCTAATACATTTTATTCCTCTTCTGCTTGGGTTTGTGTCTTGGATCCATTTGATGTCTTATAGAAAATGCTGAATAAGTGCTAGAGACCATGCACTGCACCGGCACAACTATTTCATCTCCTCTCCACTGAGAATTCAGTTAACATTCTAATTTTTCTGTATTTCTAGAAAACCTGACTGTGTTAGAAACATTAACCAGCAGAAGCAGGGAATGCCACTCTGACAGCCCAAATCTCTCAGGAGAAAGACGCTGGATATGTGACAGAACTGGCAGGGCAGGAAAGAGATGCTGAGATCATAGGTGGCATTTAGGGAAGGCTTGTCATTGGAATACCACCATGCAGAGACCAAGAGGCTTGGGTTTTTTTTTAAATAGAGGTAATTAGCAACTCTTGGAATCCTGGCTGTAGGGCTGGCCTGAAGGGCAGCACAAGAACACCCACCCGTGTTCTTACATCTGCCCTTTCCTCTGATAGTCTATGACATGTTGTCCAAAACACCTCCCAAAGTGGGCTGCTGAGGGCAAGGGAGAGTTCCCAATGTACAGGGTGTAATGAAGTGCTGGTAACACACAGCAGGGGGCACAACTCAGAGAAACAGAGACTCCCTCCTCCGAGTGCACCCTCCAGCACCACCAGAGCAGGTTTCCACCAGTCCATGGGAGATAGCATTCCACGAACTCGTTCCTCCTTGCCAAGAAGTGACCAGGAAGGATATTTCCACAGCACTGCTGTCGCTCAGGCGTTTGGAGAGGCTGTTCCAAATTTTCCCCCTCCAGTATCAGGTCCTTGCTCCCAGGATGTGAGAAGATGCCTGGTTGTGGTTTCTTGACCGGGGTAGTCAGTGGAGGAAGAGGAAGGAGGAAGACAAGGAATGAAGGAGGTTATGGAAAGCCAGCAAGGGGAATCTGAAGAGGGTCAGGTGGGATGCCAGGGAGGATTTTTGCAGCTGATTTTGCTCAAGCCAAAAGCACAAAGGGGTGTCAGAGCACCCGTGCCTGCAGCTCATGCGTAGACATAGAGATGGCTGGTGTTGCAGATGGTGGGAGATGAAGAAACAAGCAGGGAGCACATTAATGAGGAGGCTGAGGAGAAAGGAAGAACTTCAGAGGAATGGCACCGTCTGCTGGGCTAAAGGGCAGCTTTTTCCTCTCCAAAAGCTTTGTTTCTGTCCAGCTCCTGGGGGAGGAGAGTTGGCCTGCAGCTACAGCAGTAACTTTGAGTAACTTCTCAGGAAACAGCTTATTTAGATAGCACTGCCTGTTCTTCAGAGGAGGGGATAGAAGAACATATTGCCTGTTACTAATGAATGGCTTTTCCACAACTAATGATGTTTACAGGGATGGATACTCCAAGGTCTCCACAGTATCTCCACTAACAGGATGGATTTTGGCACCAAGAAAGCACAGCTTTTTCACACACTCACACCCCGATAGGGGAGAGTTAAATATCTTCTCTGCTTTTAATGGAAAATTAAGGAGTCATGACGCATCCGTTTAGAAGCCTTTTTTCTTATCTCCAGGATCAAAAAGAATTTCAGAGCTTGAAGACCAGAAACCAAGAACAGTTCATTCACTGCCAAAGCGTGCAGACTGGAGGAGTTCAGGTTGGACACAAGCTGAGGGTTGGAGTCTCTATCCACTGCAATAAATAGAGCGTTCCCACTGGCTGCAGTAGGAACAACTTTGAACTTTCATTTGTCTACTCGAGTTTGCAGTAAATAAAAGCTTCAAGCAGAATCCATTAAAGCCATTCAAATATCCAGGCTCTAGTCTTTTCCAAAGTTAAGTCTTATAAAATTCAATATACATAAATGCCCTTTGGCTGGGCAGGAGAAGGATTCAAATCATCAGATGCTCAGTGTAACCTTCAGGGTCTGGAAAAGGCTGAAGCAAAGCATTCCCAGAGAAAAGAAAGATTCTGAGGGGAAAAATAAAACCCAAAAACATTTCAAGAATTTTGCCAGATTGTGGTAACCAGATCCTGCTCAGTTTTTGCACAACAGAAACTGATGCTCAGCCTTGTAGCCAGGTTCCCTTCAAGCCTCAGTCCACAAAGCCGAGGTGTTGGGAGCTGGTTTCACATCAGCAGAGTTTTAGGTGTGAACGGAGTTCAAACCACAAACCCTGATCTCTGGAGGACCTGAGGGCTCTGGGCAAGGCTTCTCCTCCCAGGTGCTGAATTTAAGCCACAAAATCTCAACCATCCCTGTAAATGTGGCTTTGGTAGAATCCAGGCTGCTTTCACAGCCCACCTCAGGGAGCATCTCCCTGCTCCATATATTTCTGCACAGCAATATTCAGCCAAGTCTCCCTTTTACAAAGCACAGCCACTACAAAAGAAAACAAACAAAACTTAATCACTGCTACCTTGAAGAAGTCAACTCCATATTCCAACTCAGAGTCGCTCTGTAACTCAAAATTTTTGGCTCTGGGAACCTTTATTATGGCTGGAGTTTTGCTGCATCTGGTTGAGCAAGTTTTTATAATGTCATTTCTGATCAAGGCAGTTTCAAGTAACAACTTTCATCATATTACAGGTCAAGGTTAAGAGGGGACGGGAAATTGCACAGGGGAGGTGTTCTCCCTGCTCTTTGAGGTGGCAGGGGCTGCAAGAGAGAGGACTTGTTCAGAAATTGAAGGAGTTACTGTAATTTGGAGGAGCTGTTACAAGGAAAGGGAAAAGTAGCATTTGTGGCACCCTTAGCAAATTACAACAACGTGCAGCTGCCTGGAAATGAAATGAATGTCGGCTTCAAACCGATCCGTAACGAATTGATTCCAAATCATCAGCTCTTTGGTCCAGCGTACAACAGCAGAGGCTGGTTTTTCTAGCGGAAACACACTGTGCATTTGGAAGGCAGTTTAACTGAGTCTGGAAAATATCCTGCAAACCAGGACCTGTCTCTCAGCAGAGTCAAAACTTACACAGGCTTCGTGCTGGGCAGGTTGGGAGCAGCCCTGATGTGTCAAATAGTAACTCAATTATTTTGAATTACTACTGCTGTTGAGTAATAGTAATAGTAACTGAACTTTGGCGAGGCCCTGGCACAGGTTGCCCAGAGAAGCTGTGGCTGCCCCATCCCTGGAAGTGTCCAAGGCCAGGTTGGAC
>JAWMRA010000020.1:18577919-18613533 GCA_035584735.1 Pseudotriccus pelzelni
AAGCTGTGGCTGCCCCTGGATCCCTGGAAGTGTCCAAGGCCAGGTTGGACAGGGCTTGGAGCAACCTGGGATAGTGGGAGGTGTCCCTGCCCATGGCAGGGGGTGGAATTGGATGATCTTTAAGGTCCCTTCCAACTCAAACCATTCCAGGGTTCTGTAATCCTGTGATTCAAACCACGTTCACAGTTTGACTCCGCAGCATCAGCCTCTCCAAGTTCAGGACACCACATGTGAAGAATCTGACCTTGCAGCTACTCATCATGAGGAGGGGACTGAAAGGGATGACACAGGCTTTGCAAAGCAAAAAGCCACTTTTCCTCACCCACAGTGACACAGAATAAATGGATCAGCTGCTGAGCTAAATCCCCAGGCGAAGCCACAGTGATGCATTTGGCTGCATCAGGCAATTTCTTTCTCTGTAATCTTGCAATGTTTTTTAGCCTCTGAAACACTGAAGACCAGCTTTAGAAAACCAACAAGACATCACCTCTTTCATTCATCCTCCTATTATAAAATACAAATAGAAATCATCTTTTGACCAGACAGAGGCAGGGCCTCATGATTTCCTGGGCTTGTGTCCATCAGGCTGGACACAATGATTTGAAAAACCTTGAAGGGTGAAAAACACTCTCAGCTTTTAGGTGCTGGTTTATTGGGTTTCTGGTTCAGGACACTCTGAATAAGACTTAGCTCTCAAGAAAAAGCAGAACAGATACAGCCCAAAGGAGACAAACCACAAAGCTGCCGGAGTGAGTGGTGTGATTTAATATAGATGTATAATATTTAGAGATTATATTAGATCTCTAGATCTAGATAGATAATATTATTTGGTTTATCTGTATAATGTAGATACTGTAGCAGTTGCCAGATGGGGTTAAACTATGACTACAATATTTATAGTGCAATATATTGCACTATAATTACCTACAATATTTATATATATACAAATATTATATAAATATATGTAAATATATATATTTATATAATATATCTGCTAAAAAATAGATAATTAGAATGGAAGAGATTGTCTTTGTGAGGGGTAACAATTTCACAGGAGTGGAATTCCCAATTCAGCACCTGGTACCTGCATTTCCAATACTTTGGTTGGCACCCAGTGCACATCATTCCCACTGCAGTGCACGTTGAGGTGCTGAACACCCGGTGCCACCGCATCTCCAAACAAACCCCAAAAGTCATTTGGGCCTCAGTAACCAAGATGCCTTCCTTAACGGGCTGGTATTTGTGAGCTGCCTTACAGTTGTAATCTCTTTTTTTTTTTTTTCTGGGATCACCTTACAACCACAATTGGATTTCAGAAGCTGCAACAGTCTGACTCCCAGCATTATGCCAAGATGTTTTCTTAGCTGTATTTTCTGTTTAGTCTGAGTTCCACATAGTTTAGGGCTTAGGAAAAAAAAAAAAAAAGGAAAAAAGTAAAATAAAATAAAACAAAGCAGGTAGTTCAAATAACCTCTGTGGCAGTATCCTTCGAGTGGGGGCTCCCTTGGTCACAGCCCTGACAAACTGGGAGGGTTATTTATCTCTGCCAGTGAGCCAGAACAGACTCAGTGTATGACAGTGCCCTGAAAACCTTCCCCTCTGTTCCCCATGGGCACCACTATCCAACAACAGCCCCAGGAGCTCTTAGCCAGAGCAGAAGCCTTTGAGACAGCCAGGAAAGACCTATCTCTGCCCAGAGAGCCCCCAAGGCATCCTCAGTGCCTCGGAGGTTGCTCTTTCCATATCAGAGGAATGGCCAGAGCACCGACCCAGCCCTGAACGGTGTCCCTTGGATCCCAGATGACCCTGGGGCAACATCCCCGTCCTGCTCTATGACCTTGTTTCCCTGGGTGTAGAGGCCAGAGCTGACATTTAACCTTCTGCAAAGTGCTGCCAGCCCAAAGCAAGACGGCACTCAGCATTTCATCATCACCAACTGAGAAGTGTCTCACACGCTGCTTCCCACACTGGAGTTAATGGGAGACACAGCACACGGAGCCACTTCAGCCACCAGCTGCTTTGAATTTCACATCTGCTCATGGAAATTAATCTTCAGTTCCTTTGGCTGCCTGGAGAAGCTCTGATTTTTAAGAGGAAAAGGAAGCCCAAAATTAAAACTCTTCTCTGGCTCACAGGTAGGCGGAGGGTTTCCAGCCAGCAGGCTGGAAGCAGCAAACAGAGCACAAAGTGACCATTTCTGTCACAAAGGCAAAAATTCCACAGCCAGACCCCCATGGAAAGCCCCAACCCAGTTTAATCAATCCCTACCACAGTCAGCCAAGGAAGATATTAAGTCTTCAGGCTGCTGGGGAATTGCTGGAAGCCGGGAATGCCGGCACCAGCTGTAAAGACTAATTGACAAGGAGAGAAAAATGTGATGATATCCTTTCAAATTCTCCCTGTCAGCCCGGGTGTGATTTAGGGATCAGTGAAGCCCAGAGGACAAGCTTCCTCTGCCAAGGCCATGGAAGGTGGGATGTGTGGGGTAGGATGCTCCTCAGCTACAGCTTCTTCCATCTCCAACTCCATCCATGCTTACATGGGTGTCTTTCATATGGTAAGGATGAGTTGGGACATAAAAAATGGGTCATAGGATTAATCTCTACCTATTGAGGCTACTTGACAGATGAGAGGCTGTCCCCACTTGGTTTTGGGGAAAAATCCAAACTTTTGCATTTAGGTCCATCTTTCCGTGGATCATAGCTCTACAGTTTGCAGACACATGTGGGGTTTGTAACTGGAGTAAATGCTGACCCGGCTGCTGGAAAGCTCGAAATCCAAACTACTCTGGTGTAAAAAATCACTTGCAGGCTCCCAGAAAGTTACCTGCGTGGCCTGTGAACCTCACAGGGTCCTCCTGCACTCCTGAAAGACCCTAAAGATGCTTCCTGACTCAAAGAGCTTCCACTGATGGAAAATTCAGCTGCTGTTGGAGCAACAGCCCAAAACCATTTGAATCCAGCTGAGGGGATGTGAAGAAAAGGCAATTTTAAGAGCAGAAAGGCCAGACAGGAGGGAGGATTCAGATAGGAGAGAAGCTTGGCACAGCTGCCACCTCTCTCTTCAACACTGGGATTGGTATCACCTTGCTGGCACTCACCTCTTTACCTGTCCCCAACATGTCACAGGCTCTGGGACTCCAGCTGGGAACAATGGGGAGGTGCCATCAGCATTCTCAAGACACACTCACAAGCGGCATCTTACAGACCTGTGGCAAAAGCTTTGAATACCCCCTGGGAGGTGTTTTGGGGGCTAATTTCAACCTGTGGCCCTGATTTCTTGCCTCTCCACTGTCTTCTCAGCAGCAGCCTGGACCAAGCCTGGGTCAGAGCAAGGGTGCTCTGACCACCCACCAGAGCACCCTTGCTCTGACCTTACACAGACAAAGTACATCACTGCTCCTTTTGTGTTATCTCCCCCTTTCATGCCCATCCTCCCTAATGCCCCCTGCTTTTCTCTCCCACAATCCTGAAAATGCCTTTCCTTGTTTTTTAAGGGCCTCCTCATTGTTCCTGGCAGGATGGGCAGAGCAGCAGGGCGCACAATGCAAGTACCCTCTGCTCAGGATGTACGTTGGTCATCCCAGGGCAGGAAAATGCTTACGGAGGGGCTTCCTCAGCGAGCTGCTCACTTTCCCCTCCCCTTCCCAGCAGACTCACGGTGACCCCCATGGTCTGATTACCAGCCACAGGAATTCACTGTAGGCAACCACAATGTACATCACCCACAGCTTTGTGGAAGATGCCATGACCATTCAAAACCCACCGGAGGTAAATGCACCTCTCAGCCAAGACCCACATCCCACCCAGCACTGGAAAAGGAGCCCCACCATGTCCAGAGTGTTGTGTCCACCCCATTCTGATGGCAGCAGCCTCCATCCTCACTGATGTCATGTGTGGAGACGCCGGTGCAGTAAATGAGTGCAGGAGTCCTTTCATCCCTTGCCAGCCTTTGTCCTTGGGTACACATGGAACTCCTGGGCATCCTGAGCCTGGGGCCAGGAATGGTCTCCATCTGCTCGGCGGGCCGGTGGAACAAAGGGCTCTCTGGGTGTGCAACCCCCACGCCCACGCTGAGCTCTGCTAATGACATTAGGTGGGGATGTATAATTAGTTCTAAGCACCACATGGCTCAGGACAGCGTGTTCGGCTGCTGAGCACAGCCTCAGCCTCATGGCATGGACATCCTCTCTGGGGGCTTGTACAACTCAAGGCATTCACTTCATCCTCCTCCCTGACATCACTGTTCCTCGTAAAACCCAGATCTGAGGCGGCTTTTTACGTCTCTCAGGCCTGAGTTCACATCCTGAAATGGCTCGTGGTAGATCAGGTACCCGCAGTCATGATACCAAAGCCCAGCCTACACTTCATGGCGGGCTTCAGCTGTCACACCCCCATGTCAGTCCCAGACACCAGGTTTCTACACAGCAGAGCAAACTCTGCACCCTGAAAATTTCAGGGTGAAATACAGACTGTATTTTCTTGGGACAGTAAAATCTGCTTCAGAGCTAAACACTCATTAATAATTATCTGTCAGTACAAATCATATCAGCCTTGCCAAAGGCCAAAAGCATCTTCATGGACAGGAGCCAGCCCACTCAGAATCAGAGAATCCCGAAATCATTCAGATTGGAAAAGACCTCCAAGATCATGGAGTCCAACCTGAGCCCAATCCCCACCTTGTCACCTGGCCCAGAGCACTGAGTGCCACAACCAGCTGTTCCTTGGACATCTCCAGGGATGGGGACTCCACCACCTCCTTGGGAAGCCCCTGCCAACTCTTGAAAACCCTTTCTGTGAAGAAATTCTTCCTGGTGTCCAGCGAGTAGTGTTGGTGTGTAATAATGTGGATTGCACGATCTCATGGAGTTTGGCTGCAAGCATTGAGACCAAGTCTGTCACAGAGACCACGAAAATGCAGTGACTCTTATCACAGACTTCCTTTATGCCTTCACTGTTCTTCTCCACACTTATCCAGCATGCATTTCTGGGGAGGATTCATTTCCACCTCAGGACTCGTCCTCCTTCCCCCAGGCACTGATCTCTTGCCTCACCTCACCTTCACCATCTCCACTGCTGCTGATGGATGTCAGTGGGAAAGCCCATGAGATGATCAAGGTTTGATCCTTGTGTGGGGTTGAGGGTTGGAACTAAATGAACTTTAAGATCCCTTCCAATCCTCAGTGTTCCCTGGTTCTGTGCAAGGACTGACGAGACCACACAGTTTCCAGAATGACTTTATACCATCAAGTACCTTCTGTCTGTGTGTCTTTGCAGGGGAGCAGCATCCAAAACCATCCTTCAATTCATGTTGAGTCACACACCAGAAAACCTGCAGAGATGATGTCTCAGCAAAACATCAAAGTCTGCCCCCACCACTGGGAAAGAATCAGTTAAAAATACCAAAGTGGTTTGAATCCCTTTTCCTCTGAGGCCTGAATGAGCCTTCAGGAGGAAAGTGCTCCTCAGTGCCCTGACATGTGAATGTGCTGTTAAGGAAGAGGTGTGTATCACATACACAATAATTCACTTGGGCTTGAAAGCTACAAGTGGCATTTTGAATGACAATTTGCTCACAGAGTCCATAAATACATGACATGATTTATTGGGCTTCGGTTAACATGGGAAACAACCCAAGAAAGGGATTTTGTAATTGTGGCTTTGCTTTGCGCATTTAGTGTATGTTCTGTCCGACTCACAAGCCTGAGGAAGAGGAGGATTTTGGGAAAGGTTGACTGCTCATCCCAGCAGTGAAAAACAACATTTTGAGTACAATTAACAACTCAACTTGCTGTCTGTGGTTACTTTTATTTGATTAATTAGGTGCAACTGCCTGGTAGAGTTCCCAGATTTTCAGGGGGAAGAGATGTTGGAAAAGCGGGAGAAGAGAATGGAGAAAGAGATTCATTATCTCAAGCACGTTCAAAGCCTAAAGCAACCTGAAGAAGCCTTGTTTCACAGGACACTGCAGGATCCAGCAGACAAAATCATGGGAAGGTGCACCCAACAGAGGATGGAAGTCATTGGCTCAGCAGTTTTCAAGACACTCCTCACGTTTCTGGCATAAAATTGCTTTGCAAGCAGAAAATATCCACAGCAACATATTTCAAAATATTCCACAGCAACTGCTGGTGGAAACCTCTTAGCCAGGTCCAAAAACCAGGTGAGATTTTCTGGTGATGTCCATTCACCAGGTTGGACAGGCTGGAGAGACATTCTCCAAGTCTCCAGAGTAATTCCTACTTTTCACCCTTGTCCCTCAGTCTTTTACATCCCAGCTAAAGACAGACAGTTCAATTGCAAAGCTACAAAAAAAGAAATAGTTGTTTGTCCCTTTAACTGAAATCACTTCACTACATCGTGATTTTGTGGAGTGGAATGGCTACAAGAGGATACAGCAAAGAGGCTCGACTGGAGTTTTCCCTGGGTTCTTCTACCACTGCTAAGAGATTAAATACATGGATATCCTTTTTGGTGTCTCAGACAAGGGCTAGACCTGCTGGACCTTGACCAAGCCAAGGAGGACAACAGCTTTGCAGGGATCTCATCCAAGGGGTTTTTTGTTTTGTTTTGTTGGTTTTTTTCTCTCAAAGCAAAACAGGAATATTTTCTAGAAACATCAAAGACTTTTGCAAAGAGAAATAAAATTTTCCAGCCTGTGTTTGGTCGGAGCCAAACCTGTGTCCTCATCCAGTGGGGCTGATGAGGGGCAAGGGTTAGGAGGGAAATGCACTCGGCTCTGGGGGAAACAAGCCTCAGGCAAAGGAGAAATCAAACTGCTATCCAGAGAAATAATGGAAAAGAACCAAAAAGGAAGTTTCAGATCCCTTCTCATGACTCATGCCTGCAGCATTATTTGCCAGAAATGATTCAAAACTACTCTTTTGGCCCACGCTGCTCTTCCCCACCTCTGGAATTCCCAGGCATTCTGCCCATCTGAGCATCCATGGTCACGGGGACCCCTGGGACACACCTTGCTTCTGGCTTCAAAATCAAAATAACACAGAGGAAAAAAAAAAACTCTCTGCCACCTCCATAAGGAGAAAAACAGGGTACCCTTGTTTTTAGTATCTATTCAGCTGCTTAAAAGAGCAGGAAATTTGGGCCATTTGCTTTAACCATTGTATCTTCTGTTATTCATCAATTTTGGAAAACAGCCTCTAAAATTGTTTCCGGCTCCCCTTTCCCATGTAAATCACTCCAAGGTTTTGTGTTTCTGTCTTAAAAAAAAAAAAAAAAAAAAAAAGGAAAAAAAAAGCGCTAAACATTCTGTTGTTCGCAGCAATATTTTTTTTTCACTTCATTCCAATTTAGCAACTCCGCTGAGCTCCCCTTTCCCTAAAAGCCTGCAAACAGAGGAAGCAGTTCCTGCCTGCGGCTGCACGCAACCAGCAAATGCCACAGCTGAATGTTTTTTTCCTGTCCCCTTTTTTAATGCTCTGTCAGCTCCCTCCAGTCACCCAGGGGCATCGGTCAGTCCAGGGAGTAGCCCAAGGAATAACCCCCGTCCTGGAGAGTTTTCCAAGTGCTGACTCTGCTTCAGATCCTTCGGAGGGCAGCAGGGTGATGGAAAAGGTTCTTTGCAGCTGCACTTTGGAAATTCAAAGCAGGTATTGCAATGTTCAGTTTCACTTTGGAGAAGAATATCTGGATTTTTTTTTTTTTTCCCTCCAGACTTAGAGAACTTCTCTAGGTTTGGGAGGAGATGTGCACAGGCAAATAAAAATGAGATATGACCATAACCACTCCTGATGCCATGATATACATGAGACCCTGCCTCAGATGTTTGTCAGGGGAAGAGCCAAGGCCAGTGTGGATCAGGTTTAATAGTGAATCCCTTTGTGTTTATGGCAGGATCCTGCCCTGCTGATCTCAAATCAGATCAACATGTAGGTATTTCAGTAGATATTTCACTTGGGATTTCCTTTGCAGCCCCAACTTCAAGAGTTATCTGGAAATACAAAAAATACATGCTGTTGGGTTTTTTAAGCTCTGTTTAGATGAGATATTGGGAAGGAATTCTTCCCTGTGAGGCTGATGAGGCCCTGGCACAGGTTGCCCAGAGAAGCTGTGGCTGCCCCATCCCTGGAAGTGTCCAAGGCCAGGTCGAACGGGGCTTGGAGCAACCTGGGCTAGTGGAAGGTGTCCCTGTCTATGGCAGGGGGTGGAATGAGATAATCCTCATGGTTCCTTCCAACCCAAACCGTTCCATGATTTTATGATTTAGGTGCACAACTGCTGAGTTTCCCCCATTTCACTCACCCAAGGTGCAAGAAGACATCCTATGCAACCATGAGGAGCCTGGACCTCCTCTAACCTTTCCCAGAAGGATCAGAAGGAAGCTAGAATGTCTCAGCTGAGCTCTGCCAGGCTGTGCAAAATCAAACCAGACAGTTTTCAGAGAGTTCACACACACATGGGGAGGGGGAGGGGGGGGATAATTAAAAGAAACCCAAAGCAAAAAGAAATATTCATGTTGCAGCTTTTGCTTCTGGAAATCCCCGCTTTGGTCCTGAGTGAGTCAGCCAAAATGTTGACCTAGGAAGTATGATGGGAATGTCGTCTGACATAAAAGGAGTGCAGAGCAGCCCAGCTGCAGCATGGAGCAGCGTGAGGAGCCAGGAGCTGATGAGCTCATAGGTCCAACCATGCTGCAAATGAAGAACTGATGTGGTATGAGACGACTGCTGACCTCCAACAGAAAGGTATACCCAAGGAAAATCCAGCATCCACAGGGATGGATAAGGAACAGGTTGCCTGAATGCTTTGGAGAGTATTCTCATTTTAATCAGAGTTTTTCCCAGGTTTTGAGGAAGCTAACACAATTCCTCATGCTTTGAAGGAAATGCAGGGGAAAAAATCCAGTAGGACATTTTCTGGACAGAAGAAGTTTCTCAGCAAAATGTCCTGGCAAAGCAGAGCTCGTTTTCAGACCAGCTCCTCCCACAGGAGCAGGTGCCTAAGTGTGCAATTAATTAATTGAGATCAGAGTTGCTGCCACAGGGAGAAGATAAGTAGGAAAGGAAGTCACTGTCGGGAGAGAAAGGTCAGACCCTGCAAACTCACATCCCATGTTGGAAACCCGATTATGGAAATATGGGCTGGTTGGGCACATGTTTCCTCCAGGTTTGTAAGGCTCCGCCGGGCAGTGACCTGTCAATGGCAGGCTATCCTTCCTTCCTCTTAGACTAAAAAATCCCCTCCTTTCTTGGAAGGGACATCAAGAAAGGAGGGGCCAGGAGCAAATAAAAATTGGGAGGAAATTGCAATGACCATTTTCCTTAAGCAATTTCTTTGTTTGCTGTGGGGAAAATCCAGACAATACATCCAAAACAAAGCTTGGTCGACACTGAGAAATTATGGATGTACCCCAGAAGTTATCACCGTTGTATCTGATGTTCAGCAGCTCCCTAACCTCGAGGGAGCATGACTCCTTGCTGGAAAATCCCACCGACTAAGGCATCAAGTACATCCAGGGCCTGGAGTTAGACAGGCTGGGAGAATTGGGATTTTTCAGTCTGGAGAAGAAAAGACTTTGAGGTGTCCTTGGAGCCCCTTCCAGTGCCTAACAGGGCTCCAAGAGAGCTGAAGAGGGACTTTGGAAAAACGCCTAGAGAGGCAGTATGAGGGGGAATGACTTCCCACTGCCAGAGGGCAGGGTTAGATGGGATATTGGGAAGAAATCCTTCCCTAGGGGAGTGGTGAGGCCTGGCACAGGTTGCCCAGCGAAGCTGTGGCTGCCCCATCCCTGGAAGTGTCCAAGACCAGGTTGGACAGGGCTTGGAGCATCCTGGAATAGTGGAAGATCTCCTCCAACCCAAACCATTCCGTGGTTCTGTGAATAAGGAGTGAAGCCAGCCACCAGCTGAGGATGCAGCCAGGCATGTTGCTGCAAGGAAACATCAATATCAGCACATTTCCCACAGCATTTCAGTGCACAGTTTTTATCCGACTCCTGATTTCCCAGGAAAGCAGAGGTGGGCTGCATATTTCAGAGAGATAAGGGCAAAAAGGAGTCCCTGTAATCTCACACTGACCTCACCAATGGTGTCTCACCTTCTCTTTAAAGGATATATATGCCTATTGCAACAGGCCGCCTGGTCTGTCCCGTGCCTCCTCCGCTCCAGCTCTCTCTCCCTTAAGAGCAGGAGATAAGTGCTTAATGAATTAGCAGAACACATAGTTTCCCTGCAAGAAGCATCTCTCCAGGTTCCTGCCAGATGCTGGGCCTCTCCCCCGTGCAGACCGCCCTCAGAGTCAGCCCTGAATTATCAGGGGATTTCAGAGACTTCCCACCACGGCTCCAGCTGTGCAGACAAGGAACCCGCAGCCTTTCCACCTCCCAGATTCAAGTGCAGCTTCTCACACCTATTTGCAGGGAGAAGGGGTGATAGTTTGGGGGGGAAACCCTGGAAGACCTGCTGGAGCCCCAGAACACACAGAGAAAAGGATCGCTTGAGTTTGGGGCTCTAAGGAGGGGACAGGTTCCTTAACACTCTGAGCAGAGGAAGGCATTGGCCTCTATTTCTTAGGTCACAGCGACAGCAGAGGAAATCTGGCAGGGCCACCACGCGGGATGGAGATTGCTCTCCAGGGTGACTCCGAAAGGCAATAAAAAAGACAATAAGGAGAAAGATAATAAAATCCTTCCAGCTTTTTTATTTTCTCTCCCAGCAATGCCAGGCTTTTCAGGAAGGCCTAATGTTTGCCTACAGATTTACTGTCCCCCAGGCGCAGGGGGCAAAGGGACAGTTGACGTTCCTTGGCCAAGGGCAGCGCAGCCATGACCGACTCGCTGACAGTGAGGACCAGCCAAGGCATCTTTGCCATCAAGCTGAGGAAAAATAGGTCATTGGATAGAAACAGGGATAGAACTGTCTTTTCCCTGAGGAGCCCTAAGAAAGGACCAGCTCGCATAGGGCCTTAAATCAGAATTATTCCTGCTGGAGGCTGCTTTTTCTCCCTACAGCAAACATCGGCTTGTTCTGCCAGGAACAGGACAAACAATGTCACAGCCTCGGGGCATTCAGCTGGCAAATCCTCCAGAACCCTTGGGATGATAAAAGCTGATGTTGATACTCCAGTGGCCAAGAGCAGCTCCAGTTGTTCTCCTTGGCCTCAAGCCACATCAGAGCTTCCACCTCTTGATGCTGCCACCACCCAGACCTCAGCTCTGTCCCACGAGCTCACACTGAGCACAGAGAGAGGGCAAACATCCTAAATCCCATGTAAGCACAGAGCCTTGATATGCCTTGATGACCATCCCTCCTTGGAGGTCTCAGCTGGTCCCATAAGGATCCCATTAGCTGGGAGCCAGGATAGCAGGACCTGAATTTCCAGGTTTTCACAGCAAACCTGGAGGTGAGGAGGGACAAGAAATCACCCCTGAGGAACTATCCTTAAATGCATCGTGACACCGTCACAGCTGGTGCAGGAGTGACAGCCCTGTCAGGGCACCATGATAACAATAACTCCCGTGGTTTCTCTATCAGTGTGTTGAGTTAATGCTGTTTGAACCAGTCTCAGCTATTGCATCTCCTGGCAGGACCTGTGACACTCAGTGTAATTTATTGCTCCTGTTACAGGCTTGTTTGTATTCCCAAGCAGCCTTGGGGAGTAATTTCTCGATGAGTGGACAGCTGCTGGGAGAGAGGAGCAGAACCCAGAGCCTGAGATCAGGGAGAGGATGCAGGGATCTTTCTCTCTGGGAAGCCTGGGCAGGGTGGCTGCATGAGGATCCACGGACACAAAAAAGACGTGGGAAGGAACATCAGGAGCATCATGAGACAAGGCACTACTAAGCAGCCAAATTTTCAGTGGTGACATCCCCCCAGATTGCTTACAGCTCTGCCTCTGTCAGAACTACCTGGATTTTATGGCACAGCAGGATACCATGAGTAGAAAAAGCCTAAATCAGGGCAGAAGCTGAGTAGAGGAGACCATACAGACCAATATTGTCTCCAGCAAAGCAGGGAATGGGAAAATCACATGACACTTGCCCCTAATACTTGTCCTGGTATTAAACTATCTCAGCCCACATGAGATGGTGCAGCCCAGAAGTTCAGAAACCACTTGACAAAGGCATTTGCAGCTGGGAATCCAAAAAACCATGGCTGCCCAAGGCTTTCAGTCTGCTGGTTGGCTTCTCAGGTGGCCGGGATGATCCATATTTTGGGCAAAGTTTTTTCCATACAGAACTGTTTCCACTCCTTTCCCTGCAGGGTCTCTTGGTGTCTTACAGGGTTGTGCTCAGCCTGGCTCCCTGCAGGAGGTGAAGGAGATTCTCTTCTCTACCCACTCACTCATTTTCAAAAATGCACAAGAACCTCTGGTCTCCAAAATCTCCATCCTTGCATTAAACCCCACTCAAACTGAGTGCCAGGTCTGGAAGTGGTGAGGGAAGGTGGGAGGGTCGAGTCAAGCCTGGACACCAGTGCTGCACCAAGGTGGTGAATTCCACTCGCCTTTCCAAACCCAGGCTGTCCAAACCTGGGTGCTACTTCCAATGGAAAGCTGCCCTGCCTGGCTGGATCCAGTGACAGGCAACATGGAATTAGATGAATAATGGCCAATATCACAGCTGTTGGTAACAGGGAGGAAACCCCTCCAAAAGGTAAAAAACAAGCATTTGTCCTCATCAAGACACAATTCTTGGGTTTATTCTCTTCTAGCGCTTAATGGGGGTTTTTTGGTTGATGCTCTCCAACCAGTGACTCTATCCAGGAAGCCGAAATCTCTTTCCACCTTTCTTGCAAGGCAGCCACATGAGATACCTTGATCCTGTTTGCTGGATGCCCCATGGTGAGGTGCCTCCACCATGCCAGACATCATCTCATTAACACACTCCATAAACACTGCCAGAAATGACTGAATATTGGGAAATTGGTAAAAGGCACCCAAGGAAAAATAAAAATCCATGCCTTTTAGCTCTAGGGCCCTGTCCACAGTGGAAAAACACATTAATCTCCCAGAACATGGCCAGCAGACAGGAGCCAAAAGGTTGACACTGGGGTGTGGTGAAGGGGAGACATATTTACATGCTATTGCTCAGCAGGTCACAGCAACAGGATGCTGATAACATCCTGCAAACTTCCTCCCTCAACTGGTGTGGAAAAAAAAAAACAAAAAAAACTTAAAATGAAGGCCCTGAGGCACATAACGACCAGCTAACCATTCACAAATCCACCTTCTGGGAACCTCACATTTCAGAGCAGACTGGCAGAGGCACCACTTTTCTCTGGTTATAAAGAAGGCAACTTGAAAGGAAGGAAAACAGGGCAGAGCTCCATGGCTGCAGGACAACGGGGAGATGGCTCAGCGAGTGCAGTGCTGGCACAGTCGCTCCTTTTACTGTTCCAGATGTATTTTAAATTGACCAGCACTAGAAGGCTTTTTAATAGCTGGGTTTATGCTCTTTCCTTGTCCTCCAGACAACAGAGTTCAAAGAGGTTCAGAGCCACGTTATGTTCTCAATGACACAGATATAAATCCAGATGAAGGCAGAGCAACAGGCTTAGCAGGAGAGGCACTGGGGATTTCCTCAAAAGGCAGGGAGAGGAAGAGATTCTCACCACTTCCAACACCTTTAAAATCCATAATATTAATTCACTTCAGACTTTGAGAAGGGGTGAGCAGGATTTCTGCAATACAGTCAGGCTTGTGGAAGGGGTGGTAACACGAGGAAAACTGTTTGCCAAGAGCATCAGGGGGATTTTTTTTTCTCTCCTTTTGCAAATGAAAACACAAAGAAAATGCTCAGAAAGAGAAACAAAACCTGCCTGCAAATAAAAATGGCTGACAATAAAAATCTAAATTTATCTTGCTTTGAGCAAAGTGATTTCCTCCAACAAGGTCACTAAATTACAACTCATTTGAGGTTCTCAGGGAGGATGTAAAAAGGGTCTCTGTGAGATGCCAGAGGCATTCACAGACCCCAGGGAAGGAGCTTTTGCCTCAGAGAGTGATCCATTTCCCCAAATCCTGCACAACCATTTCCAGCCATTTTTATTCTGTATTTAACACTTTCCCCCAAAAAAATCCTAAATATCGGTTGCAAGAAACCTCCAGCTGCACGAACTCCTATTCAAATAAATAATCTGTAATAATTCTGAAAAATAGTGGAATAATTATATGGACTAATACGGAATTATTCTAGAAATAATTCTGGGTGAGTAAGACAGTGAGAGCTGGGTGTGCACATGTTTTGGTTATTTGCTGTTTCATTTTCAGGTCATCATTTTTGGAGCAAGAGCAGGGAAGCAGAAGCACAAGGATCTAGAACGGCTCACACAGACCCAAGCAGGAGCCCTGGAAGTCCACATGGGGACCAACATAGCATCCTAGGCTGCCATCTCCAGCAGCTCCTTGCTCCCATCACAAACTTGTGACCCAAATCCACTGCACATGGATTTTGTGCAAGCTGAATGCAAAGGTAAGAAAAAGCTTTATCTGGATCTGCACCAGGTTTTTCTATGTTTGTGATCATCAGCTTCCAGCCACAGGTATTTTGGAAGGAGTTTTGGGCTGGATTCCTGCTCCTTAAGGGATGGATCCTCCTGGGAGCTGAACGCGATGAGCTGGGAGCATCTGGCAGCAGGAGCACGGAGCATGATGGAGAGCATTTCTCACTGTGGAAACTGGATTTAATAAAAATAAATGGCTTTGGCAGCTCAAACATTCCCCGCTTGCTGCTTTAAGGCCAAAGGAGATGCCCTAAACAGTAATTTCATCTGCCTCCTTTTCCCCCCACACACACCTACCCGGACTAAAAGCAGCCAGGGAGGACAAAATCTCATAGCTGAGAAATGAGCTCTGATCAAAAAATGATGTTTTCTTCTAATTTGGCCAAGAGGAAAAAATCCAGAACATAAAGGACTCAGGGGTGGAAAGTGTGATCTGCTTCTTCCTGTTTTGAAAGAGCCAAGAAAGGTCTGTGCTAAGAGGCCAGTTAATAGGTGAGTTCTGGGGAGTTCAGCAGTGCCCGGGAGGGTTCCAGGGCTGGGAACCCTCCCCAGCAATGCATAAACAGCAGGAACTCCCAACTGGGAGCTGGAGTCCTGCTTCACACTTTCCGCATGGAAAGGTGTCTCCTGGGGCCTTCCACTTTCACTGCATACAGCATTCGTTTTCCAGGCAGGATCAGAGCTTGGGAATCTCTGCCCTGCTGGGAGAATAACCTCCAAGAGCGAGCTTTTTTAGGTGCTTGATGGTCACGGATATGTCATTCCAAAAGTAAAAACAAGGCCTCAAGAACAAACCTCTCCTTCAGGCAGCGTTTGGAAGCACAGCCTGGGAGGAGATGCTGGAGCCTTGAAGTGGGGAAGTGTCAAAGAAACTAATTTGTGGAGACGAAAATGAGAATTAAAGGAGAATAAAATAAAAGAGGAAGGTGGACTAAAAAGAGGAGATGCTTCACCGCTGTCCTGTTTGCTTCGCTGCCCAAGCTTGTGTCCTATTTCCCTGGATCTGAACTCAAGGTGCAGAACCAGAAGATGCTCCTAAGTGCTGGTGGGGCTGCAGAGCAGAGAGCCCTGGGCCAGGAGATGGGCACCTGCAGTACATGTGAAAGTCCTGTTCCACCCAGGTGCTTCCAGCACGTTGATGCAGCAAGGAAAAGTACAGCTCCGCAGGCAGGTTTCTGTTCTGGATGAAGCGGGGTGAGGTGAGTAAAACCACAACAGAAAGTTTACTGGTCTTGCTCATCCAATGAATCCAGCTCAGATGTCTTGCACTAAGATGTCCCAGGAAGGGCCACTTTTCCTTGGCTGGCAGCAAAACAACATTGCTCAGCTCAGGTGGATTAAAACCCAGCTGATTAAAAATTATAATTGAGCGATTTGGGTTGGAAGGGACCACAAACTCATCCAGTTCCACCCCCTGCCATGGACAGGGATACCTTTCACTATCCCAGGTTGCTCCAAGTCCTGTCCAACCTGGCCTTTGACACTTCCAGGGATGGGGCAGCCACAGCTTCTCTGGGCAACCTGTGCCAGGGCCTCCCCACCCTCACAGGGAGAATTTCTCCCTTATATCCCATCTAAACCTCCCCTCAGTTTGAAGTCATTCCCCCTTGCCTCTTGCACCGCACGGCAGTGCCCCATTCCCCTCATGGACAGAAGGCACTGAGTCCCTGCAGCCGAACTTCAAGCCCCAGGAATTCGATTGTTCCCAAAAAGGGAAACAGCTGGGGACACTGCCCCAGTTGTTATCTGGCCGCCCTAATTAACACCTTTGAGCGGCAGCCAGCCGCTGGCTGGAAAGTCAGCTTTCCTCTGAACTCCATTCCTCGCGCCAGAGGGAGCTTGTCAGCCCCTGCCTCACATCCCTGCACCCCTTATCTCCCCCCGGAGCTTTCCTGTTTACATTTCCCATGAGATTACTGTAATTAATGCAATAACAGCAGATACTGTTTGGGAAAGCTGCTGGCTACCACCCGGCAGAGGAGGATTTGGAGGGATGAGCAGCAGCTCCAGCAACACGGGTTTGCAGGGTTCACCCCCGTACCTGGAGATGCTCCCTGAGCTGTACCAGCGCAGCTCTGATCCCAGAAATTTGGGGTGACACCCCACTATAAAGCTGATCATGGATTTGCCTAAGATGGGAAGGAATTAATCAGCCCAAAATGTGACCGAGCCTGTTTCTGATCCATATTAGAGTAGATGCAAATAGTTCCTGTGCTGGGGGTGCAGTTTTGGCTGCACACCCCAAAACCAGCTAAGGGCAGCCTTGACACAAGGGGACCAGCTTGGGACAAATTTTCCCCATTTTTTTCCCTATTTTGCGCTGCAGCAAAAAAAAAAAAAAAAAAAAAAGAAGCTCAGGCACTTGGGCACATCTGTTGGAGTCTGTCCCATTCGAGGGCAGGGGAGGGAGGCAGCCTATGCTCAAATATAATCTTTACAGGTTTCCTTCTACTCCCATTTCCCCAGCTATCCCTAACTTCCCTTCACAGGGAACCTCAGCTCTCAGTCTAGGAGTGGGTCAGGCTCAGTCACCACCAGGCACTTTCTTGGAGAGAAGAAGAAGAAGAAAGAGAAACCTGCCCAGATTTCCCTGGAGCCATCATTTCCCCTCCCAGGAGAAGACTCCCAATAACATCCAATGCCATTCCCTCTGCTGCCGATGGGCAATTGCCTGGGGGAAACCAGAGCCATAAACCACATCCCTCACCCTTAACTGGAGGCAGATCATTATCTGAATCAAAGTCCCCAGCTGATATATGTGTGTCAGGGACCCTTTGGTGGAAACAGCCCCCTTGCTGTTATATGGCACCCAGGGGAACTGTAGCTGTCGCCTTTCCAGACCTCTGGAATTCTGGGGGATTTAGGGAGGGTGGTCAGAGGGAGGCTGGGAGCTGCAGCACATCTGCGCTCCCCCTCATCCACACGTAGGTAGCAGGCTAATAGGTGCTATATAAAAAAGCAGGCTGGAGGAGATATGTATCTTCAAGGAGGGAGGAAATTTAGCAGGAGGGCAAAGTGAAACAAGAAGAAAAAGACTAAAAAAAAAGGGGGAAACAGTAGGTTTTGAAATCAAAGCCCTGTGTTACCCCATCTTGGGGCTGTGGAGAAGCTGAGAAGTGAGAGGTGGCCTGGGAGAGGAAAACCACCCCTGGGATGTGGATGTGGTTATTATTAATACAATTTAATACAAAGATCACGTTAGGCTGGTTTCTATGCCCCAGCAGAGACAGAGATACCTGTGCTGGTGACTTCCAGTAGGTCGCCTTAAGGAAAATCAGTTTGGCCCCAGTGCCTGTGAGCTCTTCTGCTTACCCGGTAGCCCCAAAAGCATCAGTAGTCCACCGTTATCAGTGTGTGACAGAAACAAAACAGAAATAAGCCCAAATCTGGAGGGAGGAGGAGAGCATCTCATGCTTCAAAATCCAGAAAACAGCAAATCTGTGTTCTGGTTATGGCCCACAATATTGATTTTTTCAGTAACTGGCCAAATTACACACGTACACCCTGCACCGTTATTGCTTGGCGTGTATTTCCCTCCAGACCCCATTTTTCTAGCACATTCAGCTCATTTATTTTTTTGCCTTCCCTGCAGTAAACCTGCTCATTTCTCTAAGTGTGATCTAAACAGACACTGCAGTCTGCTGCCGTTCCCCACATTTCTTGCCCGTGGGTGATCTCTCACCGGGGGTCCCTTTGCCAGGCGCTGCCTCGCTCATCCCCGACATAAACCTGCCACCTCACTTCAGGCGCTGAAAACAACATTCTCCTTTTGAAACCACATCAGCTGCCAAGGAAGAAGCGCTTGCAAATAACCCCTCTCGCTGCTCCTGCTTGCCACGCTTCCATATGTTCCCCAGCTGGAAGATCCGCCTCTGCATGCCAGCAGCGTTGACCCCGCTGCCACTCCTGACCGAGCCCCCGCTGCCGGTGGGATTCACGGAACGCCGGTGGTGTGGGAAGAGAATTAACCTTTTTGCAAGCATGAGCGAGGGAATTGCTGGTCTTGTTTTCCCCTTTCCCCCCCAGCTCTGCCAGCAGCACACCTCCCTGAAAGCTCTGCAGCAGCCAGAGCTCCTCTGGCTGGAAAAATCATGATCCTTGCTGCTGGGACAATAAATATTTTCCCTTCCACCCATCCCGGTCAAGAACCTTCAGGTCAGCCCAGGCGAGCTGAGGATGCTCATATCTCACTGCCCTGCAGGCTCCCAGCCCCGCAGCTCACAGCATTCCTCTTGCATATCCCCCAGTGAGAGCTGCTGCCGGTTTAGGATGGCATTCAAACCCTTTGGAGCCAACGGCTGTGGCTGTGCCAGGAGCAGAGGCTCAGCTGTGACAAAGAAGAGGGCAAGGACCAGGAGTGTGACACGCTCAGGTGCTGCCCGTGGCCTGCCCGTCGCCCCAGGGAGATGCCCGGGCAGGTGGGAAGCATCCTTTGGCGGTGGAGCTCCATTTTTCCCGCTCTGGTTGCTAAGGGCAGCCCGGAGGAGCTGAGCTGCGGGCGAGCCCCTGAGGATGTGGGGAAATTATACAGCTCGTTTGATGAAATTGTACCCTGGCTGGCGAATGAGAAATCCGGCAGCACAACAAATCCTGCCTGGGGGCTCAGGGATTGGATTAAAAACACTGCAGCCACTCGACGCAAAGCGCCAATTCAGGGTAAATTCAGGCTGCTGGTTCACAGCTGCCCGTTCATCTGTGTGCTGGCAGATCCTGTGCTGGATCAGGAATTGTTTGTGTCATTCCATCCTCCTGTCTCGGCATAGCTACTGCTCCCCAGGCAGCATCACACAGCGTGATGCAGCTCAGGGGCTCTGGTTAATCAAACACCCCATGATACGAGGGGTTGGAACAAGATGATCTTTAAGGACCCTTCCAACCCAAGCCATTCACAGATTCTGCAGGCACAGCACTCAGGGCCGAGACACATACCTGAGAGTCATGCACAGCACCCCAGACACCCACAGCACCCCTGGCACAGGGAGTGCAGCACCCTCGAGGCAGCGCAGCCTCGGAGACAGAGATTCACAACATCCAAGACGTGCACAGCACCCTTGGAGCATGTGGAAAGCGTCTAAAACGCTCACAGCACTCTTGATGGATGCAGACCAGCACCCAAGACATGCACAGCACCCTCGGGCTGTGATGGAGAGCACCCAAGGCACTCCCAGCACCCGAGGTTTGTGCAGCATCCTCCGTGTGTGCGGCACAGCACCCAGGAGGAAGACCCCGGGCCGGCGTGTGGGTGGCTCTGGCTCTCACTAGAGGGAGGCAGTCTCCAAGACAAGACGGATGAGGATCTCTCTGAGCAGCCAGAGCTTTTCTGGCCGACTGAAGAGAGCAAAAGCAGCAGCCTTGGGCTGGGTGTATGTGCTCCCATGCCAGTGTGAGGCATTTTCCTGGGATCAGCACAGATTTGAACCTCCCTGGTGCTCACTGGCATCGAGTGGGGCTTTGGCAGAAGCCGTGTGGAATCTAACAGAGAGCTGGGCTTGGGCTGGCACTGTTTTGGGGAGCTGGGCTCAGTTGTCCTTGCCTCCCCAAATCCCTCTCAAGTCCCTAATCCCTCCCATTGTCAGAGGCTGGGGTGTGCCAGCACCACTCACCCAGGGACCTTTTTCTCTGCAGAACTCCGGGTTTAAATGAATCCAGGTTTAGCCGTGTCCTGTCTCCATCTGATCTCATCCCACCGTTTCCTTCCATTCCTTATGTGCAGAGAAAGATCACGGAGAATCAGCCCTGTATGGATTAAAGCTGGAATCAAAGTGCCTTGAGACCCAGGTCAGACCAAGCATTCCTCAGAAGTGCTTTATACCAGCACAGAAAACAGCAGCTTTCCTAAATTTATTATAAAGTCATAAATCTATTACAATTGGGTGGTAAAACTGCAAACCCCTTTGCTAATTGCCAGTCAGGGCAGGCAGGAATGGACCAATAGCATTGATAAATGCATCTTCCCACTGCATCAGGACTTTCTGTAGGAAAAAAATAACTGTGGAATAGCTGAGGAGAGTGTTACCAGCCTTTTAAATAAGGTAGAATGGGTAAAAAAGCAGAAAATTCAGGCTTCTGCCTTAATTTTTTCCACAAATCAGTTTGATTTGGGATGGGTTTTAGCTGAGACATTAATGTTTTAAAAGCTTTATATATTTATGAAGAGTGTTATTCACATCTACTACATAGATGTGCAAATTTTATGTTGAGGCATGGATATACAAAATACAGTGTAGTTATGTCTAGAAATGAAATTTAAATGCCACTATTCTTAACGGGTTTTCAAGAAAAAGGGAACTACTTTAAAAACACAGTATAATCTCTATGTTAAGACATCTAAAATTACCTGCCAGGCTGGGCAACTTGTTATACAGCCATTTAATGATTATATGATAATAAGATAGACCAGCCAGAGGGATAGAGAATAAAAACTTACAGAGACCTGATGCAAAAGCCCTTTCTTAAGCATTCAGCTTTGCATCTAAACACTGCGCATTTCTGAAGTGTTGTTGGAATGGTCTGGAATAAAACCAGAGATTTAAAAATCAATGTGGTTCTACTTCCCTTCTTGCCTTAGGGAAAGAAAGAGCCCAGTGAAGGAATAAGTTCAATTTTTAAGGAAGTCTGAGAAAAGGTTAGATTTTGAAACCCCCGAGTGCCTTCTCTGGGCTGATTTAGGGGAAAAAGCAGAGTTTCTGCTTTCCCATTAGCACTCAGGGGGATGATTTTGCTGCTCAGCTGCCAGGACAGCATCTCTTCCAGCTGAGAACTGTGCAAAATCCATCCCAGCATGGCTGCTTGAGGTTGGAAGAGACCTTTGAAGCTCATCTAATCCAAATCTCTGCAATGAGAAGGGATATTTCCAACTAGATCAGGTTGCTCAAAGCCCCGTCCAACCAGTCCTTGAATGTTTTCAGGGATGGGGCATCCACCACCACTCTGGACAACCTGTGAGAGTGTTTTTCCTCTCTCTTGCAAAAATCTTCCTCCTTATATCTAGTTAACATCTGTAGGAAAGTGTTTGACCCTATCAGCGTCTCAGGAGAGCCCAGGTCAGATGTTCCCAACAGTGCAACCACCGCAGCTGAGCACACAGGGGCTTTTACCTTCCACTCTGCTGCTCTGGCTTCTTCAACACACAGAATTTACAGCAGCCCCGGGCAATTACATAACAAAAAGGCTGATTTCACCCCCACTAAACCCAGCCTGAAGGAGCTGCAGAGTCAGAGTCTGTCAAACCCACACAGGCTGTGTTTGTCTCCCAGCTCAGCAGCGCATCTCACAGAAAGAGGAAATGGTTTGGAGGCTGATACTCTTCTTTATTTTTTTCTTCTTTTTTTTTTTTTTCCAGATGAACCAAGCGTAAACTAAATGCTGACATGAAGGAGCAACAGGGAAGAAGTTCTGCACTGAGAGAAAGTTTAGCAGTGGTCAAGCAGTTCCCACGGATGCTCTTCAGCAGGGGATCAGCTGTGCTGCAGGAGATGAGGCTTTGTGTATGAAATGCTTCTGCAGTGGTGCCTTCGGGCACCCAGGCAGCTTCAGAGCCAGGCTGCAAATAGTCGTGGAACAACCAGAACTGGGATTAGTGCTGGAACCAGCAGCACTGAGATTTTTCTCTTGCAAAAGCACCAGGTGATTCCTACAAGGCAGCTGAGCAGAGATTTTAGGTTAAACCCTGTGGCTTGAGAGCATGACTGAAAAAACAATTTTTTCTTAATCCAGAGCTCCCCAAAATTGGTCCCAACATCAGGGTTTGGTCTGGGGGATTAGAGCAGACCTGAGTCTTCTGGCTCTGGACAGCCAACACAAACCCACTTGAGTTCTCCCAGATTTCCAGTCCTGTTCATTTTGTAAAGTTGCTCTGGGAAAAGAGGAGAACACTGAGCAGCGGCATCCCAAGGCAGTCCCTGAGAAGCCCTCCTGGGGTAGTTCCCATTACCTGCATGATGGAGGAGGGAAAGGAGCTCACCACAAGACCCACTTCCATCAGCTCCCAAACATCATTATTTATCAGCTAACACAGACAATTCTCTCCTCATACATCAGCCTAATGGGATTTTCCAAGCAGAAAACCATCAAGGAAGGGAACAGAGCAAAGGAGAGGAGACACCCACACCTCCTGTGATGGGGGGAACCATCAAGGCAGCAATGCTGCCTCTCTAGCTGCAAAGGGAAAGCAAGAGGAGTTATCACTTAAGCTCACCAGGAGGGTTTCAGGAGTCATAGTTATCTCCCTACAGCTTCAGGAACAAGTAATTTATGCTCCATTGCAAGTCTTAAAGAAAATCTGCCAGCAGCCATTAACTCTGATACAGCTCCCCTCTGGCTCAGCCAGCTATAGCTTAGGAACAACCTACTCAAAGCATTTCCAAGGGATGCAGCGTACATTTAAAATGAAATCCAGGGAATATGCTGCCCTAACAGCTCCAGCAGCAGCTAGAGGCAGAAAGGAACATCCAGCTGGCTCAGCTCTGTCAGCAAACACCTACAGCCCAAGGTACGTGGTCTGCTCCAACCACTAAAACATCAGAAAAAAAAAAAACTAATGGTGCAGCAAAAGCATTTCCTTTCCCTCTGCTCCTAATTAGCCTCATTAGCCACAGGAGGGTGCACTATGCTGAATTTAGAGGATCTGTGGTCAAGTAAGTACGTTGGAGAGGTGTCTATATAAAGGTGAGGCTTGCTTGCTATGTAAGGGAAACAGGGTTAAGAAAGCTTATTTTGGGCAGAGATAGCTCTGCTGTAGATACTAGGAATAATTCTGTTTATTCACTTTGACTTCTGTAGGTAACAGCACAGAAATAAAAAACATAGCTGGAAAAAATCTCCAGGAGAACTACAGCAGAGAGTTGTGATTGCTGGGAGGAGTTTGCTGTTTTCGCTCCAGGGAGAAAATTGATGAGAGCTGAAAGTTATCCCAGGTCTGGGAGAGGTTTTGCTGGAAAACCATCAAAGCCCAGGTTCCTCCAGGAACCTGATGATTGGGGCTCTTTGTCTGTTCTCTGTGATGGAAAATTGCAGCAGGCACAGGAGTTATCCCCAGGTAACTCCTTTTTGGCATGACCTGAGCTGAGGAATAAACTCAGGGTGGGGAAAAAGGGGCCCTGGAAATGTGAGCATATTTATCCCAGGTCCCTGCTGAGACCTGCCCTGAGGATGGGTCTGCAAGCCTCAAGTAGTGCTTCTATCAGGACACAGACCAAGCTGTATCAGGAAGGTTTTCTCAGCCCTGCCAGAGCTGCAGTTTCTCTGAGTGCTGGGCTCAGCTGCTCAGCAGCCACAGCGACTTGCACTGAAAAAACAAGCTGTTCTGTATCTCTCATACGCAGCCAAACCCCCCTGGCTGGGAAAAGGAGCGCTTTGAGCTGTGCCCGAGTTCTCTCCACTGCTGAGAGCACGAAAAGGCTCTGCTTTTCTGTGCTTGCAGCAGCGGTGTTTTATTTTCAGGGAGTTTGCAAGGCAAAAGGCAGCACATTGTGCGCAGCCACTGGGTGGCAATCGCCATCCGGCTGCAGCGCCGAGCCAGCACCCCCGGGACCCGCTGAGCATCCCTCCCCTTCACCCCGCATGCAAATGCGAGAACATCTGGCAGCGAGGACTTATAAAGATAGCCCTCAGCTAAGCAAATACAGGAACAGGGTCTCAACCAAGCTGTCATGTAGTTAAAGCTTTTTTTTTTTCTTCTTTTTTCTTTTTTTTTTAATTATTCTTTTTTTCAATGCTCATTTGCCTGTTGTTGTTCGCCCTGCTGCATCTTGCTCGGTTTTATCACCTGTCTGCAGGGGCTGTGCAGAGCGTGGCCTGGCACAGAGGCAGTGTCATGGAATCATGGAATAGTTTGGGTTGGAAGGGACTTTAAACATCATCTTCTTCCAAACCCTGACATGGGCAGGGACATCTTCCACTAGACCAGGTTGCTCCAAGCCCCATACCTGTCCCCATCCTTCTGGGGAAAAGTGCCCCTTGGATAAGGAATACTGCCATTTGAGGGTGAAAATTATCCTTAAAACTTCTAGTTTGCTCTCCTTGGCTGCTCTGAGCAGGGCTGGGTGTCCCTCGCACCAGGCTGTGCCCGGAACTGGGGTTTGCCACCATCCTCAGGGCACACAGGCAATACTGAAGGGTTCCTCTGAAATGCAGCCAAGGTGTTTGTGCAATTCCTTCTCAGTCTCTGCAGACTGGTTTGGGGTTAGGACTGAAGGGTTGGGGAGGAAACCTGTGGTCTGGGAGTCTGGAGCCTGCTTAGGGTGGGAGCTGGAGATAGATTCATTGTGCCTCTGCCATAGGCTTCCTTTGCTGCCTTGGGTGAATCCCCTGGCCCCTGTTCACAGCCAGTGCAGTGGTGACATCAGCACAACTCTGCCCTGAGGAGGTATTATGAGGACAAAGAATAACTGAAATTCCTATAGTACCTCCAGAAAGCTTTTTAATTTATACTGCAGAATAGTCTAGCTTAGACCCAAACTCCTGATGATTCAAGCCTAGTGAAGCAACCAGCAAACCACTGCACAGACCTGGGCTGGCTCTACCCAGGTCCTCGCTGCCTCTTCCAGAGGCAATGTTACCCTGAACCACATCAGTAACAGACCTTCAAACACCACCTCCATCCCCACCTCACAAAAATGCTTCACCCAGACCTCAGCTCGTGCAGCCCAGGCTGGTTTTGGAGAGCCCCATGAGGTTGGGTTGATGGCCATGGGGGAGACCAACCCCTGGAGCAGCCGTTCTTCCCTGATATGTGCACAGCCACCTCTTCCCCCTCTCCCCAAACCACTGCCCACCACGAAGGAGGCGATGGGGGAGCATCGCTCTGGTGCCAATGAGTAAGATGCTGTGGTTCCCCTCTGGTTTTGTGGGGCCCAGTTCCATGGCTTGTGATGCTGCGATAGGTCCCGGGACTCACCGCTGCGGTCACTGCTCAAGAAATAACTGCAGTGGTGACGGGCAGAGGGATTGCAGCGGGTGGTGGAGTGAGGAGAACCAGGGAACTGCTACCACGGGGGAGCAAAAAGGTAACTGGGACTGGGGCACGAGCAAAGGAAGGAGCATGATAGAGGGGGATGAGGTGGGGTGATGGTGCAGGACTGTCACCAACGTCATTGGTGCTTATGCAAAATGAGGTGCTTGCAGGAAAGGGGGGAGGCTGGGAAGGATGGGTGGATGCGTGGAGAAATGAGGAGGAAATCTGAAGAAAGGGATGAGCAGAGCAGGATGCAGTGTCTGTGTGGTCACCTACAAGGCACATCTCCCTGGGCTGGAACGGGCTTGCCAAAGGAGCCAACAGTTGACTCGATGCTGCCAGGAGCATCCAGCGAGGGGGAACCAACATCCCGTTTTGGTTTAAGGAAGGAACCAAAGGCTGCTAGACTCACTTCTTCTGGGAGGTAGTTAATGCAAACATCCCCCAGCATGGCAGCCAGGCCGCTGCCTCCTTCTGCAGGCGGTTGGATTCACCCTCCAGAAGAGACACTCCGGGTCACAGATGGCCCTGCTGCCACCTGAGCACACAAGGAGAGGCAGATGTTTGCCATCAGCTCAGGAATGAGAGCCCATTTCCAGCTCCAAGAACAACATTAACTGTAAAGCTATCTTGGCTCTTACTGGATTAAAGCAACAAGTGAAGAATTTGCATGGGCATGGCCTTCGCAGAAGGAATGACGCCGATACCTCCGCTCTCCTGGGCACAAATACCCTCATTCCAAATACCCTAATCCAGCTGTCACATTTCTCATGCTAACCATTAAATAGGAAAATGCCTTCACAGCTTACAAGAACTTCGCTTGTCGCCAACATCTGCTCCCAAAAATACGACTGCCGAAGTTTCCAGGAAACTCTCTCAGCCTTTTTTGTCCTGTTTACCAAATGTTGTAACTCAGTGCCAGTGGCACATTTTAGGTGAGTGTCTCAGGAGATTAAAGGCCTGGTTTTAACCACACAAATGGACTAACAAGGTTGGGTTGAAGAGATGTTCAGGCATGAAAGGATTTTGTTCTGTTGGTTTTCAGACATGGATACGCAGGTACTAAACCACAACAAACTGTTGCTTGGGCTCTCTCAACTCAAAAGGCCACCAGGTTGACAGAGTGTGATTGCAAATCTGGTTCCTGGCCAAGCTGGCCATCAGAACCTTCCAGATCATCTCCAGATGTTACCCTAGGTAACATCAGCTGGTCGTGGCTGCAGAGATGGGCTCACAGGAGGTGGTTGCAATTCTGTTTCTCAGCCAATCAGCTGCTTTCAGTTAAGCTCCAGGAGACGTTACCTTGGTTGGCATCAGCTGTTTGTGGCTGCAGAGATGTTTTACGGGAACCAGGAGCTCTGTGCGGCTGTGCCCATGTGGAAGTGAGGGCCCTGCTGCAGTTTCATGCAGGTGGAACCAAAAACAACGGGAGGCACCAACACCGAAAGTCCTGTCTTGGTTTCAATAGTGAACCACATGGTTTTGTTGTATTGTTTTTGTTCTCGGCCCAAAAATTGCTCTGATCTGGTTATTTCCCCCGAAACCGCTGCAAATCAGCGCCCAGCCAGTTGGAGCAGGGCTCCTCGCCCAATATTCCGCTTTTCCCTTTTATGGTCATAATCTGGTCTCTCCAAAGATAAAAAAAGGTAAGTCCGAACCACACGAAGATGCGGTCGGTTGGTTCCACGTGACAGGTTGTCCTGTGACCTGCTCCCGTCAACCCACCACAGGGCCAGAAAAGGGGAAAAAACTGCTCGGGCTGAAGGTGACAGAGCTTGTGGGCTCAAAAAAGCAGAGTTCCCAGCAGGCATCAGTGGCTGTGCTGTCAGATACCTGGACCACCCTTGTTAATGGAAACCAACTAATTGGGGCCCAGGAAAACAGCACTGGGTACCATGACTGAGACTGGTTGTGGTTCTGGGAAGATTTCTAAGGCTTGACCTTGAGTTGGACCCTTGTTGCTCTTGCGGTTCAACTGATATGGAAGATTAAATCCCACCACCAAGTGCCAACACAAACTTGCCCAGAACTGAAGATGTTTGAATCTTCAGGTGTTTTTTATGAGCTCTTCCTGGCTCTCAGCCAAGTAATTACACATCAGTCTTTGCTCACCTCACCCTGCACTCAACAGGAGACAAATAAGGCAGATAACTAAGGAGTCATAAAGGAAACAGCTTTCCTGCTCTGTCCTTGAGTAGCCTTCATGGGAAGCCTTTAGGGAGCACTAGATTTTGTTCTCACCAGAGGCAGAATTTGCAATTATGGGGTCTTTTCTGTTGGGATGAGCTAGAGGAAGCAGTTGTGAAGGATCAGGGCCCCAACCCTGGTCTCTGACCTGTGCAGCTCCACCAGATCCCAATATGGGTGCATCTCCATCCACCCACCGGTACTCTTCGTCCAGCTGCATCCTCTTGCCCTTCAAAAAATGCAGAATATTTCACAAGCAGAATCTCTCATCTTAATTTCTGACTCCCTTAATTCCAATCTCAGACAGAAAAAGAAACAAATTCCTGGAAGAGGAAAAGCACCCTTAGAGCAACATTTGGCTGCCGTCTCCGCCAATCCTCAGTCTGGGGCAGCCCTGTAAGACAAATAAATAAACTCCCAAGGAACATGTTTATTCCCAGCACCCCAATGTATTTCCTCATACTGATCAGGTTTAACACTCCTCTCCTGGCATGAGTGCATTCAAGTATTTGGTTAGAAGGCGGATTCCTCTGCCAAGAGGGAATAAAAAAGATGTCATTGCTTACAGAGGATTTAACGAGTTGTGCCAGGTCCAGGCTGAGCCTTGAGCACAGTAACCTACGTAGTAACCTAAAAGCACAGTAACCAAGGTAGGAAATCTGGTATTACTGAGCAGGGCAACAGCCTCTGAGTTTCATCAGTCCTAGGGCAGCACAGTCACCCCAAAGCTGCACAGAAGATCTCATTTCTCTCATGTGCTGCTTCTGACAGCCCCATCATGTAAAATTAGAACATGACAAGTTTCAGGAGCAAATTCTCAAATGTGCTTCAGTTGCAAGAAGCAGAAGAAATTAGTACCATGGGGAAAATTTCCTCCCAGGCTGAAACTCTTGTCTTGACAAATGAAGAGAGAAATGCCCTGCCGAGTCACGGTCTCAGAGAGTGGGGAAGGATCGAGGAGGCCAAACATTCAGTCTCCAAAATTCTTGACTCAGACTTTCATGGCTCTTTATACCAGGAGTGCGACCGCTTGTGCAATTTCTACTTGCTAATTTCTGCAGCACCACTCATTAAAGAGATGCAGCGACAGGAGAGGCAGGAACAGAAGGAGCATTTCTGGGCATCCAAATCAGCCCCAAGACTCGTCTGAAAAGCCTGTGTAATGTCGCTGTATAAATTCATGAGCCGGTTCCTCTGGGGAGCTGGGCTTTAGTGCCAAAAGATATTGCAGAATTACAGCAATCAGAAAACAATAAAGAGCTTGGGAAAACGCTGATGAGAGTAACTGGCGAAATTAGGGTAGTTAGAAAGACAAATGAGAAGGAATAAAATCCAGGTATTAAATAATTGGTGGGAGGCAGGAGGTAGATTAAGAGCTGTTTTCATGGCTTGTACTCCAAGCACAAGGAGCCCATTAGATGAAAGGAATAGATGGGAAATTAAACCCTCCCTCGAAGGGCAGTGCTTTCACTTGGCAGAGGTAATTAGACCTGGGAGCTCACTGCCACGCTGTCACCATCTGAGGAGGTTCCTGAGCAACAAGAATTCCGTGTGCTATCCCATTAACAGTAACAAAAGCAGGACTGAAAGGGCTTTTAGACACCAAGTCTGACCCCGCCCCTCTTGCTATTTTCCTTCAAGCGTCTGGAGGGAAGCAGCAGCTGGACCACAAGGCTGAGGCAAGAAGTCTGATGAAGTCTTGGCATCAGCAAAGAGAGACCTCAACCAGGGACTGCTGACACACACATAAGCCCTCCCTCACAGCCTTGACCTGCTATATCCTGGTTGTATTTCAAATCAACCTCAATATTCATCCCTATGGATGACCTTAACTCCACAGATTTCTGGGAATCCAGTGCTGTGACAGCTCATTAATGTTTAACTCCAGATTGTGGGGTGCTGCTATCAGAGCACAGGAGAGGTGATATTGCCACTGAGCTTTGATAAGAGACACCATATCCTACACTAGGGATTAAATAATCAAGGATTAAATAATCAGGGGTTAAATAACAGCAACACATCGTAACTGATGGAGGTTTATGGCCTGACTTGCACACTCCTTGCCCCATATTAATATAATCTTATAAAACAAATCACATTCAAGAAGCAAAGTGATGGTACCTTATTGCAGAACTGCTTTAACAAGACTGCAGGGAAGCACAGGTGGTTTCTCACTGTTTTATGACGAGCTGTACAATACTTATTAATTCTTTTTCCCTGTAAATCTCCAGCTTCCGGAGTTCTGTCATTACATCAGAATATCTTTGTTCCTTTTTTTGAAAAACAAGAACTGCCAAGACTCTCCGAATGGAGGGACAAGGCACAAAAGGGTACTTTTGCAAAGATTTTAACCCAAGTTTCCTGGGTTCTTCGGGGGCTGACTTGTGGCGTTATGGAACATTTTGATTTTTTGCGTAATTACTGACCTTGGCAAAAGCAGGAAGACACGGTGGCCAGCACGATAAAATAACTGGGATGATTAATCCTGCCTCTTTAATTCAGCCTAATTTTTTAAACTGCTTGACCTCTGGAAGGCAAGAGCTCGAAAGTGAAAATAAAAGACAGGACAAAGGTCACTTATTCGATGCTGGGAGGGGCAGAATGTGCTTGGCTTTCACAAATACTCTCCCAGAAGTTTTATGAATGGCTTGTTAGATTTCTCAGCAACTCCCACGTCCCCAAACAGCCTCCAGCAGCTGGGACTGGTCCAGGTCCACCACACAGGGATCTCAAACTGGAAAAGACAGTTCAGCGGTGTCCCTGTCCCTTCACTGCAAGTTGAAAATGAGATTTCCTCTCCATTTCATTGCAAAACTTCCAGATGAATAAATATCTCTAAGGGAAGAAAGGGACGTCTGCAATCCTCCACTTTCCAGCCTTCCTACCTCTCCAAACGTCAGGAGCTGACATTTGAAGTAGAACAGCCCAAACACTGAGGACATTGACATTCAAAGCTGCATTGCAGATGTCCTTCTCTAAACAGTATTTTTAGTTCAGAAGCATCGACTCTGTCTGCTTCTTCCTCCTTTCCTATAAGTTTAAAAAAACCCTAAAATTCCTGGAATCTCAGGTCCTGCTTCATTTAAGTGACTTGCTAGAAAAAATGTTGAAAAAAAGGCCACAGCTGCTTTGCAAGAGGCCATGAACTATGGTTTTAAAATCCCGTCTTGTTTTGAGTTTCTCTCCTCCCGGTCTCATCAGTTTGCATTAATACTAAAGACCAATTTTCTAGCAGCCACAAGTACCTAGAATTTAGGATCTAATTTTCTTCTCTCTTATTCCCCTCTCTCTAATCAGCAAAATGTTTTCCCCTATGCTAGGAAAAAATGTCACACTCTACATGGCTTCTATCACAGCCTGGCAGGTGTGGGGGACAAAGGATACAGATGAAACAAGGATTTTTGTGTGGGATGATACTTTTTCTTAGCTCACAACACATGGAAAAAACCCACAAGCATCTATAGATGTGCCTGATGATAGTCCCAACATCTGCCCCATCTCCTGGAGGTGCCACCAGGGCTGGCTTGGAGATAGGCTTGTGTGTGGGATGTGCTTGTCTGTCACCTGGGCTGGAGCAGGGCCACCTGACAAAAGCTTTGTCTTCATCTTCTGTGGATTTTTTCTGTTGTTTGGAAGGTTTCAGACAGAAATAGTGTTTCCCCAAATTGAAAAGGGGCTTTAAAATGTCGAATTATCTTATTTCAGAGTGCCTGCAGGGAACAGTTACAAAAGCTGAGGTGCAGCAGGGACACATCCTTCCCCCAAATGGCTTGGGTCAGCAAGTGGAAGCACCAATAAACCAAGGGGAAAAGGAGAAATTTATGGGAATGGGACCCTAAAACTGTCACCCACCTCTGCGTAGCTGTGCTCAGTGAGCAACTATCCAGCAAGGCACTCAAAATCTGTTTGATTTTTAGTTAATTGGCCCTGCTCCTTTCTTGAGCTGCATGAGCATCCTTTGACAGGAAACAGAGATAGTCCTTCCAGTTCCCTTCCCTGATGCTCTTTGGTGGGATTTGGTGTGGTACTTCGCGGGTTTGTTCACTCCTTTCCCGGGACCATCACCCAGGTGAAGCCCCTCAGCAGGAGAGAGGCTGAGCAGAGCCGTTTGCCCTCTTGCAGAGGGCCTTCACGCCTCGGTGGGGCTGTGTTTCCTTTTCTGGGAGGGCAGGGGAGCGGGGCAGAGCCGATGCCAAGAGCACACAAATGGTGTTTATTGCACAACGCCAGGACAACGCCGCTTCCAACCGTCGGGGCTGCGAGAGGCGGCAGCGGCGGCGGGAGGGCAGGACGTGCAAGCCGATGCCTTTCGCGGCCCCCAGGGTCTTTTTATACTTTTAGAGAAGTTGGGCTCATCCTAAGTTCCTCTCCCACAGATTGTTCCTGTTGTTGTTGCTGCTCCGACCCCGCAGATCATGTGGCTCGGTGTGACCTGGACACAGCAGAGCCGGGAGCTCCGGGTGCCTCCCACGCTGAGGGACAGCAGGGACACCGGGGACAGAGGTCCCTGTGGCTCCAGCAGCTTTTGGCTGTTCACCATCCTTCTCACTGCCAGTCCACCCCTTTAGGGAACTTGGTCCCTTTTTAACTTCCTAAAAAAGAAGCACTCCCTGTTCCGCTGCCACCTACCTTGGCAGCTGTGCTAGGGAGCAACTCTGGCTCCAGGATCCCAAAAAGCTGTGCCCGGGCAGAGAGAAGGGGGTTGGGTTTTTTTTGGGAGCATCCCTTAAACACACTTGGCACAAAGGACAGAGTCCTGTGTAAAGGTGAAGCTTTCTCATCCAGCCGCTGGATATCTTTTAGATTTTATCTCCACATCCTGGCTGGGTTCAAATTCCGTGTTGTCTGGATGCAATAAACCGTCATTCAGTTGTGGGACCGGGTTTACTCGAGGGCTCAGCCATGAAACTGAGCTGCAGCCCCGCTTTAATGCTCACCTGAATGCGGCCACTCAGCCAAAATCAATCCCTCTTGGCCCCAGGGATTGCAGGGTGGCAAGGACACAAACTGGGAGCAGAAGAGACAGCACCCATAGAATCACAGAATATCTTGAGTTCAAAGGGACCCACAAGGATCACTGAGTCCAGCGCCTGACTTTGCACAGGACAACCCCAAGAAACACACCATGTGCCTGAGAGCATTGTCCAAACCCATGTCCTTGCTCCCGGGGACATACCCAGAACCAGGCAGGCAGAGAGACATTAAAACCCAGAGCCAGGACAGTCAGGGGCTGTGAAACACGTGATTAAGCAGTCATTGAGCAGTTCCTTGGGGTGGCTCTGTGGCAGCAGTCCCCCATAGTGCTCCGTTTGGAGCTGCTGGGCTCAGATGGGCACTCAGAGGCTTTCTCTGAGGTTGCCATGCTGGTGGACAGAGATGGGTCTCATTCCCCTTGCCTCTTGCCAACTCCCAGGAGCAAGGAGTGGATTTTAGTATTAAAATCTACTTTTCTAAGGGCAAAAACCCCAAAGAGGAAAGCATCCACTTGGCGGTGAAGCATCCACGCAGCCTCTGCAGAGAGGGACCCAAGTCCATGTCCTACAGACACAGGTGCAAACCAACTCACTCCAGGGAATATTTTAAATTATTCGTGCCAGTGACTAGTTTCTGAGTTAACTGTGTTGATTGACAGCACAGTTCCTGCTGTAAACCCTGCCTGGAAGGAGCAAAAGAGCAAACTTGGTTATATAAGAAACAGGATGAAAGTAATAGATGAAAGACTCTGACCGTGCTGTTACATTTATGGCTGGAACACGTGGAGAAGGGCATTGAGGTGTGCCAAAACTGCATCAAGAGGTGGCGGAGGCTTGTTTTTTTCCACCTCCTAGCCCCAAAATGAGCTATAGGAGGTGGTGATGGAGATATTCTTGCACAGTGTGAGCTCCAGCTCTGCTCCTGATGCTGCAGAAGGCAGAAGGCACCAAAAACCCCAGCCAGGATTGTCACTTATCTCACCAGCAGGGTTGTTAAAGCTGTGTGAATTTATGACAGCACAAAGAAATCTTGGAAAGGTCATGAAATCAGAAGTTTCAGGGTTCGAAACAAGAAGCAGGGAGAGCTCCCAGGTCTCTTCACTGAGCCCTCGGGGTTCTCCATCCTCAAACGTGTTCCAAAAGCCCAATGGAGCTGCCTCCCAGGCTGGCAGAGCCCTCCCTTTCCAGGCTTCAGCTCTGCTTTCTCTACCTTTCCCCCAGTAAAACACACTGTGCCCATCTGTTTTTTGCAGGATGTCCAGCCCTTCCAATGGTGAAAGAGCAGCAACGATTTGGGGAAGTGGTTTCCACAGCCCTGAAACTTTCTCTGGAGAGAGGAGCACCCTAAGGCAGAGCACCCGTGGACAACCAGTGAGGCTGGATTCAGCCATGGGAGCTCTGCCTGCAGTGGGATGGAGGAGGAGGGCTTCTCCATTCCCTCTTTTCCACCTTTTGAGGACACAAGATCCACAGGGAGTGCAGCTTCTCCATCCATGTTCCTGCCTTCCCATTTGCTGGGATGCACATCCCTGGCACAGGTGTGAGATCTCACTGGAGAGCATCTCCCATCACACTCCCGGGGCAGGAAGATGGGGCTGGAGCTGGGGAGCAGGCAGCACCCTCTCCACTAATTGGGGTTGACACCTAATTTCAGGCTCCTCCATCACTCAGAGCCGTGGAAAATCCCACCTGCTCATGTTTATATATTGTTTTAATTTTTTTCCTCTAACAACTTAGCATGTGGTTTTCCCAGTGACTCAATACAGGCTCTGAGCAGCTCTGTCAGCAGAGCCAAGCTCATGTTGGACTCTGTTCTCAGTCAATCAGCCCTAATTAATGCTGACTCTAATGGTTCTCGATGGCTGTGGATTCTTCTTCTTCATACAGAATATTTCCACTGTTCACTTTCCAGGCTGTGGTTGTTATTTCTAGCAAAATATTTTTCCCCATGACCCTCATACACTTTTTCCAGAAGGATTTGAAGCTCCTGATTTCAAAGATTGCCTTTGTTTGCTCAAAAGTCACGTTTTCTGGACCATGCTGTTGTATTTATTACAAACAGAAATGCACTTTTTTTCAATGTAACTACTAAGAATAAGCAGCTAAAAAAGAAATCAACACATTGAACAAGTCACTCTGATCTTAGCTCAGTGTTTTAGCAACATTAGGACATTTGCATTTTGTTAAGACACGAGAAAAGTTTGCAGCAGTAAAATGATTCCCAGGCTCCCTATAGGATCCTGAGTACAAACATTCCCACTTTAAATGATCCAGAGGGTTGTTTTGGAGGTGGAATTTAAGAGAACCCACAAAGAGAAATGTTTTCAGCCGCTGGAAGTGCCGAGGAAATATTGGATACAAGCAGAGGGAGCGGTTTGGCTGGGGAAGTGCACAGCACCAGGGAATGTGGGATTCATGGCAGACGTCAAGGAATGCACAATGGGTTGTCCATAAACCTTTATGGTTCATATAAATAGATGAAACACCGCTGGATTTGTTATTGGTGAGCTTAATCTTGTCTTGAGGAGCATTTGGTGTCTGCAGAAGGTTTATGGGTATTGCTGATCAGGGGGTGGATGATTTAAGATAACCTGGAGCAGGGATTAGTATTTAATTCATGGAATCACAGAACCCCAGAATGGTTTGGGTGGGAAGGGACCTTAAAGCTCATCACATTCCACCCCATGCCATGGGCAGGGACACCTTCCTGATTGATGCTGTGCTGGATCCGTGACCCCACCACAGAGCAGGGCAGGTCCCAGGGCAGGACCGACAGACAGGTCGTGATGGTGCAAAACCACCATGGCTGGGGGAGCAGCACAATATTCCACAATGTGGCCTTCCTGTACCTGAAAGGACCCCACAAGAGACACGGAGAGAGACTATTTACAAGTGCCTGGAATGACAGGAGAGTGGGGAATGGCTTCAAACTGCCAGAGGGCAGGGTTAGATGGAATACTGGGAAGAAATTCTTCCCTGAGAGGGTGGTGAGGCCCTGGCACAGGTTGCCCAGAGAAGCTGTGGCTGCCCCATCCCTGG
>JAWMRA010000020.1:18619886-18664051 GCA_035584735.1 Pseudotriccus pelzelni
TCAGGTGCTGGTGGGGGCCTGAGGAGCTTCTCCAGAAGTGGTGGCCAATGCCAGTGATGATGATTTCATTTGTGTACCTGAGCAGTGGCCACTTGACCTTAACAAACATAGAATCAAAGAGTGGTTTGGTTTGGGACTTTAAAGATCATCTAGTTCCAAACCCGCTGCCATGGGCAGAGACACCTTACACTAGACCAGGTTGCTCCAGGTCCCATCCCACCCGGCTTTGAACACTTCCAGAGATGCTGATCCTGGCATCCCATCCTGGACGCTAATTCTGCCAATCCAATGCCAATTCCTTATCACCCAAACCTTTGTGGGGACATGGAGCCACCCAGGACTTCAGTCACAGCTGGGCAGTGTGGGTTGGGTCCCAGCACCACATTCACCATGGGGATGCCCATGAGGTCCTTGGTGGAGTCTCCCCCACAAGACTGTTCACACAGAGCTGCCCAACTCAAGCCCCAGAACTTGCAGCGTCTCTGCTGGCCATTACCACATGGACATCACCCCAGACCGTATCACAGATTATCCAAGCCTGCCCTGATCCCACTGGACAGACGGACAGTACGGTGGCTCCACACCGCGCCAGCCGCCCTTCCCCTTGCCCTCTCCTGCACACTTCCCAGCCCAACCAGAGTGTGTGCTCATCTTCAAAGCACAGGGCTCAGGATTTATAAATAAAAGAAATAAATAAGGTCCTTTTATGTTCAAATTTAGCCCCGGGCAGACAATGTGTCCGCGCAGTGAAAGACTCGGTTTCCTGTCTGTTTGTTGAGGCTCCTTAAAAAGCTTCCTCTGTATAACAAACCCGGCCGGAGGGCGGAAAGGGTAAGGACCGAGCTGAAATGTGTATTGTGGGATTGCACAACATCCCTGGCCACCGGCAGCCCGCGGGGTTTGTAATCCGGGGGGATTTGGGAGGCTGGGGGTGAGGTGTCCCACCTACCCCGGCAGGTTTAAGATCCCCAGCAAGCACCACTCTGGGACCGCACCGGGGAGGCCGCGCTCTGTCCCAGAATAGTTCTTCGGATCCACAAATGAGTCATTTGATTTCTTGACCAAAAATATCTCCCTTCTCAACACATGGGTCTGAAAGGAAAAGCCGGATGCCGACTGTGCCGGGTGCCTTTCGGTGATGCTGCGCCCAGTGCCAGTGGATCCGCAGCCTGAAGGATGTCTGGGAGGCTGATCCCAGCTGGGAGTGTGGGAAGAGCCAAGCCAGCGCTGAGAATGATGATGCAGCGTTGTTCTTGTGGTATTTCTGGCCCAGTCAGAAGTGGGAAGTATCAGAAATCTCTCTCATGAGGCACAGCTTGGCCTTGTGAGATTTCCAGCTATTTTGCAAACCCCCTGAGGCCTGGATTTATCTCTGACCTGCTTTTCTCTCTCTTTTAATTGTTTATCCTTGTAAAGCATCCTTTTTTTCCCTAACGGGATGGTCAACTCTGACTCCCACCCCGCTGCAGGTACAAGAACAGGGCCGAAGTCCAGGAGCTAATGTCCCATCCCACCCTGTAACCTTCTGCAGCAAAAAGTGGTGATAAACAAGGAGTCCAGTAGCATCAATAACAGCAGGAAAAAGGAAATATTTATCTCTCATTCACTGGAGTACTCAATATGTCAAAAAAAAACAAAAAACAACCTCCTCCCCTGCCCTGCAGCTTCTCTGACACAGCATTTATTGAATAAGCAAAGCATGGGATGTAAGAGAAGCGCCTTCATTTAGGACTGACTCTATTAAATGTGTCTCTCTCCCCATGGATGGGTCCTGATGTTCCCAAGCTCGTCTCCTGCACCCATGACTGGCAAGTTGGGGCTTCAGGGACGTGGGACACAGCCACCCACAGAATTCCAGGGTCAGACCAAGGGAATCCACTCCCCCAGCATGGCAGCTGGAACACCAGCTGCCTTCCATCAAAGCACTTTTATTTCCTTCAGGTCCAAAGTTTGAACACTTGGACAAAATACACCTTTGGGAATTCTGTTGGGGAATTCTGTTTGTTCCAAACGCCGTACAACCTGCCCTCGAACACTTCCAGGGATGGGGCAAACTGCCTGGAAAGAGCAAGTATGGTCACAGAATCACAGACTCATGGATTCATTTAGGTCAGAAAAGCTCTCTAAGATCATCAAGTCCAACTGTTTAAGCAGCACTGCCAAGGCCACCACTAACAGAGGTGATGAAGGGGAGGTCAAAGAACGTGCGCAAACCCATTACTAAACCAGTGAATCCACCCATGAGGAAAAGAGGGTTGACAGCTCTCAGGGCTTTTCCCCCTTCAAGATCATGCTGCCAGCCCTCAGGGATGAAGCAAAGGGGGGGTTTAGGTTGAGCTGGGCTCCGACAGGAAAGCAGCTCACGCCTGACTTCTCTCTCACCGAGATGTAAATGAGCCCTGAGGCCACTGGCCCTGCACCCACCCCGTCACCATCAGACACCAGGTTTCATCGAGTCACTTTTTCTGCCAGAATTTCTGGCAGGAAATTCTGATTTTTAAAGCAGGGGCACTCCCCAAGCTCAGAGTCCCGCGGCAGGAAATCAGAGAGCTGGGATCTCAGTAAGAGCAGCACGATGCAGATAAATTCATTCCCAGCAGAGGCCAGAGTCCAAATTCAGACCCCAGGCTCATTTCGTCAGAGGGGATGGATTTCATCCCAGGAGTGTGGCTTATCCCAGCAGAAAAAGTCCTCCTTGACTATTTAGGGAGCTTCAGTTGAGTAAAGCAAATATTTATTTAGTGAATTTTGTTTTTCTGTCCACGTGGGTTTTGTGTCCTGGAGCTCATTAGTTTAACTTTTTTTTTTCCTATTTGCTTTTCAAAATCTGGTGTTAAGCCAGAGTTCCTCTTAAAGTCCAGACTGAGGAAAAGGCTGTAACACAAGCACACAATAAATAGCTGCAAAATAAGAGGAGTTACAGGACAGGGAGGCATTTTTTCAGCTTGTTTCAGTGAAACTCTGCTTTTTGTCAGCATAGAAAACTGAGAGCAGCTCTTGGGATTGGGGAAAAGGAGCTGGGGAATTTTTTTTATTTTTTTTTTTGTGTTGCTTAAGCACTTGATTTTGTAGACAGTGGGGCTATTCTGCAGCCAGATGAAATAGTCGCACCTGCAGACTCAAAAGCTGAAGCATGTGACGGAAGGATCCTGGTTGTGGGGAGAACTGGGTCTGTCCCAAATCCCAGCCTGAGAAAAGCTGCTTGAGTGTACAGAGCAGTGGCTCTGACTCTGCCAAACTCCACTTCTGGCCAAAAAAATAATAATATATGGCTAAAATGGCAGAAAAGTAAGGAGTAGGAGAGATATGATCAACCCACAAATATTCCTTATCTCAAGAAAAAACAGAGGTGTGCTAAAGTCAGCTCAGATTGGGGTTACAGGTCTACGGGTCACCAGGGATTCCCGGAAAGCTGGAATTACCACATCATGCCCAACGGACAGCTCAGGCTGGATGTGAACCTTTACAGCATGACAATAAAAGAGAAAGGAAACGTTACAATTCATTCCCAACCACCTATTTTAAGATCTGGCCCTGCCCTGAAATCAGATCACGTTTTTGGCAAGACCTCAGCGTCCATCAGTGGCGGCCACACAAATCAAGAGTAAATTATTAAATTCCCTGGGCTCATTTCCAGCTTTACCTCCACCGATGGCCTTCAGGTGATGATAAGAAACACGAGGGCTCAAGGACTGGATCGTGAAGAACCAGCTCCTCCCAGGTAGCTCCTGGTTATTTGGAGACAAATGAAATCACCATGATGCAAGGTGAGAACCAGCATGAGCAGCCCTGGGTGATTCAGCCGTCAGCAAATAAAACATGGGCAGGCAAGGTGTGTGTTGGTCCTGCATCTGAGGCTGAGGCTGCTGTGCAAAAATGTTCCATAGGCTGCAGGCTTTTTATCCTTTTTCACTTCTGAAATAGGCTGCTGAAAACTATATTGGTTTCATAAAAATTAGGGTGAGTTCCCCAGTGCTAAAATATTTAAACTACTCAAGATGAGGCTGCCCCAACCCTGGAAGTGCTCAAGGCCAGGCTGGATGGGGCTTAGAGCAACCTGGTGGAAGGTGTCTCTGCCCATGGCAGGGGGGTTGGAACTAAATGACCTTTATGGTCCTTTCCAATCCAAACGATTTTGTGAAGAGCCAAAATTAGGAGGAAGAACCAGAAAAGACATGGTGGCCTGTGCAGCAATGAACAGAGTGACCCCTTGTCCTCCAGCAGCTCTAAAAAATGCTGTCACTTCACTAGTAATATGGAAAACCAAGGCAAAACCAGGGCCAGGTTTTGAATTCATTCTCCTGCTTTCACGTCAAGACTTCTGTATTGAAAGGCAGTTTCAAACTCACAGCAGTAAGAGCTCCAGGTCAGGATAGAATAGTTTGGGATGGAAGGGACCTTTAAATGTCATCCAGTCCAAACTAGATGGCCCAAATGGCTATGTAAATGTGGTGGGTGCTTACAAACCAGCCCAGACAAACACCTGAATCTGTTACTCAAAATCCTCCCTGGTACTCAAAACCCTCCTGCAGTGACATCTCTCGGCTTCATGACTCATCCTCAGGGTGGGAAGAAGCTTCACCCGGAAAGCCTGATGGGAGAAGATTAAGAAGTTGTCCTTTTTCTGAACACCCCAAATCATTGCTTTCTTTGAAAACCCATTTCCCCTGAGCTATTACTACTATGTATTTCATCAGAGGACAGAGTCTTCAGCCAGAAAGGCTGCAGAGACAGGGAAAGGGGACTCCAGGGGGTCACTGTCCCAAGGGTTCACAGTGATCCTGCTCCACTCCAGTCCATGGTTCAGCAGGGGCTCAATGTTTCTGCTGAGAGAGCTGCACACCATGACTTTGACTGACATGGCAAACTTGTAAAACCCCTTGGTTTCTCACAACCCACAGCAAGGTTAAAATTACACCAGAATTTCCAGACTCTTGTCAAGACTGAGAGTTTCCCACATCCACCCCGAGGGCAGAGCCATACAAGCTGGGGACAACAGGTTTGTTTTCCTCACTGTGCTTGGCCTGATGTTGGTCTTCTGCCTCATTCCAGCCCCACAAAAGGAGTCTCAGTGCTGTCTCTTGCTGTGGTCAGGAAAGAGGAACCAAGGCAGCATTGTGCACCAGAGATGCTCTCAGATTCATCAGGAGGAACTCAGGAGACTCTCCCTCTTCCAGCAGTGCCACATCTTGCCCAGTGTCTCCTCTCCCTTCCCTTCTCCACATAGCCCAGCTCCTGGCCACCACTTCATAGGGACTGGTGACCACAGCCATGACAGGGTTAAGGGCATTAAACACGTCCATTGAGAAAAGCTGTGCTGGCGATTGCAACCCACCAGATTACAGGCACAACATGTGGTCCAGGCTTCTCTCAGCTACCAGTTTTTGGGTTCAGTTCAGCCACACTTGCTCCTTCCTCCCCCAGGGATCTATTGAGTGCTGTTTGTGCAGGCCCAGGGCTGGGTGGACACTTGGCAGCCCGTGGCATGGCAGATGTTCACCTTACTCTCTTGGCTTCCTTTGCTGTGTCAGCAATGAATTTTTCTCCAGCCACCATCATCTCCCATTTCTGCCACCTTTTCTATCTCATGTTTGGTGGTGAACACCACAGACCACCTTCCCCGCCTTCCCCACCACAAGACTCCTTCCTCCAGGCTCTCCTTACCCTTGCTGGTGACACCACAAGGAAACATTTTCTGCTGCTTTTTCCTTTCTTGCCTTAAGTGCAATCAAGTGGTCCCTTCTCTTCTCCACCTGAAAGCGCCTTGGCCCTGAAAACAGAGCTGAGAGGCTCTTTCAATCTCTCCATGGAGAGGGTCACCTCTAGACTTCAGCATCTCCCCAGGGAGGTTGCAGTGGTTGTGAGCATTTAGGAACAAACACAAAAAAAACCCCAGAGCAAGAACTTGGGTAGGAACAGCAAAGTAAACTGCCAAATTCTAAATATTTGGGATTTTTATGAAAGAGTTGTCCAGACCCTCCTCCAAAGTAAAACCAGTCTATCTTTTCCAGGCCAGAGGTGTAAAATCATTCCTCAAAATGATGTCTCTTCCTGTTTTCCATCTGTGATCACTGGGAAGACCAACCCACAGACACAACCTGCCTTTTGTGCCCTGCAAGTGTGTCCATTAGCCAGATTTATCTTGAGGAGAAGTGGTTACTTCTCAAGAGAAATACAGAACAGAAAGATACAGACAAGGGAATCACTTGTTTCGAACCACCGTGCTGCTTCCACATACCTCAGACCTCCCCTGAAGCCCATCAGAAGAAGAACCAGAAACCAGAGAGTGCTGGAAATTGATATTATTGAAACCCACAGTTTACTTGCTCCAAAATTAAAAATCGGGTTGTCATTTTGGGGCTTTCAGCAACCTGATTTAGTGGAAGGTGTCCCTGCCCATGGCAGTGGGGTTGGAATGAGGCGATCTCTCAGGTCCCTTCCAAACCAAGCCATTCCAGGACTCTGTGATCTGTGGTTCTCTGTAAAACACCCAGCACCAGTAAGAAAACTTTACATAACCCATGTGAATCATACCCTCAGCAAAAGCTGGGGTGACTCCTCTGAACACCAGCTACTCTCACACATTATGGGGAAAAATGGAGGAAAAGGAATGTTTCTCCACATTAGAGTGGGGGGGTTTTTTAATTATCACACAGCAAAGATCTAATTGTGGAATGGCCTGAAATGCCCTTTTGCTTCTTCCTGTTTTCATGACCATTTTAGGACTGAGTTGAAGTTCTTCCATGTCACTCTAACGAGGAGCAGCAAAGGCCCAGATTACCTGGTGTCTGGGTGAGTTGTGACTCCCACAAAAAGCTCCAACTGATTTCTAAGGCTCCAGGCACCTCGATGCATCAGAGTGTTTGCGTTATTGCAGACAAATCACCTGCAATAAAAATATATGCTCAGAGGAAGACACAGCCCCTAAGGACATGCAAACTTCGGGGGGAAGGGAGGGGATTTCATCCTGGAATTGGTTTCACATACTTGATCTCATAATAAACACAAAGTTCTGAACAAGTATTGCCGTGTTTCTTCTTGTCCCTGTGTTATTTTCGCAGTTGTGGCAGGGTGGAGCCTGTTTTCATTACCTGGTATCTGGACTTGCAGGAGGAAGAGGTCATCTGTCAAAAATGGGTTCAGAAGAGCAAGTGGCTGTCACACTTGCTCGAGCTTGGGATCTCCTTTCCTCTGCGTGAGGCCTTTTTACAGACACGTCCAGCTTGAGGAAATCCTGCAACTTCAGCCTCCTCACCCTCAGCACTTCCCACCGCCTCCTCTTCCTTTTTTCAGCCAGCCGCAAAGGAGCTGAGATGTCCAGAGCTGATGAGGTGCCTTTGGAACATCCCTCCTGTTGCCTGCACAGGTCTGAATTTGTGAGACCTTGGTCTGAAACATGAACCACATTCCAGCAGACACGTAGGGTGACCACCCAAAGCAAGTATGAATTGAAGGTGCCGCGTAAGACCAGTTAGAGCACTGAGAAGTCACACCACGGTGCAAGTCCCTCGAGATCCACCAAAATCAACTCTGGGTGGGTTGTCCTGCCAGGTTTCCATCACAAAGCATCACCCTTGGTTATCAGAGTATCCAAATGGAGTACAAACCCCTTCGGAGAAGGAAGTATGAGCCCCCATGCAGCTCTCCTGCCTTTCTGAAGGCAAGGAGGAGATGTCCTGCCAGCAGTGACCATGCCAAGGAGGCCGCTTCCCATGTTACAACATCCTGGCAGGAAGAGCCCAGAGATGCTCTCCGTGGACAGGCTGCTGTGCTGAAATGGGGCATTGAGCAATCAAACCAGTTGGAACCCCTGGTGTCTAGAAATAAAAAGTGACTGTTTGTTTTCTAACGCCTCTATAGGGGCCGGTGGGGGCCCACGCCAGGCGGCGGCAGGTTGGAGGAAGCAGCTGTAGCTGGTTGGTGTTGTATTCCCGAGCAGTTCAACTGTGAGCTGGGACCTGTGACTGGGCTGTGGTTGTCCCTCTGTGCAGAGCACTTGGCCTTTGGGCTGCATGGAGGTGCCTGCAGAGTTTTTCTTCTTTGTCCAGGATGAATTGGGGGAAATACCAGAAGTTTTAGCTGGACCAAAACTCCCCTTCCTTCTCCGCAGTCCAGCAAACCTGTTCCCCACACAGATTTGTCACTAGGTAACTCCTCTCGCTGTGTTTCAGGTGTGTGCAAGGGATGGGTGCACACTAGCTGTCCTCATGGACACTGACTTCTTCTCCTGAAGCCACATGCAGCGGTGCTTTCGGCACTTGGAAAGGGGCATATCCTGGGAAACTACAAAGGCATGTTCTGAACAAGACTGGTAATGCTGCAGGATATAGTCAGGCTCATTTTCTCCCAAAGAAAATGCTTCCCAGTGGCACAACTGACTTCTTGTCATGACAAATCTCAGGAGTAACTTTGACTTTGAACCCAAATAACATCCCCGAGCCAGTGAGCAAAACATCAGGGGTGGCTACAGCATTTATAATGTCCTTTGCAGCACCCAAAAATCAAAGTCTCCACCATGGAATAGATGCCTTTGTGTTGGAAGACTTTAGAGAAGGGTCTTCCCACATTATCTGCCCTGATTCGACCTTTCTCTACTGGCTGATAGGATGACTGGATGAGCACATTGCTCCTTCCCAGACATGCTTGAGGAGAACAATGTATCTCCTGCAAGTTAAGGTCAGTCTTCCTTCATGGAAACCGAGCTCTGCTTTCCTTCCCATAGAAAACCTTCTGCTCCTGAAAACAGGAGTCCATTAGCCTGGGCATCTCCCAGAAAGTACCTTCCCATGCCTGCAGGGATTGCAGCCCTCTCCAGAGGAGCAGCAGGTCCTGGCACCTGGATTGGCCTTGCTGGGAAGCCAGGAAATATCTCCACATCAGGCAGGACTTTGATGGCATTGCTGCTGCGACTCAAACACGCGCTCAGGGTGTAGGAATCCACCAAAATAGCGCTTTAGGGACAGCAGCCTCTGAGCTTCTCATTCATGCTGCCACAAGGCTGCTACAGCAGTGAGGATCATTCAGCAGAGGGGATGCAGCCTGTGCCACAGATGCTGTATGCAGTGGGTACATCATTCACAGTGTCTGGGATTCCCAAAGATTTGGGTCACTGCTGGGACTTGCCAGCGGACAAGCCATTGACGAAGAAGAGCCGACAGCAGGCATTGAGGTTTCACTTCAGTGAGGCAATAGAGAAGAACTCAAATGAACAGAAACCAACGAAAGTATTTGAGTCACCGGTCACCCAAAACCACTAAGCCAGGGCACAGCTGCACCAGCAGCTCACCGGAGCTGCCCAAGGCCAGGCACGGAGCAGGGATGGGTGCCCGGGATGCAGGTGCTGCCTCTGGGCTGGGACACTTCCAGACCCCAGCAGCTTCCCAGATGGGGTGATGGGGATGGCAGTGTCCTGCCTGCCAGGCCAAGAGGCTTGCAGGAAAAGTGAGAGAAGTGCAGAAATTCATCCTGGAACTTTACAGAGGTCACCTTGAGTCTGGGCCAGACCATCCCTGTGTGCAAGGAATGCTGTTACCTCAGAACCAGCTCCAGACTGCTGGAGGATCAGCCTCAGAGGCTTCCCTCATGATGGATTTCAGGATGGGGAAATCCGGCTTGGGACAGGCATTAAGCCCAAACCCAGTACAGCTGCAAGTCCGACCTGAGCACTGAGCAAAAAGAGACCCCTACCCACAGTCATGTGCCCACTGCATTATCCCTCGAGTCCCACCTCTGCCACACAATGCTGTCCACTGTTTCCTTCCCAGTCCCTCCACACCCACCAAGTATCTTTTGGACACGTCTTGGAAGCTGTTTCGCATAGGAACTAAATTGTTGGTTTAAGGTCCCAAACCAAGCTCTGGGCTCTGAGACATGATGACAACACGTAAAATAACCAGTGTAACAAAAGGTACCTCCACTCCCCACGGCTCTTCCGTGGCCTTGGGGTGGAAATTGAAAAAGCCCTGAACACAAAGCAGGTGGCTCCAGGCGAGCACAAGATGGTGGTTTCTGAGAAAGGACTCGGCCCAGCACATCTGGGGAAACCACAGGTGGTGTTTCTGGTGTCACAGCCTCCAGCCCATCACGTGTTTCACAAGTGGGCACGTGTTGTTCCAGCACAGACCGCAGTGGATGCCTTGCTCCCACCTCCCCCCATCAGGTACCTCACCCTTGGGGGGGAGAGTCTTCCTCATGCTCCACCAAGGGGTGGATCAGGATTAAACCCCACAGGGGTCACTGTGATGGTCCTCAGGAGGAGCAGAGAAAGGCTGGAGTGAGTGCTGATGGTGCACCTACAAGGTGCCATCCCCACCTCTGTAACCAAGCATCCCACAGGAGCTTACAGGAGTTGGGAGCTCCATTTCACTTGGGATCCTGGTGCATCCTCAAAAATCATGGTCTTCAGCCATCTCCACTCACAAGCACCAAATCCGGGTTCTGTAATGCCTGCACAGGGGCACAGGCAGGACCACAAGCATCTCACCAACATGGTTGCAGCACAGATGCAGTGACTCCCTTAATCCTAATGTTTGATCACAAAGTTCAAGCTGCTTCTCCCATTCCAGGGCACTTTCTGGGTGCTGTAAGTTGTGTGTTGTCCACTGCAACTACAGCTCTTTGGGACAGAGGCTATAACTGCAGGGGGCTCAGCTTCAAGTCCCACAAGATCTGAACACTTGATATTTTAGGGAGGCTTCACTGGGAAGGCTGAGTTGCTCAGCCCAAAACAGCAGCAGACTGAAGAGCCTCTTGGCAGCCATGAGTTGTGGGCAACTCACCTCAGGTCAGGGTCCTCACATCATGACTGTGCCGAGAGCACACACATGCTTGGGAAGGGCTCTGTCCTTCACACAGAGAGGCAGATCAGCAGGAAAGTGCTTCTCTGCTTTGATACCCAAGTAGAGAAGCCAGTTTTGCATCGACATCCTCAGCATCTTCTAAGGGGAGTCAGCCTCTGGCTGCCTAAACCTCCAGAGATCCCCCTCAGAAGTGCCTGCATCCCTGGTACCTTACATACCAGGATCACCCCACAAAGACCAGTTCTTCCCTGCCTGTGCCCCTTGGCCCCAGCCAGAGTCTGCTGTGCGGAAGGAAATATCCATCACCAGGGCAAGGAGACAGTTCAAACATGGTCTTCACCCTTCCAGAACCTCTTGAGGTGTTGTACCAAGCACAGGCTTGAAGTAAAGGCAGGTGAGGGTGCAGATGCTCAGCTGCCCCTGCTGCAACATTGACCTTGTTTGACCAAGGTAGATGCTCCCTTTTCACCCTTGGTGGTTCCCAAACACCACCCACCCCCACTAGACCAGGGCCCAGGAGAAATCTGGATGGAGAAGTATCCTGGTTTCCACTGAGAAAATTTTCTTCTTAGTAGGGATGAGCAATTGTAGCAATTGTATTGTGCATCAGTTGTTTTTCTTGGCTTTTATTCCTTTTTATAAGTATCAGTATCCTTTTTTTTTTTAGTTAGAATCACAGAACGGTTTGGGTGAGAAGGGACCTTAAAACTCATCTTGTTCTACCCCCCATCCATGGGCAGGGACAACTTCCACTGTCCCAGGTTGCTCCAAACCCCCTCCAACCTGGACAGTTCCAGGGATGGGGAAGCCACAGCTTCTCTGGGAAACCTGTGCCATGGTCTTTCCTCTCCCATTCTCCCCCCCTTCCCCCCCGGAAGAATTTCTTCTTTAATTAAAGAATTTCTTCCTAAAATCATTAAACTGTTCTTATCTCAAGGCATTAAGTTTACCTTTCCTTTCCAGTTCTTCTCCCCTCTGAAGGGGTAACAGAGAATGAGCAAGATGATAAGGGGGGAAATGCTCCCAACTCCCATGGGAGAAGGAAAAGAGGAAGCCCCTGAGCAGAACCATAAATAACTGCCCCCATCCCATCCCATGACCTGGAAGCATCACAGCCCAGTGCACAGAGCTAAGAACACCCAGGTCAGTGCTGTGGCAGATGATCAGGGACATACGTTCATCCTTCCTGGGATGAAGGATCTGCAAGCGATATCCTTTCCTTCCCTCCATTGCATTACAGCACTTTGATTCTTTTCTTTCCTGCCAGAAGATGAATCCAGAAGTTATGGAGCAGGAAGAAGCTGATAGAGGCTTAACACAGACCCTACCACAGGTAAGACCAAATTATGAGCAAGTCAGAGACACCACACCCTCCCCACTCATTGCACCCAAAAACCACTTTGCGAGAGAAATACAAAACATAGCACTTTAATTGCAGGGAAATTAAACAAAAAAAATTACAAAACAATGAATGAACCTCAGGCATAAAATAAATAGGCAGCTTGGTGGCACGCCCACATGTGCAGGCCTGGTTTGTAAGGCACCAGCCCCACAGCCCAGCAGGTCCCCAGTGCCGGGGGCACACACAGAGCATGTTAACAAGGATTTACACATGGATGACGCTGCCTGGTCACGCTTGGGAGAGACCAACACGTGTGTTTGGGAGGGTGAAGCCAAACTATTCACACTACGCTGCGATCTTTAAAATTAAAAAGATTTATTTATATTTATATAAACTCTGTCTCTGGTTAGGAAAAAATTAAGATTCCTATAGTTCTTATATTCAACATTTACATATAGAATCTCTGCAATAGTTTCCAAATTTCAATATAATTTGGGATGAAAGATAAACCTCATAGCAAAAATAAATCTCATAGCAAAAATAAAGAGGAATTTCAGAAACTCTTCTTGGAAGGGACACCCTGTCTTCCATCAGCAGGACTCTTTGGAGGGGGAAAACTGATTCCTAGAAATAATTTCCTAAATTTGAGCATTTTAAGGCTTTTCCAAGATTCACCTCCTACCAAATTACTATTCTTAGCAAGGTCTGAGTTGCAGGGGGGCAGGTCGTTACAGCTGTTGATTTTTAGTTTTGCTTGACTGGCCATTAACAAAGGCAACACAAACAAAGCCAGCCCTGACCTTCCTGCACAGCTTAGACACTCCCTCCTCCCCCATCCATGAGCTATAAACAGTCCTGGGACTACAACAAATCATTTTTATCATAAATTGTTTGCACAATGGACACTGAGCCCCCAACCTACTTGCTCACAGCAATTTTTACTACTGGACTTATACTGACGCTGGACTGGAAACAGCAAGGAACAAAACCCAACTTATCCAAACAGGGATTTTAGGCACTCGTGGGACCAGTTTGGGTCTAGATCAACCCAAACCACCACGCCCTGAGTGCGGAGGAGGAGGCTCAGACAGCAATCTGTTGGTTCTCTCGGAAGAGCGGCCGCTGGTGTGTCGTGCAGATGTCCTGGAAGATCCTGTACACCTGGTCATGCTGGGACTCATCAGCCATGGGGAGCATGGGGTTGCTGATGCAGGTCTTCCCAGCATCCTCCACCACCTGCTTGACATACAACTGCTCTACCTGTGCAAGAAGAAAAATCATGGAATAAGTCAAGGAATAAAGGAGCTCCTCCCAGCAAGATACTGAGTGCAAGGACAGGCTGAAGGGTGTCCCAGCACATGCAGAGCAATCCTCTCGTGCAGACATCCAAGGCAGGAGGTGACCAGGTCAGAAAGTTGGGCAGGGAGGCACAGGATCAGCCTCTGACCTTGTAAAGGCCCCTCCAGGACCTCAGACTTGGTGGGTCTCTCTTTGCTCAAGGAGGGATGCAACACCCTCCCTCTGCCCTCTGTGTCATGTCACTGCTGCTCCAGGCTGGCTGGCCTAAGAGACTCCAGAAAACCCCTGCCCCAAGACTTTTTGATCCCAGAATTGCTGCAGATCCTCCAGGGAGAGGTTTCTGGGCAGAGCCATGAGGACTGACCCCCTCATCCCATCCCCTCCCTCACCCTCCTGCAGGTTTCCCAACCGCGCTGCTGCCAACCACAGCTGTTCACCACATCTGATGGCTCATCAGCCTAAATCAACCAGTCCAGGGATTTACTTCTCCATTTCCCACAGGGAAGGGAAGAGGTCCTAGTACCAAGAAGCAGGAACAGGAGGAAGAGATGATTTTCTATACCTGTTTAGAAAAGCTTTTACCATTCAGGAGCTTTGTCTGCAAACAAGATCCACTCAGATCAAGGAATCTCACAACGGCCCAAGCACCTCTCAGGAGGCTATGGATAAGCCAACACTCACATCACACCTGCCACCACACCAATTCAGGCACCCAAATTCCCTGCGGCTCCACGGTTTGAAGCTCAAGCCCTACTCATGGAGCTCTGCTGTCGGAATTCCCACCTTTCCTGGACCATGTTACCCTTTTTTATCCCAACCCTCCATACCTGGACAAGGATGAGCTTACACCTCGGTGGCACAGTGTCTGGGAACTCCTCTCCAAAGCATAGCATGACTCTGCTGTCTGGGAAGCGGCCCTGGTTGTTGTAGTACTGCTGCAGCTCTGCAAGGAGAGGGCAACACTTGGAAGCTGCTAGCCTTGGTTACACAGCTCTGGGATCAACCAGCCTGTGCTGTGAAAGGAAGCTGTGGGCTCTAGAGAAGCTACTTTTGTTGTGCAAAGCCTCCAACTGGGACAAATTTGCCAAGTGACACAAAACACCACGTTATCCCTTCCAAGATCTGGTAGCATCACCTACGCATCCTGAGTAGAACCCATCAGTTCCTCACCCTCAGGGAGCCCATCACTGATGGACAGTGATGACTTCGAAGTGCCCCAAGGAAAAAGGGCTCTACCCTTTCAACCCCACCATATGGCCCAAGGGGGTTTTTCACTAGGTGCAGGCTCCAGAAATTCCTTATGCATTGTCCAAAGGCTTTGGGATCCCAGAATTGCTTCACCTTCTCCAGGGAGAAGCTTCTGGGCAGGGCCATGGGGACCACCCCCCTCATCCCATCCCCTCCATTCCCCTCCTGAAGATTTCCTAACCCCATTCCTGCCCACCATGGTTATTCACCATGTCTGTTGGCTGATCAGCTAAAAACAACTAGTCTAGGGATTTATTTCCCATAGGAAAGGACAGAGGTCCCAATGCCAAGAAGCAAGAACAGGAGGCTCCTACAAACCTCTGAAGAACAAGCTGGTGTCAAATATCTTCACCACCTCTTCCCTCTCCAGTTTGTTGGGCCTGTCCTTGTAGACCATGGTGTTCCCGCTCCAGAAGACCCTGCCCTGGCACAGCCTCTTGATGAAGATGCCCTGCTTGTTGCTATGCAGCAGGACACCCCTCTCCAGGTGCCCAAAGAGCTTCCTGGTGATCTGCTTCTGGCGGTCATTCGGGATGGCGTCAGCCGAGGGGAACCGGACGTGCTCCAGGGCATCCGGGGCATAGAGCTTCTCCCCGTGGCCAGAGGGCTGGCCCAGGGCGATCCTGCAGCCCTCAGAGCACGAGGTGCTGACGTGGCCCACCAGCTTCCCGCTATAGTAGAAGCTGATCACCATCTGGGAGTAACCTGGAAGGTGACGGGCACAGACATCTCATCAGGAGAAGGCAAACCATGCATGCTCCTCACCGCAATGCCCAAACTGTGTGAGGGCAGCAAAGTTTCCTGGGAGCAAGTCTCACTTGATGAAGGGACATCTCTCCCAGAGCATTTAGGGTGGTACAGTGCTGGTCAGAAGTGAGAGCTCCCAAGATCACAGAATCATTGGGGTTGGAAGGGACCTTTGTAGATCCTCCAGTCCAATATCCCTGCCAAGGCAGGGTCACCCAGAGCAGGTGACACGGGACCATATCCAGGTGGGTTTGGAATGCCTCCAGAGAAGGAGACTCCACACCCTCCCTGAGCAGCTGTTCCAGTGCTCTGCCACCCTCCATGGAAATATGTTCTTCCTCATCTTGAGTTGGAACTTTTTGTGCTTTAGCTTATGGCCTCAAAATATATGGAATTCCTTCCTCCTGCCTTTGCTCCACACTCTGCTGTGGGCAGATCCCCCCATGCCACAGGCATGGCTTATCCCAGCATCCCAGCACAGCACCCACACCAGGGCCACAGAACACCAGGTAGGATGTGTCTCTGCTCAGTGTGAAAACCCTGTGGATAATCAGGAGGGTGCAGCACCTCCTAAACCCAGAGCAAAGCCTCTCTCTCAAGGCAAGGAGCAGAGTCAGGGGCACCTTCTGCCACCACACACAGAGGCTGAACCCAAGAGAGGTATCCCGTGTCCAGGTGAGGTGCCTTACCTGAATGATACTGCTCATAACCAGAGTATCCGTTCATCAGGGGCAACGCTGTGGGCAGAGAAAGCCAAGCTGAGCCTACATGCCCATCTCCCAAACCCCAATCCCTGTTTCCCCACCACCACCCCCCTGGTTTTCTGTCCCAGGCCTCCCAGCTCCCACACAGGAGCTGCCAGCAAAAACTCCCAGGTGGATTTGATAATCAGTTCTTGAAGTATTCTTAATAAGAAAGACAAAATGCAGCTGCTGTCTTTTACATATCACTGCAGAGAGAGATTTTTCCTGCCCCACACAAACCTCAGTCCCAAACACCACACACACTGTCAGCCACTTACCAGGGTTGGGCTGCTGCACCCACCAGTCGGGTATTGGGGGGTTTCTGCAGGGGGTTTCCTGAGGGGGTGAGGGGCTCCTCTTGATGATCCCCAGGTATTCATCCACACAGGAGGGCTGTAGGGGACAGATACAGAGATCAGAGCAGGTTTGATGCCTTGGGCAGAGCTGCCTTCCAGCGAGGCACTTGCAGCACTCAGAGTCCAAATGGCAATGCCAAGAGGATGCAAATGAATTTTCTGGGTTGGAAATACCAAGTTCAACATTGCCCAGGTTGTACACTCTAATAACAGAGCTAGTGAGGAGAAGCATCTGGATGGGATGTGGCTGAGAAGGGGAACAGAGCTGTGACACAGACTCCATCCCCTAGTGAAGGTCTCGCCCACCCAGATGCCCATCAGAAGCAGGAACATCATCACAGCCACATCCTGATGCTGGCTCACATGGATGAGCTGCTGATCCCCAGGGCTTTGCAGATGGAATTTTCGGGAGGCAACACTTTATCAGACAACTTGGCCCCTCAGTGCCCCTCCAGCCAAGGTGACCTGCAGCCACAGTGAGGACTTGCCTCTTTGATGAGGTCATCAATTGCAGAGGAGCTGCAGTCCATCTCCGTGACGTCATTCAGGCTGCTCCCATTGCCAACACCTGCTTTGCCTGGAAGGAGAGGCACGGACGCAGTGAGGACACACACACCCCTCATCTCAACGATGGGCTTTAAAAACCTTTCACCCCATGAAAGTTATGAAACCAAGAACCACAGCACAGCAGAGACATGTAACAGCACCTTGGAGAGGCTCACAGCCCCCTCCGCAGCTGCTTTTTGGTACCAAAAATTAAGTTTACAACCCATTGTCCCACTGCACAGCGAGCAGCAGCAAGGCAAATCAAAATTCTGGCTGGTAGCAGGGACAGAGCTAGAGCAGAGGAGAGGTTTGGGGTTTTTTTTTAGCACCCCAGAGACTGGGGCTGCTGCTGCTGCTTCTTCTTTTTTCCACCAGCCACCCCAGTGCAGTCATGCTGCTGGTGGGAACCTGCAGTGCCATTTGCATAGAGGCAGCACAGCCCCCTGTGTGAACAGGCTGGAGGAGACAGAGATGCTAAAGGCAGGTTTCCTGACAGCAAAATAATTACTTTTTTGCAAATTTTAAACTTAAATAAAAAAGGAAAAAGTATACACACACCTAACCACAAATAGAGATATACTTAGTGTGACCTGGGCCACACCGGACATCGCAGCAGCTCTGCAAAATTGCTGCTCCTCCATCACTGCTGGCAAGAGAGGGATTTATTGCAGGTCCCCACCATCCACGCAGGGCAGGCACTGGGAGGACAAGGGGTTTGGGCTCACGTACCTCCCCCTCAAGCAGGAAGGGATGCGGGATTTGCCCCTACAACATCCTTAGGGGATGGAACCCTACACAAAGCTGCAGTTGTCCCCTAAGTAACTGTTTAGGGGCTTAGAAAAACAAGCCTGTCCTTGCTCCTCCCTCCCGGCCACCACAGTGACATGGGGACATCTGCAAAGCAGGACAAGTACAGAGCCAGGGGCTGGCCAGGAAGCTCTGCTCAGACACAGGTCAGCAGCACGAATCCGTGGTTACAGATGGACACACAACAGGGCTCAGTCCTTCACTGGGGCACTCACATTTCTGCTCCTCCTCTGGCACGATCCTGTAGACCTTGTAGGGCTCAGAGATGTCCAGCTGGGACCTGTCTGTCACCTCCTCAAAGTCAGGGCTCTTGTTCAGAGCACAGCGCAGACGCGTCTTCCACGTGGCCGGCTCAGCTTTGTCACCTTCTTTGAACTTGCCTTTGAAGACAGCCCAGGCCTAAAGCACAGAACAACAAACAGAAGAAAAAAAAAGAGAAAATAATCTTCCACCTGAGCTCTACAAACCCTCTCGACCCCAGGGAGGAAGGAGTTGGGGCTGCAAAGAACATTTTGCATCTCACTCTGCCCCTTGCCCCCTCCCAACCTTCCCATGGGTATTTGCTGTTTCACTCCTAGACTGCAGACAGATGCACAGCCCTGACCACCTGGGGGTGGGTATTTGGGTGTAGAGCAGCACTATCTGCCCCAGGAATGCAGAAAACTCTTTTAAAACTCAGGTTTTAAAAAAGCAGAGGTCAAGATCATAATATGTGGCTTCTTCTCTGCACCAACTGGGAATACTGGGAATCTGAGGAATCACTGCTGAAACTGTTGTTCCTAATAAGCCGGTAACACCTCAAATAAAAATCAAAATAAACTTCATTTTCCAGCTCCTGACTAATAAATGAAAGCTTGTTTCCCTTTAAGATCAAAGCATAATTTGTGCTTGTGGGTTGGAGAATATATTTTACCCTTGACGGGAGATTGCAAAGTAGATATTTTTAAAATATACATATTTATTTCTTTTTTAGATCTTTCTGTATCTTCAGATGATTAATTCAATACCATCCTCATAACTCAGTGCTCCCAAAACAGCTGCTAACCAGCTGTCACTGCCCTGAAAGTAAACTCCCTCACCAGTACAGATATTTGGAAGTAGGGGCAGAGGGAAGGGAATTCCTGGGGAAGACCCAACCTTTCTGTTTCAGTATGGAATTTTCCCATTTTTCCCCTAAACTGGAAATCCCCCCGCTTCAGTGAAATCCTTCCTTCCCTCCTGCAAAGTCTTTTCAGTTGTTTTTTATAAATCCAGCCTTTTTTAAAGAAAAGCTGACAAGTTCAGAGTAGGTCAAAATGAACACACTGAGCTCCTTTTCATGTAACACCTGGATTCAAATATGATGAAAGCAAACCTAGTGAACCTGTCTGAACTGACTTTTTGGTCTCAAAAAGCAGCTCTGGATGGGGCTGTGAGCCTCTCCAAGGTGCTGTAGTTCTTGTTACCAGAACTCGTACCAGCATTTGACAGAAAGGAATAAATACCCCCAAAAGAGCCTGGGAGACCAATTGCAGGTTGAAGCACCTCCTGCAAGGATTAGAGATGCAAAACTCAGGCTCATCATGGACACGTCCCACCAGCAGGACTCATCAAGGGGACAAAACAGCACCACAGAGACCACAATTCACCAAGAAAAGGCATCAAACATCTGCCCCTACCTTGAAAATAGAAGCGTCCACCTCCTGGTTGTAGTCCTGCTTCCCAGCGTGCTTCCAGGGGATGCGGAACATGGATTTCTCCTCGTTCTCCCAGATGAGCCCGGGGTACATCTCGCTGTCGATCTGCTCAATCAGCCACTGCCGGAGCCGCCGGCCACCGTTCCGGTCACACATCCTGGATGGGGGGAGAGGTCCAAGCCCTGTTAGCTCTCCCAGGATCATCCCACCACGGCTGGGGCACAGGGATCCTGCTGGTTTGCCCTGTGCACAGCTGGCAGTGGCACTGCCTGCAGGGACAAGAAGCTTCTGGCACCTCTGAGAGTCCCACGTGCCAATGTCTGCCCACGGCAAGGGGTTGGAACGAAATGATCTTTAAAGTCCCTTCCAACCCAAATCATTCTAGGATTCCATTATTCTATAATTCTGCAACTAAAATACCCACCCCTGCTTCTTTCACAACCACAAAAATCAAGGCCCTTTCCTCTGAATTGCTACAAATTCTTCCTCCAGCTCTATCGAAGTTCTGCTCACAGAACCAGCTGACCTGGTGCTCTGCTTACTCCTGTTTTGCTGGGGGATAAGTCACATAGAAAGCAGATGGACTGGGATTAAAGCACCTGAGGAAGTGACACCAGACACCCATTAGTGATGGGTCTTAGAGCTGTCCCTGGTCTTGGCACAAGGATCTGCCCCAGAGGAGAAGCCCCTCTCACCAGGCACTGCCTATCTGGGGAGCAGGTGCTGATTCCAAGCAGCATCCCAAGTCACCACAGACATGAGGAACATACAGCCAAGCTCTGGAACAGAAGGACAGTGTCAGGATGGAGCAAGGTGAGGTCAAACCACCTTGCTGGGGACCTCAGGTCATTTTTAGCCAAAACCACTCGATGACTTCATGGAAGACCCATGAGAAAGCTTCTCCCACCCAGCCAGAAGCAGCATTCCAGGCTCAACTCTCCCTGCACCCCTAGTGACCTCCAATGCCATGGCCTGCAGGAGTTGATGGCCTGGCAGAAGTGACCAGCAACCTCAGGATCAGCTCTCCAGGCATTTTGGGCTCACAGGCCTCCTGCAAATTTTACAGGACTACCTCTCCCTCATTCATTTGCTATTTACTGCCCCACTGGAAGCTTTTTGGGAGAAAACAAGGCTGTTCCCAGCACAACCTAAGACACAGCAGCTCCTACTTTGCTACAGGCTCCCACCAGCTCTGTGGCACCAACTTCTGTCCCTTCTCCGCTGCTGCCCAGCAGAACACAGTGAAGCCCATGGCAATCCACAGCAACTCTGCTTTTAGAGATCGTGAGAACCAACAGCAACAGCCAAAACACTATCGAGGGCACAACTCTGGATCCCAGCTGGATGTTCCAAAGGACATGCCACACCTCATCCCTGGAGGGATGGGGGTACACACAGCCTCTCTGAGGGCTCCTGCACCAAACCCGTCACACTAAGAACCTCAAAAATCCTGCTGAAATGGGAATCTAAGTTATTTCATTTTCTAGGAAGCTTCTTCCCACCACTACCAGAGGCCGGAGCTCCATCTCCGCTCTCCGAGAGGCTCAACAAGTCCCCCCAGGCTGGCACTAGCCACGCAAGCCAACACACTCAGGAGATGGGCAAGGAGCCCTCCCCACCTCCCCACTCGGGGGGACCGGCCGCCAGCAAACCGGGCGGGCAGAGGCAGCCCCGGACCACCCCCCTGCGGTCCAGCACCGCAGCTCCAACCCGCCCATCCCGGGCTGTGCCCCGGGAAAACGGGGGCAGCACCTCCCGCGACCCGCAGCGGATCACAAGGACCGGGCGGCGTTCGTCCCTCACCACCACGGTCCCGGAAACCCCCTGTCCTTCCCCGCAGCCCGGAGGCGTGCGGGCAGTCGGGGCAGGGGGTCGGAGCGGGTCCCTGCCGTCCCACGGACGATGCCGGTGACGATACCTGCCAGGTGCCGATACCTGCCCGGTGCCGATACCTGCCCGGTGCCGATCCCGTCCCTCCCGTCCCGCTCCCGGCGCCGCACCCGCGCCGCGCGCCGCCCCCCCGGCTTATATAGGGACCGAGGGGGCGGGGCCGGCACTGTCCCCGCCTTCTCCCGGCTCCGCCAATGGAAGGCCGCCTCCCTAATGCCGCGCTGGCCAATGGGGAGCCGCCCGTCGGGGCGCGCGCGGCCCGCGCCGCTTTCTCTGAAGCGCGCGGCCTTCCCCGAAATCAGCTGACCCGGAGGGGGCGGGGCCTCGCGGGAGGGGGCGGGGCATTGCCGGCAGGGGGCGGGGCGGGGCCGAGGGGACCCGCCCACATCCCGGGTCCGTCCGCCGGGCTGACCCGCACCGAGCGGAGCTCATCTGGTCGAGGTCGGTCCCTCCCCAGCGCAGACCAGCCTTCCCTGTCTCAGGTTAATCCACCCCCAGTTCCAAACCAGTTTCCCCAGTTCCAGACCAGTCTCTTCCTAATCCCAAACTGGTCCATGCCCAATCCCAGATCAGTCCGTCCCCAGTCTCAGGTCAATATCCCCAGTCCCAAAACAATCCATCCTCAGCCCCAGATCAACCTTCCCATTTCCAGACCCGCCTCCCCAGTCCCAGATCAGTCTCCCTCGTCCCAGATTGGTCCCTCCCCAGTCACAGACCAACCTCTCCTATTCCCACTTCCAGCTCAGTCCTGCCCCATTACTTGATTACTAGATCCCCAGTCCCAGACCACTCTCTTCAGTCTCAGATTGGTCCCTCACCTATATGTTTCCAACCAGTCTCCCCAGTTTCCAGCTTGTCTCCCCAGTCATAGATCAGTCCATTCTCAGTCCCAGTTCGGTCCCTCCCCAGCCTCAGACCAGTCTCCCCCATCCCAGATTGGTCCACCCCCCATCCCAGGTCAGTCTTCTGATTCCTATTCAATCCATCCCCCGGCAGATCCCAGTTCTGTCCTGTATCAACCCACAGTCCTGAATCAGTCCCTCTCTCCCTGCCCTGGCCATTCCCACTGCTCCCAAGCCATCCCGGCCATGCCCAGCCAGGGCCTCTGGCCATGGAAGCGCATAAAGGACCATCTCTAGCCTGACTTCAGAGGGGGTTTTTTTTGGGATTACCAGATTACACTCAGATTTCTTGGAAGAAAACCATAATTACTCCCATGCGGGTAATACAGAGAAATGGGAAATGTATGGAGCTGCACAGATGGCTTAATAAAAGTAAAGATCCAAGGTGCACAACCTTTCCCGTCATTTCTAATAAAGAACGGCTGTAACAGAGCTTGTTTTTAAACACCCGACTGATCCTCATCACATCCCTCCCCATGAGATTCAGGGAGAGCCAAAAACATCTTTTGCAACCAGATACAGTCAAGAGGATTAATTCTCTTTTTTAACCAAAAAAATGTTACGCTTTTTTGCAGGACATTTTGTATCACTGTCCCTTACAACACTGATCCTGCCTCCTCCTGCCAGGTGGAGACACCCCTGTAAAAAACTGCTTGTTTTGTAGAAGTTCTGGCAAATTCAGGATATTTCAAAGGGTCTTCATATAGTCAAACCTCTCCATCCCCTCTGAAGACCAAAGACCTGGAAACTAATTGCAATGGAGTGGGGTGACCCCATCACTTCATTTTGGCTCTGCTACTTCATAGGCAGCCTGGAAAGGCAAAATCTAAATTCCTTGGAGTGAGGATAAAATCATAACTCCATTAAGATGGGTTTTCAGGCACTTAGTTTAGGCTGGGAGTGAGATGCCCCACAGCCCTGCCCGTGGCTGGCAAAAGAAGATGTGGATGCCTAGGGGGAGCAGCAGGGCCAGGAATTTCTTGTGAGCTATTTCCCTGTGTGTGAACAATACCCTGGGAAGCTCATTCATGCTTCAGTGGAGTGATTTTCCTTGTGCCAGAGGCACCAGGCTTCCGGGAAAGCTGATGTGGCACAGGAGAGATGAGCAGCCAAGTGTGCAGTGCTCTTTGCAGTGCAGAAAGGAGTGGAAATCAGCCCAGTTTTATCTGCCCCAGGGCTTGCATTCCAGCTTCCAGGAAGCCTAAAGCCACCACAGGTCCCACTGATGTGACCAGAGTGGAAAAATATGTATATTCACAGGGGTCACTCCACACATTTTGGGGAAATTGGGTTTAGATGCTGTTTCGGCACAGTTGTTGCTGTGACTCCAGGCATGGGGGATGCTGCAGTTTACAGGGAGCAACCCTTATGATTCCCCAGATCTGGGGGATTTTTCCAAGTTTTGTTTTGGTGCCACAGTTCCTTGGGAAACGTTTGAATCCTGGGATGGGCAGCTGTGGGACACGGACATCCAGGCTGGAGGAGGGACAGCACAGACAGCACTGTTATCACACCTACTGCAGACCCAATCCCTGTTATCACCCATCTCCAATGACTTCCTATTAACACCAGAAACCCACTTTCTTCTCTTTTTTCTTCCTGTGTGCAAGTTCCATTTTTCTGCTTCCTAAAATGATAACAGAGGCTCTACATTCAGTATTGATCTAGTTTGCTCAACCTCCCTTCAGTCCACTCCATCAACGGCATTTATGGATGTTGATCTCATTAACTGCTTTCCCACACAGAGCAAGCTGCAGGCACAAACCATGGCATTACTTCCATGTGGAATAATAGCCATCGGGACCCTTTTCTCCACTGGAAAAGGTGTGAAAAGCCTCCATATTTTTTTTCCCGGAATTCTATACATAATGGCTAGACACTGAGTCTCTAAATCTTGTAATTTTGCTGGTGGTTCTCATCAAGAAAATGGGAAACAGGACACGGCAGCAGAGCGGTCATGTCAGTCCATCTCTCTATTTCCACTAGGAATACCACAAATCAAGTCCAGCCATCCTCATGGTTTTAATCACTCTTTATTAGGATTTGGGTGAGTCACCCCTGGTGCTGTTACACTTCAAGTACCTAGAAGTCTTCATTAAGAGAATTCCTAGAAAGTATTTTAATGCATTTTTCCTCAGAAGGAATTTCAGAACAGATATTTTTGAGAAGCCAAACAAGGTATTTGTAGTAAAAGGGCAAAGTGGCATGGGAGGGTTGAAGGTTTCCATGTGGAAGAGCTGAATCAACGGGATGAGACCCCTTCCTTGTAGGACAGGTAGGGGGAGTCCTGCCAATGAAAGCCTTGGAAATGAGTTTGGGGTGAAAAGCAGGACATGATCATGGTCTTTTGATATTAAAAATGCTGTAGAAGAGGGGCAGAATTAAACTGGTCCATGGGTTAACTGAGTCCAACCAAACAATTGGCTTCTTTTCCAAACAGGGACATTCAGATCAGGCTCAGGGAAAACCCACAGCCTCTCTGGCTCTGGGGATGGAAGCAGTGGGACAGGCAGCCTCCAGCACTGCTGGATTTCCCCCTCTCTAGGGGTGGGTTAAGAAAAATGCCAGACAGATGTTTGCCAAGGAGAGGCTGGACCAGGAAAGTCCAAGAACATCCAGGGGAATCTGCAGCCCCAGAAGCCCCCAGGCCCTGTCCTCATCCCTCTGGGTGCCAGACAGGGCTAAGCAACATCTCCACACCCAGGACTGATCCCTCCCTCCTCAGGGCAAGCTACATTGGCCCCAGTGTCACTGCAAAGCAGAGGACAAGGTAGCCTTTCTCCATATCCTCCCACCATGGCTTTCCAAGGTCTGCATCACCATTCCCATGCCCTGCCAGAGGAGCATCCAGGTATCGAGATGTCAGAGAGAGAGCAACAGGGCTGGCTGCTGCTCTGAGGATGGAAAGTGGCCATGATCCATTGGGAATGGGGGAACAGGACAGAGGAAGACCCTGTCACCCATTAACTGGCTTGCCCAGGGGACACACTGAGCTGGCAGCCAAGAGGGGGGTCTGCAAGTCCTGTCCCTGCAGCTCCAGCCCTGAAGCCCAGGGCTGGTGCTGGCAGCTTTCTGCCCTAGACATGAACCCCCAGAGGTGCTTGGCAAAGGGAAGTGAGTTTTCCAAGTCCCAAGGCCAATGCCTGCCCAAGAGCAGCCAGCAGCTTATCTGTTCATCCATCTGCTGCCGCCGGTGCCACCTGTGTGGCAGGGAGGTGGGTAGGTGGGAGCTGCAGAGTGGAGCCAGGAGCAATCCCTGCTCCCCAGCTGCTGCTCCTTCTGCCCCTGCTTCTGCTGGCCCAGCAAGCGCTGCAGCTCCTCCTGGTCCTGGAATGGGTTCCTGCCATAGTCACGGTGGATCCAGGCACGATACTAGGAGGAAAAAGCCAAAATAGGTTGTCAGGGTCACCAGGGGCTGAGACATCCCCAGGCAGGGAGCAGGACTGCAACGGTGGAAAGCAGCAAGAGCCAAGCAATGCCTGCTGCACCCCAGCCCCCTGCAGCGAGGGCCAGGGGATCCCCAGCCACATCCAGCATGCGGGAAAATCCCAGTTTCACAGGCGCTCAAACACATCATGCCACAGATGAATGACTCCCCACATCTGACCGCTCCCCACGTCCCCAGCCTGGCACGGATGGGCCTGGAGAGCTGGCAGTATCCTTAGCCTCCCACACTGGCTGCAGCCGGGACAGCAGCTTTATTTACTTCTTGTTGCCAGGAAGCCACTGCTGTTCCTCGTGTGCCTGAATTCCTGTAAGGAAAGCTTCCCAACTCTTTCTCCCACAGGGGCAAGCTGGACTTGCTGCCACGACCAGCACAGCCAAGTTGGCTCTTGCAAGGTGAGGCAGGTTTGTTGTCAGAGCACCTTCCTCAGCACCAGGAGCCTGTGGGGCACCTCTCCTCCCCCCTCCTCACCGCAGCCAGAATGCTCCGGCGGCAGGAGCATCCTGGTGGCCAGGGGCCAGCTGGCAGCAGGCTGAGGTCTGGAGGTGGTTGAGAAGCAGGAGGTGGTCCACAGAAATGCTTCCCGTTACTTCTGAATGAGAAACAGCCAGACAGCCCCAGATGGCAGCACCCAAGAGAGTGGGCAAGAATGGGCAGCTGTGCCAGGACCTGCCATGCCGGCTGTCCAGCACTCACAGGGAACAGGCAGGGCTTTGTCTTCTCCCTGAGTAGCTGGGAACCGGTTGTTCCAGCAAGGGCTTACTGGGATGAGTGGTAGGAGCATGCCCAGCAACACCAAACACCTCAAAAAAAGGATGGAGGGACCTGCAGGTGCAAATGGGGCAGAGAGGGACTGAGCATCAGAGCATTGGAGCCCTGCAATGGAGTAGCACAGGGACAGGCATGGGGTGCAGCCAGGGGAACCAGAGGGACAGGAAAGCAGCCTCCATGAGCTGCCCAGCCTTGGCACCCCAGGGCAAGGTGCCTTTGCTGTGGCTTCGGCTTCCCAGAGCCACTGAGCTCCCAGCAAAGGTTTGGGGCGCAGGACAGCAGGATTGGTAGCTCAGTCCCGTCCTGCCAGAGCTGGATGACTCACTACAAAAGAAAGTCTGACACTGACCCTAATGGCATCCCCCTCTCCTGCAGTCAGGGAAAGTCAGCTCATGCAGAGGGGATTTCCACTGGGAATGTCTGGATTTCCCAAATCCACTGCCTCAGACAGTGGGACTCACCACAGCTGCTACACACTTGCCACCTGCAGGCAAGAAGACCCCAGGAGCCAGACCTGTATTCCTTGCTAGAAAACAACCACTGGGAAGTGAGTGCTGAAGGATTTGGGACAGGATCTGGGGCAAGCAACCATGGCAGCTACTCATGGGGGAAACATCCTTCCCATGTAAACCATCCAGAGGGATGAGGCTCCACAGGAAGTCCAGCCTGGCCACCGAGGCTTGGCACCCACCGAGGCTCAGCACCCAACACCCAGGCTGGGAGCTGACACTCCCCCATCCAGTGAGGAGGGAAGGAGCAGGAGGGAGTGGGGGAAGCACCCTGCTGCTGCTGCTGCTCCCAGGGACTTCCTTTTAAAGCCAGAGCAAGAAGTGGTTACAGCCCATTTCCTCCAGCACTGACCACTAATCCACTGCCCTCCTCCTCCTCTCTCCCAGTGCCAGGAGCACCCAGCTCATCTGGGATAGCACCAGAGGGGAAAATGCAGCCTGGCCATGGTGTGCCAGCACCACAGGGGAGCAGGGTTATCACCGGGATGCCCATCTCTGCCCTCTCTCACATCCACACTGTCTTCTCAGAGCTCACTGACTTCCTTTTCTAACCTTACCCCTCAGCCTGCTGCTGCTCTTGGTCCCTTCCTTCCTTCTTTATCCATCTAGCCCAGATAAGCACCATTTGCCAGCTTGAAACCACAGCTGCACGCTCAAGGCGTCCTTCCTGCAGTGAGGAGCTGGCTGGACAGTCCCAGGGAGCATCTTCCCCATTCCAGCCTCCCAGGGTCCCATCTGAGGCCCCTGCAATGAAGGAAACTGAGGCACCAAGGGATGCTTACCCACAGCCCCAGGAGGTCCGACCTGCTCCTCACAGGTTTTAACCAACAAGGGATGAGGCTTTTCCCCTTGAACAGCCTGGCCAGCCCTTATCTGGGTCTGCTCCCATAGGCTGTGCCTCTAAACTGCTGTTTGCTGGAATGACAGCTGGGCTAAATGGGGAAATTTAACCCATGATGCTCAGGTCATGATACCCTTGGTCTTGCATCCGAATGATACACATGGAAAACCACTCCAGATCCACCATCGGGAACAATGTGTGGCCTCCCTCAGCCAAGGTAAGTGAGGCAGCTGCTGCTTGGCATGAAGCACAGCACAGGACCCACATGGCATCGGATCCCAGGGGATACGGTGCCTACAGCACCCACCAGCCCGCGGGACCCCTGGCCATACTCCTCGGCTGACCTGCCTGCCAATCCCTTCCTCTGGCAAAGGGGGGAGCTGGGAGCTGCCGGTTCGGGATGGAGCATCCATCCGGCTCTTCTCCTGCTCCAAATGCAGCTGTGGGTGAGTAATGCCGGAGCCCTCCCCGCTCCCAGCCTTTGCCCCCGGGGCTGTGCTGGCAGCAGTCCGCTCACGAGGGCCATTCCCTTCTCGTTGCTGTCACCGCGGAGAGCACATGGCATTTCCAGGAAAAGGTGGGTCTTTCTAAATCCCACGGCTCAGGAAAACACATCCAAGCACCCCCACCCTTGGCTCTGCCTTGGGTGTTTCAGGGAAATGCTTGCAAAGCCACTGGCAAAACTTTGAAGTGACGGCAAAGCATCTTCTAAGGGAAAGGGAGGAAAGCCTGGTGCCTGCTGAACCCAACCTGGATTTTGGGAAGCAGGAGGAATAACTCGGATGGAGAGAGGGCAGAACAAACCCCACTTCACGGTCTGTGCTGGGAGGCAGCCAGAACGTGGGAAGGGCTGGGGAGCGCTGGCCTGGCCAGGGGAAGCCCCGCAGGGAATCTCCAGCACCGCGGGTGTTTTGTAATCCCTTGGAGCATTTTCCACCCTCCTCTGCGGGCATTTTTGCAAGCTGGTGATAACGGGGCAGAGCCACATCTCTCATGTGACAGCGCCCGCCCACTACCAGCGGCACCCAGGGAAGGGAACTTGGTGTTGGGGAACGGCCTGAACTTGGGGCCAACATCACGTGCTGGCCCTGTCTGTCCTGAGAGGAGAGAAATAACCCTGAAGGGCTTGACATGGCTGGAGAGACCACCACGTCCCCTCTGCCATGTGCCATGGGGCCATTGCACAATGCTCATGGCTGGAGTGAATGGATGGGGGGGCTTTGCCTCCAGGGATGGGACCAGGTTTAGGGGTGACCTGGTCGGTGAGATGCCTTGTACACATCGAGTTGGGGGTTACTTTCTCCTTGCAGAGCTCCATCTGTGTCCCATGTGCAGTTTGGGACCCTTGTCCCAAACTCCTTGGCTGCAGACCCCAATGCTGGGTGAAGGAGCAGGGTCCAGTGTGGGAGGCTGGAGGAGAGCCTGGTGAGACTGTGCTTTTATAGGCCTTTCCCTTTGCTTTTGAGGGCTTTCCAATTCCAAAGTGCAGCTCTGATCTCTGCTCTCCCGGTTAAACATGCCGCTGTCACTCCCAGCTGCCGGCAGCCAGCTTGGCTCAGCTACATCATCTCTCCCTTGCACAGGATGGGAATTCAGCCAGCCAGAGCTTTTGCTCTCCTAAAACCTATTGCTCCACATCATGCCGGGGAGGAAAGAGGAGATTTCTCCACCCACACTTGCTCCTGCCTGTCCCTGCCCCTAAAAGCAGAGGACTTGCTGTCAGAGGAAGCCCTGCCAGACCCAAGCATGCACAGACATCCTGACAGTGCTTGCAAGAGCCTTCCTCCCTCTCCTCTCCCCCTTTCAGCCTCCAGCTCCCGCTGCACTGCATTCCTGGGAATCAGCCCAGCTCCTTCCTGAGGCTCCCAGGGGACAAGTTGCTCTCCCATCCCTCCCACTGTGTCCTAACTGAACTCTCGAGAAAATAACTGTGGTTTTAAGGTCTGAAAGAGCCTTAAGTGCACTCACATAAATACTTCTTTTTTTTTCTTTTTTCTTTAATTTCTCTTTTTTTTTTGCATGCAAACCCCCAAATCCCCAGGTGATAAATAACATCCCCAAAAACCAGCTGGGGCAAACAGCTAGTCGTGCAGAGAGCTGCATGCAAAAGAGGCCTGCCTGGCTGCAAACTCCTCCACCACATATCTAAGGGGACATCGGGGTGGGACGTACCTCCTGTAGCAGGGTCCTCTCATATTCCTGCAGCTGCTGCTGGAAGCCGGTGTTGGGGCTGACGTAGGGTCTCACAGCCTTGGTGGCAGCCAGGCAGCTCTCCCAGCCCAGCTCTGTCACTGTCATCAGATAAGCCACCAGGATGGTGGTGCTGCGCGAGACCCCGGCCAGGCTGGCACAGCAGGAAGGAGCAGCGTTATTCCCACTGTGGGGGTTGGTGTGGGACACCCAAGGGATGCAGCTTCCCATGGACATCCTGCCTTGCTGGGGTGTTAGCAGGGTTCCCTGGGCATGGATTGGGAAGGGGTAAGGAACTCTCTCCCTGTCTCGCCACTGTTGGTGGCTCCAAGCAGGTGGCACTACCTTGTCCCACCTCTTTGGCTGCTCAGGTCAGCGCATGGACCACCCGTCCCCATGGGTCCAGGGAAACCTTCCCCTGTCACCCTCCCGCTGTTCCGTCCTCTCTTCTCCTCCCTCCCCACCACAAGTAATGTTTGAAGTCAAAGACACCTTTTGGGGGCCCATCCCCGCCTCCCAGAGGACTGATGGGGTATGAGGACGTTCCAGCAGCTCTCACCAATGGACGAGGCAGCCTCCCCCACCAAGCCGGCATTCGTGGATGAACTTGATGCTCTCCTTAAAATGCTGCAGCCTGCAAGGAGAGAGGCAGAAGGTGAGGAAGGCACCAGGACATCCTGGAAACTGCCGTTGTGTCACTCCCAAGGACTTCCCACCGCCCTAGGGCCACCAGTGTGGGGTGGGAGCAGAGATCCTTCCTCTGCCAGGTGAAGGCAGAGGGGATGATCTTCGTCTGCTGGGAAGGAAATGACCTGGGAGATTTCCCAGAGGATTTCCTGCTTCCCGAGGAATCAAGGAAGGATGATGATGCCAGTAGACAAACCAGCTCAGGGAGGACCCCAGGGGGACATCCTGCAGGGAAAGGTGTCATCCTGTGTGTAAGGGACATGCACTCTCCCACATCAGCACTCATCCTGAGCCATCACCTAAACCTTAATTCCCAAATGATGCCAAAACTGCTTGCTTCCCTCCAAGGGAAAGATGGAAAGATGCCAGCAGGGAAGAAGGCAGGGAGAAGGGTGTCTCTGGAGGCATTTTGCCTAGAGGTCCCCTTACCACCCACGCAAGGGCACGGAGAAATGCCCATGCCACGGAGGTAGGGCTGCCAGCAATAACACAGGCATGTCCATGGATTGCTGCCTGCATTCCCAAAAACACAACCAGATACTGCTGGCAAGGCAGAGAGAGCACATTCACCCAAACCAGCAAAACAAGGGTAGGAGCCAGGGCTTTCTGATGGAGACCTGGAAAACAGGATAACTAACTCCATAGGCACTGATGGGATAGAGGTGGGTGTTTGTGGGAGGGTTACACAGGCTCCTGTGAGACACATCCACCCTGCTCATCACTGGATGCAATGCTAGAACTGTTGAGCTTCCAAGATCCAACACTGAGCCAGGCATTCTTCTCCTTGGCACGTGTTTCCAACAAATGCTGCCCATCCCTGCTCACTGTCACAGTCACACTGGGCTCTGGGGCAGTTTTGAGGCAGAAAACCTAATTCTGTGTCATTTGTGCTGCTAGTGGCCTCTCTGACCACACAGCCCTGGGTTTTCCAGGAGAAGAAGAGGATGCCTTTGGCAGCAGCACCTCTGCCCTGGCGCCGGACTTCCTCTGCCTCGGCGTGATGGGGTGGGCGTGTGCCTGCACAGCCTTCCTGATTTCTCCGAAGCCAGAGCATGAGCTACTGCAGAGTTATTCCCACTGTGCCCCTCCCCAGGGGAGCTGGTTTCCCTTTGGGGACAAGGCAGAACCCTCCAAAATCTCCTCCATCCCTGTTAGCCCCTGGAAGGGGGTGCTCTTCGCCCTGCCCTGGAAACGCTGGGCTCAGCTCCTTCTAAGAAACCAGCCAAGGATGAGTTTATTCAGGAATCACACGAGGTTCTGCTGCCCAGGAAGAGGAGAGATGAGGGAGTCTCTGACACTGTGTTCATATTGAAAATATTGAGCCTCTCAGTCCTGGAAGGAGATGTCTGTCTACTGCTTATCATGATCTTCATCCTCCCCCAGTGGAGCATCATCCTTTGGGGGGGCCTTTCCCTGCTTAAAGCTTGCCCCGAGGCATTTCATCTTGACCTACTAATCTTTGCAAGCAGACAGCATCCCCCAGGGCCTGCAGGTGCTGCTCACACAGCTCCAGGCTCCCCAGATCCCAATCCTCCTCTTCAGAACCTTGGTAGGACCAGCAGGGAGGCCCCTTCCTTGCAAACACATGATCCTGGTGCCTCCAGCCCACTCCATGCGTGCAGCATCCTCTCCCAACCCATCCCACAGGGAGGGCAGTGAGCATTTCAGCCACCCCATCCATCCTCACACACTCCACGGGGTGTTTCTCCCCAGGCAGCCAGCCAGAGGAAAACTCCCCCTGTGCTTTTCCAGCCTTAAAGCGTGGGATCGAGCGCCTGAGTCACAAGCATCTCCTCTGCAGGACACAAGTTCACCAGGATTGTGAAATCCAAGGCATAAACCGACATGCAGAAAATAGTTCCTTGAACAAGTCTTCCTTCCGGCAGCCAGCCTTATCTTCTTTTTCTTTCCTTTTTTTTTTTTTCCTTTTGTAGACATGCCAGAAATGCCAAGAAATGAGCAAAGAGTAAAAAAAAACCGAAAAACCCAGTTCTTGCTGAGGCAGGATTTTCTCGTAAAGCTTCTCTTTCCGCTCAGAGGGAGCATGAGCAAGCAGAATCCCACCCCTGGGCGCTTCTGCCCCCAAGGATGCTGGAAAAACTAGCACCTCCACAAACAGGGCTCAGCCTGGTCACTCTGCATCAAGTTTTGATGCTTTTTAGGATCTGATGCGACACAAAAATCCCTTGGAGTTGCCCATTTGCTGGTTGAAATGGATGATTTATGGGTGCCTGTTTCCCAAAGCAGCAGCAGGATGGTGCCTCCCCCCAGTACCAGCATCCTACGAAATCCTGGAGCTCCCTTCCAGCACCTCTCATCAGCTTCATCTCAGAAACATCATTGCAAGAGTTATAATTATCTGTGCTTTATATGGTGAAAAAACATTCTTTTTAACAAACACTTTACTTAACTTTCCAAAGAAAATAAATCATTGTCTTTCTAACACTCCACTTTTCAACCCTGCACTGTAGAATAATTCTGAAACTTGATGGAAAACTAAATTTACTGACTGCAAACACACAGAGAAACAGATTTCAAGCCCTAAAATGCTATTTTCCCCCTGGGAATACACCCCAGCTTATGAGAAGCTCAGGAATGATACAGAATGTCACAGCATGAATGGACTAAACCTTTCTCCTGCAGCACCTGAACTTTTATTGACTGACAACTACCAGCACACGATCTGGGAGGCAAAAGGATGGGAAACAACTTACAGGTTTTGACTGGATGAATCTGAGGCCGAGATACACAGATAGGTCATGTCCTGCAATACAAAGATGGTCATAGTAGTAAAATACCTCCAAGAAACAAAAAATCCCCAATTCATTTCTTTTCTCTCTCCCCAGCTGACCCTTACAGGAGGGGAAAGCTGAAAACCACTCTTGGGTACCATCACCCTGCTCCACTCTGATGGGTGGGAGCATCCATCCCACCCCAGGCTATTTCCTTCTGTTTCATCCCAGAGGACAGGCCAGACTGTGGGGGGCCACTACAATGCTCAGGAGCTCCCCCAAAACAGTCAGCCCTTTCCCAGGGCCGTGAGCCCCACCAGGAACATGTGTGTGAACACGCAATGACGAAGCCGCTCTCATCAATGAGTTATTTCCTCCCTGTCCTTTTAATACACCGTAAATCATCTGCCTCATGCTGGCCTAGGTCAGATCACTTTCCTCTCCTTAAAACGTCGCTTCCTCGATCCTCCCTGTTGTAAGCTAAAATTAGATCCTTTTGATCTGAGGGATTAGGGGTTTTTTGTCCTTTCTTAGCTGAACAGGTGGAAATCCTGCAGCCAGAGCACCAGGGATTGCCCCATTTCCAGCAGGTCACTTGGTGGGTGATGCAGCCCAACCTCATGGACCACCCTCCAGCCCAGGAATCAGAAGGCTGGGAAAAGCGAATTATTTAAGGAGGGAAGGTGCAGAGTGGGATGGGCATAGGGATAGAAAGACCCACGTTGCAAAGATGATGCAGGCTTTCCTGTACACCACCTCTCCATCCCATCCATGGCTCCATGCCATTCCCGGTGCCAGCCCAACCTTCCCACAGCGAGAAGAGCCACCCCAGTGGCAAAGCCACTGTGCCAAGCAGCGGAGCAACCAAACCAACCCCAATCCTCCCCCAAAACCCTGACCCACACACCAATCCCGGATTAACTGCCGGGCTCCTGGTGGCTTCCCCTTCCCCACGGGGCTGGGTGTCCCCATCCCACCTCGGGGAGCCGGGCCACGCATGGGAACGGTGCTGGGGTTTGCGGTTCCCGGCCTGGGGCTGTGATTGACACGTTGCTCAACCCACCATGCCTTTCCGGTTCCCCTTTCCGCAGCCCCGCGGCTCTGCTTCGTGTTGTAAGCTCCCCGTGTGGTTTGCTCCCCGTCTGGCCATGCCCCAGGCTCGGCAGCCCCAGCTGCTGCCCCTTCCCCAGCCACCAGCCGTTTCTCTGCCACCTCCTTCTTCCTTCTCGCTCTGCCCCCTCCACGTTACCCAATGCCTCAGCAGGGAAAAGGCTCCAGCTGGGCTTTTGCTGGGGCTCCCTCCCCGCCGTGGCCCCAAAAGGATGAGAGGCCTTGCCAATCCCCTTTGCTTTCTTCAGCATCCCAGGATTTGGGAGATGGCAGCAGGTCCAACACCGGCGTGAAGAGCCCCCAGCACAAGAAAGATGTGGACCTGTTGGAGTGAGTCCAGAGGAGGCCACGGAGATGCTCCAAGGGCTGGAGCCCCTCTGCTCTGGAGCCAGGCTGGGAGAGCTGGGGCAGTTCAGCCTGGAGAAGAGAAGGCTCCAAGGAGACCTTAGAGCCCCTTCCAGTGCCTAAGGAGGTACAAGAGAGCTGGAGAGGGACTTTGAAGAAAGGCCTGGAGGGACAGGACATGGGGGAATGGCTTCCCATTGGAAGAGGGCAGGGTTAGATGAGATATTAGGGAAAAATCCTTCCCTGTGACGGTGGTGAGGACCTGACCCAGGTTGCCCAGAGAAGCTGTGGCTGCCCCATCCCTGGAAGTGTCCAAGGCCAGGCTGGACAGAGATTAGAGCAACCTGATCTAGTGCTAGGTGTTCTGGCCCATGGCAGGGGGTGGAATGAGATGAGCTTTAAAGTCTCTTCCTACCCAAAGCACTCCATGATTCTGTGATATGATGATCTACAGGATTTTCCCCCTCCCCCCATGGCTGTGCCCACCCTGTTATCCAGCTCTGCCCCTGCACCAGGCATCCAGCCCCCATGGCCATACTCCTTGCACACCCCTGTGAGCCAAACCCCAAGGGACTGCTCCCAGTTCATGGGACTGTCCAGGCAGGATCTGTGCACGAGAGACCTGCCCCGCACCTCTGGCATCGACCCACGGGCAGCTCCCTCCTGCCTCAGTTTCCCAGCTGACAGCCCGGGGGGGCCACAGCGCTCTGGGGTTAGCGGGAAAGGAGGTCCTGGATCCTGGGGGATGTCCCGAGCTCCGCTGCGTGTCCCCCCCCGCCCTCCGGGGCTCCATCCACAGGGCACCGCCGCCCTCTCGTGGGGACCCCCCGGCAGCACCGGGCACATGCCGGGCCGGCCCCGCAGCGCCCCGAGTCCCACCCGCGCCCCAAAAAATAACGAGTGGTGCCTGTGACCCCAAAACATCCCGCTCCCCCACTCCCCAAAGCCAGCGCTGAGCCCCTTTGGGTGCAACTCATCCTTGCACGGTGCAAACTGGTGCAAATCCAGCACTGCTTCTCCCTGCTCTGTCCCACACTAGGAGAAGCCCATAGGTGTCCCATCTGCACCTTCCCAGCCCGTGCTCCTCCAGGGTGGTCCCCCAGCACCCCCACCTGGGCACTCACCTCCAGCACGGGCTTGGCGCCGTTGTGGACAGAGAGGATGTGGGTCACCCCATTCCTCAGCAGGTTTTCATGGTCCTCGGAGTCTGGAAGCAGGAGCCACATGGGAATCACCTGTCCTCCCGGGAGATCTGCTGGACCACGCACCCACCAGCAACCCACACCCATCACTCCCAGCCCCCTGACCCTTACGCCAGCCCTTCCTGCTGCCTCTCACCCCACACGGTGCAGGGAAGGAGACTGGGCACCTCCTTCCAAGCAAAATCCCCCTTGGAAGTGTTGGGTACTCAGCAGGCTCCTAAAGCCACCCCCAAAAACAGAAATTGCACTCGTAACTTGGAAGAGGCTGCGGTGTCCTCACTGCTGAGGAGGTTTCCAGCCATGCCCGGTGTTGTGACAAGGCTATTGACAGCAGCTCCCCGTGGACATCCCTTTCTTGGGCTTGAGTTCCATTGGATCACTTGCAATTGAGATGGGGATTTGTGGGGACTTTGGATCTCTGGAAGACACTGAGGAGCAGACACAGGGAGCCCCCAAGGACAGGGAATCCTCCAGCCCTGCCAGCTAACCAAGGGATCCCACAGCACCGCAGGGGTGGGGCAGGGAAAGGCACTTACCACGGATATTCCCGAGATAGAGGCCTGTGACAACCTAGGAGGCGACAAACAGGACAGAGAGTTCAGACAGCACAAGGTGTATCTAAAGTGGTGGGAGCATCAAGCTGCACACGTGGTCTAGCAGGACCACAAAATCTGGCACCAAACTCCTCAGGTCATAGCAAACCAAACAGCTAAACTATGAAGCACCTTAATTAACAACAAGGAAAGGCTAAGTCCACTCAAACCACCAGCCCAAACCCCTCCAGGAGTGCAGAGTTCATGAAAACTCAGCACAGAAACAGAAGGGATTTGGATGTGCTCCTACAGAATTTCAAAGGTTGAGTCTGCCAGCTGGGGATAGATGGGCACAGGCTATTTATAACACTCTTCTGGCCAGGATGTTGCAGTAAGAGACATCAAGGCTGCAAATTGGGCCTCCAGCTCGCTGCTGTGGGGTTATAAAGGAGAAAAAGGGGCTGCTCAGTGTATTTATGGGGTGTAAGAACCCGCTAGAGCATTTTTAAGAGGGACAAAAAAGAGAAAGCTGGACTTGCTGGTGCCCATCTGGCAGAAAAACCCTGGTTTCAGAAGTATTAGCAAAGGTTTTCAGCAGCACTGGGTCACATCCAGCCCAGCTCTATCTTCAGCTGAAACCCAGCCTATTCCTGGGTGCAAACAGCTGGATCCAGCACAGCTTGCACAGCACCAGCTGTTACCACCAGAAAGGGAATGCCAAGCCCTGCATATTATCAAGTCCAAAGTGGGGTTCTACGAAAGTGTTTGCACCAATAACACCTGGCAGCAAGAGCCCAGGATCCCCAAGAGGGTTTGGTGGCACCAGGGGGCTGTAAAAGTCACTTTGCTGGTCAGGCTGTGTCTGCAGGGGGTGAAACCCAGGTCTAAAGCACACCAGAGCCATGCAGAGTTTGCCCTGATTTGATCTTTCTGTTGTTGTCCCAGAGTCTAATTTTAAACTGGAGAATGCACATACCAAGTTATTTCAGGATACCAACAGAAATTGATCCTCTCTGCCAGCCCTGGAGGAACAGGCAGCAGTGAAACCCCACTTCCCACATCACTGCTGGGCACAGACACATCCTGGGGGTGGTAAGGGGGGAATTTCCCTGTCAGCCCTAAGAATGAGAACGCCATGGCTTTACCTCCCAAGGGATGAGCCTTTAACACCAGCTGTCACTTCCCTGACACCTGCAGACACTTTTCTCCTCGCCTCTGATAGAAACCTTGGATATAAATCAGTATTTGTTTTCTCAATTTCCTTTCTTAAGTACTTGGAGTTTCAAAGGGGAGTGAGAAAGGGAAGATGCAAATAGTTGTATTTATGGAATCATGGTGGCCTGGGAAGAGTATCCACAGGCTGCAGGAGAAGAGGATGTGCTGGCCAGCATCCCACTGCCCCCAGTACCTTGCTCATTCCACTCCCCATGGGCTGTCTCTCCCCAGGATCAGGATTCAGGCAGTTTCTTGGTCTCCAAGGCTACCTACAAAAAAACCCCAAAAATCCCAGACAGGATGGTCTGGGAGATCTCACCCTCTCGTACGGTGCATTCCTCTGCCATGAGCAGGAGGAAGGGGAATGTGTGCCAGGAGGAGAAAATGCAGAGCCCTGGCGAACTCAGCTCACCTTCAGGCTGCTCCGGCTGGTCCTGCCACTGCATCGGCAAAGGGAACACAGACGAGTGGCTGGTGCTGAGCGGGAGAGGGCAAAATAAGGATCCGGGGACGTGGTGAGGCTCAGGTTTCCCTCCCAGGGTCCCTGGAGCTTCCACAGCCTTTTGGGAAGGACAGTCCTGAGAGGAGCAACTCCCTGGTCCCAGCAATGCTGCCCACCTTCCCTTCCCTCTGGGAACGGGGATGAGAGGAGCTGCAAAGCAATGCTGCAACTGCAGCGTATGCTTCAAAACATCCATTTTCCAGGCAGAAACACCTGGCAGCTCAATGTCCCCCTCCCACATCTGCGCCACCAGCCTGCCAGAGGCAGAAGCTGTGTGGAGAGCAGGGAAAATGAAATCACAGCACAGCAAACACCCCCACAGCCATCACCAGCCTGGGATTCTGTCACCCTCGGACCATCCTTCTCAGCACCCCAGAGACAAATTTATCACTTAAGGGATTTTTCAGATGCAGGAAAGAGAGCTCACTGCTTAACTCCAACCAACTTACCTCACCTTAAAAACCTTCCCCAAATTTCTGAGTGGAAGGAAAAGGCTGGCCAAGAAATGGCAGATACCCCACACAGCTCCTAAACCCGTTCACGGACTTAAAACCACATCAGGTTTCCTGATGGAGGTTTCCTGTCACGGGGAAAAGAGCAAAGTAAAAGCAAAGCTTGCTTTAGTCTTCAGAGGGGCATTTTTAAACCAAAAACCTGCACAGTTCAGGGGACACCATCCTAGCTGAAGGGAGAAATTTGGCAGCAGCTTTCTTAGCCCTGAAAACATCAAGACAGGAACCAGACCTCGCTCAGACCACGGTGTTTAATAAAACCTCTGAGGTGCTCCCACCCCAACAAACACATCCAGAGACCAGTAACAGGCAACTCTCAAGTTAACCAGACGTTTATTAGCATTTCTGTAGGTGGAAAGGGTGTTCCAGTACACAAGCAACGAGGTCACGCACAGGTGATGGAATCGTTTCATATTCAAGCTGAGCAGGTTCGACTGAGTTGCTTTATTTCTTCCATTCGTTCTTGTCAAAATCCCACTGGGATGAGATGCCCTCCACGGGGTTAACCCTCATGTCCAACATCCTCTTGGTCTGCGCCGACAGCCACTCCTCAGAGAAGGTGTGCGGGATGGGGCCATACACTGCAGGGTGGGATGGGATGGAGTTATATTGTGATGCCAGATCAGCAAGTTGGGAACTGAGGGACAAGTGTCACTAACAAAAAGCTTTTTTTTTCCCCTGAAGTCATCCCACTGGAGCAGGTTGCCCAGAGAAGCTGTGGATGCCCCATCCCTGGAAGTGTCCAAGGCCAGGCTGGACTGGGTTTGGAGCAACCTGGTCTACTGAAAGGCCAATGGCAGGAGGTGGAACTGGATGAGCTTTATGGTCCCTCCCAAGCAAAACCATTCTATGATTTTCTGATCTGTTCAAACCTACACTCCCTACATCCAGTTTCTGATGCATCCAGCTCAGACCACATTCCCACATGGATTCTCTACGGTTTCCTTCATCAGTAAAGGCTTGTACCAAGATAACAGCTTCCTGCTTTCCTTTTCTTGGGAGCCTCAAGGCAGGGAGCAGCTCATTTAACTGCTGCTCTGCCTCACGGCAGCTGGAGGCTCCCTTGAGGTCGGATTCTGAGCTGGGAAAGCAGCCAAACATGGCAGGAACCCAAATGCTCACTACCAAGGCAGCAATAAGCTTTTTCAACAGCAGAGACAGGAAGCTCTGGGATCAGGAGTATCACCACTCATTCCCCTCCATTTCCCCTCCTCCCAAAGCTCCGCTACCTTTCCATGACACAGATTCCTGAATATTCATGCCATGAACCCACTGATTCCATAAACTTAAAACTCCAGGACAGAGTTTTCAGGGACTTACAAACAGCTCCTGCTGGGAGGTCACAGTTATGGCTCTTCCACACACCATCCTGGCCCCACGGAGAAGCTTATGGGAATTCTCTAATGTCCCATTAGGGATCATAAACTGATCCTGCTCTCCACTGAAGGGTTACTTACTGAAGTGCTTCTGCCAGATGAGGATGATGCCAGTGAGGCCGAGGAAGAACAACACTCCACCCAGGACAGTCTTCCACTCGTTTGTTCCTTTGTTCATCTCTGCGTAGGTCTCGTTGAATTTCATGCGATACACTGCCAAAAAAAGACACAAAATCATCTCTTTTAACTTTGCCTGTGACTTGCAGGTGACAGGGAACTCTCCAGAGCGAGCTGACCAAGGCCTGAGGCTGCCCAAAAGGGGGTGGGTATTTCATTAGGTTTGGAATCAGCTGCCCTCTCCCACACCAAGATATCCCCACCTGTTCCACCCCCACATCAACGTGAAGTTGTCGTTTTACAGATTATCATAAAGCTGTGCAAAAGTTGCAGAACAGACCTCAAGGGAGCAGAAATTGAGTTCTCCTTCCTCCCTTCCAATTCCCAGTTAACCCAGAACTTCCTAGCACAAATCATTCCAACAGGAATGTTTCTATCTCAAAAAGCTTCCCAGCTCTGCCACCAAGATTTTAAAATCCAAAGCAACATAAGATTTGGAGAGTGCTTAGGAACATCTGAGCAGTTCCTCAAAGGGTTTTAAACCTTTGACACCTGTTCACAGGCCAGGTTCCCACTTCATACCATGGCAGCAGTTAGAAAAAATGAGGCAGTTTTATTTGCAAGTCAAAACACCCACTCAGGGCTTTAATTAGGTGGAATTTGGTTAATGTAAATATCAGCGATCATTAACATTGAAATACACATTTGTATTTGGGGCTCATTTCCCTCAGCTGGACTAACAATGGCATGTTGTAATGAAGAGATTTTGCCTGGCTTGTTGAAAGCAAATGGGAATCAAGAAACAAATACAATTGCTATTTGTTTTCTGGAAGAGGAAGGAATTGCTGGATGCGACCTCAGGTCCAGAACAGACATCACAGCAGGTACATTTTACATTCTGAAATAGCACCAACGGCCTTAGGAACACAAACCACGGCCACCAACAGGATCAGAGGGATGAAAGCACCTCTCCTGCAAGGAAAGGCTGAGAGAATTTGGATTGTTCAGCCTGGAAGAGAAGGCTTAGGGGTGACCTAATTGTGGCTTTCCGGTGCCTGAAGGGACTACAAGAAACATGGAGAGGGACTTTGGACAAAGGCCCAAAGTGACAGGACAAGGGGGAATGGCTTCCAACGCCAAAGGGCAGGATTAGATAGGATATTGGGAGAAATTCTTCCCTATAAGGGTGGTAAAGCCCTGGCACAGGTTACCCAGAGGAGCTGTGGCTGCCCCATCCCTGGGAATGCCCAAGGCCAGGTTGGACGGGGCCTGGAACAACCTTGTCTAGTGGAAGGTGTCCCTGCCCATGGCAGGGGGTGGAACGAGATGAGCTTTAAGGTCCCTTCCAGCCCAAACCATTCCATGATTCCATGACAGTGAACATGCAGCAGAGGATATCCTGTTGTTGCCACTGTCAGGACACTCAGAGCCCCCCAAACCTACGTTCCACTTTCTCGTCGATGGACAGGGCGGTCCACGAGGCCTTTTCCTTCTCCTTCAGCGCCTTCTGCTGCGCTGAGAGGTCCCTCACGAAGGCCACCTCAGGCAGGGGCACGTCCCGACGGTCCACATAGGCTGGGAGGGTGTAATCCTCTGCTTTCACAACACCAGCTGGAGGGGGGGAGAGAAGAGACACCAATCAAACTCCTGCACAAACATCTCTTACAGCTTACAACACGAAAACCCAACAGCTCACTCAAAAAGGTGAGACCAGTTAAGGAATCCAGAAGGCAAAAGATCTCCAGATGAAGCATTTAAAACAGGAGCTATTTTAAGAGTGTAAGAACAGAATCACAGACTGCTTTGGGTTGGAAGGCACCTTAAAGCCCATCCAGTTCCAAACTCCTGCCAAGGGCAGGGACACCTTCCACTAAACCAGGTTGCTCCAAGCCCCATCCAACCTGGTCTTGGACACTTCCAGGAATGGGGCAGCCACAGCTTCTCTGGGAAACCTGTGCCAGGGCCTCCCCCCCCTCACAGGGAAGGATTCCTTCCCAATATCCCATCTAATATCAGGAGGAATTTCATCCTGGAAAGGGTGGTCAAGCATTGGAAGGGGCTGCCCAGGGGGGTGGTGGAGTCTCCATCCCTGGAGGTGTCCAAGGAAGGCCTGGACGTGGCACTCAGTGCTCCGGGCTGGGTGACAAGGTGGGGATCAGGCACAGGTTGGACTCGATGATCCCAGAGCTCTGTTCCACCCTCAATGATTCCTTGATTCCATGATTCCTGCTGCCTCCCCAGCAGCACCTCTGCACAGCTGTGGCACTGCCCACTCCCACCTCCTGTTTCAGCCTCCCCAGTCCTGCCTTTTCCCAGACACCCAGAGCAGCTGTTTGTGCCCCTGCTCTGTAGGACTGGGTTTGTAGCCCTCACCACCCCCAAGGCAGGGTCACCCACCGTGTCCATGAGCTCTCAGGCACAGGGAGGTGCAGATGGACCTCCTCCCAACAAGGCTGAAGGCTCTGGAAGCCAACATCCTGCAGCAAGAACAGCACCAGGTCAGGCAGGGACAGGGCAACAGACCAAGAAGAAATAGCAACATTTTCCAATAGTTTATATAAAAAACCAGCCAGCCTAGAGGCTTCCTGCCCCTTCTCCAAAGGGCAGCACAGCACTTCATGGTTTTCAGGGACATTCCCCTGCTAGAAGATGAGCCTTTCTCTCACTGTTGCTTCCCAGAGCCTCCTACACTCAAACCCGAAGTCGTTCCCACGTTTTCAGGGATATTCCCCCACAAAATTTACTTGCATGAGTCTTTCTCTCCCTGCACTCGAACCCAAGGACGCTCGCTTGTCCAAACCATCCTTCTAAGGCACTTTAACTCCCAAACAAACCGTACCTGGGCAGATGCCAGGCGCCACAAGCGAGCCGAGCCCAAGCACATCCCACACTCGCTGCGGCAATCCCTGATCAGGGAGCGATCCCGTGACATCCCCGGGCAGGGCGGGCACACGGATAACGGATCCCACATCCACACCGTGCTCGCGTTCCCCCCGCGGCCCCAGCCCAGACCAAAGCCCCCCAAGCCTCCAGGAGGCCCCGCCGCCCGCCCTGACCTTGCCCCCCCAAGTGTCACCTCAGGCCCGCTCGCCATGTGGCGATACCGGCGATATGACCCCGCACCGACACAATGAGACCCCCTGGGGATGGGGTGGCAGCAGCGTTCTCGCCTCACACCGCCCCCCCGCAGCCTCCCAAACTCGCGCTGCCCCGCCCGCCCTCCCGCTGGCTCGGGAGCGGATGAGGATGGCGATGGAGTGCCCTGCACCGTCTCAGCCCCTTCCCAATCCCCTCCCGGCCCTTTCCCGGCCCGGCCCGGCCCCACGACCTGGCGACCGTCCTCTACCGCGGGCGGGACCGGAAGGAGCCGCGGCCGGAAGCGCGGGGCACGCCGGGAAGTCGGGCAGAGCGGGGGCCGGAACGGAGCGGCCGCGCGCGGGGGCTGACGGGATGCGGGCGGACCGCCCGTGGAGGTTTAGCACAGCATCCCAGAACCCCAGAATCCCAGAATCCCAGAATCCCAGAATCCCGTCATCACTGAGGGTGGAAAAGAGCTCCGCGATCATCGGGTCCAACATGTGACCGATCCCCGCCTTGTCACCCAGCCCGGAGCACTGAGTGCCACGTCCAGGCCTTCCTTGGACACCTCCAGGGATGGGGACTCCACCACCTCCCTGGGCAGCTCCTTCCAGTGCCTGACCAGCCTTCCCATGGAGAAATTCC
>JAWMRA010000020.1:18665208-18685557 GCA_035584735.1 Pseudotriccus pelzelni
CTGTCAGGGAGTTGCAGAGAGCCAGAAGGTCCCCCCTGAGCCTCCTTTTTCCCCAGGCTGAGCCCCCCCAGCTCCCTGAGCTGCTCCCGGTGCTCCAGCGCCCCCGCCCAGCCCGGGCCGTGCCCCTGCTGACCCTCGCGGGGACCGGCTCGGCCCCCACCCCGGGGCCCCAGCCCCGGCCCCCCCCGCGTGCCCGAGCGCCGGAACGGCCCCAAATCCGCCCCAAAATCGCTGTCGTAAGAGCCGGCGGTGCTTGGCGGCGCTTTGCCGACACTCGGCGGCGCTTGGAGGCGGGCGGGGAGCGGCGTGGCCGGGCCGGGGCAGGTCCCGGGGCGGGTCCCGGTGCCGGGGCAGGGTCGGGGCAGGATGAAGTTGACCACCCAGGCGTACTGCAAGATGGTCCTGCACGGCGCCAAGTACCCGCACTGCGCCGTGAACGGGCTGCTGGTGGCCGAGCGCCCGCCGGCCCCGCGGCCGCCGCAGCCCGCGCTGTTCGTGGATTGCATCCCGCTTTTCCACGGGACGCTGGCGCTCGCCCCCATGCTGGAGGTGGCCCTGACCCTGGTGAGGTGGTCCCGCAGCGGTGGGGGAGGTCTGGGGAGGGGTCCTGGGATGGGGGGGTGATGGGGCGGCGATGGCCGCATTCCGGGTGTTTGCGCTTGGAATGCCCGGAGCTCCAGCATCGGAGGGATGTGGAGCTGCTGGAGAGAGCCCAGAGGAGGCCACGGAGATGCTCCGAGGGCTGGAGTCCCTCTGCTCTGGAGACAGGCTGGGAGAGCTGGGGCAGTTCAGCCTGGAGGAGACTCCAGGGAGACCTGAGAGGCCCTTCCAGTGCCTAAAGGAGCTCCAGGAGAGATGGAGAGGGACTTTGGACAAGGCCTGGAGTGACAGGACGAGGAGGAATGGCTTCCCACTGACGGAGGGCAGGGTTAGATAGGATATTGGGAAGGAATTCTTCCCTGTGAGGGTGGTGGGGCCCTGGCACAGGTTACCCAGACAAGCTGTGGCTGCCCCATCCCTGGAAGGTTGGACAGGGCTTGAAGCAACCTGGAATAGTAGAAGGTGTCCCTGCCCATGGCAGGGGTGGAACTCGATGATCTTTTAGATCTCTTCCAACCCAAACCACGCCATGATTCTGTGATTATGAGCAGGAGAAAATCCATCCCTTTTTAACATCTGTAAAACTTAACTAATTTCTGATTCCTCCAGACTCATTTGCTTTACTGTTCCCCTGGCTTTGTATATCTTTTTCACCCAAAAAAGGATTTATTTGTAAATAAATTCAGTTGCTTGTAAATAAATTCCTGTTATTTGTAACTGAATTTCAGTTTTCTACAGCTGAGATGATGCCATGGGAATGTTGACATCTTTCTGAAGCCTGGAAATGATGAAATGAAGCCAGAGCAGCTGAGCCTGAGCCCTGACCATTCACTTTTGCCATGAAACACACAAAATTCCTCATTTAAAAGTATTTACAGCAGTGTAACAGTGTGGGAAGGGCACAGCACTGGGTGCTGCTGGTGTCATCACTTTCTGAGTACGACTTTCCTCATGTTACTGCTTGGGAAAATGGAATAATCCTGTTTATAATTGCCTTAATGTGGGCAGGACTTGATTTTTTCACCTTTTAGAGTGGCAGTAACTTGTTTTTCCTCTGTGAATGAGTAAGTGGAAGTTGCTAGTAAAGTGTATAATAATATATATAATAAAGTATGTGTAGGCTTTTCATTAAATTAGGATTAAATGCCTTTCTACAGGGTTTGTGGCAGTAAATTTTTTTGTAAGCTTTTGGCCTTCAGTGTATTTTTCTAGTATAGATCTTTCTGCAGGATCAGATTATTAGGAAACAAATCCTGTCTCTTGTGACATCTGAAAGGTCTTGCCACATCTACAGCAAGAAAACTGGAGCCCAAGAAATGGCATCATTTTACTTACTTACCCTTTATTTTTGGTACAGAAAACTAAAGATTGGGAATCCCTGGCATTTCCCACATCAATTAGGATTTGCTGTGTGGTTCACAGTGACATTTGTTGCCTCCTGTGATCCTTGGCAGCTTCAGAACGCAGGTTTGACAGGGGCCCAGGGCCCTTTGCTCCTGTTCTGGGTTTAAACAAAGGCAAAGGTGTCAATAAACACTGTCAGAGCAGTTATGAAAATTGGATTTTATCATGGTAAGGTTTGAAAGGAGACACTTGATATCTTCTGTACAAGCTAACGTGTGGTTACTGAATAAATCAGTGAGATAACTCACCATTTGCAGCAAAGCACCTCTGTTTCTAAAGGATTTCACAGCTTTGACAGGATTTTATGGGATCTTCCAGTTTCTCTTGCAATTCAATTATAGCTGATTCTTGGTCAAGCCTGTGGCCTGGTCATACGTGGGAGGATTTTCCAGAACCGGCCCCACGAGTTTCACCTCCTTTTCTCTGACCTGAGTCATCCCAGAATGATAAATGGGAGCAATAATGCCCAGATTTAATCTGAGAAGAGAGGATTCACTTCCAAACGGGTTTGTCCACGTGGTGACTCCTAAAATGTACAGGGAATCAACAACGCCCATATAAATATACGAACATGAAGCTGTGTCAGGGGAGGGTTAGGTTGGATATCAGGGAAAGGTTCTTCCCCCGGAGGGGTGTTGGGCACTGACCAGGCTCCCCAGGGCAGTGGTCATGGTCCCAGGGCTGCCAGAGCTCAAGGGGCATTTGGACAACACCTTCAGGGACATGGTAGGATTTTGGGGTGTCCTGTGCAAAGCCAGGAGTTGGATTTCATCCTTGAAGGTCCCTCCCAGCTCAGGATATTCTGTGATTCCAGCAGGGCTGGGGGTTTGTAGCTCCGGAGACGTGCGTTTAATTTGCACTTTGGCACTTTGAGATCCCTTTCGAAAGCAGAGTCATTAAGAAAAAGTGAATTAAGTTTCATGTGGGGTTTCTTTGTGCCTTTGAATTTCTCAGCTAATTGATGTGGTTTTGCAACCACATCTCAAGAAAAAAAAAAACCAAACCAGAAACCAAGGAGCACTTCCCTCTCTCCCCCGACCTGGAACAGCGCTCAGGTGGCAGCAGGTCCTTTTTCTCTTCCTCATTCCCCTCCTCTTTCTCTTCCCAGGGCTCTTCCAAATCCCCAGGCACCTGCAGCAAAGCAGAACACAGGCCCCTTTAGATTTTTCCAGGGTCACAGGCTCCATATGAAAGTGAGATCCCATTTGTCCCCAGCCACTTGCCCTTGGCAGGGCTGGACATGACTAAAAATATCAGGAGCTAATTGATGCTGAGGAAACCTGTGGTGACAGTGGTTAGAGAGAGTTTGGAAATTGCAGCTGGAAACAGCTTTCATTCCTAAAAGATTTTTTTTTTCCCTTTTTTTTTTTTTAATACAGAAGCAATTTCTAATTGCCACTTAGAGAACCGAGAACTTAAAATCGTTCTCTCATTTCTTTTCTTTTTAAGACAGTTTTTGGTACAGAACAAAAATGCATTTTAAACCAAGTTTTTTTATTTTTAAATTGATGGACTATTATTATTATTATTATTATTAATTTTAGTGTCTGGCTTCAGGCTCTAATGCCAAGCTTTCAAGCCACTAACAATTAAAACCAGAGTCCTAAGCCCTTGAAATGGGGTTGTAATTGAAACAGCAGTTGGCCCTCAGCTCTAGCAGGGCTACACAGCCTCTTTTTTTTATCACTTAAATCCATGTTATCCTTTGGATTATTCACATGGCTGGTTTGTTTGTTTGTTTATGCAGTCTAATACTACAATTATTGCTGAAAATGAGATTGATTTGACTTCCAGGATGCGACAGGTCAGCAGCAGATGTATTTTTGGACTCCATTTCAATAGAGCTGTGGAGGGTTTTTTGAGGCCGTGCTCTCCAGGGACTGCAAAGGAAAATTCGAGCTGCTCTCTCCACTTCTGTCTTTCAAGGCTCTGTATTCTGCTGACTTGATATCCTCAATTCTGAGGAGAAACATCATATATATATATAGAGAGATGTTTTCAAAGCAGGACAGACTCAGCAGGAGGAATTCAGGCCCAGTTTAAAACAGGAAGAACAGCAGTGTTGAAACTCACTTGAAAAGAAGCAACCAACAACAAAACTGCTTCAACTTTTGTACTTCTGTAAATCAGAAGTTGTGTAAATTGCATGCAAAAAAATACATATGTTTAAGCATTTACATACAGATGTTAAATTAGGGAGAACTCTCAAAGGAAAACAATTTTATTTCAAAAGCTTTTTTGTGACAGAGCAGGTTGAACAAAATGGGAAATGGGACAAATTTCTGCCTCACATTTACCTTTCACCTCAAGCATTATTTTTTAATGAAGGCCAAAAATACTTACTTTTTAACCTAGAAATGTTGCACTGGAAGTAAAATGCACAAGCTCTTTCTGAAATGACAAGGAAATCACACTTCCATGCTGTGAATGTGCTCTAAGTCTCTGTGTCAGGTGAACAGCGACAGACAATCGCCCCAACCATCAGTGGGTGAGACCCAAAATCCTCTCCCAGGCAGTGTTTAATAGTCCTGTCACTCGAATTTAGGCCAGGCTTTGACTGAGATCACTTCTTGTTCTTTTGTTCCATTTGGTTAATGTTTTCCATCATTCTCCAAATGCTCAATTGGGTTCCTCTGTTCCAGTTAAATCAGCCAAACTCTGCGTGAGCGCGCACGTAAAGAGACTTAAATATTTAGATATTTAAAGATGTAGCAATGCTTCATTGCTGTTTTATTTGCGGGGCTGACATGAGATTTCCTTAGTTCTGGGGAGGTTTCTTTCGGTTTTTTTCCCTGGGTTTAATTGTTCCCATTGCTTTTCCAGATTGACTCCTGGTGCAAGGAGAACAGCTACGTGATAGCTGGATATTACCAGGCGAACGAACGCGTGAAAGATGCCAGGTGTGTTGGTGCAATATTTCCTTCTGTTTGCTCTTTTAGGTTGTACTTTGGACTCTGCCAGCAAAAATCATCCGCATAAATCAGGCGTGTTGATTAACTTTGACAACTGTCATCTGGTTCCACATTGTCTCCCTGGTGCTGGGGGATGTGGCCTTTGTTCAGGTGCAGGAACTCCAGGCTTTCCAGAATCCCTCCTTTCGGTGGATACTATAAAAGGGCAGGCTTTGAACGACTGCCAGCCAGTTTAATTGCAGTTGTCAGGGAAATAGCCAAAATTTGCAGCGTGTTTGCTTGTGCAGTACAGATCTTGTAAACTCTGAGTATCTCATGGAAAGTCAGAAGTGACCTAATTCTTGCTAAACTACTTAATTATCTCTGAGTTTTATTGAAGCTAATTTTTTATGTGGAAAGGGGTGCTCTTGAAGTGGAAGATGTTATGCAGTGATATCTCCTATTTATCACTTATTTTCCCCAGGTTTAGTGTTTTGTTTCCCTGCTGGCTGACTCAGATTACCCAGTAAGCAATAAGGGACCTTCCTGTGAAGCCACCATTTAGTTTCAGATCTGTGTATCACATGTTTTCCCCTCTATCTATTAGACAAATCCAGTATTGGGACTCCTGAGAGTACATCATATCTGCATTTAAAATAAATAAGAACAGCTTGTTTAAAGTATTATGCCATGTTCCCTGGAAGTGTTCCAGGCCAGGTTGGACGGGGCTTGGAGCAACCCGATCTAGTGGAAGGTGTCCCTGCCCATGGCAGGGGTGGGACTGGATGATCTTTAAGGTCTTTTCCAACCCAAACCATCCCATGATTATCTGATTCCAGTTATTTGTTAATGTATATTCAGACCCAAGAGTGTTTTTTAAGTAACACTTGTGACTTCTAAGGTATCTAACAGGGATAAAGGCATTATTAGTCACTTCCTTACAAGGGAAATAAATCTGCTGGAGACAGTTTTAAGGAAAAGATACAGTTTGTTCTGTTTGAGGTTTGAACAAATATCACAGGCTTGTTGTTTTTTTAAACTCCAGTTTAATTTCTGAAGGTAACTGGCACCACGTAGAGATTGTCATTGGCACCACTGGCACCACATAGAGATTGTCATCTTTGAAACATGCTAAAGGGTTTTGAAAGATCTTTTTAAAAGATTATCTGATTTTGGTAGAACAGCTGGACAGTGAGTGAGTTCAAGTGCAGACTGGGGAGAAAACTCAGTTTTCTTTTTTAAATGCCTGCCAGGGCAGAGCTGGTTGCAGTGTTTGGTCTGGTGGAAGAAGGTAGGAGGCCACAAAACGTTGACTCCATGTCATCAGTGGACAATTTGCCATTCCAAACCTGTTGCCTGAGCACAGCTGAGATCTGGACCAGGTGCTGCAGAAAGGAGCTGGGCGATTCTTGGCCTCCTATCAGCTGTAGCATCAGCTCTCTATCTTGTTCCTGTTTGTAAGCACGCTGTGACCTTCTCACATCTCTTTGAGCCCGTTTCCTGCTGGTTTCAACTGGGCTGTCATGGCTCACATAACTCAGTTCTTTTTCCCTTCTGCTGCAGCCCAAACCAGGTTGCGGAGAAAGTGGCCTCCAGGATTGCTGAGGGCTTCACGGACACGGCTCTCATCATGGTAATCACGTCATCCCCCCTCACCCTCTCTTTATTGTATCCTCACCGTGGTGTTGGACCAGCCATGGAAATGCTGTTTTCTGGGTCCTTTAATAAGTAATTAATTTTCTCTTCCCCTCCAAATGCTCTGGGGAAGAGATGCAGTGACCTGTAGCCAGCAAAGCTCAAAGTCTGCAGAGAGGCTGTGGTGAGCTGTCTGTCACCTCAAAGGAACTGGAGGCCTGCTCTGCATGTTCAGGCAGCACATTTGTGCTTCAACCCCCCTTCTGCAACATAAATTCTTGTCTCTAATGTCACAGCCAGGGCTTTGCCTCCTTGCTGCAGTGACAAAGGATGTTGGCAGCTTAAATTTGGCTATGTGAAGGCAGAACAGTGGATAGGTGGAAGGTGCCCTGTTTTTACAAACTGACTTTGGGTTTTATTTCATCTCTTGGGATGCTGAGGAGGAGACTGAGGGGGTGTTTTTGTGTCCACACTAGGTTGACAACACCAAGTTCACGATGGAGTGTGTGGAGCCTGCCATCCACGTGTACGAGCTGCACGAGAACAAGTGGAGGTGCAAGGACCCGCACATGTGAGTAAACTCCGAGTTCAGTGGCAATTGGGCAGTGAGGGGAAACAGGTTGTCTGGGTAATGGCAAAACTTTGGCTGAGTGACACTGTGGGTGTTGCTGACAGTGATTTTAAAGCTGTTTCTTGCTGCAGTGAGAGAGAAGAGCTGGTTCCTGTAGCCAGGCCGTGACCATTCTGCAGCGCGTGGCTTCATTTCCAGAGTGGAGGTTTCCTTTGTGATTCCTATTTATCCCTGGCTGTTTTACATCCTAGTGACTTTTGTGAAGATTGGACTGAAGCCCAGAGAATCGCTGCCTCTCTCTTGGACAGCAAGTCCTACGAGACGCTGGTGGATTTCGACAATCACCTGGATGACATCCGGAACGACTGGACAAACCCGGAGATCAACAAAGCTGTCCTGCACCTGTGTTAGACGGGCTCCTACTGACTAATCCACGGGCATTCCCACTATGTACTGAAGAGAGAAAAATGCTATTTTTGAATGTAAATAGAATAATATTCAGTACCTTGTGTGGAAAGCTGACTGATTAAAGGGGAGGGGCACGTCACGTGGCGCAGTGAATCTTTTTTGTGAGATTCCTTGGAAGAGGTGCCAGCTGTCAGTTCCAGCTGTCCTTGTGGACACCATCCCACTTGTAGTGAATGTTGCTATTCCTTCGAAACCAGGACTGCTTCTGCTTGGCCCCACTTGTCCGTATAACAAAGTTTTGACTAAGCTTTTCTAATCTTTAGAGAGGTTACTTTTTAATGATTTATGGAAATACCTTTCAAAAAAAAATCAATCCTGTCCTCAGATGAGAGATTTTTTTAAGGGCAAAGACATAAAATGTAAGGTGAACGGTTTCTTCTGGCCTGGTTTGGAGTTGTAATTCACTTGGCACAGTAAAATGCAAACTGCTGAGGATGTTCCATGCTCATGTGTCACCTGTTTTGCAGTGCTTTAGCATGACACAGCTACAGAGAGTGTTTTAAAGCAGTATTCCCAAATAATATGGTGATTCCTGCTCTCCGTGGGCTTGACAACCAGTTATTGCTTGAACATGTTAAACACAAAGTAAATTATTTATAAAAAGCACTGGAAGCACATTAATGAGTTTGAATCTACATTTTCAGTCTGCAGGAGTGAAATACCTTACAAATTTTTTGCAGCAGCTCTCATTTTCCACTGGTTCACATGGTGCGTATTTCAGTAGGTCCAAAATGTATCCCTCAGATTCGAAGGCAAGCAAATGGAATCTAAGGAGCCTCGATACAGTGTAGTTCAGTTTTTGCCTTGTCTTTCTCATTAATATTTATTTCCAAGAAGAAGTTCACTGGACAATGAGGCTTTGTGTCAGACTAGAACAGCTCTGTGTAAGCCTTGTTGCCTCACTCCTCATGGTTGTTTGCCAACTGTAGTTAAAGATAGCCTCAATCCTCTGAATTTCCTTCTATTCCTACCCAAAAACGTGTTTACAAGAAAGATCCAAATGTCCACCAAATGGTCCGCTTCTCTCCAAGCTCCTGCTTTTTCCTTAGTGGTAGAATCCCAGGATGGTTTGAGTTGGAAGGGACCTCAAAGATCATATTCCATTCCACTCCCCTGCCATGGGCAGTGACACCTTTCACTAGACCAGGTTGCTCCAAGCCCCATCCAACCTGGTCTTATTTTAAAACACTGAGAATGGGATTGCGTAAAAACCTTTTGATCTGCCTCTGCTTCAGGTTCAATAAGCACAAGTTTTACTCTTGGTCCTGGGGTAAGGCTAAAATGCTGTTTGCAGCAGGGAATAGAACAGGATGCCTCCAGTCAGGTCCTGCTGTGGAGTTCCCTCCAGGTCAGATTCCAGTGAGGCAGGAGAGGAGATTGGAGGTTCAGGGAGGAGAGGAAGGTTTGGTTTATCTCCCTGCTCTGCACTACACAGGTGTGATTACAAAAGAGATTGGACTGCAGTCAAAAACCTTTCTTAAGAGTGAGTCAGGCTTGCAGGAGAGGAAAATGTTTTCAGTTGTTGAATGAAAACATCTATTTAGCTCACAAACTGGGATCAGCACGTTCCAGTGGCTGTTTCACTCCACAACTGTAAGAAAAGATATCCTGGGAGCAGGATCTGCAAATCACCCAGGCTGCAGGAAGAGGGCTGTTGTTGTACTTTGTGCAAACACCTCGTGAAATCCAAGAGGCAGATGTTATCTTAGCAAGATTCCTTGTGTGGGGTTGTCAGTAGGAGCTGGTGTGTCTGCAGAGCCACTGGAAATGTATTTCATGTTCTTTGTAACAGGATATCATAATGAAGCTTTGATCATACATATGCTAATTCAGGCTAATCTTCCCGTCCTCCCTTCTCATCCCCTTAAGACAAGGCAAACTGTCTGCTCGTTCCCTGTGACTAACCACTGGGACACACTGCTGTAAGGGGAGCAGCTTTTATTGCTTTGCCTTCCCCCTTTTGTTATCTTTTGTTTGCTCTCAAATGAGGATCTCCGAGTGTTTTGCCACCAGCAGAAGCCCAGGCTGGCTTTGAGCAGAGGTCAAGAGCTGTGGTGCAGGTCTGATCTCACCTGGCCTATTTGCATTGAAGGCTGGACAAAAGGCAGCAATTCCAGGCAGCCACCGTGGCTCTTGTGAAAGAATGAGGAAGCTGCAGGTCTCAGGGAAGGCAGTGTTCCCCTTTCCTACTGATGCACCGTGAGCAAATGCTGGTTTCCTGGCCGGCTGATCAGTTGGATTCATCGCAGGAATTTGAGGTAACTCCTTTTTAAAACTTCAGGGGGAAGAAATCTTGGGGAAGGCACCTCTCTTGCTGGAGCCCTCGTGGTAGCTGGAAAGACAGTACTGGGAATGGGTGTCCTATTCTTTTTTGGTTTGTTGGCAATTAATGACATGCAGGATTAATTTTTCCCCCCTTATTCACCAAAATTTGGAAACTCAACATTTGCCTGTTAAACTCACAGCTCTTTACCTCATCCATATGACTTGAAGGACTTGGAACTCAGAGAATCACAGAACAGTCTGGGTTGGAAGGGACCTTGAATCTCATCTCACCCCGCTCCAGCTCTCCTGGAGCCCTTTTAGGCACTGGAAGGGGCTCTAAGGTCTCCCTGGAGCTTTCTCTTCTCCAGGCTGAACACCCCCACTCTCCCAGCCTGTGGGATTCTTTTTTTCCCACTCTCAACCCCAGTATTTCAAAACAGTGACAAACAGCCCCCACAAGCAGATGGGTGACAGGAGCCAGAGGGTGTTGGATCGGTTGGTTTTGGGGTGCTCACAAGTGAGAGTCTTCTGCCATTTGCCCGCTGAGTTCATTACTCTCTGTCTATATGAGAATTTTGGGAGGTTTTTTCTTCATCCAGCAAGTAAAGCAGCCTGCCACTAGCATTTTCCCCCTTCCCATCTGCCAGCAGAGCTGCTCGTGGGATATTCCCTCCCTGTGCCAGCGTGAAAGCAAGCAAAGACCTCCCACGTAACCTGCCTCAGCTCATTAGAGCTGACCTGGGTGCAGGGAGAAGCTGGAGGAGCCACAACCCTTTCATCTGGCACAGCTGGTGCCAGGAGCAGACAGATGTGCAGAGCCCAGCCCCAAGAATTCCTTATGCAAGCAGCAGAGCTGCGAGGAGAGGTGACAGTGACGGATGCAGGAAGCAATCCCGGGTCTCTCTGCTCCCTGGCTCGAGGCCTAATCACTGCACTCTGCGACCGGGAAAGTGTCTGGAGATGCCGAGTGGAGGGCACTGCTCGGAGAGCGCGGGATGCTAATGGAGGAGGCTCTTAGTGGGGTGGGCTTGCGGTTGAGTGCAGCTTGGAAAATGGCCTCGAGGGGAAATGTGCTCAATTTGCGAGCTGTGCTTCTCGTTTGGGCTTAATTCAGCTCCTGGAGCGGAGCTGGGAGCAAGCTGGTCCGTATTGGGCTGGTCCAGGCTGGGCAGGCAGCTTCCCTCACATCCTGCCCGGGCTCTGCTTCTCCCAGCTGGAGTCAAACACCTCACCACCTCACCCTCCTGCACCACAAACCCTTCTTTGCTCTCCCCACCACCCCAAACCAGCCCTCCCGCCGCCGGCAGCGATTTCTCTGTGCCCAAGTATCCGCCGAGGACTTTATCGATTTATCTTTTTTTTTCCACTGTCGCTTTTAGACCACATTTTTCACCCAGCCTTCTCATCCGAAAGTACACCCCGGCTGCATCCAGTCCTCTGGTTTCCAGCCCTCGCCCTGCGAAAGGCGGCGGAGGCGGATTCGGAGAGGATGGAGGCAGGGGGCTGGCGGGGGTCCTGTGGGGACAGCACGGCCAGCTTGGCACTCGGCGGTCTGCCGGAGCTGTGATGAGGCAAGCAGGGAATTCTGCTCTTAAAATTACCTGGTAGGTGGGCTGGGGGCAGTGGGTGACTCTGTGAGTGGTTCCAGGCAGCGCCGCTCCGGCTGCAGAGTGGCAGCACTTTGGCTGGATGCGGGCAGGAGCCGTGCCAGGCATGTCCCGCTCTGCGCAGCACCAGCCCACCAAGGCCCAGGGAAACGGCACAGCCCTTCCTAGAAATGTGCCCTGGAGCTTAAAAGATGGACCTAATTGAAAAAAACGTATTGAGGTTGTAGCAGGGGATAAAAGGGAAAGCTGGGCTGAGATTAACCTGGAGCTCGGCGAGCCGGGAAGTGCGGCAGCCGTGGCCAGGTCCCTAAGCCAATTCCCGGCCGTGGCCTCCCTGCTGAATCCATGCCGGCGGGGAGGTGGTTTGTCCTGGATGCAGGAGAGCCCGGCACGCTCTGGTTTTGTGCATCAGGTACGTGCTGATTTTCCTCTTTGCTTCCAACCCCCCCATCACAGCAGCTCCTGCCTCGCTCGTGCCACATCCTGGTGGATTTTCTTCAGGGGTGTTTTCTGCCTGCACTGTTCCTGCTCGGTCTGCTGGTCCTGCCAAGAGCCTGTGCTTGGGGAAAGCTGGACCTGGTCCAGTTTCCCCGGAGTCTGCATCCTCAGCTGCTTCCTCGTGACATCCTCCTCCCTTCCCATGCCTGGCATCCCCTCCGGGCACCACTGAACAGCCCTGGATCACTGTGGGGCTCCAGGAGGGAGTTTCTTTTCCCCTCCCAGCACTTGCTGCCTTGTTGCCACTTCCAGCAAGTCCCACACAGTGGCCCTGCAGCCCCTTTCTGGGGCACTCCCTGAGCCAGACTGGGACCTGCCCTTTCCCCTGCTTGGGCCAGAAGGGATGGGGGCAGAAGCGGGGCCAGGTGGCCTCGTAGCTCCGTTAGCACAGAGCCAGGGTGACGTGTCACCTGCGTTAGCAGACCCTGGGACTCCGTGACCCAGAAAGCTCCTTCCTCCCCCTCCCTCCCTGCTAGAACGAGCCCAGCTGGTGTTTGCAGGAGCAGCTCCTTGAAGGGAGCAGACAGAGCTGTCCCGGGTTCTCCAGCCAAAGCTTTTCTTGTGGCCGGTGTTTGCAAAACACATCCGCTTCCCTGCGGTTCCCCTGGCGCCTGGGAAGCCATCAGCTCACCCTGCCCTTCACCTGAAGGGAAGTTTGGAGGCTGCCCTCCATCCTCCCCCCCATCAGTGCCTCAGCCCCCTTCATCCTCCCTTGCACCAGGGCAGGACGGAGTTGGTGGGCTGGGGAGCGGAGCAGCCCAGCTGTCCAAGGGCCACGGCCAGAACTGGAAACCAGTGACTGACCACATCAGAGGACAGCTCCAGCCTGGGCTGGAGATTCAAGTGTTCCCCCAGAGAGTGAAGGTGGCTCCACTACCCACCCACCAAGGGAGCTGTATGAGCCCACGCTCTTCCTCCCCCTGGCTGGCTGGCTCTTGGTTTGGCCAGTTGCCCTGATGTGATGCTCAGCAAGTCACAGCTCAGCCCTGGCCCTGTGACAGCAATAAGAAACTCCTGGGAGAGATGTGGATTGGAAGCAAGGCTGGGGAGGGTGTCTCACAATGACCCTAGAAGGGGGGTGTTGGGCCCACTGGGCTGTTCCTCTGCTTCGAACTCAGATCTCTTTAATACTGGTCATCCAGCAGTGATGGGGGCTCCACATCAGACAGGTTCCAGTCCATTCCCAGCCACCTCGAGGTGGCCAACCCCCACCTTCTGTTTCCCAGCCCTGGGGAGGACAATAAGGGCTGTCTGAGCTGTGTTTGTGCCTATCAGGTGACACCACAGCAGCTGGAGCAGTGCTGCACCCGCAGAGCAAACCACAGGTATTTTAGCAGCCTGGTGTTTATGTTTCCCTCCCCTGCTACAGCAAACCATCACTTTCTGTCAGCTTTTGAGCAACAACTGCTGCTCCGGGCCAGGCTAATTCCAGCCCTCGTGAGTTTGGGGCTGTTTGTTCTCACCCAGCAGTAGCAAACAGGTAGTTTTGGAGAGAGGCATCAAAACAGCTAAATGCGGAGGAGGGATTTCTGCTGCTCAGACTGGATTTGTGCTGCCGATGAGGGGTCCCTGGGTCCGGTTTACCAGGCTCTGGCTCAGAACTTGGACTTTGCAGCTGAACAGGCAAAGAAACCCACCACATGAGCCAGTTATTTTGTCTGTTTTCTTGGGCAAAACCAGAGCTCTGGGTTGCAACCCCCCCTGCCCTGCCCTCTGTGCCCAGGACAGTGCCTGCAGCTGGGGCTGCAGCCTTTCCCCCATTCCATCCTCCCCTCCCTTGAGCTTGGAGCTTTGCAATAACTCAGTTACTTGACAAATCAGAGGAGTCAGGTCGGAGAGGAAATCAGCCCTTTCCATAGTTGTGATTTTCATCAGACATGGCAGGACCAAACCAGCAGAAAATGGAGAAGAACCTTTCCCCTCCCCGCTGCTCTTAATGCCCATCTCAGCCTGGCTTGGTCTCGTGGTGGGGCTCTGATCTCGCCGGAGACCTCCCAGGCTCCTGGGATGGGTTCGCTCCGATCCCTGGGTGAAGTTCAAAGCTTTCCTTCCCTTGCCTGCCCCTGCAGCCGCGGGGTGTTTAATGTGCGGCCGGCGTTCCCTGCACGCCGGCGCCCTGCATTTGAACCGCTGCTTTTCAGCTCTGTCTGAAAAGGAGCCGGCGCGGGGCCTCTCGTCTTAATTGCGGAGGAGGTGAACATGGAAAAGCCTCAGGCTGTTGCTAATGCAGGCGAAGGCGGCTGCTCCAGAGGCAGAGCCTTCCTTCTTCCAGGCATCCTCCCAGCGGGGTGGTACCCGACCCGGAGCTCTCATCCTGGACATGGTGAGAAAACCGCTGTCTGGTGCTGTTCCCACTTCCAGGCTGGTTTTTGGGCTGACAGGTCAGACGGGAAGGGGAAAAGATCCTTTACGGAAGCTGGGGAAGGAGAAGATGCTCCCCGAGGCTGATGTCTCTAGACATCAGGACCTCATGGATGGCGTTAGAATCCTGCCAGAGCTGGGTGTGGACCCTCATACCGAACTGGCACTTGCCTTTTGAGGCACTCGGTGGCCCCTCTGGCTGCTTGTTGGGATGCTCAGTGCCCGGGGGCTTTGGCTGCAGGCGAGGGCACTCCTTCCTCTCTCTGTCGGCTCCGGACTGGATTGTGCAGCGGGGTGAGAGTAAAGCAGCATTTCCTCATCACCCAAGGGCTTTGCTGGGCTTCGATGTGGCTGGAGTGAGGGGATGGATGGGAGGAGCTGGGGCTGATTAACCAGGTTAGAAACCAACCTTGCAAAACCCCAAAGCCGGCTCTTGCTGCAACCTCCTCCCGCGCTCCCAGGGCACTGCTGATCCTGAGGGGCATCCCCTCCCAGCCTCCTGCATCCGACAGCATCCAGGGGAGGTGGGATGCAACGGTGGGCATCGTGCCTCTGGCTCCCGGGACCGGGTAAGTTCCATCCCCTCGGAGCACCACAGCGCCTTCGGTCCCATTCCCCATTCCCAGTCCTCCCTGGCCCCACAGGCAGGCTGAGCATCCCCCTCCTCCTGGGCACTTCATCCCCCATTCCAGTGACGCTTGTGATGAGTGTCTGGGGGTTTTTGGAGCGTGAACTCGTCGGGATGCAAATATTCCTTGGCCTGGTGCTGGCACACAGGAGTGAAATTGAAGCCCCAGCAGCAACCACCAGAAATCCTGCTGGAATGCTGGCAGAGGGAATTTCTCTACCCAAACCACAAGTGGTGCTGGAGCTTGGCCACAGGGATAAGAGCCAGCAGTGGTGGGGAGGGGGCTGCTGTGTTCTGTGAAGGTTTGGCCACTGGGATCTGATCCCACAGGATTAGATCTCAGAGGATATCCCACCCTGTGCTGGGAGTCTGGGTGTGCCCAGCATGACTCTTCTCCAGCCCTGAGTGGCGTGAGCCACCAGTAGGTGCCCAAAAACACAGGGGTCACCTCAAAACAGGTTTCTTGCTACTTGGGAAGCCTCTAGGATAGCTACAAAGTTGGAGGCACAGCAAGCGCTCCAATCCCTGCACCCTATCCCAGCTCGGGGTGCACTTGGGGAGCTGATGAAAATGCAGAATTAAAACCAGCAATAGCAAGTTTCCACTTCCCCTTGTTGACTGCCGCCGACCCACCTCAGGGCTGGGAAAGGCAAAGGAAAGCCACACTGGAGGTCAAGCAGGGGGAGCAGAGGATTTGTTTGGCTCTCTGCAGGGCCTAGAGTTTGGAAGAGCCAAAATGAGTCACTGGCCCTCATCTCAATAAGCTTTTCCCAGCAGCTGTGGGCAGGAGGGAAGCAGATTTCCCAGTAAAGGCATTTTTTTCCTAGAATAACTTTCAGCATCTTAAAAAAAAAGTGATGTCTCACAATGGGGATTATCCACCCGAAACCTCTCGGGGCATCAGGGATGCCCAAGAGGAGCGGGATGATGTGCATTCCCTCAGTGCATCCCAGCAGCTGCTCTGGCTCAGCCCAAGGGAGGCAGCCCCAGGAGGATTCCTCTATTTCCTGTGCATGGGCTTGGGATTTTCTCTGCAGGAACCAAAGAAATAACAACCTGATTCCACCTGCTCACGACCTTCTCGCCTCCAAATATTTGCAGCACCGACCCCAGGAGCGGAGAAGCTGGGGTGGGACCCCCCCCACCTGGCAACAGGCTCCCTCTCCACCCTCCCAAAAAGTTCTTACTAAACTCATCAGATAAGATTGAGTCACTGAAGTGCCGTGACATCACTCGTGGTTTCTGAGACCGAGCAGCTGCACTTCCTGTTGTGCCCGGGCTCCTATAGATACAGACACGCGCGGATAGACGTGAGCTTTTAGCCAGCAATCAAGTTCCCTCTCCTTCCTCCTTCCCAGCATCGCTTCCCTCAACCTTCTCCTCTCTTTCCCAGCTCCAGCAGCGAGGACCGGCGGCAGAGCTGGAGAGCTGGATCCCGCTGAGAGGATGAAAACATGGGGCTCAAGTTATCCTGCCTGAAAGGTAAGTTTGGGGGGGGGGGATGTCGGGGTGTCTTCTGCTCTGTGAAGGCATCTGGGAGATGGTTGTACATGGAGGAGCTTTAGGTGTGGGCGGGATTGGTGGGGTTTGGGATCTTGGTGGTATTTATGAAGTCCCACGAGTGACCTGTTGCACTTGCACCACCCTGGAGATGATTTTCCCAGCCCTATCAAAATATAAAAGTCCAGTCCTGTGCTTGTCCTGCATCCTCTGCTCTGGAGAATCCATGGGTTAATAGCATCCCTCAAAAAATAGGTGGGTTTTCCTTAAAGGTGGGAAAGGGCCTTCAAAAGCATGGATGGGATGCTCAGGCATGCATGGATGGGATACCTGGGGTCAGGCCACAGGCCTGGGGTCCCAGTTCCTGACCTCCAGTCTGACCCTGAGTGTCCTTCACTGCTCCACTCTCCCCAGGGATACTCCAACCCAGGAGTTTTCCCCCTAGCTTTAATTTTCTTAATGGATTTAGGCTGGGAATGGCGTCACAGATGTCTGCACAGGGTGAAAGTGGGAGCTTTTAATGCTCCTGGCCTGGCAGGGCAAAGGCTGGATATCACATCTTCCATTAGCTCTGCATCCCAATGGACTGTATTAATCATCCTTGGGGTTCTTAGGGATGGGAGTTAATGAGTATCCCTCTCTAAGATGCAGGGCTGCCTCTTCCCTGGCTTCTCTCAAGCCTAAATTTGGTGAGATGCTGGCTGTGATAGGCACAGAGTTGGATGCATCACCCAAAAATGAGCACTGACCCCTCCTCATATCAGGGATGTGGTCTAGGGAATTTTGGGGATCCCACAAACCCCCCCAGCCCAACATGGGGAGGAAGCAGGCAGCCAGGGAATCCTCACCCTGCCCCAAATCCAGGACAGAGCCACAAAATATCCCCCTGTGCCTCCAGACTCCTCAGACCGGCTTCGAGTCTACAATAAAAGAAAAGACCCTCCTGCATTTCCAGCTCCCTTACGTAAGGCAGGGCTTTATCCTTAATTAAAAAGAGATTAAAAATATCAGTGTCTGTCCCCTCCGGGCATTTTCCTGCTTGGGAAGAGCTGAAACCTCCCTGGATGCCGCCTGTGCCGTGCGGGGCTTTTCTGCTGATTAAAAAAGCAGATTAAAGCGATCTGTTCCCTGGAGGGGAGTGGGCAGGCGGCCGGGGGGGGATCCACCTCTGTGAAACACCCCAAAATCCAAGTGGGAAGGAGGTGCGAGGTGGGGGTGCCTGTGCATTCTCAAGTGTCTCGTACGGGGCTGACACAGAGGAGGGTGGGGGATGCTGCAGCCCCACACCTGATCATCTCCTCCTGCCCCTGCTTTATCCCCCCAAATTCCACAGGCTTGAAGACGTGTGTGAGCAGTGGGAACGGCAGCGACGGGCCCCCGACGGCGTCCTCGGGGGAGAAGCACCTGCACGTGCCCTCCATCATCGTCACGCCGCCCACACCCACGGGGACCATCCTGTCCCGAGAGGGGCGGAGGGCGGGGGGGCCGTACCCGTGCAGCCAGTGCTGAGAGGGGACAGGGGGGACACCATCCCAGTGGGATGTGTCTCTGCTCCGCTGGGGTGGAGCCCCGGCCACCAGGATGCGACTCATCCGGATCCAGCACCCCGGGAGCTCTGCAGGGACACACGTGGCACCCACACGGGTGGGTTTGGACAACAGTGACTGGTTTTTCTTGCTTTTCCTAACAGCACCGTGGAGGGGGTGGCACTGCGTGGATCCCCCTGGTGAATAAAACCCCTGGGGTTCTGCCCCCCCCAGTTTGGCACTGGTTTGGCTGTGGGTGGTCTGTTCTCCGAAAACACTCCATCACCACCACCCTGGAGCTGCCTTCGTGCCGACTGGTGGCCAAAAGTGGGGTCCCCACCTCCCCGCACAGACTGAAGAATCAAACAGCATCAGGAAAATGAACTCAGCGTCACCCGCATCCCGCCGGATCGGCCGCATCCCGGGAGGGAGCCGGGGGCGATGCTTCCCGGGGAGCGGCAGCACCCGGAGCCGGCGGGAGAGGCGGGAGTGTGAAAGCAGATGGAAATTTAATTTTTTAATGACAGCAGCAGATGGCAAAAGACACGCGAGGGGAGGCACAGCGTGGGGGGGACGCTCACGGAGCACCCGGCGGAGCTCAGCACGTGCCGGCAGCACCATGGGGGCTGCGCCGGGAATGAGGGGCTGTGGGACCCTCCTCGTGCTGCCCATATCGGGGTGGTCTAGGGGTCCTCAAGGCTTGGCTCCCAGCCCAGCCTGGGGGCACCCTTGGGGCAATGCTCATCCCAAGGGTTGGGTTCGCTCCATGGATGGTCCCGAGGTTGAGCCCGAGGTGGTTTGGGAGGGGGACTGGATAGAGGTGGATTCATCTGGGGGGGTTGTTTCTGTAGGGATCTGCAAGCTGGGATGTGGCCCCCCCAGTCATCCAGAAGCCACTTGGCTGGGCTGGGTGTGGGTGGGTGGAGGATTGGATGGATGGATGGACAGATGGATGAAGAGAGATAGATGGATGGGTACATAGAGGGCTGTGTGGATGGATGCGCAGGTGGATGGATGGATGGATGGATGGACAACGTGGTGCATGGACAAACAGCAAAAGGAGGAATGATTGCTGCTATAAGGAATGGATGAGTGGATAGATGGATGAAGGACTGGATGGATGGATGGATAGATGGAGGTGTGGATGAATGAAGGCATGGATAGATGGAGGGGTGGAAAGGCAGAAGGAGACATGGATGGGTGAATGGATGGCTGTTTGGGTGGGTGGACAAGTGGATGGATGGGTGGGTGGATTGAAGCACGGACAGATAGATGGGTACACGACAGGTGGGTGGATGGATAGGTGGGTGGGTAGATTGAAGCATGGATGAGGGATGGAGGAGTGGATAGGTAGCTAGATGGATGGGTGGGTAAATAGAAGGTGGGTGGAGGGGTGGATTGAGGCATGGATGGACGGATGGAGAGATGGGTGGACGGAGAGGCTGATGAATGAAGGGAAGGTCTATATGGATAGACGGATGGATGGATAAGCTGATGAAGAGAGAGAAAAGACAGGTGGGTGACGGCAGATGCCTGAGCATCAGGGACAACTGGACAGACAGACAGGCAGCTGGTCACTGCCAGTCCACGTGCAGAAGGGCGACTGTTGGGTACAGCCCCAGACACCCACCACAGCCCGTGTCACCCACCACAGCCCCTGTCACCCACCACAGCCCGTATCACCCACCACAGCCCGTGTCACCCCCGCGGGGCGCTGCCGTCCCCGGCCGCCAGGGGGCTCCAGCGGCGGGAGCGCGGCGGGCGGGGGCGGGGCCGCAGAGAGTCCCGCGCGCCCCGGCAACAAGTGCCGAACGATGACTGGTCGAGCGACCCAGAAGGAGCGCCGTGATTGGTCCTCATGCCCCGGCCCCGACCTGCCCTCGCAGCCAATCAGAGAGTCGTGCGCCACGGCAACAGCGGGTGGGAGCCAATCAGCGCGCGTCGCGCCGCCCCAGGCCCTGCCCTCCTCGCGGTGACCGCGAAAAGGCGCCGGGCGGCGGGAGCGGGGCGGGGCCTGCGGGCCGTGCAGCCAATCGGGAGCGAGGGCGCGCAGCCGGTACGGTCCCGGTCCGGTCCCGGCCGATCCCGGTGCGGTCTCGGTTTGATCCCGGTCCTGACCCCCCGCGTCCCACTCGCCGAATGGAGCCGGCCGAGGTGGAGTTTCTGGCCGAGAAGGAGCTGGTGACGATCGTGCCCAACTTCAGCCTGGACCGGATTCACCTCATCGGGGTCGGCGGGACCGGCCGGGGAGGGTTTGGAAACGTGGGGCTGGGGGTCGGGAGGAGGGGACAGAGCCAGGGGACACTAAAAACAGGGTCGGGGGGGGCTCGTGGGCGGGGCCGGCGGGAGGGGCCGCGGGTGTCGCGACAGGGGCCGCGGGTGTCGCGACAGGGGC
>JAWMRA010000020.1:18685657-18697281 GCA_035584735.1 Pseudotriccus pelzelni
GGGCTGGCGGCAGGGCATCACCCGTGTGATGCTCAGCTGATCCCCGCGGCCCCAAACGCCTCCCGGCAAACTCATGATCCCAGCGGGATTTGCCAGGCGAGCGCAGGGCAGCTGGGAGCCGGCAGCTCGCCGGGAAGCGTGCGGGGAGCTCGTGTGCCCCCCGGGCTGAGCTGTGCCGCTGCCCCAGCCGGGCTCAAAACCAGTTTTGCCGCTTCTTCCCGGTGATAAAATCGGCGCCTCCGCCCCGGCTGGGGCCCGAGCAGCGCCGCTCACCCGCCGTGCCCCGACGGTGCTGGCGTCCGTCTGTCCAGGCGTCCCTGGGCTGCTCCACGGGACAGCTGCCAGCTGGGGAAACTGAGGCACGGAGAGCTGGCTGGGCGAGAGCATCCACGAGGGGATGGGATGTGAGGCCACGCTGTGTCCCCCCTTCCCTCCGGCATCCCGTCGCCGGCGCGGTGTTGGTGCCACTCACCCCTGAGGGCGGCTGGGGACGCCGTGACGCCCCACGGTGAGGTACCCTCCCCACCCGCCGCGCTCAGCCCTTCCCCGGCTGCTTTTCCCAGCAGGCAGATCCGTGCGGAAAAACAGGTCAAGTTCTGTGCCTGGAGCAGCCCGGGGTCACGTCAGCAGTTGCCTCACCGGGGCGGGGAAATGAACCCCAGAACGGGGCAGGCTGTCCCTCCGCTGCCCCCAGCCCTGTGGGGTGCAGAGCTGGCACCTCCAAGTACCTGTCCCTGGGCAGCTGCTGCCTGTACCCCTCCAAAATGCCAAGGCAGGGGGGCTGCAGGACACCTGGGTGTCTCTGCTGAAGCCAAGGGGGGAGGCTGAGGACTGGGAAGCAGGTGATGTGTCACCCTGTCCCCATCCCTCCCACAGCATGTGCTCAGGCACAGCGGCACAGGGAGTGTCTGGCATTCCCGGTGCCCGTTGGCTGCCGGCCATAGGAGCAGGCAGCTCCCTGCCCGGCAGGAGGAGGAGGAGAGGGGATGGCAGGGTCACTGCCGTATTCCCCTCACCCTTTTTCCCTGTGCCACTTCTTCCCACAGTGCCACACGTGGCACCCACCATGGGGTTTGGCATCTCCAGCAGTGCAGGACCCCATGCCCCTGGCTCCTGGAGTGGTGTCCCTGCCCCCCCGCATCCCCGGCGCAGGGCTGGGAGCCGGGAGCTGGGAGCGTGCCATGTTCTCTCCATCTGCTCCTGATGATGCTGGCGGGTTTTTTGGCAGCAGGAGCCTCCTCCGGCAGCGAGAGCAGAACCAGTCTGGCTGCCTGGTGGGGCTGGAGACAAATAAAACCCACCGGCAGCCGCTGTGGGCAGGCAGGAGCGGGCAGCGAGGGGCAGGGATGGGCTCTCAGCACTCCGAAATCCCTGGGCAGGGGCTACTGCTGTTGGGAAAAGGGAAGTGGGCAGATTTAGCACCTTGGCTCCAGCTTGCCCCCTTCCCAGCACCTTGAAAGGCCCCTAATGAGCATGGAGTGCCCTTGGGAGCAGATTGCCATTGAACTCGACCTGCACCAGCCGCCCGCTCTTACAGCAGCTATTTTGAGCTCCCGGGCTCCCGAGTGCTGGAACTAATAATTTATTACCAAATACGATCAGGCAGCCGCTCCAGCCCCTGGCAAATGGAGCGGAAAAAAACCCAGCGCGGCGGGAGGCCCAGGGAGCGGAGAGAGACGAGCATCCTGCATCCTCCTCCCCCGGGATGGATCTGCACCCAGCCCACAGGACCGCGGCTGGGATGGAGCCCACTTGGCCCAGCCTTCTGGAAGGCTCCTCCATGCTTGCTGTGGATGACTCCCCAAGGGATCTGAGGTGATGAGGTCCCCCCTCAGCCTTTCCCCCCTCTCCCAGTGCCTCGGCTCCCGCTCCGCAGCCGCATCCAGCTGCACACTCCGAGCGGGAACAGCTGCTCTGCATGGATTTTCAATGCTAATGGCCTCGCATTGTCAGCCCCCCTCCCCGCTGTCTGAATGCAGCAGGCAAAGCCCCAGGATGGAGGGCAGGCGGCCAGGGCCAGCGTGTGCCCATCGTCCCTGCCCACCGTCCCCACTGCCATGCACCCCGTCACCCCCCTGGGAGCCCATGGGCAGGGGACGGGCAGGGGACAGGCAGGGGACAGGCAGGAGGGGCCACCTCCTCTCCCGGTGATGTCCTGCAGAGCCGCCACACGTTTTCCACCCCTCATTAAAGCAGCTCTGCTGCCGCACCTCCAGCACGCTCCATTAATTAATTAATTGATCAATCAGAGCCCACATTCCCACTCTCCCTCCCCACTTCCCAGCATGCAGCCAAAATGAAGGGAAGTGGCCGGGCTTACTTTCCCCAGGTGTCCCCAGGTGCAGCTTCTGCCCAATTTTACGTGCTCAGGGCAGAGCCCAGGACCCATCCCAAGAACACCCTCCATCCCCTTGGAGGGCTCTGGGTGGGTCCCCTGTGATAAGGAGCACCTCCATGGCCAGGGATGGGATTCGGAGCTCCCTGTGGAGCCCAGCCCAGCATCAAGCATCCGGGCACATGGCACTATTATCCAGCTGGGACTCCATCGATCACTCCTCCATGGACCATTGATCTGGCAAACGACAACAAGCAAACTAATAAGAGCTCGTTTGGAGGGCGCAGCGCGGGGAGAGGCCACGGATGGAGTGATGCCGGATCGTTTCTCTCCCTTCCTGGCCTTCCCGAACCCAGGTCAACCAGCCGTGGGAGCCTTTTCAGCCCACAGGGAATCCAGACAGTGAAAGATTTACTTGAAAGCAACTTTCTGCTCCATTTTTGCCCCATTTCAAAGCTGGGGCCTTCAAAAATCAAGTGCCTGTGTCCCAAGGATGCTGCTGATCCCTGAGCTTTTCTGCAGCACCCAGGCTGGGTTGGCAGCTCCTCTTGGCTCCTGATGCCTGGCTCAAGGTGCCAGCCATCTTCCAAGGATCCCTCTGCTTAGGGGGAAGTGGGGTACAGCCCACACCCCTTTGCATCAGCTGCTGCTGGGGCTGAATGGCTTCATGGGGTGCTGGGCACTCCACGGGGCTGACAGGCACCATGTGAGAGAGAGTTGGGCATTCAATTGAGATGTTGGGTATCGTGAGGGAGAGATCTGGACACTGCATTGGGCTGCTGGGTATCGCCTGGGAGAGAGCTGGGCACTGCACAGTGCTGCCAGGCACTAAATGGCGCCACTGGGCACTCCACAGTGGCACAGGGCATTCCACGGTGCCATTGGGCATTCCATGGTGCCACTGAGCAGGGCAAGGTGCTGCCTGGCATTCCATGGTGCTGCCGGGCATTTCGTGGTGCCACTGAGCATTGCACATTGCCGTTGGGCATTCCACGGTGGCACTGGGGATTCCAAGACGCTGCAGGGCACCGCACGGTGGCATTGGACATTCCACAGTGCTGTTGGGCAACACATGCGTTGGAGCCAGGCACCTCACACTGCTGCCAAACCCTGCACAGCTGCCGGGCATGGCACAGTCCGAGAGTGGGCAATGCTCAGCACAGCCAGGCTGCCCTCCCATCTCCAAATCCCCATGCCACATGTCCCCATGCCCCCACATCCCCAGCCCGGCGCAGGCGTGTGGCAGCAGCACATTGTTTTGGGCGCAGGAGCCCTTGCCCAGCAGATGGCAGGTATAACAAAGCAGCTTGCTGCGGCCAAGCCAATTATTTATCTAATTATGATTTACCACTTAACCACATGATCTTTCTGCAGAGTTGTAGGCAATTAAAACCGGGGTGATTATGTGGATTATGCAAATCGGCTGGAGCCGAGCGAATAAAATTGGAGATTAGAGTTTCACGCAGGCTGGATCTTGCACAGGGCAGGTCCTGCCGGGGCAGGGGGAGGCAGGGGCAGGGCAGGGGGGCTGCAGAGAGGGGCAAGGGGCTGCAGGCAGGGCTAGGGCAGGGTGAGGCAGGGGCAGGGAGCTACAGGCAAGGGCAAGGCACTGCAGACAGGGACAAGGGGCTGCAGGCAGGGTGGGGGGCCAGGACCCAGCCAAGGGAAGGGACTGCAGGGCACAGTCAGGAAGTGCCAGGACAAGGTGAGCAGATGCCTCCTGCCACCCCTCTGCCTTCCAGGTGCTGCAGTCTCCCCCCAGCAGAGCCAAGGGGCTCCACAGCCAAAATCTGTCCCCATCACAGAGGGGGGACCCCCCACTGCTGGTGGGTGACTCTGCTTGGCACTAGGGATTTCCCAGCACCTGTCCTGGCTGCACCCCAAAAGGCAGGGAGGGGTTACACAGTGCAGCCCCCATCCTTCACCCCATCCATGGGTGGCTCACACCGGGCTCCAGGGGCAATGGGTATTAATAGCAGGTACTAATAACATGTATTAATAACGAATATTAATAACAGGCATTAATAAGAAGTATTAATAACGAGTATTAATAACGTCGCCTGGTAGATTACACCACCCGCCCGCCTTGATATGAGATTTATGGATGGAACGAGCGCCGGAAATACAGAAGTATTAATGGTAATACCTCGTGTCCTAGCAAAGGTCACCGGCAATCTCCATCAATCCCACTGTGCCACTGGCAAAGCTGGGGGTCTGGGCGGGACAGGGGGTCCCCCCCACACTCCCGGGATCCCCCCGCATGCGCTGCAGCACCACGGTTTATGACAGTGCAGATGGCCCAGCACGGGCCAGAGGGAAGGTTTTACCTTGGGATAAGGAATTAACGCTGGCAAACAGCTAATTTACTGCGTGTATTTTCATTTTCCCAATACTGGCACCATCTGCTACCGATTGGTGCCCCACGTCCCCGGCTTTGAGCTACGGATGCCGCGGAAGTCTTGGAAAGACCTTGTCTTTTTCCAAACCCAGGAACCCTGGGACCTCTTGCAGTGTCCCACTGGGGTCCCCAGGGCCACCTTGATGGGTCTCCCCCTTTTCATGGCACCTCCCGAGAGTGGGCACCAGTGACAAGGGTTTGAAGCAGCACAGATGTCTGTGGAGCCAGACTGTGCTGGGGATGGGGACAACACTGCCAGCACTGGTGGGACTGATCCAGCACATTCCTCATCACAGGGGAAGATCAACCAAAACCCCGGCAAGGGGAGCAGACCCCTCTTCTCTTCCCACGCTGGGATTTAGGGTGATTAGCGCCAGCGATCCCACGTGCCGGTGCCGGGAAGGCCGGCTGGTGCCCCCGTGTGTGCAGCATCCTCCCTTTTCGCCTACAGTAATCCTCAGCCTTTCGAGCAAATTATTAAAATTCACTTATATTTAATCTGCCTGCTGGAATTAATTGAATTTTTACGCTTGGCAAATGTCAGTGGGTGCACGCTGCCTCCCAACGGGGACCTGGCTGCAGGTGCAGCGGGCACAGCCCCCTGCTCTCACCTCTTTCCCAGGATAAAACCCACCCTGAAGCATGGGATAGGGTGCCCAGAGCACCCACAGCCCCCATCGGCAATGGGCAGTGGGATGTATAGATGCCAGCACCCTCCCAGCCCCGCAGGGATGCTCACTGACACTGGGAACACATCCCCCAAACCTGCCTCCCTCCACAGGGAGACTCCTCAAAACCCATGGGATTCCCACTGCGGTGTCTCAACGGCTTTGGAGGGGACATGAAGAGCTTCTCACTTCCCTCCCAAAACCTGTGCCAGAGAGTGCCAGCGCCCTGCCTGAATCTGGGGTTCTGTGCTGGGTGATGAGAGCCTTCCTCCCCTCCCCATCTTCCTCCTCGAAAATTGCCAAAGCATCTAATTTGCCCGCTGGGAAGGCCGAGGGAAAAGAGCCTCTATTTTGCCGGTAATAAGCCCTCCAGACAAAGGCAGGATGAACCATTCAGCGGTGGGAAGGGGGAAGGGTCTGGCCCCATGCAGGAGCAGTGGACTGGGGGAGATTCCCTCCTTCCTGGGGGGAGCCAGCACTGGGACACGCACAGCACCCTGGCATCACCCCGGGATGACCTCAGCCCACAAATCCATGGGATCCTGAGCTCCTGGTGGGATGGGCAACACCAGCCACCGTGCTGGGGACACTCAATGAGACCAATTCCCAGCCCCACATGGCCTTGCTCCCTGTTTTCCCCGGGAACAGCCCCCGTTCCCTGCTCAGGGAGTCTCTCCCCACCAGCCGGGATGGAGAAGTTCATGGTCGACGGAGAAGTTCACGGTCAGCATGAGCCACGGGGGACCCGGGGCCCCGGCGGGCAACTTCCAAACTTGACTGGCGCTTGCCCCCCTCCACCGCCCGCCCGGGATTATCATAAATTAAGACGTAATTACTCCATGGAAATTTACAGCACAAAGCTGCGGCGCTAACAAGTGTGTTTGGCGGCACTGGAGGGAGATACAAAGCGCTATTGTCTGGCGGGCGCCAAAAAAGCTGCTCTGCCCCCAAAACCACACATCCCAGGGACAGGGATGAGGACGGGGATGGGGATGGAGTGACACCATCACAGCCGTCTGAACAGCGCAGGGAGCCACGTGCGTGCCCCATGTGAGTGGGGACGGAGAGGGACACAGTGCCCCAAAAAGAGGGTCCCAGCATGGAGGGGTGGGTGAGGGTGGGTAAAGGCTTCCCAGGGTGATGGGTGCCCTCCGAGCAGGTGCCACAGCTCTGCTCCCCAACAAAGCCATCCCCTTTATTCCCTCAGCTCCCACCCATGGGTGCTCCCACCCACCCTTGGGTGCTGCACCCAGCAAAGCCCCCCTCTGAGCCCCCTTTCCCCAACTCCAGCACACACGGGGTTAAAACTAAACCACTTGGGGACCTAGAGGGGGGGACACATGGAGAGCAGCACCAACGTAGACCTGTATGTCGCCCCCCTCGCTGCTGTCACACTCCCCCAGCTGTCACACGCATTAAAAAATAATAATAATCAACGTGGAAAAAAAGAAAAAAAAAAAAACATAAAACAAAACCAACAACACAGCGCGAAAAAATTCAGGCGGCTAAAACAAATCCAGCAATAAAGGAGCCGAGATCCTCGGAAAGCTGGCTGTGCAATTAAGCAGTTTTCTGCTGTACGCCGATAATCACCTAATTATACTATTAATGACAGTTCAACCTGCTCGGAAATAAAAGGACATTCTTCCATAACAGGATGCCAGCTGTTTGTTACAGATGTCAAACATCTTTAAAGCATTATTATTAAAAGAAGGGGGGAAGCAGGAAGCTTGGGGATGCTGAAGCACTGCCGTCTTCCCTCCACAAAGTGTCTTGCAAGGGATGGGGGGGGTTTTGGGGTGTCAGCCCCCCCTCTTAGTCCTGATGGAATAATCTGTTGGATGGGGTGTTTTGGTGGGGGTTGGTGTTTGGTGTCATAAATACCCCACGTCAGCTCGCGGCAAGAGGCGGCTGGGTTTAATTAAGCGCGGCGTTCGGGAAATAAAAGTTAAAAATTAGTAATAAAATTAGAGGGGGGGATGCACCCCGCTGCCAGGCTCAGGGCAGGGCTGGCCCTGCTCCCCCTCCCACCCCCTCCTCGCTGCCACCGGCGGTGCCTTGAGCGTGGCTGCCGCCGGCAGTGCCCGCGCACGTGCCACGGTGCCGTGCCAAGGAGCATCCCGGCAGGTGCCGACAGCCAGTGCCAAGGAGAGGGAAAAGGGGGGGGACACGCTGTAAAGAAAGGAAGCACCTGCTCCCCCTCAAAACCCCAGGGCAGGTCTGGAGGTGAGCGATGCCCGCTGCATCCCGGGGGTCGGGGTGCAGCAGTGCCAGGAGGGGGATGCCAGGGGGATGGCGGCAGGGTGGCAGTGGACCCCAAACTGCTAGCCAGAATCCCACTGGGGCAATTCCATCTCTCCCCCAGCAGCACCGTGGCTCCACACTGGTGCAGCCATTCCCAGGGGGCAGCCGGGTGCCCACCCACCGTGGGGTGATGCCAGCACTGGCATTACACACCCACCCACACAGACACCCAGCTTTACACCCTGTCCTATATAGCTACAGGCAAATCTGCCTGTAAAACCATTGGGAACCTGGCTTAGCCTGGGAATAAAGAGATTATGGAGGGGGGGAGCGACGGGAAGAATAGAAGAAGGAAAAAAAAGGGGTGTCTGGGAATAATTCACCCCCCTCCAAGCCATGTGGCTACTGACATCCCGGGTACCAGCAGGGCCCTGGCATGAGCAGGATGGCTGCAGAGAGGCACTGGATTTTGGATTTTGGGGATACTCACACGCCCACTCGAACCTGAGGGGCTGTGATGGAGGCCCCTCCCCAGGCCAGGACCCCCAGCCCTGACCTCTTGGCACACACTGACTGGGCTGGCACCAGCCTCTGCTTGCCAGGCAGGACCCAGCAGGAAAAAACCATCTGGGAAGCATCCCCCCAAGCAATGCCCCCAGTCCCCCCCTTCCCCTGGCTCCCCTCTTCCCCCCCTCCCCTCCTTACACCATCACGGGGAAGCTGGAAAGTGGTTGACATGGTTGCCATGGTGACCGAATTTAGGACTGGCGAGAGGAGGAGAAGAGGAGGAGGAGGAGGAGGAAGAGGAGGATGGTGGGGTGGGCAAGGAAGGAAGGAGGGAGGGGTTTCCTGGCACCCTAACATAGCTGGGACCCCCCTGGCATCTCCCAGTTCCACCCCAGCACTCCACAAACACCATCCTCATGCACCCCTCGACCACAGAGCCGGCAAGGATGAGAAAGGGCAGCCCCCAACCCCAGCACCCAGCCAGGGAGCTGCCAAGAGAGGAGTTCAGCCCCGAGCACCCCAAAGCCAGCCCGGGGGTGGCTGTCCCCGCCCGGTGCTGCCGAAAGCTGCCGGTGACTCACACCTCGCGCCAGCGGCACCCGCCGAGCGGGTGTTTACGCGGCATCACCCAGCTCCTTCCATCTGCTTTGATCCAGGGGCTAAATATTCCCGGCCCCAGCATAAAAATAGGAACCATTTGGGAAGGTCCTGAGTCAGCAGCATCCGCTGCCGGCACCCACAGCCATCCTCCCCAGCACACCAGGCACCCACCAGGGAGTCCCAGGGCCCCTCCATCTGGGGGCTGCTAGATTTGGGGACACTCACAGGGAGAGGGAGGACCCTAAAAGGCTGCATGCATTCAGGTGCCACCCTTATGCCTGCTGGAGCAGAGAGTCAGGCCCTCCAGGGATGCTCTGTGACCCCAAGGGGTGCCGCTGTCCCCAAAGGAGGGTGCTGTCCCCAAAGGATGATGGCACTGGTTGTAGGGTGACAACAGCGCCCACGTTATCTCACAGAAAAACAGCTTGAGCACGGTTCCCATATGGATCAGCAGGGAATGGAGTTCTCTCCCTGGCCCCTCGCTCTCAGCGATGCTTGATGGTGGGTGCCCACCATGCCAGGTGTCCCCTCGCAGTCGGCTGAGCCCCACTGCACATCTCCAGCCCCATGACCAGAGAGACAGAGAGGAAAGAAGCACTGGTGACCAGAGGGATACAGGGGACAGGAGCATCAGGGACCAGAGGGACAGAGGGGACAGAAGCATTGGTGACCACAGGGACAGAGGAGACAGGGGCATCAGTGACCCGAAGGACACAGCAGACAGGAGCTGTCTGTGCCAGCCAAGGTGGGAGAACAAGCCACCGAGAAGCGAGGAGCGTGTGACACGGGCCACGGCCAGGCAGTCCCTGAGGCGGTGACAGTCCCCAGCAGGACTCGCGTCGCTGAGTCACCGCCACCAGCCCCGCGCTGATGAAACCCCGCGAGCCCAGGGCGGGGGGAAGGTTCCCATCTCCATCTGCTCCCGCCCGACCTGGCCCACCGGCATCTCCCAACGCCCGGCAGCTGCCGCCGGCGATCCCGCTGCGTGCCAGCGCCTCCAGCATCACTCCCCCTAATTGCCTTAAATCTCACAGCCTGACACTTCCATGTTCCTCTCCGTCTTGCTTTTCTCCTCCAGTTTTATTATTCCCCCTCCGAGGCGGTTGGGAAGTGGGGAGCCGGACGGAGTGGGGTTTTCCAGGGCACAGGAATTAGTGCATTAGCAATGACGGCAAAGCCAGAAGTTTCACGCAACAGGAGCTGCCGCCGGGAACCCCGGCTCGACCGGCGTGTGCTAAATACGGAATTTAAGGGGAAAAAAGCCAACCCCCAAACCGTCTCCCTGCACCTGCAGCCTTTGGAGGGGTCCCCACAGTGAGGGATGGCACGGAGGCCGGGCAGGAATCACCCACGGCCGCTGCAGGCAGTGGAGAACAGCAAGGAGCAAGACGCTGGTGTTTGGGGGGGGGGGAATACAGGGACTGGGACCCCCACAGCCAGCATGGAGGAGAGTGCAGGATCGGATCATGCTGGGAGTGAGATGGGTGCCACAGGCAAGCAGGTGACCCATGTCCCCACCGCGGCTCAGCGATGGGAGGGGATGTCATGCCGCAACCCCTCCCAGAGTGGGGGGAACCCCAAGTTCAACCCCGGCCCCCCTCGGCCGCCCTTCCCAGCTCGCCTTCATGCACTCCGGCGCAGGCGCCTTGGGCAGAGCCGCTCGCTCCAGTAACAACCACATGCCAAAGCCATTTCCTGAAACAAACAACCACCCGTGGGGGAACGGCCACGCAGGGGCACGGACCGCTGGAGAGGGGCCCTGCCACCGCACCCCAAGTCTGGGAGAAGCCCCTGAGCTTACACTCTGAGCCTACACCCCGAGCCTGCACCCCAAAAGCACCTCGAGTTCCCGGCCGGAGTTCCCAGCCCAAGGCTGCATCCGGAGGGTGCACCCCAAAAGCACCTCGAGTTTGCATCCTGAGCTCACAGCCTGAGTGTACTGAGCCTACACCCGCAGTGTGCACCCCAAACACGCACCCTGAGCCTGTACCCCAAGAGTACCTCCAGCTCTTCAACCCCATGCACCTCCAGTTCACACCCCCAGCTCATATCCTCGAACCCCAAACGCTCACCCTGAGCACACACCCTTCGCCCCCTGAGCGTGTACCTGCTCTCACACCTCCGCTCCCCATCCCCACCGATGCTCCTGAAACACCCCAAACCCCCCCCGTGGGGGTCCCCCTCCCTTGCCGGCTGCCGCGGTGGCCGGTGCTGCCAGCTGGGGTGGCACAGCAAACTTTGGTGCCCCAAATTTCCCTGCCCATGCAGTCGTGGGGCTGCCAGCAGGGATCCCCACCCCAAAACACAGCACATCCCGCATTTCTCCCCATCCTGCGTCGGCCAGAACCCTCCCGGCTCCTTGGGGAGGGGAGAAAGCCCCAGGGTGAGGGAGTGGCAGCAGGAGAAGAGAGGGGAATCCATGCACCCCAAAACCGTACAGTGCCGTGCCAGAGCTCTCTGCTTCACCCCCCCTCCCCAACCCCAAAACCTCTGTGAGGTGCTGGAAGAAAGTAACTTCACCCCCAAATGGCCCTCGGCTGCTGCTGGCCGTGGCGTCCCCGGGCTAGGGGGGATCCCCCGTGGGGAGATCGCGGGGTGGGGGGAGAGGGAGTGCAGAGGGCTGGTGGCAGCATCGCTCGGTGCCTTACCTGGTAAGTAATAGAGAGGTGGTTTCAACCCAAACATGATTTATGTTACAGTTCCATTGCGGCCAGGAAAAAAAAAATTAAAAATAAAAATAAAAGAGCCAAGGTGAGGAGGATGTGTCAGGAAGCAAGATGGAAAAAAAAAAAAAAAGAAGGAAACCCCCCCAAAAATTAGCACCAACCCACACGGAGGGGGTTGGAAAAATAAACCCGAGGCGAAAAAAAAC
>JAWMRA010000020.1:18697381-18731475 GCA_035584735.1 Pseudotriccus pelzelni
GAAAAAATACGGTGGAGCGGGGAGGAGGAGGAGGAGGAGGAGGAGGAGGAGAAGGAGGAGGAGGAGGAGGAGGAGCGGGGGGAATCAAGTGTGTGGGGGGAGGAGGAAAAATAAAAATTGAAATAGCAGCGAGCCCAGGGCGCCGACGGAGGGTGGCAGTGGCGGCTGTCACCGGCGGGGCCAGGGCAGGAGCCTGGCTGCCACGCGTGACGCCTTCCCGGGGGTTTTCCTGCCGCTGAGCCCCTGGCTGCCAACCGCAGGCACACAAAAAGCCGGCGAGAAGGAGGATGAAGAGGCGGCGGGACCCTCGGCTGGGGGAAAACGCACCCCCTGAGCAGTGCAGTGGGGTCCCCCCCCACCCTGGAGAGGGTGGTGGTGGCGTGGGCTCTGGGTGACCCACGCGGGGCTGCGAGCCGATGTCTGTCCGTCCGGAAAGCCCCGTCTCCGCGGGCTGCGCCAAGGCGGGCGGGCGAGAGGCGGCAGACTTGCCCCTCGATCAATTTTCATGCAAGAATCATTATCGGTAAATTGGAAATCTGGCTCCTTGACAGCAGATTTGTCTCCTCTAATGACGGGGAGCGGGCAGGAGGGCGGCCGGCAGCTGCTCGCCCCGGCACCCTCCGCCCACCGCCCGCGTCCCCCGGGCTCCAGCCTTTGGCCTCGGCGGTTTCGGGGAGGCGAACCCCCGGGGCGCCCCGGGGAGCAGCCTCCTTCCCCCTCACACCCCGCTCCTCCTCTTCCTCCTCGCCTACGGACGGAATAATTTTAATTTTTCTTTCTTGCCTTTTCTGTTTTCAAACAGCTGCCGATGCGGGGGGCCAGCTTGGGGGGGGGGGGATGTATATAAAATAAAAATAGAAACCCAAGCCCCCCCCAAGCCGCTTCAGCGGGAAAATTGGGAAATAAAACAATAAATAACCCAACTTTCCTGCCTGCCGGGAGCTGCCTGCTGCTTCACAAAAGGCAGGCGAGGAAGGCTGCCTGCCCCAACCCTGTCGCAGGGGGCTGGGGGTGAGCTCCTGCTGCCCCCCCCCCCCCCAATCCCCTCTATGCTCCCAAATCCCCTCTGCGCCTCTAAATCCCCCCTTCCCGGCCTCGCTGGCCGTCGGGGGCTGTAATCAGCCGCCCGATAGGATCTCCCCCATTCCCTCTCCGCTGATGCATTAGCAGATCCGGGAAGACATGCTTGCAGGCAAATAGGGCTAATAAATGCTATTACGGGAGCGCGAGGGAGGCTGGAGATCCTGGCTGCACCATAGTAACGAGGGCCCGGCTTAATTTGCTTTAAGCAAACGATCAGCCAAGGCGGGGTGGAAAAAGGGGGGGGGGAGCGTCGCTGGCTCCAGGCACGCATGGACGCGCTTCCACGGGCACGCGCGTCCACGGGCGTGCGCTTCCACGGGGGCACAATTCCAGGGGCGCACGCTTCCACGGGGACACGCTTCTGGCAGCCTGCCCCTGAGTGTACATGTGTGTTTGCCACCCCCCACCCCCTCCACCCCGCCCAGCTCCGTCCTTCTCTTCCCAAACTGGTTTTAACACCAAAGTTCACAAGGGCGACGTGTGATATCTCGCCCCTGCAAGAGAAGCCACATCCTGTATGATAATGACCAGCCCTTCAAACAGCTTAAAGATACAGAGGCCATTCCCAGGCGCCCGCTGCCTGCTCCTGCTTGCCCTGCCTGCTCCAGAGAGTGGGGCCGGGGGGCGGGGGCACGGGGGTCACCGTGTCACCCCAAAGCCATCCAGCCATTCCCAGGTGCCCACTGCCTGCAACAAAGTGTGGGGACGGGGGGGGAGGGGGGTATGAGGGTCCCAGTGTCACCCCAAACCCATCCAGCCCCATGGCTGGGCACGGGTGGTTGGAGGGTGCTGGTGAAAGGTCCTCTGGCTGCAAATGCGCACGAGTCCTCCCCAAAACCCCATCTGGCAAAGATGCAGTCGGTGAAAACCAGAACCCTCCTCCTCCTCTTCCCCCCCCCCCCCCACCCCGGTCCTCCCTCCCAGTTAAATATTGCTTTCCCGATTCCAGGTCGGGGGATTATTATTATGTCTTTTCTTCCTTCCTAACCTACATCTGTCAAGATCGGCGCTGGGAGTATTTCTGGCCCGTCCCCTGAGTCATCGTCGCTCGCGTCCCGCTCCCTCACAGGCAGCTCCCCTGTGCCGTCGTGCTCTGCACCATGGGGTGCTGGGTGCTGCTGCTTCCACCCGTGGGGTGCTGCTCCACCGTGTCCCCCCACCCTGGCCAAACGCCCCCATGCACCTCACTGGTTCACTATATAATGTCACCTATGGGGTGACACAGCTGTGGATGCCCCAAACCCAATGCCCCCCTAGAGTTTGGGTGCAATGGGGACCCCCTCACCCCATGCTGAAAAAACTTTGGGGTCACCACATCGCTCAATTCCCTCATTTCCACCTCACTTTTATAGGGTTGGATTTGCTGGGCTCAGGCAAGCACCGGGGGCCCCCTCCTCTGCTCCCCCCCCATGGCATGAGCCGTAAAAATTAATTTGCAAACATGTCATTACACAATAGCTGTGCAGGCAATAAACCTGTAATTACAGGCGGCTGGGGGAGCGGGCATGCAGGGAGGGGAGGCCAGGGAGGGGAGGGAGGGCAGGCAGGGAGGGCAGACCTGCCTGCCAGCTCCGGTTTTGGGGTTTCGCCCCCCTCCTCGCTCCCTTTATTCATTATGCAAACGAGAATTGCTTCACTCCTGGAAGTTGGGCTCCACTTCAAAGGGGCGCCCTGCCTGCCCTGCCTGCACTCCCCACCCTGCCACCCAAGCCCCAACACCCCAAACCAGGAGCACCCGTTGCTTGGCCGGGATGGGGAAACCGAGGCACAGCGGCTGGGCTGCCCCGTTGGGAAACCCCAGCCCTTTGCGACATCGGCCCAACCGAATTATCCGCCACCCTCCTCCTCCTCCTCGGCTCTCCCCGCTCTGCAGGCGCTTGCCCTGCCTCAGTTTACCCACTTACCACCCCGCGGGAGACGGGACGCCGGGCACCGGCGCGAGACACCCGCCCGGCCACCCAGCAGCCGGCTGTGCCACGCCGCGCCTCACCCCTCGTTAGCGGGAGAGCTTGACGAGCCTGACCCAGTTCCCCGAGCGCCGGGAGGATTAATTGGTTCCTTGCTCGCGCGAAGCCGCCGGGAGCTGGGGCAGGTGCCAGGCGGGATTAGCAAAGCATGAGAGCGCAGCTCGCGGGGCCGGCCCTGCCCACGCCGGGGCCATGGTGGATGGGCACGCGGCGCTCCCTGGATGGGGCCATGGGGATGGGCATGTGGCACTCCTGGATCACGGGACCCTCACTGTGGTGACGGCCAGCCTTGGAGGATGCTTGGTCTCCCCATGGGTCTCCCCAAGGAATGGGATGCAGCCATGCTGGGAACATCCAGCCTGCAGCCCCCAGTGGGATGCTCACCCCAAGGGATGCCCACTCTAGGGAAACTGAGGCACAGGTTCTACCACATTCCCTGCAAGCCGGCACCCTGGAAGCATCCACCAGTGGGACACACAATGAAAAGGAGGGAGCGGTGGCCTCCCACCGTAAATAAGCAGCTCAGCGATGATTTCCTGCTCTTGTTGACCTTTGACTATGCAGAATAAAGACATAAATCCATATTTTAAACCCATCTGAGCACCAGCCAGGCCCACAAAGCCATTTACAGCCTGCGATTTGGACGGGGCAGTGAGCAGGAAAGCGATGGTTTCTCGAGGTGACATTCCCCAGGAGGGAAATGAAGTGTTTTATTTGCAGATATATAGGGCACGGTCGTTCCTCCGCTTCCCCTTCCCTCCGCCCTCGGCTCATAAATAAAACATACGGCCGTGTAACCGGCTAATTACGGGAGGATGGCAAAACCCCGCCGGTCGCTGGGAAAAGAAATCAGCTTTTTAATCAGCCCACTTTCCTCCCCATCTAACTTAAGGAGAAACGGGCATTTCGGGTGCCGGGATGGAGCCGAGACTCTCCGGCGGCTCGTAGGCTCCCGCTGGGGTTGTGCACCCCAATCCCTCGAGGCTGCTTTGGGCTTGGCTTGGATGGGGAGGGTTCTAACTGTTTTGTTTTTTTTTTCCCCTGGCTGGGAAAAGGATGTCTTTGAAAAGTCTAATTGTTCCTTACACATTAGATACATTAATGAGGTCTCTGATCAAGCGCCTGGCTCTCCGGCAAGGAGGCTTCAAGTAGCAATTTTCCATTTGTGTTTCAAATTTTAATGAATGTTCCTGTCTCCGGCTGCGATGCGCAGTGATAATCCGCACAGCTCGGGTCAGCACCGGAGCAGGGGCTGCCGCACGGGAGGGCTTGTACAAGGGTTTGATTTCTTTGGGGAATAGTTCATACAAAAAATGGTAATGGCAGAAGACAGTCTTCCTTCCCCCTCGGCTGCCAGAGCCTGAGAGCTACAAATCAGAGGGTTATTATTTCTTTCCGATGTCCCTAAAGTATCCTATATCTTTAGCGGGAGAGTAAAGTTCAGCTCTGATAAGATTGCGGCGCTGGGTGAGAGGCGCTTTTCCTTTCCTCCTGCCTTGTTTTTTTTTTTTTTCCCCTCCACCTCCTTCTCCCTCTTCCTCCATCCCTGTGGAGGCCAGAGGTGTGTCCCCAGGGCCACCATCCCCACCCCCAGGGCCACCCAAGAACCCCACTGCCCCACATCCAAGGGCTGGATCCGGAACCCACCCCGCCAGGACAATATTTGTATAACCTTGTTTTGGCATGCCTGCCATTAACTTAATTTAACATCCATATTGCCGCTACTTAATTAAATAGATGAACTCATTTTACATTTGCAAGTCTTAATTCATCCTGAACAAAATTGGCCATGTTTCGTTCTTTCTACGCTACCAGCTCCCCGGAACAAATGACTGCCTTTTGTAGTTAACTGCTAGTACAGGTTAAAAGCTAATTAGCAGCCCGGGTTGGGTGTTAACTTCCTTATTTATCACCCGGCGCCACTCGATGAGCGAGGGGGCGAGGGCTGGCACTTCCCGCTCCCTGGCTCCCTGCGTGGGCCCCGGTTCTGCAGGGCTGGGGCCTGGGCTCCTCGGGCAGCGGAGCTGGATGCGTGCAGGATGCATGGAGCATGGGGCTCAGCACGCTGCGCATGGTATGTGGTGCTCAGTGCATGGTGCACGACCCACAGTGCTGGGGGCATGGGGTCCATACGTGGTGCTCGACGCATGATGCACAACTTGGGTTGGTGCACATCCATCACCATGGCGCCTAACGTGTGATGGAAGGTGCTTGTTGCATGGTCCTTGGCATGTGATGCAGGACACGTGGGGCGCAGTGCACGATGCTTGCATCATGGTCAACACGTGATACACAACACATACGTAGTGCTCCATGCCTGGGGGTTGGCACATCATGCATGACATATGCTGCACAGTGCGCAGTTCATGGGGCTCCATACATGACGCTCGGCGCATGATGCACAACAGAAAGTGCCTGGCACATGGTCCGTGAAGTTCTTGGTGCATGGTGCTCAGCACGTGGTACATGAGGCACGATGCATGGTGCTTGGGCTCGATGCTTGGCACGCAATGCGTGGTGCTTGGCGCATGACGCACATGTGTATGATACGTGGTGCCTGGCATGTGATGCACGGGGGTCAGCGCTCAGCACGTGATGCACGACATGGCACTTGGAGTGTGATATGTGGAGCTCAGTGCATGGCGCTCAGCACATGACGCGTGGCACGCAACGTATGGTACTCAGTGCGTGGGGGCTCAGCATGTGATGCACACAACACATGACACGGCACATGGCACGTGATGCGTGACACGTCGTGCTTGGCATATGACGCGTGGTGCTCAGTGCATGGTGCTCAGTGTATGGTGCTTGGCACGCAGTTCATGATGTACAACGCGTGGTCCCTGGTGCGTGATGCATGGGGCTCGGTGCACGGTGCTCTGTGGCGCTCAGTGCGTGATGCCTGGCACGTGACGCATGGCACATGGTGCTTGGCATGCAGTGCACGATGCTCTGTGCATGTGGCTTAGCGCATGGTGCTCAGCACATGACACACACGACGCATGACATTTGGGACACGGCGCTCGATGCACAACGCGTGGTGCTTGGCATGCAGCGCAACGCATGCGAAGCTCCATGTATGTATGGTGCTCAGTGTTTGGTGTATGGTGCTTGGCACATGGTGCACGAGGCATGGCGTTTGTCACAGTGTGATGTGTGGCGCTCGGGGCATCCTGCATGGCGCTCAGGGCATCATGCAGCACCCAACAGCACAGCAGCGCAAGCCTGGCAGCACCCAACCATTGCCCAAGCACTCCAGGAGCGCACCCCTCCAACTCACCGTCCCTCCAAGCCATCATGGGCTCTCTGCCATGCCCAGCACAACCTCCCTGTAGATATGTGGGGAGAGGCCCCAAAGCAAGCACCACCCCAGTTTTCCAAGCACGCTCCCACCTAGCCGGCTCCCCGGGTGCCCACGCCAACCGGCGATGCCTGGAAGCTGCTGAGGCTCCCCACATGCCACCCACGCGTGCTCCGGCACAGCACGGCGCAGTGCTGGCTGCGGCGGGGGCACGGCACAGCCGGGGGACGCGGGGGACCCCGCCGGCGGGGCGGCCGGGCGATGCTGAGCCTGGCAGGAAGCCGCTCCGGGAAGGCTCATCTGGTTTGACTAACAAATCGCTAACTGCTTCCCCCGAGGCAGGTGGAAGGAAACAAGCGCTCCGTGTCTGTAAACAACAGCCCCCCCCGGCCCCCCGCTTCCCACCCACGGCCCCCCACGGGCCCCCCTCCCCGAGCATCGGCCAGGGGCAGGTTGAGACAGAAAACCACTTGTGCAACACCCCCTTCGCGCTCTGACGCAAGCCCTAATGGGGGGACGGGGCCCCCCCAGCCCCTGCCGGGCGCCCAGGGACGCTGGCACACCGGGCAGGGCGTGGGGTGACGCTGAGCTTGCGCCAGCCCCAGCTGGCCCCGCGGGACAACACCTCGCTGGCGCCTGCCACGACGTCCCGGCTGCCAGCGTGGCTCGAGGGGATGAACACGCGTTGTGCCTGAGCGATGTGGGGGGGGGGGCAAAGCCCACCACCCCAGTGACACTGTGGACCCTCTGCCAGCAAGAGCTGGTGCGGGGAACAAGTGCACCCCAAGGAGCAGTGTGCCCGGGAGAGGAGATCTGGTGGCATTTGTCACCACTGGTGATGTCCAGTCCCGGTAACAGGGACCTGGCGGAGGTGCTGTGGGGACAAAGTGGCGGGAGGGGACTGATAGGCATCTACCTGGCCCCGTAAACCGATCTGCCCCCACCTGCTGAAATAACAGCGAGGGGAGGCAGCTCTGGTTACCAGCAGTGCCGGGACCCGGCTGGGTGCCAGCGCCCTTGGCTGAGGGCCAGGCAGCTCTGCAGGCACCGAGCGGGGACCCCCGTCCTCCTCCCTTCCCAAAGGCACCGCACGGAGCTGCTCGTCCCGCTCCCCGGCGTCACCACCCCGCCGAGCTCCCTCCCCACCCGGTATTTCAGGTCTGACACCCAAGCCGGCGCCTTCGGGAGCCAGCGGTCCCGCAGGGACATCACCCCTGCCCGGGGCCACCGCCGTGGGGATGACACAGGCAGCGCCGCGTAGGAGCAGGAATAATTCCCGGGGTTATCCCAAGCGGTTTTGGCTTCATCCCCTTGGCACGGAGGGGTCAGAGCCTGGGAGCACCAGGATGAGGAGCCACTGTGGCCAAAAGCAAAGCCTGGTGGCTGGATCCAGCCCCTTGGGGAGGAGGGATAAGCACTCATTCCCCCCAGACCCCATCAGGACCCCATCCCAAATCCCCACCATCAGCAGAAGCAAAGGAGTGGGGCCGCACGGTGCGAGGGTGATAGATAACAGCCCTCTGTGTCGGCGAGATAAATAGCCCCAGCAGCGCCAAGCTGTACTCGGCCAGAAGCTAATAGGGGCTGTCAGGGCGGTTTAGAGGAGCAGAGCATCGTTTCGGGGCCTGGCTGAGAGGACGCCGAGGGGGAGTGACAAGGAAGCTGAGCAGAAAGCGACAGGCAGTACACAAAGAGCATGTCCTCTGTAAGTGGCGATAAACCTTGGAAAAAAAAAGAAAAGCTAAATCAGTTGTTTAGCCGATGTACCACATGCTGACAGGGCAAATGTGAAGGCTTTTATGGCCACATGGGTTTTCATTTGCAGTTATTCATAGCGGAGCCGGGCGCTTTATCTCACTTTACATTATGTGCAACCACAATGCAGACACTTGCACCGCAACGCATTGCCTCCCTGGAAAATATTAATATGTAAATGTCAGGCTTGGAGGGCAGCGAGGAAACAGCGAGGGAATGGAGACCAGGGAGCAGTGGGCTGGAAGATAAAACCTGCCCTGGAAGGAAGGGGGGCGAGTAGGACTCCCGGCCTGCACCCACGGGTGTGCAGGAGGGGGAGAGGCAGGGGCACAGACCTTCATACACGCATGTTCACCTGGGATGGAAGCATGCAGTGGGGAGCTTAGTGTGCACATGGTGTGGGCGTGTGTGTGTGCGCACATATGCATGTACACAATGTACACCCTCAGCAAAACGGGATGTGTGTGTGTGTGTGTGTGTGTGTGTGTGTGTGTAGAGACACGTGTGTACAACGCACACCCTCAGCAGAGGGGGATGTGTGTCTGTGTGTGCACAAACACATGTGCACAACATTCAACTCCTGCACAGAGGGGTGTATATATGCGTGCACAACACATGTACCACCAGTGTGCATCACCAGCACCTTTGCAGAAGGACAGACAACCTCAGTGGACTGACATGTGTGTCACACACCCATGTACAACCTCTACAACTCCACAACACGCACATCTTTGTGCCCCCAGAAAACCCACCAGTCCTCGCAGCACAGGGAACCCCATGCACCCAAGACAGCCCTGAACCTCGCTCCCTGGGGAGCCATGCCTTGCTCCCTGAGGAGCCATGCCCATCCTGAGGGATGCATGGCAAGGCCGTGGGCCACGCTGGGCTGGGAGGAAGCCCTGGCCGGGTAAAGTGCGCCGGCGCGGTGTGCCAGCGCCTGCACAGCCCCGTCGGGCAGCACTCCAGCCATGCCTGCTGTTCCCGGGCTCCGTTCCTCTCCGAGAGCCTCCAGCCCCGGGGTAGTGCCAGACTGACAGCCTGGAGGCTATTTATTCGCAGGCAGAGGCAGCGGGAGCTGCTGGCGGATGCAGCCGCCTTTGTCCTACAGGGAAGTTTGCTCCCTGCCTCCCGCCTGCCCCCTATCACCCCCATTTTCCAACCTCCACATCCCAATGCACCATCCAAACCCAGGGAGGCACTTGGGGAGTGGTTGCAGCCGAAGTTTTCACAGCATCCTGATGCCCACTGTGCCATGGCAGGACTCAGCACAAGGCCTGGACATGCAGGGACACCACACAGCTGCCATGCTGCCCCCATCCCCGGCACCCCTTAGCATCACCCACCCAAGCCAAAGGGTGGGAGGTGATGCCTCAAAGGTGGTGGGGGCAGGAGGAGGGAGGGCATCTAACCCCTGCCTTTGCTCCTTGGCACTGTGCCAGCTGGGGTGGGGGCGCCTCCAAAATCTGGCCCCCCTCGGCCGTTACCAGGAGAAGCGCTGGCAGCCGGCGCTGGCACGGGGACAAGCCTGGGAGGGAGGTGGCCCCCCAGCACCTCGGGGAAGGGAACAATCCCCGGGCATTTCTTTTTTGGCAGGCCCCGGGTGCCCCCCCTCTGCACCCCCCGTCCCCCTCCCATGCTCAGGCGCAGGGATACAATTAAATCAGTGTTCTGCTAACAATCTGCCAGCTAATAAGACATTTTCCTCCCTCTCCCTCCTCCTCCCCACTCCACCCCAATCCGTGTGTGATGGGAGCGCTTTGATATGAGAGTGGACTCTAATGGGTTCGGTGTAAGGGAGCCTTAATTTATTACGTGCCTGTAATTGATGTTTGTATAAAGTAGCTCTTACAGCTCCTCAGAGCGGGAGATGAAAAGCAATCAGTCAGCCATTTGCCTCGAAAGGAAGGAGAGAGGAGAAGACAGACAGTGAGAAAGAACCAGACATACTCATCAAGCCTGGAGAAAAACCCAGAAAATGAGGGAACAAACAAAATCACCCCCGCGCAGCCTCATCAGCAGCTCTGGCACCACTGGGTATCACCACCAGCATCTCTGGGTACCACCACCAGAATCCCTGGGTATCATTGTCAGCATCCCTGCATGCTGCTACCAGCATCCCCAGGTACCACTGTCAGCACCCTTGGGTATTACTGAAGCATCTCTGGGTACTGCTGTCAGCATCCCTCGATACCACAGCCAGCATCCCTATGTTCCACTGCCAGCATCCCTCAGTACCACCAACAGCATCCCTGGGTACTGCTGTCAGCATCCCTGGGTACCACCCCTAGGTACCACACCACTACCACCATTCCTGGGTACCCCCGCCTCCCCAGAGCCGGATCCTGCAGGGATGCTGTGGGTGTGCAGCCTCGTGGAGCCGCGCCAGGGCAGGATGTGACCCCCTCCCGCGCCGGCCGAGCGCGGGGCTGATTAGGCTGCAGCAGCCGGTGCTGAGCTGCTCTAATGGCAGCGGGCGCTGGGGAGTCACGTGCCGCCCAGCGCCGGCTGGGGAGCCGTACGTCACCGGCCCCGGCAAAAAATCGGTGCTAAATTGAATCAATCCATCTTGGAAATGGCTCTTGTCAGCCGGTGTCAGGGAGAGCGTCTGCAGGAGAGGGATCAGGCGGGGGCAGGCCAGCGAGGGCCAGGCGGTCGGCACTGCTGCTGCAGCACTGTCGGGTATCTCCTGACCCCCCCGTATGGTGGGTATGGGGGTCTTCCTGCTGCCATGGGGAGCAGAGCATGGCATCCCCATCCATCCAGCGGGAAAAGCAGAGCCCGGACTGCATCTCACTGTGCCATGCCTCAGTTTCCCACATAAGGCACCCTGTATCCCCTGTGTGGTGAAGGAGGGCAGCTCCACACCAGGGAAAACCCCAGGAGGGCTGGAGACCCCCCCAGTGCCCATCTGCACCCCAACACTATGCCCAGGGCAGAGCGTGCCAAGCTGGAAAGGATGATTCTGCGCTAGGGAGACAAAGACGCCGGCACTTGACACAAATATAGATGGATCCTCGATGTACGGACCCCGCAGCCTGGCAAATTAAAACGTAGCGCGAAAGGGGGGACGGAAACAGCCCCAGTGATTGATTTTCCATCCAGACATTCAAACCAACCGAATATGTCACCCAGACAAGCCCTTGGAAAGCGGCGGCAAGCCCAGATTTATCCTCTGCCTGGACCAGGGACCATCAATCCCTATCCATCCCTGGGAAATGGCTTCACGTCCCCATCTTCCCATCATGGTGCCCATCCCATCACCGGGACAGCAGGTGGGGTGGGCACCATGATGGGAAGACGGGGCGTAGGAGCCATCACCACGCCAGGAAAGAGGATCCAGGCAAAGGGACACATACCCAGGCTGCTAACGAAGGCAATTAGAGGGGAAAGCATCCCTCGTGCCGCTTCTCCTAATTAAGAACCATCCAATTCCCCAACCCGCCTGTTCCCCGGCTCCGGTACAGCCTGTTATTTACCTGCAGCTAATAGGTTGGGCACAGCTAATGATAGTCTTGTATCAAATGGCTGGATCTTGGCTTCTGACAGCTTTAAAGACCCGTCTCGGGGACACGAGGGTTTCTAATTACGGGGTTCGTCACGGGAAGGCTGGGTTCAACGCCAGTCACTCTCCCTGGGTGACATTTCTGCCCGGATTGGAAATCTAAACACAGCCCAGCCAGTTAAGGTTAAAAATACAGCGCTTGACAAGACAAGGGATCATAATTTGGGTCACCGCCGGGTTTAATTAATTGGAATGGAGCAATCAAAGCACGACGTGCGGTAATTACAGCCTGGGTTGGGGCAGGGCTGGGGGAGGTGGCTGAAGGGATGCGGGGGGATGCTCCCCACCGCAGGGATGGGCAGGGAGGCATCACCCTCACCCCAGGGTGCAGGCAGGCATTGCGTGCAAGGAGCTGGCAGGGTAGGGAGGGAGATGCGAAGGAAGCGAGATGGGAGCTTCCAAGCACGCCATTCCCAGCGGATCACACACTGGCCCCACATAAATCCTGGCCAGGCAAAGCGGGGTCCATCCCCGGTGCTCCCATCCCCACAGTGCCACATGGATGCAGGTCCAGGCTCCCAGCCACCACCGCGGCTCTGCCGGGGCCGTGACGAGTGATTTATTTTCACCAATTACCAGGGCCACTTTTCCCTTCGCCAGGACCACGCTTAATTGATTGGAACCTATTGAAAACAAATTAACCAGCACCAGGGCACAGGGACCTGTTTATGGCTCCTCCGTGGGGCAGCGGGGAGGACACGTGAGTGGCTCCGGCACGCAAGTGATGCATGGTGGGATCAGGAGGAGGAAGGTGGGACGACACAAATATCCCCCAGATATCCTCTTATGCTGCTCACTGGCTCCTCTGCGACAGTTATTGCTGATGGAAGGGGAAACTGAGGCACAGAGCAGCACAGAGCAGCACTGAGCCCACATCCTGGTGCTTCCTCACTGGAAAAACTCTCCAAGGTATGGACAGAACCGAAATGTTTATGCCCACACCACTGCCCCGGAGGATGGATGCTCACGACGGTGACCCCATTAAGCGAACCCAGCTAGCATTAATTTGACCCCATCCGCCGTGCGCTAATCAGCTGTAACCGTGGCACCCAGCTCAATCCAAATTGATTTACCGAGGCTGGAAATGGATACAAATGTGATTAAAGGCTTTTTATTTTCCATAGGTCCTCTCTAAAATGATTTAAATCAATTGCTACGTGCAGGGTCCTCTTCCTCCTCCCCGGCCGACCCTGCGTGGCGCCGCGGAGGGGCAAAGCAAAGCCCCTCCGCGGCGCCGCGGGGTCGGCCGGGGAGGGAATAACACCCCGCTTTCCACACCTGCACCACAAAACCCACCCAGAGGGGAGCAGCACCCCGGTTTCCCCCACTGACCCACCCGCACCCCTCACTGGACCCCTCACATCCCTCAGCGGCGGGATGCCGGCGCGCCGGGCGGCCCTGGCGAGCGATCAAAGCCCATTAGGCTGAGCGCCGATGCGCGCCCGTTGTTCGTCAATTATTCAAACAATAATTGCACCCTTATTTAAAGTCTAGTCTTGCGTGCGCGGCACTGCAGGCTGCCAAGGCCCACGTTAGATTTACACCCCCGGCGCGCTCCCGTCGCCAATTAATTAAGCAAACACATTCCTCCGCACGCTCTCAGGTGTACAACCTGCCCGGTTCAGGTTCATCCCGGCGTCACCGGCGCGTCCCCACCTGGGCGAGGGGTCACAACCCCTGGGGGGGCCGTATTAGAGCTCCCCGTTATTAGGATTTCCCTGGGGACGGGGATGGCTGCTCTCGCCCTGCTCCAAAGCTGATTAAAGATTAAGTAATCCCCTCATCTACACTTCCCGACATATTTCCCCTTTGGAAAAAAAAAAAAAAAAAAAGGTGGGGAGGAGGGGGCTGACAGCAGCATCTGTTATTAGGGGCCCCCCTCATCCCCACTGGTACCTAACGAGGGGGGAGGCTGGGAGTGACAGTCACCAAGAGGTCAATTCATTCATCTGGCCATGTTATTACAAGTCCAAATTTATTGTCACCGGGCCACATTAGCACTGGCACGGAGGACGCGAGGTTGCACCCCTACTGAATAAGCAGATAAATGAAAGACATCTGGAGAGCAGAATGAAGGGGCAGATTATTAATGCTGAAATTTAGAAGCCAAGGTCTAAGCCACGAATCCATCAGTGCAACCAGTTATGTCCAATAAATTAGGAGAGATAAGGATTGAAGGATGGTATATTAAAGGCAACATTCATTTCTGAACTGGCACGAGGGCTCGCAGGCATCCTGCCTCGGCAGGGTTAACCCTTGGTGGACGGGGATGTGGTGGAGCTGGGGACGCAGTGGCTGGGGGGACGGGTGCCCTGGTGATGGGCCCACCATATCACCATCTGCCTAGATTGGGGTTGTCATCAGTGATCACAAGCGAGTGTGAAGGAGGGTGCACGACAATGGAACCTGCACGAGGATGGAGCCTGACAATGGCGTGTGCACACATGCGGGACAGGCTGGCAGGGGAGCACAGGGCACCCCATGACTGCTGGACAGGACGCATGGCAGGTCCCCAGCCCTTCCCACAGCCTATCCATCCTCCCCAGCTAAGGGAGGCCTGTGGGTCTGCATGGCTCCTTGCAGCATCTGTGACCTCTGTCCCTAAGCTGGGGTTCAGCTGGCCGGCTGGTCCTCTGGGGATCATTGCCGAAGGGGACAGGTAAGGATTGAGGGGACAAGGCCTGTCCAAGCACCCCAGCTCCAGGCCAGAGAGCTGTCACCAGGAATTGTCCCTCTGTTCCTCCTGTCCTTGGCATCTGACTGCGTCCTACCCACAGCCCCCATCCCTGCCATCCCACCCCACGCTGAGGACCAACCACACCTGCACCTCCCATTTCCTGTGCCTGCCTCAGTTTCCCTAATGACATCACAATGGGGTGGCAGGATCTGGCTACCCGAGGACAGTTTCGTCCCCATCCTGCTGGCCTTGGGGATGATGCTGCAGCCTGACACCCCCATACCCATCAGCCAGCCATGTTGGATACACCCCCTACGGAAAGAAAGGGGACATGGCAAGCCAAGGACTCATGAGCTGCTCAGTGGCACAGCCATGGCATGGCCCTGAGGGCATCTCCACGGCATGATGCCTGGAATTGGAAAAATCAGGATCTTTTGCACCCAAACAAGCAGTTTAGGGGGGTCACTGCTTGGCAATGGGTACACCCCTTGGCACCCCACAGCTGGCATTTGGGAGGAGAGATGTGGGCTAAAATGGGGAGATGATGGTGAAATGGAGAGTTCCCTGATGCTGGTCCCTTCTGGCCCAGCAGCAAAGGAGTGTAGGTCGGGAAACCACACGGGGTACCCCAACACTGACCTGGCCCCCATAACACCGACTGAGCCCCCTGCCCATCCCCAAGCCCTCCCAGCACGCACACAGCTCCAGCCTTCCCAGTGCTCCTGCTGGTTTGGGCCTTCCCAGGGCTCCTGTTGGTTTCAGCATCTCTCCCCCTCCCCACGGCAGCTCCCGAGCAAATTTCGAACAGCCTCATCTGGCATCTGAGGGATTTGGGATTTGTTTAAGCTCTTTTCACCCGCCAGACTTTAATCGTTGCGTTTGCCTGACCTCCAGCCCCGGTGAAACCGCGTCTGTGCCGGCAGTGCCGCCAGAGGGTCCCGGCTTGGGGCGATTCCCAGCGCCAAAGGCCAGGGCTGCCCCCAGGATAGTTGGGATTAGCTATCAAATAACTTTGCATTTAAACCCTTTTTAACAGGGCTCGAGGTCGGGAGGGTAAGGGCAGAGGTTAAGCCTGGCCGCGGCCCGGCGCTGACCCCGCGGAGGGGGATGCCGGGGAGGGGACGGGGCGGCACGCGGGGTCGGGGGGTGTGGGACCCTCGCCCCGGCCATGCCACCCACCCTCTTCCCCTTGCACAGTGGGTCTGGGGAGCGGGCGGCTTGCGAGGACGCCACGGTGGGGTGTCCCCACAGTCAGGAGGGGGTGTCCCCACAGCCCCCAACCTCACCGCCCCCATCACTTACTGAGGCTCTGCAGCAAAGACGACCAGCTCTTCATCTCCAGCATGGTGGGGGTCCCGTGGCCCCCTCCCCACACTGACGCTCAGGCTGCCAGGGGGGCCCGGGACTGGTCACAGCCCCCAGCAGTGGGATGCACAGCCCCAGCACTGAGCCGCCAGCGGGTGACAGCGACCATTTTATTCCCTTTTAACTCTGCCTGCGTGGCTCCGGCGCGCTCGTCCTCCCCCTCCCCGCCGACCAGGCTGGTCCCGAGTTGGGGAGCTTTGCTTTTCCCTCCCTTCCCTCCTCCTCCCTCCTTGCACTTGATAGCAGCCTTGTCAAGACCGCCGAGCTGTGCTGACCCCTGCCCCGGCGCTGCTAATTAAGGCGGCACAGTGACAGCCCCAGTGCCTCGCCGCCGCTCCGCGGCACCGCTGCTCCTAATTGGAGATGCTTTTTGAGTTCTCAATAACCACCCAGTCTGGGCTTAGGGGTCCTGGGGGGTTCCTGCACCCATCCCAGGGAGTGGTGGTACAGGGGGATGCATCACCCAGCCCATATCTGTAATCACCCCAGACATTTGGCGCTCAGAAATTACTGTGTAGGTGATGCAAAACTGGTTAAAAAGACCCTGAAGTCAAGAGGAAATTGGGAATGGGAAGGATGGAGGTGAGTGATTCCCTTGGGAGCGTCGCCTGGCTAGGGGGCACCCCCATGTTTGGGGCCTCCAGGTTTATTTCTGTATGGCAAGGAGGAGCGAGGGCAAAGAGGAGGATGGAGGTGAGCAATTCCCTCAGGGACGTCCTCTGGATGAGGAGCACCTCGTGCTGGGGCCTCCCAATGTATTTTTGGATGGTTAGGAAGAGTGAGGGCAGCGGGCATGGCATGGAGCCAAGACATGGGGCCATATCTCCCTGTGGCAGAGCAGGAGCTGGCATGAGGTATCAGCCAGGACGCCTGGGTCCTGTCCCTGTCCCTACCCCCCTGCTGAGACCCTGTGCACTCCAGGGGAGCCCCAGCATGGCTGGGGGGGCTCGCAGGGGGACCCCAGCACCCACCCAGCCCCAGGGCCATGCCCCCCAGCCGTGCCAGCAGCCCGACAGCTCTATTGTGTCGTGACAGACGAGCTGTTTTATCGCGGCGAGGGAGCCAGCGCCAGCCGTCAGCCTGACCCCGCCGGCGGGCTGAGGAGAAACAGAAGAGGGCTTGTATCATCCAGAGGGTCAGAGGGCAGGGAGGCAGCCAGCCCCCCCCGCTCTCCCAAATTCCTGGGATGCACGCCCGGGCAGGCAGCTGCGCACGGCCCCTGGACCGCAGGTGGGGGGCTGGCAGGGTGTGGGGACAGACACCCCCCAGTGCTCCAAGTCCCTGCACTGCCAACCCGGCCTCCCCTTGTCCCTCCTGCACCATGGGGACTGCACCTTGAAATGGTGTCACCCACCTGTCCTGCAGCACCCCTGAACTTGTGTCCCCAATCTGTCCTGTCCCATAGCACCTCTGAAAAAAATGAAAAAACCTCCCCAACCCACCCTGTCCAACAGCACCTCTGAAACAGTGTCCCCAACCTGTCCTGCCCTGTAGCACCCCTGGAACAGTGTCCCCAGCCTGTCCCATCCCACAGCAGAAGCTGCCACTGTAGGGGGACACACACAGGGACAAGGATGCTCACAACCACCCCAGTGTCTCCCAGCCCAAACCAGCAAGCAGAGGAGGTCACTGCTTTTCCCACGCCACCCCAAAATCCAGCATCACCTTTATGTCAGGACTCCGGTGGGACAGGCAGGGGTGGGATGGTAAATGCAGCCATGACTCACATGGAATTCACAGGAAAACACATCCCCAAGGCTGGAGCGATGTCCCAGCACGGTGAGATGGGGATCCTCAGTATGACCCTGCTTCCTGCTCAAAGCAGGAGGAGTTTTGGGCAGGCACTGGGCAATGCTGTCCCCCCCAGACCTGTCCCCCAAAATCCACATCTCTCTGGCACTAATCCCACTGGGCTGACATCCCTGGCATCGGACATGGCCAAGCTGTGGGAGCATGACAGTGACAACCACATGGGTCAGAGTCTATTTCTGCCACTTCAGCCCAGCACTAGGGATCTGTGCAGGGCAGTGGGGAGCAAATCCCCCCCCGGGAGCTTTGCTGAGCCCCCCATCCCTTCCTCCCCTCCCCTCCCAGCAGCCTTTGTGCCGCCGCCGAGCCGGCACCTCCGGGGTGGACGCATTAAGGCAACACAAAGCAGCGCCGAGAGGCATTTCGGCTGCAATTTTCTCTGCTCCATTATTGACAAACAAGCTGCTTCACACAGGTGATGGCGAGGCCAGCGCAGCAGCTGGGACATCGTGCCACGCCGTGCCGAGCCGTGCCAGCTGGATGGCCCTGCTCCTCCCCTCGGCACGGTGCTGGGCACGATGCCCTCCCATACACCACATCCCGTGCTCCAGGGTCACACGGATCCAGACATGTCACCCCTAAAAAACAAGGGGTAAAGAGGCAGTGGGGAGCGCTCTGGGCTGAGCCGTGGTGCCCGCCTGTGTGCCAGCGTCGCCGCCGGGCTGCCCCTTTCCCCCGGCCAGGGCGGCCGGGCACAGCGTGCGGCGAGTCTGTCGTTAGCGCCGTGCCAAACCCAAAGTGGCTGCTTCGGAACGGCAATCCAATAAAAGTGCTACTTGTCTATTTATCATCCTCAGGGCTTTTTATCACAGTGCAGATGGCTGCTACCTTCGCAAGGCACAGCAGTGTGCTGGCACGCGCCCGCCGCACAGAAGCTCGGGCGCCGCAGAGTCTGTGCGTACACCTGCGAGGAGCCGGCGGCCGCCTGCTCCGGCAAAGCCGGCCGGGAGCCGGGCAGCGCCGCCTGCCAGCGCCACGACTCCTTGGGACACGTTGGGTCCCAGCCTGGATAGTGTCCACGCCGGGCACTGGCACCAGGGATGGTCACCGGGCACTGGAATGCGGCACTTGCGCTAGGGGTGTTCACCAGGCATTTTCATGGGGCCTTTGTACCTGGTGTGTTCGTGGAGCATTTGCACTAGGGAATCTTCACCAGACATTGGCACGAGGCATTTGAGCCAGGAATGTTCACCGGCCCTTTGCACAGGGTGTTTGCACCAGGCATCTGCACCAGGCACTGGCATGGGGCATTTGCACTGGGCATTCCCCATCCCTGGAACTGTCCAAGGCCAGGTCAGATGGAGCAACCTGGTCTAGTGGAAGGTATTCCTGCCAGTGGTGGTGGGGTGGGAAGCAGATCATCTTTAAGGTCCCTTCCAATCCAAACCATTCTGTGATTCCATGGTTCAATAACGTGCACCAGGGATGTGCGCCAGGCATTTACAGCGGGAGCATTCACTGGGCATCTGCATGGGGTGTTTGTTTGCACCGCGTATTTGCACCGGGAGTTATTAGCGGGCGTTCGCAGCGGGCGTTTCCACCGTGCACCCTCAGCCTGTCATTACCCGGCTGGGCGGTCTGTGGGCAGCAGCAGCGGCAGCAGCGGGCACAGGGCGGTGGGTGGGAGCCGCTGGAGCAGGTGATTAAAGCTGTATTAAATGTCTGTCTGCACGCGGGAGAAAACACACCTAATTATCCACCGGAGTCGGCCGGCAGGGAGGAGCGGCCCTGATCGCAATCGCGTAATGAAGTGTAACGCGGGGCCAGGCCTGGCGCGGGCGGTAATTAAAAGGCAGCAAAGCCAGAATTGCAACGGTGGCAGGCAGCGGGCAGGGTCCCAAACCCGGAGCCTCTGACTTCCCTGGGAATCCCTTCTAAGGGAGCCCACTCGCGTCCCTGCACCAGGATGTTGGCCCATGCACCACTCAAGCCCCACCTGCTCGCTACAAACCCCTTTGACCCCCCCACTAGGGCATAACGCCGACGCACTCTGGCAAAGCCACCCGGGTGCTTGGACACAGTGCCAGCACCCCCGCCCTGCCCGCGGGCGCCGGGCAGGCACCGCCATGGCACCGTTGCATGGGCGTCGAGCGCGGCCCGCTGCACGGAGGCGATGCCGGGACACGGAGGGCAGGCGCCTCTGGAAAAGGCGGCGGCGAGGCGGCAGGGGCGGCCGGCCCCACCTCTCGCACCAGAGCCAAAGCCGCCAACCCACGCCACCGCTCCCTGAGCGGGTCCGGCGGGTCAGGAGTGCCCCGGGAGACGCCGCGTCACCCTGCCTGCGCCTGGCGTCCACAGCACCGCTGCAGGGACCCCACGCCCGCGCCTGCCCCCTGGTCCGGCCGCCCCAGCCGGTTGGGAAGCGGCCGGGCTTGCCTGGGAATGCTGCTTGCATCATCCCCGGCCCGGCTGGCACTGCTGGCAGGCATGTACGTGCAGTGCCAGCGGGCAGCACGCCCAGGTCAGGCCCTGGAGAGACACAGCGGGAATAAGGGCATCCCTGGCAATACTGCAGGGACTCCCATGTCCCGTGCAGATGGTGGCACAGGGGATCTTCAGGTTGGGCAGTGACCACACAGGGACCCATCCCATCTCCCTGTCATTCCAACCCCAGTATGCTGTGATGCCAGCACCCGCATCCCTCTCCCTAGCGCAGTGACAGTTCCCACTACGACGTGTGGCACAGTGGCAGGCAGTGGGGACATAGGAGGACATCTCCTCCTTCTCCTCTCCCTGTCTTTTTCTCCTTCTAATTTTTTTTTTTTCCTCCAAGATCTCCAGAACAAAGTACACACTCTACCTCTTCAAACCCACCACCATCTGTCCGTCCGTCTGAGCGCTGCAGCCCCGCCGCTCTGAGCGGCCGCCTCCGAGCAGATGGTGACAGGGGAAGGACAAGCCGCTGCCACACAGGGCCTTGACGGCGGTGGGTCACAGCAGCTCCATCGGCCCTGACCTCCTCATCCTCCCCAGAACGGTAATTACCCACCATGCCGAGCAAACAGCCTGCGCCGGGTCATTGTGCCGGACACCAACAAAGGGCGGCCGACGGCGGGACCTCCCGACCCCTGCCAGCCCCTGCCGACCCTTGCCACCCCTGCCCTCTGCCAAAAGAGCAATAAATCAAAAGGATGGGACAAGGACAGCCTGGCAGGCGGGGATGGGGATAGGGACTCCCTTCCCACCAGCACGTGGGTGCACTCCCTGCACCCAGGTGGTGAGCCCTGGCTGCTCCGCAGCCCCCCTAGATTAGCAAGGCCATGCAAAGCGTGGGGGACATCCCCCTCCCCGGCAGAGGGGGCAAGTCCCTGCTGCCCTTGGGGACACGCACAGCCCGTGTGTGCTCCCAGGATGAGCGCAGGGTGAAGGATAGTTCCTCCCCCCACCCTCCAGTCACAGCCAGTTAATGGGGAATTTCATGGGTGCGGCACAGCGGAGCCCGGCCGGGAACATGCCGGAGCCATCTGCTCGCACGACCCGGGGCTGTCGAGCCGCCCTGACCTCGGCCAGGCAAACAATTTGCAGGAGCAGATGTCGCACCCTCCCTCGCCCTGGGGCTGTGGGTGCGTCACCCCTCCAGGCTCAGCACACCCACAAGCCCCCGGCATCTCAGGGTGGTCCCTTGCAAAGAGATGGAGGCACAATCAGGCCAAGAGCAAAGTCACATTGCAGAGACCTGGCACCCCCAAGACGGGGTTCCCTTGTGAATTTGGGCATGGGGCAGCAGCATAGAGGATCCCTGCTCCCTCCTGGCACCACCCTGGGCAACACAGCCGGGTGCCACCACACAGGCTGCCGTTCCCATGTGCCTGTTGGCAAGGATCCAGCAGGATTTGGAGAGCCAGCATGCCCAAGGAGCTCATGCCCTGCACCCCCTTGCCCTGCAGGCAGCCCACAAAGGTGCTTGGCTCTGCTGCCACACACACGTGGCACGGCACGGGGGCAAAGGTGCAAAGGTACAGGCATCTCTGGCAGCAGGTCCCGGCTGGATCCAGGCCGGTTTCCCGCAGGTCCCCGGGAGTGGCTAGCACCGGTGTCTTTCGGACTGATTAAAATTCATTCTGCATGATTTAGGACCTAATCTCGGTGAAACTCCACAGCGCTTTATTAATAGCGCATTAGTGGATAATTCATGCGTTCGGGATGAAAAATCAGCCTGTGTTATTCTCAGGGAGGGGGGGACACGGTGGGGGGGGGACACGGGCGCAGGGAGGGGGGCACCCCGCTCACCCAGCCTCCCGCATCTCCCCACCACCGCCACATCCCAGCGAGGCAGCAGCCCTTCTGACAACTGCCACCACTCATTAATCTTGACGAGTTTTCTGCTGAATATTCTTCCACAGGCTTTCAAACCGTTCACTAATTGCAATTAATCACTTACCGAAACAGATGTCAGGAACAATGGAATTGGGAAGTCTGGAGGCTTGATAAAGCTGTCAGAGGAGCGCGCTCGTGTGGCAGCGGGTGCCAAAAGGCGCTGGCAACACCTTCCCCCAGCCATGTGCTGGGGGGACCCGGCGACCCTGTCCTGCCCGTGCGGCATCTGTCCACCCCAGACAGGGAAAACGCACGGCGAGGGGGCACGGGGGGCTCTCTTTGTGTCCCCATCAGCTACCAGCACACGGGAATGGGGATGTGGGAACTGGCTTTTGGTGATGGGAGGTGATGGGAGCGGCACACCTGCAGGGAACACCATTAGCATGGCTTCACCCTGACTCCAGGACGGCCTGGTTGGTCTCTGCTCTCCATCAGGGAAGCCGCACGGAGCCCCAGCGGGGCATCACGTCCGCCGTGCCTCGCGCAGGCGACGGCACGTTCCCCGTCCCTGCCAGACGCCGCTTTAGCACCAGCAGGGATCCAACAGCCTTCCCCGGCAGGCGCGCCACGCTGTTTACCCATCACACATGAAAGGTGCCGAGCTGACAGCTCTGGAGACGGGAGAGAGCTCCCAGAGACACTGATGGGGCCAAGGCTCCAAAGCGCCTTCACCTACTGCCCTAGGAGACCCTGAAGGTCAACCCACAGGTGACCCCAGAAAGGGGCAGCCTCTGGGCTTCTGCTTCCCTGCAGCTTCACCAGCTGCGGCTCTGCGTACCCCCACATCTCAGCTGTCCCCACCCCCCCAGCTTGGGGGCATCCTTTGGGAACAAGGCTGGGGACACGCTGGGAGAGGGAGGGCTTTCCCAGTCCCCCACGAGGCAGAGGATGCTGCACAGCCCGAGGCCACCAAGCACAATTAGCCCTGAGTCCCCCAGCCATGACGGGGACACCGCCGCGGGGACACACACACCTCCCCGGCAAACAGAGCCTGGGGGACCGGAGCATCCTTCCGGAGCTGGCGCGGCGCGAGCCAAGCCCGGGGCTCGTGACCGGCGCGGCCTCGACACATGTTACAATAAATATTCCGCACAGACACCGTTCCATATGTATGATCCGGTGGGGTGATGATTTTTCTACTGATCACTGGAAGTGACAGCTGTGCGGAGAGCAGAAGAAACAAAGGCACCGACTGCTCTCCCCGTTACACTCCGATAGCGACATGATGGTGTGACACGGAGCGGCAGCATCTGGTGGCGCGGGGACCGGCAACCGGGACGGGACGCCTGTTAGCACTGGGCACAAAGGGTGGCCACGGGGCGGGGATGGGGACAGGGTGGAAACGCAGACAAGGTGGAGATAAGGATGGGGTGGCCATGGGGATGGGGTGGAAATATGGACAGGGCGGCAATGGGGATAGGGTGGTCTTAAGGATAGGGTGGCAGTGGGATAGTCATGGGCATGGGATGACCATGGGGACAGGGAGGCCACGAAGACAAAGTGGACAAAAGGATGGAGTGGCAATAGGGGCAGAGTGGCCATGGAGATGGGGTGGCAATATGAATGGGGTGGTAATGGAGACAGGGAGGCCAAAAGGATGGGGTGGTCATGGGGTAGTCATGGGACAGGTTGGCCATGGGGACAGGGTTGAAATAATGATGGCGTGGCAATGGGGAAGGGGTAGACATGGAGACAGAGTGGAAATATGGATGGGGTAGCAATGGGGACAGGGTGGCCATGGGGTGGCAATGGGGATGGGGTGGCAAAGAGGGTGACAATGGGGATGGGGTGATAGGATGAAAATAAGGATGGAGTGGTAATGGGGACAGTGGCAATGGGGACAGGATGGCGATGGGAATGGGGTGAAAATATGGATTGGTGGCAATATGGATGGGGTGGCAATAGGGATAGGGTGGAAATAAGCATGGGGTGCCCATGGGGATGGCTCCCATCAGCCTCTTGTGCTGCACACAAGCCCCCAGCCCCTTCTTCCTGCCCCCCTGCCCCCAAAGCAGCTGTGGGACGGGGTACCAGGGAGCACCAGGCCATTACAGCACCCAGCCCCGGCATGGTCAATATTTGTATTTGATTTGCAAGTGTTTCCTCCCCCCAGATAACGGCAGGGCCACGCACGTACGGGAGGGAGAAGCTGCTGGGTTCAGTTAATTATTAGCGAACATGCAAATTCCCCCTCCACGAGATAACAATAAACACCGTGATTTCAGCGAGATAAACAGGGCTTTAAATTTCCAGCAGCCTTTACTGGTGTAAAAATAAGTGTCCCTTATTTATTTAGCTCCTTTGAGAAACCACATCAGTCCCCAAACACAGTCTTTTACTGTCAAGCTACAGTAGAAGCCTTTATAGGCGGCGAAGATCCTGACAGCTACCCCTAGCACAACCATCTTTTATTCATGCTCATAATATAAACTGTATTGCCTCAGAAACAAAAGGATTTAACTCGCTGCTGGCTGGGCAGCAGCGGCCGAGCCAAGGTCTCCAGTGGGGGCACGTGGTTGGGATGGCTTTGCTCCGAATGGGGGCATCCCACAGTGACACCACCTCCTCCTAGGGACAGGACTGAGACAGAGCCCTGCTCTGATGCATCAGCACATGCAAGGATAAAATAAGCCAAAATAACAATCCCCCCCCAACCTGGAGCCATTAAGCAAAGCCTCTGTGCTCTGCGGCTCCGAATCCCACCCTGCCTGCACAGACGTAGGAAGAGCAGCGGTTACAAGAGTGGTTCGTATTTAATAATGCAATTTATATTCCACTCTCAACATAAACTATTGTAAAGGCACACTAATGTAAAAATACATCTGGCTTGTCAATAGTTTATCTTCTGGATCTGCATCTAAATCCCTGGGCATTCTTGACTTATGGCTGCACCAGTGTCTAATGAATAAAAAGGTGCAAATTATAGGCCTTGCTTTAATGCTCATCATAAAATTAGATGATAGTTGCAAAAGCTGCATTCTCCTGCCCACAGTGCAGCAATGGTAAGCTATAAATAAAGTGTATTTAATGTATCCCAGCGCTGCGCAGAGCCAGGAAACAGTATGTTACTGCACAGCCTTCAATGGATCCGCCACAAGTTCAATGAAGTGATAACTGATCCATCATGTGAATTTATGTTAACTGTCTGCTCGCAAAGTCACGGCCCCAGCACTGTAAATAGCCGACAATCCTTCCAGCCCGGCCTGCCTGCCAATAAACCTGTCACCGGCAGGCTGGGAGCAGCCACCTTAGGACACCGCAGACAAACCATTACATCTTGGGTTTCCTCTTGGTTTCTCCATCCATTTGTCCGCGCGGAGCATCGCCGCCGTGCCTTGGTTTACCCGCAGCCGAGCACCTCGCTCCTCGGGGCTTTCCAACCCCGTGCGATGCTTTTCCACCTCCCCGGAGCTGTCACATCAGGGATGCGGGAAGCCCAGATGGGATCCGGGGGGCTGGCGGGTGCGTGGGTGGGATGGCTCCTGCTCCGGCGACAGGCAAATGCTGGGGAGGGTGGTGGGGGGGTTGGGGACAGGCTGGAAGCAGAGCCCCCTCCCCCCCCAGCTCCTGTGCCATGCTGGGATGCAGAGCCAGGAGGGCATGTGCGTGATGGGATCACTTCACTGTGGGGGACAGAAATGTTACCAGCATCATGCCTGAAAAGCATCCTCTCCTGGCAGAGATGTGTGTCCCAGGGCTGGCACCTGGGAAGGGGACACCCCTGGGAAGAAGATGTCCTTGGGAAGATGTGGTCACCAGGAAGGAGGCATTCCCAGGAAATGTTCCCTGGAAGCAGATGTCTTTGGGAAGGAAGTGTCCCTGGGAAGATGTCATCGCCTGGAAGGACACGTCCCCAGCAAGGACATCCCTGGTAAGGTGCCATCCACAGGGAGGTGTCCCTGGGAAGAAGGTGCCCCTGGGAAGAAGATGTCCCAGGGAAGGAGACATCCCAAGGCAGAGGATGTCCTTGAGAAGATAAGGTCCCCAGGATGGATATGTTCCCAGGAAGATGTCCCCAGAAAGCAGATGTGTTTGGGAAGAAATGTGCTCAGGAAGAAGACATCCCTGGAAGGAGATATCCCCAGCAACAAGACATCACTGGGAAGGTGTCATCTGCAGGGAATTGCCCCTAGGAAGAAGTTGTTTCTGAGAAGATGCCATCTCCTGGATGGAGACATTCCTGTCAAGGATGTCTCTGGAAAGTTGTCATCCACAGGGAGGTGTATCTGGAAGGAGACATACTGAGGAAGAGGATGTCCCTGTGATACCCAAGGAAGGAGATGTGCCTGAGGAGATGTCTCCAGGAAGATGCAGTCCCTGGGAAGGAGATGTTCCCAAAAAGATTTCCTCAGAAAGCAGATGTGTTTGGGAAGGAGATGTCCCTGTGAAGGATGTCCCAGGGGAGATGTCATCCACAGGGATGTGTCCCTGGGAAGGAGATGTGCCAGGGATGAAGACATCTCTTAGGAAGGAGTCATCCCCTTTGAAGTAGCCTAACCCCATTGAGCCCCAGCAGTAACAGACAGAGGACACAGTGATCCTTGGGGAGCAAGGTGGCACCCAGGAGGACACGGAGCCCACAGAAAGCAGCGTTCACCATCACCCAGCTCTCATTAACGCAGTGCTGAGCAGCCCCTAATAATAGCAACAGTAAATTCTCCTACCCAATTCGGGTCCATTTCTATAAATAATGTAGAATCTTTTTATTTACTGACAGGTTGTAAAAGTATCAGTGAGAATAATGTGAAATCAGGCGCTGCTGAATAATTCATGGCAGCAGCTCCGCTCTCCCCCGTCCCCGCACTCCCCTGGCCCCACCGTTTACACGACAGCACCTTGCACCCGGGTTTATCTCATAAAAACCAGGACTAACGACCTGGCACTAATTCTTTATCAACCAGGACTTTTACAGCGAGGGGAGGAGGGAGGAAATAGAAAGAAATAAAAATAACCCTGGGTGCACCCTATAAAAAATGCATGGGCCTCTGTGCTTACCTCTGCACGGAGCCAGCGATCCCCAGCACCTCCCATCCGCAATTCCCCCCAGTCCCCACAGCCTCTCCAAAACTTCGTATTAACAGCACCCACAGCTCCACACTGGCATCTTGAGGCAGTGAGCGCAGGAAGGGTGGGATGATCCTGATGGGACATGAGGACACCAAGAGGACCCATGGGGACATCAGCAGGACCCATGGGGACACCAGCAGGACCCACAGGGATGATAGCAGGACCCATAGGGACGCTAGCAGGACCCATGGGGACACCAGCAAGTCCCACAGGGATGATGGCAGGACCCATGAGAATGGTGGTAAGGCGCATGGGAACACTGGCAGGATGTTCTCTGTCCCCATGCTACCCCCAGGGATGCCAGCCTGGGGCAGCAGACCCCTGCAGGGGGCAGATGGGTTAAATTTGGGCAGAAAAACCTGATCACTGGGGCAACTAATGTTCAACCTGATTCAGTGTCTCTCATCCCTCCTGCCACTGCCGAGGGTGACGGGGACAGCAGGGACCCCCCCTGCAGCCACCCCCATCCCCTCCCCAGAACAATACCTACCCGCCGCTGTTTTGATGTGCGGCACAAAGCCGGGAGAGCTTTCCATGTAACATGATAAAAGCAAGTCCCCAGCCAGCACAATTATTTGATAATTCTCCCTTAACACCCATCAAATTAAAGCAATGTCCAAGGGCTGCCTGAAGTGGCACTGATAGGTATTAAACTTTAATGAGATTTAATGGCACTGCCCTACTTTTTAAGCGCTCGGGCCTACATTTATGAACATTTAATTTCCCGGGCCCTGACCTCTTTTTTTTTCCTCCCCTTGCCCGCAGCCCCCCCTGCCTGCCCGCCGGTACAGCTGGATTCTGTTAGCGCTGGCGGCCGCCCCGACCCGGGATGCTCGGGATGCTCGGCCAGCCCTGGGCCGATGGAAATCTCCAGGCGCTGCGGGGTGAGATGTTGACTCTAGCAGTGAGCCGAGACTGAGCAGGGAGGGGGAGCCCAGGGAAAGGCAGGGTGGGGGGGGGGGGTGTGCAGATGTGATTCACCGGCAGCGAACGCAGCCAAATTTGTGGAATGACTTAATTAATTTGCTCCCTGGATGACATGACACCACGGGTCGGACTGGTTGGAGGGCCCTCATCCTGCTGTTTCACTGCACTGGGGTTTGCAATGGGTTTGTTTAAGCACCCCTGAAAATTAGGCAGCTCCCCCAAGACCAACTCACCATGCTGGGGCAAATTTGGAGGGGTCAGACCCCTCAGCACCCCTAGAAACAGAACACAGCCCACTGATCCAGTTTATTGCTGCCCTCTAGTGTGTAGGGGACAGGCCAGACCCTGCTGTCACTTGTTCCCTTCCCCACAGGTCCTCCAGGCCACTTGGCCAACCAGGCTGCTGCATCTCAAGTGGGAATGGCTGCTGAGATGCTCAGAGCCCAGATTTCTGGGGTGCTGGAGAGCATCATCCCAGCCCCCCAGCCTGGAGCCCTGCCAGCAACCCAAAAACCCACAAGATGGGCACTGACTGGCACCAGTGACACCAGGCATCACTTCCTGCCCCACGGCATGGCAAGGCCTGGTTGGATGGGGCTTGGAGTAACCTGTCTAGTGGAAAGTGCCCATGGCAGGGGAATTGAAATGAGATGAGCTTTAAGGTCCCTTCCAACCCAAACTATTCCATGATTCTATGATTCTATGGTCCTGGTGGGATAGAGGATACAGCATTTTCCTACACCAAGATGCAGGAAGAGTTGGGGTACCCTGGTTGGCAGCAGTAAGCTCCAAAAAGAGATGCTGCTGGCATGAGTGCCCACCCACAAAATGAGGGTTTGGGAAACTGAGGCACACACAAATGCAGCACTGGGAATATCCCTCTCCCACCTCCCCAGCACCCGCCCCAACTGCAGGGAGCCCAGCAGCAGGAATGCAAAGGCAGGGCAATAAAAGGGAGCGTTATCAAGCCCCAGCAGAGCCAACAGCTCAGGGAGGAGAGCAGGAGGGAGGGAAAGGAACAGAAAGGAAAAAAAACCCCACCCTTAACCCCGAGATCACTTATCATTCAGGCTGCATCACGCATCTAGAAAGTGCAGACACAAAAATGTAATGTCATAACATTCGCAGTTCAATAACCTTTGCTTCACGAGACGGCTTGAACTGTCAGAGGAGCTGGAAGGTAAATATTTCAGCGCCCAGGCACTGAATGCAAAGGCGTGGGGAGGGGGTCGGCCTCGGCTTCCCCGGCTCGCCTCGACACGTTCAAATATCCCCCGCCGTAAATCCCGGCCGGCACTGGGGAAAGGCCGTGGCGTGGATAAAATACGAGCAGATATAAAGCCAGACACCTTTATTGTTCGGCAAAGTCTTCCAACAAGTTATGAACCCGCAGCTTGACCCTAACCCATCATCTTGTTATACGGCGGAAACAAAGGCAGCACCGGGAGCCGGGGCTGGAGCGGGGCAGGATGCGGGTGGGAAGGAGGGAAACCCAGCCTGCCTTCTCTGCGGGAGATATTCGGGTGCAATTCACCCCTGAGCACCCCACATTTACCACGCTCTGGGCTTCCTCTTGGAAGCAGACCCCATGTTAGCCCCTTCCAATGAGCCTTCCTGTCAGGTTCAGAGGTTCAAAATTCCTGTGTCTGGGGTGAACAGGAGCAGGACCCCACAAACACACCGGTTAACCAGGACGGCCCACTGTGCCATGCGGGCAGGAGGAAGGAGATTGCACAGCCAGGGAGCAGGCAGGGAACAATGGTTGTGGGGAATGGCAAACCAGTGAGGGATCCAGAGGGCATTGGGGGTGCAAAGAGAACCCCCAATGGGGAAAACACCTCCAACAGCACTGGGAGGGTGCTGACACCAGGGCTATGTGTCCGAAGGGCTGCATGGCACAGCATGGCACAGTGGGAAGTGCCCTGCACCTCCAAGAGGGCTGCAGCAGTGCCCTGGTATCCAAGGGGACTACATGGCACAGCATGGTGGGCAACCGCAGCTTGCACAGCCCGTGCATGGCACATGTTGCATGAACCCCCCTGATCCAACTGTGCAGCACAGCTGGGGACAACCACAGACACCTGCCTGCAGCTGGGCTGGCTCTGCCACGGGGCGCCGAGCCGGCACCCCAAACGTCGGGGACCACCAGCGCCAACGCTCCCAGGGGAGCAGGACGCCCCAGCGCCAACTCTGCCAGCGCCACTACGTCCCGTGCGAGGCGGGGAGGGCGTCGCAGGGGGCACGGCCGCGGCGAGGAACAGTTAAACGGGGCCCCCGCCCACACAGGGCGTGTGGCAACAGGCACCGTCGCACCCTCCCCGAAACACCTGCTACTGCCGCGCTGGCACGGGGCGAGCGCCCGGGGCGGGCGCAGGAGCGGCGGCGGCGGGGAGCACGCCAGGGCCCGCAGCAAGAAGCGGCATGTCTGCGCTTGGCAGCACAACAGAGAGCAGGTGACAAGCGCGCCGGCGGTCGCTTTATTACAGGAAGCGAGCACGCAAGCATCTGACGCCGCGCTGCCCGGAGAAAAAATAAAACACCCCCCCCACCACCATCACCACCTCTGCCATTAACAATCCCTCCTCGGGCGCAGGAGAGGGGCCCCTGCATGCTGGGGGTGCCCTGATGCAAAGTAACGCCCCAGTAACGCCCCAGTGGCATCACAGCTTGCCAGCCACCACCCCCCCACCCCACGCATCACTCCCAAGGCTAAGCAGATCTCAGGGGAGTAAAATTATGTCTGTGTGTGCACAAACATTTTTCCTTGGCAAACACTCCCCGAGACAACAAAATCAGCCGCCCCTGCGCTGGTTCCCGCACCGCCCCGCTCCTCTGACCCAGCAATTAGAGGCAGGCATTAATATTTAAATATTGCCAGCTCAGGAGAAGAGAAATCAAATAAAACACGCCAGCGTGCCGCCAGCACACCAAGTCCCACTCCATCAGCCTCAAATCAGGTGCATGGAGGCGGTGGGGGTGCTGTGCCACACCACCAGGGGGACATCGGGGTATCAATGCCACGAGGGGAACCCCCTTTGTGGACCAAGTCAGGGTGAGCAAGGAGGTGGCAAGTAAATGGTGAACAAGCAGCAGTTACGCTCCTGCCAGCTCAGCGAGGTCCCTTCAAAGGAACCCTTACCCCCATATGCTGGCCATACTTTGGGGGTACCTGGGGCTCCCCACTCTCTCCCAGCCATAAAGCACCCACCTGCAGGGTGCTATAGGGGGGACACACATTCAGGCTCTGCCCCCCCCCGAGAGTCACCCTCCGGTCCCGCGGGTGCTCGGAGGCGGCGTTGGCCCAGCAAAGAGGATTTACTGCTCAACGCAAGGGGCTTTAGAGGCAATAACTTTCCCTCCTCTTGACTTAAATGGATTTGAAACTTCAAAAAGGATCTAGGGGGCAGGCTGCCAAGCGGCCGCCCCCAGGGGCTGACCCCGCGGGTGCTGGGGGGAGGGTCATGGGGGGGCTGCGAGCCGAGCCAGGGCCAACGGCCGTGGCAGATAAGGGGTTGTGGGGGCCCAGGAGGCCCCACGATAAGGCAGCCGCCGTTAACAGGCGCGGGAGGGCTGCGGCGCTTCCTCCCGCCCCGCGGTGCAACCGCCGGTGGGCACCGGGGTGCCAGGGCAGAGGGACGGGGTGGCCCCATGGCCGGGCAGCCAGGGTAGCTGAGGCAGGAGGCACAGCAAGGGCTACTTCAAGGGCAATCCCCCTGGCAGCCTGCCCAGGCAGCCACTGCCTGCCAAGCTCTGTCCCAGCTGACCCTTCCTGGGGTTTGGCAGGGCTGCCCTGCGGCTCCCGGGACCCTCTGGGGGCACCCAGCACTTGAACATTACCGGCACATGGGGGTCCAGGTCGGGTGTCCCCGTTGGGATGCGATGGCAGAGGCAGAGGCCATGTGCCCCTACCCACAGTGAGGCCAAACTCCAGGGCTGGCACCAGTGCCAGGGCTCAGGGACACAGGTGTGACCCATGGCACCGTGCCCCCGAGGTGGTGGGGGGAGCACCACTGCCTCCCACATGGCCAGAGCACACACAAACCTCCCAGGAACATCCCCCCACATGCCTCAACCTCCCACGGGCCAGACACCAGGGTGAGAGGCAGTGCCTGAGGAAGAGGGCTGAGGGGCCAGAGGAACAAACAGGAGGGCAGAGATTAAAACTAATGCCCCCTTCTCAAGCTGCCCCCCAGCCTGCAGCCTGCAGCAGCCGCTGGCATGTCAAGAAGTGATAAACTGTCTTGCGTCCTTCAGCACCCCCCCTGCACCCCCCAGCATCCTGGCCCCCCGCCAAAGCCACCGTCTCCTCCTCTGCAGCTCCCTGCCCTGCAGCCAACACATACACGCACACTCGCACTCGCACCCAACCCCCTCCACCACCCAAAAAAGGCCCCGTGCGTCCCATACTCGTGCGTGCACACACGAGCACAGGCACAGCGGGACGTGCACTCACACGCACAGCCGGTGTGCACCCAGCGAGGGGGGTGAGCACACTCAGCACACCCCTCTTGACATCCTTGGGTTGTGCAACACACGCACACACACACAGACACACACGTGTGCACAGCCAGCACCCCCCGCCCAAGCACAGTGACCCCCCCAGCCCCGCAGGAGCCGCTGGCCTTGGCCGGCCAGCCCTGCCAGACCGCCGTCACCGTCACACCCAACACCTCCCCAGCAGGTTACACAAACAGGCTGCCAGGCACACACGCAGCCGGGCGCACGCTCCCCTCGCTCACACCCACAAACCACACGGGCTCACCCCGGTGCTCGCACGCGCACGCGCGCCCTTGCAGGAAGAGGCACTGGCTTCCCGCTGCCTTTTCCCTCCATTAACTCCCTCCGCGGATCCTGCTTGTGGCCCAAAGGGCACCCATGCAGCACCCATCCCAACTCCATGCCCCCTGCCCTGGCTCGGTGCGGGAGGAGGAGGATAAAGAGAGTGTGGCACTCACCCTGCTGCTTCAAGCGCTGGCAGTGGGCACCTGGGGACAGATGCCACTAACGGGGCATCTGAATGACAGATGCCACCGACTGGGGACTGGCACCGATGCCACCATGCAAAGCAGTTGCTTGGACTCGGCACAACACAGGGCGCGGGTACTGGCATGGCACAGTGAGCCGGCGGGCCCCAGGGCGAAGGGCACGGCAGGCAGCATAGGCAGGGCTGGAAGAGCCAGGATAGAGCAAGGCGATAAACACGGTGGCAGGTGAGACGCCAGGGCTGCCGCATCACCCCAACACAGGGTGCGGTGCCCGGGCTCCCCCCCATCAGGCTGCGGGGCTCAATCAGCAGCGCAGTCCCTCCCCAGCTCCGGCAGTCCTGGGTGTCCAGAAACATGGATATACAGGAGTGGTGCATGGGTAAACTGAGGCACGGCCCCACACAGCACCCTGCGTGCCCGGATCAGGCAGCCAGGCAAGAAGGGCCAAGGTCAGTGCCACCGGCTGTGGCCCCACACACCCCTGTGCCCTGCCAGCCAGGGGAAATGACCCCAAGGGTCTCTGTGCCAATGTGGGTCACAGGGACTGAATGCCTTGGACAACACTGGACCCCGAGCCTGCAGCACTCAGCGGGTCTCATCTCCCCACAACATCCCCCAGCTGGATCCCCAACTCCAGGGCCATCTCCATCTTCCACACTGTGGGGTCCCCCAAGGCCAGGGTGACCTCTTGTCCACCACACCACAGGGTGGCTGAAGCCCAGGGTGATCTCTGCTCCCCACATGATGGGGTACCTCAACTCCACGGCAACCTCCACCCCTCACAGAATAGGGTCCTCCAAGCCGAAGGTGACCTCCATGCCCCCAGCATGGGGTCCTCAGACTTAGGGTAACCTCCATCCCCCAAACAACAGTGTCCCCTCAAGCCCAGGGTGACTGTCACCCCCTATGTCATGGGGTCGCACAACTCTGGGGTGGCCTCAGTGCCCAGAGGATCGGGTCCCCCAACTCCAGGGTGATCTCCATCCCCCACATCACAGGGACCCCCAACCCTAGGCAACCTCTGTCCTATACACCACAGGGTCTCTTAACCCAGGGTGACCTTGGTCTCCCACACCATGGGTTCCTCAGGACCCAGGGTGACCTCTGTTTCCTGCACAACAGGGTCCCCCAACTCCAGGGTGACCTCCATCCCCCACACCATGGATGCCCCCAAACCCAAGGCGACCTCTGTCCCTTATGCCATGGTGTCCCCCAACTCCACAGTGACCTCCATTCCCCAAACAACAGCGTCCCCATATCCCCGGGCAACCTCCACCAC
>JAWMRA010000020.1:18731575-18746074 GCA_035584735.1 Pseudotriccus pelzelni
CCACCACTACACCATCAGGTCCCCCAACTCCAGGGTGACCTCCATCCCCCACACCACGGCCTCTCTCAGCCCCAGGGTGACCTCTGTCCCCCAAGCCACAGGGTCCCCCAACCCCAGGGTGACCTCCATCCCCCATACCGGACCCCCCGACAGAGGGGCTGGGTGGGCGGTAATCTGCGGGTGGCAGGGTCACACCAAGCCCATCCCACCCCTCCAGCACAACCCCCACCCGGGGGGGTTCCCCTTTCCCCCCCTCCCTACGGCGCTGCTCGGGGGGTGTCCCGGGGGGGATCACTCACCCGCGGGCCGCGCCGTCCAGCGGGGGCTGCGCTCCTCCATGGGCAGCGGCGGAGGGAGCGGAGCCCAGCCGTGCCGAGCCGAGTCGAGCCGTGCCGAGCCTTCCCCCGCCGCTTCCTGCTTCCCTCGGCGCCCGCCCGCCGCCCCGGGAGCCGCACGGCTGGAGCGTGACTCACCGGGGGCCGGGCCGGGCCGGGCAGGGCGGCGGGGGCGGGCGCGGCGGGCACGGCGAGCGAGGCACCGGGGGGGGGTCCCCAGGAACGGGGATGCTGGGCAGGGAGGGACACCCCACCTCGGACACTCTCGGGAGCACCCCTCAATGCACCGGGGACGCGGGATCCCCCATGGGGAGGGGGGGAGCTCGGGGCGGGGGGGCTCTCCTCCCTCCTCAGCATCCCAAGAATTAGGGTGATGGGGGGTTAACAGCCCTGACCCCAGAGCACAGGTGTCCCCCTCCCAGAATGCAGAGATAAAGGGGGGCAAGAGGTTTGGGGTGGCATCCTGCCCTCTGACCCCCCACCCCAAAACTGCTTGAAACCCCAAACAGGCTCTGGGACACACCCCGGATCTCAGGGGTGCTAGCCCAGCCCATCACAGTGTACACTCAGGGTGGTCCTGAGTCCAGACCCTGTGGAGATAAGGGGTGTTCCCACAGCAGCCCCCTCGGTGTGCCCCAATGCCCTGTTCATCCCCTGCCCTGGGTGCGGGAGCGGGGACAGCACTGTCGCCCTGAGGTGGGGAAGGTGATGGTCACCCCTGTGCCATCCCACCGTCACCCTGAGAGCTCTGCCTGCACCTGGGCTTGGGGGCACCAGTGACACGAGCAGGGTGGGGCTCGGCCCACTCACACATGGAGGAAGTTGCCCATCATTCACCAGCCACAGGTCGGCTCCACGAGCCAGACAGGCTTGGCTGGCTCTGACAGGCTGGACCCCCACCTTCCCTGGGCAGGAGGGAGGCCTCGGCAAGGAATCTCATCCTGGCACTGCCAGCCATGAACTGGCATCTCCACGGGAGGAGATGCAGACCACGACAGGGACACCCAGCCATCCCCAAACAAACTGCCACACCACCAGCACACCCACCCCAAACCCCTTCCCGGCTCACCCTCACCTCTTCGCCCCCTCCATCCTCCTCCTCTTCCTCCAACAGGCCCCACGCCGGTGCTGCCGCAGTGCCAGTACTGCCTGACACCCCCCCCAGCCCTCCTTGTGCTTTCCCCCCCCTCTGTCTCCCTTTTCCCGTTCTATTTTAAATTTTTATTGCATTCTTTTTAAAGAATACAGAGGAACAAATGCCCTTATCAGCAATTCTCACAAGGTATAAAGAGCCGCTTTTATCTCCTGCCTTTACTAATCTAGAGCGAGCCAATGCCTGCTAATTTTTTAATTTTCCTAGTGAATGCATTTGTGGCTCCATCAGCATCCATCCGGACAGGCACGCAGGATCCCCTCGGCATCCCAGCTCGGCCACCCCAGCATAGGATTGCCACCATGCTGGCAGAGCGGTGGGTCGTGGTTTGGCAACCACCAAGGGGTTTTGTGCACCAGGAAGTCCTGTGTGTCACACGAGGCTCACCGGGACAGCCTGGGATGTGTCACCACCCCCAAGACACGGTGGTACTCTCCGACATGCCAGCCCGACTACGCCCGGCCACAGGGAATGCTGACAGAGTAGGTTAGGTCTCCGTCCTTGGCACTGGGATGCATTCCATGCCAAGCCATCCAACTGTCGCTGTCACCTGCTCTGGCCGAGGTCCCCACGGGGGCACAGGGGAGGTTTGCCCCTGTGTTCCCCCCCCCCGGAAGGGATGCAGGCTGCCCGCACGCCGGGGTGGGAGCGCGGCAGCCAGCCGCGGTGCACAGATGAGATGTGGCAGGCGTGTAACAAGCCATTAGTCACTGTCACCTTTGCCCAGCAGCCACTGGCAGGGTAATAAATCCCGGGCTGACTCCAGCGGGCCCGTTCCAGGCCACGGCTCCCAGCTTGTGTCCACGCCACTGCCAGCTGGGCTGTGAGCAGCTTGTAAATGCATCCCGATCCCTCCGGGGACTCAGCACCTTGCAGGATCCCAAACTGGTGCTGAATCCCTATGGGGCTGATTGATGGGTGACATGGGCCACCACCTTCCTGGGAAGTGTCATTCCTCGGGGACGTGGTGGGGTGGGTCACAAGCCCCCCACCAAGCAGCCCCCTGGCCCCCAGGCTGCCACCCCTCCAACTCCCTGCCCACCCCGCCTTCCTGCCCGCTGCACCTTGCGGTTCCCAACTCTTCCCAGCCCAACACCAGGAACCGGCATCGGCGGTTGTTACCGGATCAAAGGAGCCTGGCGTGGCACAGCACAACACGGCACGGCGCGCCCGCCGGGAAGGGCTGGCAAACAAGCTGGTCCAGGGAGGCGGCAGGCGGGAAGCACGCATGATACCTCTCCTAAAAATGCTGCTGCTCCTGACGGACAGGGCGGCCGAGTCCTGGGAGCTGTGGCCCGTCCCAGCCCCGGGGGCCCCCCTGACTCCCCAGCACATCCAGCCCAACGCCACGGCTCTCCCTGGCGCCCATGGCCTGACTCACGGCCCCAAGGACAGCAGGAAAGGACTGCGGTGCCATGGGGTCACCTTCCTGGTGGGGCTGTGGGTTTTGGATCCCTATCCCAGGCCTCCGGGTGTGAGCCTTCACCAGGAGACCCAAGCGGCACGTCGGACTGACGGTGCACCCCACTGTGGGACAAAGGACAGCCCTTGGCCATGGCAGCCTTGTACCCCCCTGGTATCACCCAACATCACCTACTTGTGGCTCCAGCGTCCGCGCCCTCCACATCCAAAGCCGTCCGCTGGCCGATGTCCGGGGCAGCGCTGCCCGTCCCCAGGCTCTCCCCAGCGCCGACCGCCCGGGGCTCGCCGGCCACAGGCTTGGTGGTGACTGTCTCCAGGGACAAAGAGGACGCCTGGAAGAGAAGGAGGACAGAGACTCAGCGCCTTTCCCTTTCCCGGTCGGAGCACCGCCGTGCGGGTTGGGGGGCACCGAGTGGGGGGGGGAGGTTTGGGGTGCACAGACACAAGCTGCTTTTGTTTTCCTGCCGGCCGGTGCACGTGGCCGGCGCAGGAGCCGCACGCCAGCCCGCGCCGCGGGGCTACAGCTGGATCCGGCCGATGGCTCCCAGCGCAGCCAGACAAGAAAGGCTGGAGGGGGGGTGAGGACATGAATCAAAGCGGCGTCCCCTCGCCCGCTGGCGGCAGCTGGCCGGTTAGGCAGCTCCCGATTACTCAACCGGGCAGTGTTTACTCGAGATCAACAACCCCTCATCGCCTTCCCTGCCAGGCGGGTGAGGAAAATGCGCTGCTAGGATGGGGACAGCATTCCCACTGCCCTCCTTGGTCCCCCTCCTTTACCCCCGGTGTCCCCCGGGCGCTGCTGAGGCCCCAGGTTTGCTGGAGCTGTCACCCTCCCCTGTCAGGCGTGTCCAGGCGCACAGCTTGGGCTGTCACCACTCCTTTTTAGCTTTAATAAAGCAACATCCAGCGACACCACGCGCATCCCAGCACTGCCGTGCCGCTCTGGGATAGACACATGGATCACTCAGACCAAGGTCTGAACGGGTCCCTGGGATGCTGTGCTCACCCTGGGCACAGCAGGATGCGGGTGACCTCCCTCCTGCCACAGGTGGCATCCATAGGGGACACCGTGCTCCTGATTTTGGGACACTAGGGTCATGGCTGCAGCATGGTGAGGACTTGATGTTGATCCCATTTTTCCTGGGATTACTCCCACAGACGTGGAGAACTGAAGCGCAATGGCTGTTTTGCTGGGAAGCCCTCAGACTCGATAAGCCACGCACACGAGCGGACATATAAATTTACCGTTTGCTTCCTGGAAAGGTTTAATTTATGGAATCCATATGGCAGCGCCGCACAACCGCGAGTGCTTGGCACATCCCGTGAGTCCTTGAGTGCCACCACATACCAGCTCCAACTGGCGGGGTGCCACCGGCTGCCCTGGTGATGGCAGGATGCTCTTCTCTTTCCCAATGATTAACAGAAGGTGATTTTCACAGCGGGCAGGGGACAAGCCCAGGGATCAGTCCCCTTCCCTGAACGCTTGGTGTGGGATCCATGGAGGTGGCAGGGATGTCTCAGGGGGGATGCTGTGCCACCTCTCCTCCTCCTGGGGCAATGCCACTGGCAGCAGCAGGCAGCAATCCCCAACCTGTGGGCATGGGAAAGGGCTGGGGTGCACTTTGATACCTGGAGCAACTAATCATTAATTAGCATTAATCACTCTCTGTCATGCGTCACAGCAGTATTGGGCAAGACATAGCTGAGAAGTATTGGGACGGGGTTGTGGTGGGGAAGGCAGATTATAGCGGCTGGGCCGAGACTGGCACCCTCCTTTTGCTCCCCAGGGACCTTCAGCAGCCCCCCAAGCCCCCACCTACATCCCAACCCACGCACCAGCCCCACAGCAGTGGCAGCCCCCACCCCCTCTATTTTCCTGCCAAGAGATGCTGAGAAGCAAAAGCACAGGAGATGGGTCCCACGTGCCCAAGGGGCAGCCAGAATCCGTCCCCCCCCGCACCACCCCTGTCCCTTGGGACCCCCCAGGCTCCAACATGGAGCACTGGCCGCCTCCTTGCTTTAACTTCACCCGGCGTTATCTGTCAGCAAATCATCCCCGGTTACACAGATAAGGAATAATTGATGCAAAGGAGCCATCTGTTTGCGAACACGGAATATCTGCTCAATTAGGAGGGATCTGTCCACCCAGATAAAGCATGGCGGCAGCCCCTTGGAGGGGGGGCCCTTCCTCCCCAGCCACGTCCTCAAAGACTCACCCCCAACTAGAGGTAAGTGGGTTGATTGGGGTGTTAATTTGCTAAGCAGCACCCTGAGGTGCTCGGGAAGAGGCTGAGAGGGAAGGGTGCTCTGCCACCACATGTTGAAATTTGAGGGGAGGGCTGGTAGCCCCCCACCAACACGTCCCACTGTGGCAATGCTCAGCTTGTCCTGGCTCTGGGAGATGCTTATCCTGCATCTTCCCAGGGATGGAGAGAGGGAACCAGCATCTGCGCCTGCTGAACGGTGCTGAGCTGGGGTCAGCCTGCTCATGACATGCATCAAGGGAGTGTGCAGATGGACAGAAGGACTGAAGAACAACCTTGCAACAGCTCACAGGACATCCATGGCGGGGGTCAGGGACACAGGGCACAGCCCCAGGCAGCATCCAGGTCAGGGGTAGGTGTGCAGTGAGGTGACACCAATGTGACATCGTTATACGATGTTATTAACACAGGAAAAATTGAGCTGGCGTGCAGGGCTGCAAGCCAGGGGAGATGGGCACGGATAGCAGGGCAGCTCCACAAGTGACAGAACCATGGAGAAAAGGCACCAACCAGGGGTGGCAGGGACAACCCCATGGCATGACACTCCTCAACCCACCCCTGTGTGGCATCTGTCCCCATCTACCCCGGCGGGTCCTCAGTATGAAGGTCACGGAGAGCTCGAGAGGGGTCAAAACACAGCTGTGACCTCAAGGGACAGGCATAGAGAGCCACTGACAGATCCCATGTCACCCATGCCCCCCACCATCAGCATGGTGTCTCCCAGGCCCTCAGCTTAGTGCCTCGGGCAGGCAGCCAGGGAACATGATGCCACCAAGGGCACGGAAAGGTGTCCCCGTGTCTGGTGTCCTCACACCTATCCCTTCCTGACAAGGACACATTTCTCCTGCTCCCAGCAGACTAAATACCTGCTGGGGCACTCAGCTCTGCCCCCAGCTTTGGGATGGCAGTAATGGAGCAGGAAAGCAAAAGGTGAGGGATCCTGCGCACAGTAGACCATTCCAACGCATTTCCTGTGCCTTCAGGACACCCAAAAACGTGGCTTCCCCATTCCACCTCCCCTGTGCCTCGCCTGCCGCCAGGACGGGCTGCAGCGTGCGCAGCAGCGACGCCGCCCACGGGAAATGCCGCCCACAGGAACACCGCCCATGGGAATGCCGTGGGCATGGCAAAGCCCCCGCTGCGTCGCCCCAACCTTTGAGGCAGCACCTCGGAAAACCCCCACGCTTCCAGCAGCCAGAGCACCGGGGGCGGATGCAATCCTGGCCCTTTGGCTCTTGGCTGGCATCACCCCGGCAGGGCGGCGGGCACGGAGCCCGGCAAGCACCGGCACAGCTGCACCGGCAACGGGGTTTGGCACAACCTGTGTGCCAGCTCCCGCGAACGAGCAAGGGATGAGGTGAGGAGGATGCTCGGCACAGAGGGGCTGTATCCTGCGCTTCCTGGGATGCAGAGAGCGCCAGCACCTGGCTGTAAGGCTTGGTGGGGGCAAACCCCCGCCATCTCCCATCTCCCCCCAGGCCTGTGAGACAGCGCTCAGATAAAAGGTGTTTTGGGAGTGTTGAGGGCTGTGGGAGTGGGCTTCCCCTGGCTCCCTTTGTCAGTGAGGCCCTAGAGACCCTGGCTCCCGCTGGGGCTTTATCGCAGCCACGGCGGGCACAGCCCCTGCCGTGTGTTCCTCCAGACAGTTCCAGCTGCTCTTCCCTCCAGGAAGCCTTTGCCCTCCTCATCCTCATCCCAGCCGCCTGAAAACAGAGGGTTTTCCTACAAAAGCAGGCTGGGGTCTCCCTGGAGAGCTGGGGTCCCTGCTGATGGCACGGCTTGGCCCCAGTGGGCATCCACAGGAGGGGTGGTGGCTGGATCCACGCATCCCTGCCGTGTTTAAACTTTCTCAGCCATGTTTGCTGGCAGAAAGTTGGAACCTGCAATTACAGCTGTGCTAACCCCTCATTAAAACGGGGAGGGGGGAGAAAAAATGGGAAAGAAACAAAAGGCTCCAGAGCGAGACACGGTGCCGTTAACCCTTCCCAAGACTGGGATGTGAACCCCTCAGGAAATTAACGGAGCCGGAGGGACGGGTCACAGTGGTGGCAGGTGACACTGTGTGCTGGGGGTCAGCCCATGAGCATCACTGCCCACCCAGATGCCTGCTCTGTGTCCCGGTGCAGCGGCAATGCTGGCTGTGCCACGGCGCCCGCGTGGGCACGGCTGCGGCTGTGCCGGAGCCGTTTGTCACGGCGGGGCTGCGGTTCCTGCTCGCTCTCCAGCAGCGACACCGTGACGCCTGCTCCAGGAGCCCACACAATATGTTCGCACTCATCTTGCAGCTGCCCCCAGACAGCCCGAGGTGCCGCGCTTCTCCCCGGCGCGGGGGCCGGTGTGTGCCAGCAGAGCCGCGACGTGCCGGCGAGCCCAGGCGGGAACCAGCAGCGATGGAAGGGGCTGGAGACTGTGGTCAGGCTGGATGCCACATGGGGAGACGATGCTGAAAACAGCACCAGCACAGGCAAGGGATGCACCAGTGGCCCCCCATGCCTTAGCACCCTGATTCAGGGGCCAGGCTGTGCCACCAGGCAGGGAAAGGCCTGACCGTGACCCCCGTGTGTGACCACAGCCCACCCTGCACCAACCAGTGAAGCACCACACTGGGAGCACCTGGAGTGAAGCACATCCACCCCCTTGGGGACCCCACTCCCACCAAGGGTCTGACCCTGTGCCACCCCAGCACAACCACAGCTCCCCCCCTCTCCCATCCCTGGGGAACAGCAGATCCCCGTGTCACCCTCCACCCCCTCGGCGACACCACCTCAGCGCCACGGCCGCAGTGGCTCTGACAGCAGCTAACGAGCTGCAGGCAGCAATTTGGGTTATATATAGCCCCAAAGTGACTGCATCTAATTGCTCCAGCACGCACCGGCCCCGCCGCGGGGTCCCGGTGCTAGGCGCAGGGGAACGGGGTAGGCGGCACGCACTCAGCCCCCTCCCTCGGTTGTCACCCCGTGTGACCCCCCGGGCACCCTGAGGCCGGCGGGGCGTGAGCATCACCCCATCCACACCGGCCCCAGGGAGCTGGGCTGTTCCCAGCGGCTTTGTACCGGGCCATAAGCGGCTTTGGCTAAAGCCGCCGTCCCAGCCCGTCCCAGCCAGGGACCCTACCTAAGGAGCTTTTTGTCCCCTCTCATTAAGGGGTTTCGGCCGGGGGGCCACGGGGTGCAGCACCCAGCACCCCCTCTCCACAGCCTGCGGGCTCCAGCCAGCTGCTCCGGCAGCCCTAAGAGGGAGGGATGGATGGAGGGTTGGAGGGAGGGAGGGAGGTGGTCCCTTTGTGGCAGCCCCCATCCCCTCGCAGCAGCTGCCAGGCGAGGCGGCGGGCGCGCAGATGCGGCCGGGGGGGTTGGTGTGTGTAGGGGGGTCCCCCCGCAGCGGCTCCCCACGCCGGCGGGGCGAGCGGCGGCCCCCGCGTGCAGCCGCCGGCGGGGAGGGGAGCCGGAGCCGAAATTGTTTGCCAGCTTCCTCGAGACGGCACAATGGAGGGCGCGCAGGCGGATCCGGGGTCAGGGGTGAGAGCAGCAATAAGTGGTTTATGCCTTTTGTGAAGAGGCTGAACTGACAGCTCGCTGGATTAACAAAGACGTCCTCTGTTCCCGGGCAGGTCATGTGGAAAGCGCTGCGCCGACCCCTGTCACTTCTTTTTTTTGCAAGAACAGACATTTGTTCGCCAGCGAACAGGGAGGTGATGGAGGGGGAGGCGGGGGGCATGCAGCCGCTCGCTCCCGGCTTTTCCTCGAGCTCCTCTGGGGCTCTGGGCATGGGGATCGGCGGCTGCTCACTGTTTCCACAGCCCTAGCCACGCCGTGTCACCTCCCGTGCCTCAGTTTCCTCAGGCTGTGGGATGACCCATGGGTGATGGCAATGCACAAGGCATCATGGATGCCAAGACCTGATGCAGAGCCCCACATCACCCCACTTCCTCAACAAGAGCCCCTCATGCTCACCCCCCATCACCCCAGGGCCAGGATGGCTGGGCACGACGGGACCCGCTCCCTGCTCAGTGCCAGAGCAATCCCTGTCCCACCATGGGGACACACAGCTCTGGTTTATGTCTGCCAGGCTGGGGAATGTTCCCTCCATCCTGCTTTCAAAGCAGGGAAACTGAGGCAGGGAGGATGTGAGCATCCCTGACACGCACGGACAGCAGCACTGCCACTCCTGGTCCTGGCCCTGGCCCTGCAGGGAACAATCAGCCTTTTCAAATCTGCACAGATTTCCTCAAGGCTGTGCAGCACAGAGCCTTCACCTTCACCACCAAACTCCAGAGTTAACAGCTGAAATAGAGCCGTTCCACACTGAGACAAACTACTCTGACCGGAGCAGTGACTCCCTGGCCTTGGAAGTCCCTGAAGCTCCCACCTCTGTCTGCCACCACTCCACAGCCCTGGTTCCAGGTCCCTCCATGACCACAGAGCCCCGTAACAGGAGGGGAGGGATGCAGCTTGCTGCCTGCCACCCAAATCCTGCCAAGATCCCACAGGACACGCTGTGCTCAGCCCAGCGTCCGCTCCATGCCCCACACTCCCCCATCCCCATCTCAGGGACACCGCAGTCCGGCACGGCACCCAGCTCACCCACCTCCAGCTCCAGAGCTGCCAGGCAGTCTGCAGCGAATGTCCCCTCCTTGCCACCCTAAATACCTTCCCTGGGGAGAGGCAGCTGCCCCAAGGGGCTTTTCACTCTGGAAAATCCCACCCACCCCACAGCGGCTCATGTTTTCGGGATGTTCCCATATGTGACAATCCCCGTGGCACACTCAGGAGTAAACTGAGGCAGGGAGGAGCGCTCAGTCGGTGCTCCTGGCGGTCACCACGCTGGGCGAGGGGAGACAGCTGGGGGTCCCCATCCAGCTCGGGGGGTGGCACATCACAGCAATCCCCGAGGTCCCAGTAAGGGCCACACGCCGGCTGGGCAATCGGCTTGCGACGCGGCGGCATTAAAGCCTCAATCCGTGTCCCTCAATCCACCGTGTCCCCCTTCTCCATCCCGCGGGCAGCTTAGCGCCCGTTCCCGGCTCCCTCCTGCCATCTAAAGACGGACTTACCGCCAGGTCCGGCGCTGCGTTAAGCCGCAGATTAAGCGTGAACCATCTGCAAGGGGAAACTTTAATGCAGGATAATACCTGCCGCACACACTGTGCCGTGTCACTGCGCACCCCGGGCCACGCCGGGCAGGTGGGCACAGAGCTCCACGGCGGCATCAGGTCCCTGAGAGGCACCACATCCCCCCACGGGGATTTGCAGGGCTCTGAACGTGCAAGCTATGATGTTCCCATCCTTCTGGATGTCCTCATCCTCTCCCCGCTGTACCCTCCCAGCACAGCCCTGCAAGGACCCACATCTGGGAGCTGCATGCCAGCCAGTCCCCTCCCCACCAGCCTGTGTCCCCCACAGGCAGGGGACACCCTGGGTCCAGCCATCGCCCCACCTGGTTAATTACTTGAAGTGATTAAAAGTCTCTTCATCAGAGCAGCAGATTAGACCCTGCAGCTGGGAGCTGTCTTCCCCCATATCCCTACTGCCCCAGGGGACAACACAGGGGGTCATGCCCTGTCCCCATTTTTAGGAACAAATCCCACCTCTCCAGCCCCACAAAGGTGGCCCAGGTGTCCTCTGCTCCCCCAACTCAGCAAAGTCCCCAGGGGTGCCCAGACCAGCAGCATCACCCGGGGTGCAGTTGAGAAGATATCCCTAATGATGGCGGGGACAGAGCTGGGCTGAGTGTCACATAGCCAGGAGGGACACTCAGCAGGGAGGAGGGATTCTGGGGGGGTCAGTGGACCCCGAAGGTGGGTGGGGGAGGACAAGGCAAGGCACCCTCCTGCTGACTCAGCACCCTGATGAATTACACAGGATCACAGGTCCCTGCTCAGGTCAGAGAGGAAAGGAGCCAGGGGGGTTTTCTGCTGCCCAGCCTGCTCCTGCCAGAGAATTTACAGCCAGGATCCACGAGGGGCTGAGTAATTAGTGTCAGGATGCTGAATCAGCACCCAGCCATCAGAACCGAAGGGATGGAGCTTGAGGGGCCTGTACGACTGATAGAGGCCCCCCAGGATGGGTAGGGGGGCAATGGGTGACTCAGCAGTGTCTGCAGTGGGGGTTCTTCCCTTTGGTTTGGAGCACTCAGGGAAAGATGGCTAGCTCAACATCCCATCCCAATCTGCTGCTCCAGGACCAGATCCAGCACCTCCCAGTGGAGATATCACTTTAGGAACACCCGTGGATGTCTGGTAGAAGCCTCCCATCCTGCTTGCCTAAAGATAAACATTACTCTGGTCCTCCCTTCACAGCCTGGATGCTGCATCCCACGATGCTCAAGCCCTGAGATGCCTGAGCATCCACCCAGCTGTGCCTGGGCAGCCCTCTGGCCTTCACGGCTGCCATCAATTTACCGGGGTCGGGAATAGTAGGGCTGGCTCCCCAGCAGATCCAGCCCCTGCTCCACAGCTGATTACAGCCATTTCCCTGCCTGTGCCCCCTCCCCGCTGTCTGCCTCCTGCCTCCGTCTGCTGCCTGGTTTTATGAGGGCCATTTCCAAGAGGTCGCTGGAAATAGATTTTTATCACCTCGTGATAAATATCGTTTATGGTGACATTACTGTTCCGAGCAGCCGTGCAGGGGAGAGGAGGGAGGAGAGGCGCGCAGGCAGATGCCTGCTGACAGCCCCCAGCTCCACAGGGCACCGGCTGGGCCCCTTCTCATCCCTGTCCCATTCCTGGAGGTTCAGGCAGCACCAAGCCCCAACACCATCTATCTATGCAGGCGGCACGAACAGAGGGAGCTGCATCATTAGCCCCGCGCGCCATTAAGCACTTAAAAAGCCATAGGCATAAGCCGCGCCATTAGCTGGCAAGCGAGCTGGGAGGGGAGGGAGGCACAGAACCGAGCATGGACCACGGGATGTCACCACCCCAGAGATGATCTGGGCCCCACTAGAGCTCCAGTTAGTCCAGGAAGTGGGGGCAGAACAGCCCTCTCCTGCACACAGCTCTGAGGTGGAAATTCAGGTGCTTTCAGAGCTGACACATCACTTCTACAGGGGTGACGCCGCTGGCACCTTTCCAGAGGGACTTTTTGGCAGGGCAGGGAGAACCGGCTCCCTGTTTGTCCCCTCTGAGCCTGCTCTGGAAAGGCTCTGCTTTGGGGATGGAGCTGGTGCAGGGACCTGGGAGAAAAAAGCTACTGCTGAGCTGAGAACTGCAAACTCATGACAGCTGTGACCCCGGGTGTTGCAACCCTGTGCCGAGCTGTTCCAGCGGCCCAGGGGAGCAGGGGTCTTGCCCCGGCCGAGCCCGCAGGCAGGATGGCTGCCAAGCCATGCCCACAGGCAGCTGCCTCTGGAAAAGGGCACGGCAGCAGGCAGGAGGCCAAGGCCAACCCGCTCTCCGTGCCAGCCCCGCCACACACAGTGCTGGGCACCGGCCACCCCTGGAGGGAACTACTGCCCCGTTCACCAGCGCCGAGGTGGGGGGGTGTCATCTGCGGAGACAGAGCCATGGTCCCCCAGGGTGCCACAGCTGGGGAGCAGCACAGCAGCAAAACTGCACACCCAGCAAAGAGCAACCCTCTCCTGAGGGCAGAGCATGGCACTGCCAGCCCGTGCCAAGAATCCTGTTTGCTCTCCCCAGTCCTGGCACTGGATCTCTCAGGCAAGCCGCCTCCTGCCCTGCTGCCTCAGTTTCCCCAGCTGGCAGGGATGGTAGGGCACGGGCACAGGGTGGGCAGCCATGGGGGGGCCCAGCATCGTATTTTGGCTCCTTCTTTTGACACACAGCACGAATCCACTGTGACACAGCGCCGTGGTTACTCGCCTGGCAAGCGGCCCCGCGGTGTGGGGCCAGGAGGGAGGGAGCAGCAGGGCTTTGTATGGGGACAGGCACAGAGAGATAGCAGCAACGGCCACCTGCCACAAACGACCACGGTGGCACGACCCCTCCTCAGCTCTCCACACCTGGCAAGAAGAAAACAACCCCAGAAAAGGGCCAGCCTGGTCACCCTGATGGCACAGAGGGCTGCACAGGGACAGCCACATGCAAAGTCATGGGATGCTGCTGGTGTCCACCCTGTCTGCCTCTCTGCAGCAGGGGTGTCACCTCACTGCCAGAGGCCCCGGGATGCCTGGGACAGCAGGACGCATGTGGAGCCAGCTGCCTCCTGTGCCCACGAAAGGAGGTCTGTTCACCTGGCCAGTGGCTCGGTGGCCCCAGGTCCAGCTCCTGCCACCACCTCATGGCTCCTGGCACAAAGGAGCCAGCACACCCTGGCAGGGCCACCTCACCAGCGGTCGTAGTGACCTTACATGTCGCTGCCAGGGCTCTCCAAGCCCAGCGCTTGGCCCGGAACACGGATCCTGTGGCCAAAGTGGGCTGGCGACTTGGCACCCACCCTGCCCACGACTCCCCACCATGTGGGAGGGTGGCCGCCCTCCTCGCCGGCAGGGACTGGACAGCAGCTGCAGGAGGTGCAGACAGATGGACAGACAGCACAAGCACAGACCCCTGCCCACTGCCCAAGCCCTGGAGTGGAGGTTTTGGCATCCCCGGCCCACGGCAGGACTGACAAAGCCCAGGTGGACAACCCCACAGGGACTCCCAGGATCCTCCAGCCACCACCATCCTTCACAGGGGATGAAACCCAATTCAGCACCCCTAGCAGAGCACCCAGGGGTGCCCCCCATCACTCACAGATGGAGCCTTGTGCTGCCAGTGGCCAAACGCCCCAAATCCTTTGCCCCCTCCCAAGCACCACTGCTCCTGGGAGCCAGACCTGAACCCCCCAAGGGTGGGCCGCATGTGCTGCAGCCCCTGTCTTGGAATGCCCACCCTGTGCACTCCACTAGAGCTGCATATGGGCCTGCTGGGGTGCAGAAAAAACACTTTACTACTTTTTCAAAAAAAACCAAACATATAACAAATTGGAAGCACAGAAGAAACCTGGCAGCACTTCACAAAGTTTGCAGCAAGTTTCACAGAGCCCCCCAGGTACCTGCTGCAGGTCCAGATGCCACGGGAGGTCCCCCACCGCACCCTGCTCCATGTCCTCACACCCACCCACAACAGGGGCACCCCCCAACCACCCCCCACTCCACAAAGCTGGTGGGGGCACACACTACAACAAGTCGAGGTGGGGGGGGGGGGTTACAGGGCTATATCCCTGGGGTTGCACACACCCCACCAAGGAGGACCCCCTCAAAGCTGGGGGCAGTGCCTGCCCAAGGATGAAGGGGGGAGGCAGGAGGGGGGGTTTTGGGGTGCGAATACAGGCAGGGGTTGGGGTACAACGAGAGGGGACACAGACAGGGGTAGGAGAGGCACAGA
>JAWMRA010000020.1:18747026-18770632 GCA_035584735.1 Pseudotriccus pelzelni
GGGCCTGCTGCGGGGCGCCCCGCGCCCCCCGCCCAGCCCCGGCGGGGAGGGGGCCGGGGGGCACCTGTTGGGAGGGAGGATGGGCAGCGGCCGGGCCAGCCTCGCCAGCTGCTCCGGGGCGCAGCCTAAGAGGATTAGCGGGGGCATCCCGCCCCCGGGAAAAGGGTTGGAAGCTGTAGGGTTGGAAGCTGCAGGGCTGGGGGGGCGGGGGTCCTCTTGAACCCCTCCACCCCCCCAACGTGGGGTGTCGCCTCTGCCCCAGCCCCGGGCAGCATCGCCGGGGGGTGGGGTTACATCCTGCATCCCTCCTCGGGAAGCATCCCGGGGGGTGTGCTCCTATCCTGCATCCCTCCCTGGGCAGGAGCCCCTGAGGGAGGCGGGGTGTATGGGGGGGCGCTCACATCCCTCTCCGGCAGCATCCCGGGGGGGTTGGGCTCACATCCTGCATTCCTCCGCCTCGAGGACTGCAGGACCCACGGCCACGCACAGATTCAGGCACGGCTCAGCACGTCCCCCCTGCTCGTGTCCCCACTCCCACGCAGGGAAAGCGGCTCCTGCCCTGCCTGGAGCACAGAGCCCTTTGGAATGCCCAAAATCCACCCTGCTAGGAAGCAGGGGAAACTGAGGCAGCAGAGGAGATACTGAGGCAGAAGGGGGGAAAGTGAGGCAGGAGAGGGGGAAACTGAGGCGGAGGAAACTGAGGCGGGGGTACACGGAGGCAGGACGGGGGAGCTGAGGCAGGAGGGGGTGAGTCCATGCTGGAGGCTCAGATCTGTGTGGGGGCAGATTGCGGCTGTCCCCAGGCACCCTGGGACATCACTGCCCTGGGACACCACCACCGGCACGTCCCCGCGGGTTGGCTGCCCCCGGCAGGTGGGAGGAGGGGGTACCCCGGGAAGGGGGTGCCAGAAACGCCGTCAGGCTCGGCCCTGGCCAGGGGAAGGAGTTAATCCCATTATTGGCAGGCTCACAGATGGCGGCTGCACTATTCCCCTGCTTAGCAGATTGAACAGATCAGGCAGGAGGGAGGGAAGGAGGTGGAGGGATCCTCCCCCCCAAACACACACAGAACAGGGGGCATGGGGGGAAATGAACACCCCCCTGCACTGCACAAGAGCCTGTGAGCACGCAGGGGTGCTGCCCCACTCCTCATTGCGCCCCTTGGCAACACGAATCCATCCACCCTGCCCTGGACGAGGGGTGGCAGACAGTTGGAGGACTTGGGGACACCCCTGCTGTCCCCACGCCAAACCTGCCACCCCCTGGGTTCTCCAGGAGGTCAAGGGCCAGGTCCTGCTTCCCTGGCTTGGGGAGATTTAAGCAGCTGCTCCCAGGGCATCAGCAGCCAGGGCTGGAGCCCAGGATTAGGGAGTGTGGGAAAGGACTGGCAGGAAGCCAGGGACAGAGAGACTGGAACATCCCGAGTGGAGAGGACAACGGGAAAAGGGAGGGAGGGAGGGCTGAGGGAAAGAGGGAGGGAAGGATGGACAGGAGCCAACAGCTCCTCACCCTGCAATACCAACATGTACCCGTGAGACTCCACCCAAGTGCCTCCATCCCTGCCATGGACTCAGAGACCTCCACCTCACAGCCAATTCTCCTCCTGGAGCCCCCAGAAAACCCTGGATGCCAGGTCCTGGTGGTGCCCAGCCTGGCCCTAGCGAGCAGGATGGGGCCAGCCACCTTCAAAGCAAGGCTGCTCACTTGCCCTTTGGAAAACAGCTGGAAAACACCGTGCCTTTGATTCTGTGGGGTGAACAGCGGTGCCCAGCCTGGCACCCTGCAAAATAACCCCCCTGGCCACCCACAACAGCTCCCCACATCCCACACATCCCCCCCCCCGGAGGGCACCCCGAGGATAGGGAGAGGGCACATGGTGGAACATCCCCTCGCAGAAGGCGACACGCTGCCATGCTGGAGGCTGCCAAGGCAATGGGAGAGTGGGAATCTGGGTGGAAAAGGTCCCACAATCCTGCGGGGCTGGGGGTTGATGCAATCCAGCACGATGCTGGGGGCCCCCTCCAGCGCACCAATACTCAGCGGGAGATGGGTTGGGGTGCCATGGGACCCCCCATCTTCCGCCCCAGGCAGGGAATAGGGATGTACTCACTCCTTGGCCCCACTGCTCATGGCTGGGTGCCTCCATGCCAGCCCCCACCCACTGGCATCACTCCCTCAGGGGTGCTGGCAGCTTTGGGGATGCAAGAATGTGGACACCGCAGTGAGCACAGCTTTGGCATCTCAGCAGAGCTCAGAAGCAGTGACACTGAGACAAACCTGGCCAAGAGGGGGACAGCTCTAGAGATTTGGGGATGCCAAGGAGGAAAGCCCTGGTGGGCACCCTGTCCGCGCTACAGCAAGACCCCCACAGGGTGAGGGCCAGCAGGAGGGCAAGCAGGCTACTTCTCAGCCTTGCCATGCCTCAGTTTCCCATTCCATTATGGACTTACCGCTGCAGGCGGCAACCCTGTGGGCAGTTTCACCGGCAGCCACCCAGCCCCACAGCTCACCTGATCAGCTAGGAGCACAAATGCTTCCAAATCTGCCCATCCAGCAGCTCTGGCACAGTTCACAGGGACCCACCCCACCCTTCGGCACAGGGGAGAGGGGCCTTGGTGGTCACATCCATCTCTAACTCTCACTTCCTTGCTCCAGGCATCAACCAGCTCAGGAGCATGTGTGTACCTTGAGAGCCAGGTCAAAGTCCTTGTAAATCCACTCTGGGCAGCTCCAGCCTCCATCCTATACCAGCACAGTGTTCCCCAAGCCTCAAGATCTTCCCTCTGAAGGCTCAGCCAAACCCCCCTGCACCCACAGACCAGATGGGTGCTGCGCTGTGGGGATGCTCGGCCCTCCCCAGGCTCTTGGGGGAGACCCCCCTGTTCCCAGCTGGCTATTCCCATCCATTAGAGATCTGAAGATCCATCAGCTGAGAGCAGACAGGTTGAGGCTGGGAGCTGCCTCCTGTGCCAGCCCAGACAGGCTCCCAGGGGACTAATACCGGCATGTAAATATTAGATACTTCTGTCTCCTCTGAGGCCAATTACACAAATCGTGGCAGCTCCCGCAGGACTCTCTGCTTCTACTTACTGTATCATCATTAACAGCTTATTAGAGAACAGCTGCTCCAAGAGGGGGAAACAAAAAAGGAGAAACCAGGAGGAGAGGCAGCAAGGAGACAGGCACGTAGGAGGACAAGGAAGCGTGACCTCCACCCTGCCCTGGCACCCAGGGACACCCATCCCTGCAGCGATGCCAGCATGCCCAGCCCTCTCTGCAATGCCAGCAGTGGGACCAGTCCAAAAACCACCTTGGGATCTGCTGTAGGCTTCCCTGGAGGTGCTGGGAAGGGGGCAGAGGGCTGGTCTTGTGGGTGTCAGATTGTGAGGTAGTTGGTGACAGGAGTGAGGTGGCTGCAGGGCCTCCAGGGAAAGCAGGAGTTGGAGTGAAGCCACCAAAGTAGCCTGGCATCCCCCAGCCAGGGGCATTCTGGGGCTGGGAGGTCCCTTCATGCTCAGAGGGAGGATGTTTCTTAGCCTTAGGGTGCCTGTCACCTGCCCAAGGGTAGCGAGTCCCCCCTGGGTGGCAGGAGTAGATAGATCTCACAGGGGGGTACAGGCAGGGGATGCTAAGGAAAGGGTTGGAAGCTGTGGGATCAGCCCCTGCCTGTGACAATGCTGTCCAGTGGTTGCTCCTCCATCCCACTCCTCTGGGATGGGGGGACATGAGGCTTGGAGTGAGTCCCCCAGCACAACACAGCACAGCACAGCCTCCCCAAGAGGGGGACACATTCCCTAAACCAACTACAGCATCAGTAAAAGGTGCAGCTAACTGGGAGCCGGACGCTCCTCATGCTCCTCCCAGTCCCCCGGGGTTGACAGCAGCCAGGCTGGGATGGCAGGGGTTTTTTTTTTTGGGGCACCACATCCCTCCACCCCTCCCACTCCCTGTGAGTGCAATTAGGCATCATCAATCACAGCCCTGACACCATTAACAACGTCCCCTGCGGCCGCCGAGGGCAGCCGGGGTCCCCAGCGGGGTGGCCGTGGGTGCCTCTGGGGTCACCCCGGGGTGGCCGTGGGCAGGTGGCCGGGGCAGGTGGCCCTGCTGGGAGCCGTGTCCCCAGGAGGATGTCACGACATGCTTCTGGTGCGCTCTAGCGTCAGCCAGCATTAATGCATTGCTGGCACCCGGCACGAGCGGCACGGCTGGACACGCACACGCGTGGGGACGGCCGCCTGGACACGCACACGCGTGGGGAGGAAGCTGGCACGGCCACCAGACCCCCTTGGGCAGGGGGACGCTGCCACCAGCTGCACCTCACCCCAGCTCGAGTGGTTTTCTGGGCTGATGTCCTGTACTGGGGGGAGCGGGGGGCAGATGCCACATTCTGTGTGGGACAAACCACCCCACAGAGGGGCAGATGCTCTGCAGAGCAGGAGGGGGAGCAGGGTTCCCTGGGGCTTTCAGGGGACGAGGAGGCTGCAGCTTCCCGTCTGATTGCTAATTATCCTCGTTATTCCGTGTCAGACACTTTATGAAGCACCGGAGTGATTTGCTCTTTCCCTGTAATTAGGCACGTCGCAATTACCGTCTAATTCAAGTTCAAGCTCCGTGTCCTCACGACCTTCCCGGCCTCGACACGATGTCCCTGCTCGTCTCTCTGGGGCCTCCCCTGATGTCCCCCCACCCTGTGCCTGGCTCTCTCAAGGGGAGAGGGGCACGGAGGAGCTGGTGGGAGGACAAGGCACAGAGCAGCCCCACAACCCCTCAGGAATCCCCCCAGCTAAAGGAGATGCCAAAAGCCCCAAGCGAGGTCTGGGGTCTCCCTCCAGGAAGGTGACACCCCCCATCTCATGAGCATCCCTGAGCCCTTCAGATTTTGGGGTGAGGGCTGAGCCCCAGCACACAGACAGCCCCTGTCTATGCACAGATTCTGTCCAGCTGTCACCTCATCCCCTAAAGGGTCATTTTAGACCCACAGGACATATTTAACACATCCAGGTCCCACCCTCGGTTCCCATTCCTACAAGAACAACAGCACAGGAAAAACCACGCAGCAAAAAAAACCCAGACAAACAACAGAAAAAAAAAAATCCCCCAAAACCAAACCCACAAGACTTTTTCTGGGGAGGGAAAAACGGAAAATAGTGATCAGGAGCCTGGGTGATTGATCAGCAGCTCTCATAGCTTCCCAGCGTGACACCAGGATTTCCTCTCCCTGCCTGGCTCATGGCATTTGCTCTGGGAACCACCACATCTCCCTCTGGAGCATCCTGAGTGAAAACACCGCTGGTGCCACAGCACTGGGCACTGTGCCGTGCCAGGCTCCGCCACTGCACCCAGTGGCACCGGAGCCACCGCAGAAGGATGCCCCCCTCCTCCCAGCAGCTAATTAATCCTTCTGCTCAGGCAGAGCTCATTAGCGCTGGTGCAGCTCAGGGCTGCTCCGGCTGCCCAGCACAGCCACCCTTCCCAGTGGAGAGCAAGGTCAGTGCCAGGGGCCAGCGGGCACCGGCACGGCCACCATCGTGCTCGCCCTGGGCTCTGCTCCCCGTCCCCCCCTTGGTGGCCTTTCCTGCAGGCCGATGGTGTTTTTCCAAGCTTAGAGCGTAGGAAAAAATAGGAAGAAAAAAAAAGAGAGGGGGGGGAAAAAGGGAGGCTGAGGGGGTGGAGAAAAGGCTCCCCCCCCCCGAGCGTGAGCGCAAGGGAGAAGCGGCCAAGGAAAGCAGAGGAGTCAGCCAAGTGCCTCTCTCCGTGGCGGCAGGGCGCGAGTGGGCCGCCCTGCAAATGTTTTGAATTTCCAAAACAGAAGGGAGAAGCCAAGAGCTGCCGAGTTCCCCCACACGCCAAGAAGGACAAAGGGCATCCCTGCGCGGTGGAGGGGTGGGCAGGCGCCCGGCGCCCCGGCTGCCACAGCTCCCCTAGGATGCACAGTGTCAGGGGAACGTGGCACAGGGGGCCCCCTGGCTCAGTCCTAATTATATCCACGGAGGGCAAACACGGCAGTGTCGGGTGAGCGTGAATATTGTGCACAAGGCTAGTCCCACACAGGAACCATGGGTGGCTGTGGGTGGGATGCGCACCCACTGGGGCAGCCTGGAGCAGAGCCTGGAGTGATTCAGCACGTGGCAAAGTCCCTGGCTCCTTGTCCTGGCTCAGCAGGAGCCTCCCAGCTCACATTCTCTTGGGAAGCTACCCAGTTCAAGGGCCAAATGTGCTGGAAAAACCCCGAAGCACATTGGAGGCTCTCCTTGCTGCAGGATACTCCAACACTGATCCAGAATGACATCCCGGTACCCACTCCAGCTTCTGGCATGGATGTGAGGATGCTGCATGGGTGGTCCAGCCCCTCTGAGTGATCCCATCCCAAGGGGTGATGCCACACCTCAAAAAGCGGTGCCTGCCCCATAGGAAAGAAGGTCTGGAAGAGATGGGACAGCATCCATGGGAATCCTGGCAGCACAGCCCCCATGTTGGGGGGGGAACCCCATATCCCTCCCCTGCAGATTATAACCTCACACAGATTATAATCTTAAATTATAATCTCCAACAAATCCAAACCCCCATCTGCCTAATCCTGTCCCCCAGCATAAATCCCCTGCTGGGGTTTATACCCTGGATGGGGGAAGCGCGGCCACCTGGGTGCCAACCCTGCTACTGGACGGGGTGAGAGAAGCCACGGGGTGAGCCCCCCCAGCCATTTACCACCGGGCTGGGAGCAGGCAGGGAGACAATATCGGGACTATGCGGCCCCCTCGCCGCCAGATGTGTGTTAATAAGGCAGCTGCCCCCTAAGCTAATAAGGTCACTTACTGGCTCCAGCAAGACGAGAAAACAAGCAGGGGCTTGGCTGCGGTACAGCCTGACTTGGCACTCGCCGCACGCCGGCTTCCTGAATTCTTGCCGCTTCCAGAACAGCGCAACGGGGTGGAAAAAGCAGATATAAACCTCCCTCACCCCCCCCCCAAAATACCCCCACGGCCCACCCGCCTCCAGCATCCCCAGCACTGCCCTTTGCCACTGGGCACTGGCCCCTGCACCCTCTTCGTGGGGTGAAGACCCCCCTCACTGGGTTTATTCCTTAGGAAAAACCTTGTGGAAGGGTTTGGGGCTGGGGGAGGTTCCTGCAGACTTTCCCAGCACGGCAAGCAGAGCAGCAGTCATGTTCCCCCCCCCCGGCCCCTGTCCCTGCTCCCTCCCTCGCTTGCCCCCGATCATGGCGCCTACAACTCCCTTTGTTTTAATATTATAAAGCGAGCCAGATGCCGGCTTTAATCCCCTCAGCTGGGGAGGATTTGCAAACACATTAGGAGGCAGAGCCGGCCCCTCCGCTCTGTGCCCCAGCCCCACGGCGGCACCGCGCCCCATCTGCCGCCTCGGCAAGGGGATCCCAGCCCCTAATTGCCTTCTCATGTCCGGATTAGGAGCTGACAAGGTGTCCGACAACAGGGACACGGGCATCCCCTGCCACTTGTGGTCGAGGAGCACCAGGAGGGCCCTTCAGCTTCCCATGCAAAGAGTTTGGGGGATTTGCCTCAGGTGACGTGATGCCAGGGTGATGGAAAACAACATCAGGGTTATGGGCCTTGCAAGGCAGCGTGGATGCTTGTGGGATACAGGCAGAGGTTAGACAGGCAGCTGTCCTGGAGACAGGTTGATGGATAATGTGTCTGTCCCAGTGGTGTAATATCACAGCTGCTGGATAGGAGAATGAGCTGACTCTCCTGCATCCCTGGTGGACATGGGATATTTTGGGCAAAGCTCTGTGGGTCCTTCCTGCAGAGCTAACAGGGGAAGGGATTTCCATCCCAACCTCCATCGCTGCCAGCTCCTGCTCTGTTGCTGCATCCTTCCCCTGGGATTCAGCACACAAGGCTGAGATTAAACAGGTACCAGGAGCAGGAGAGAGAGGAGTTGCTCTGAAGTGTCACATCCCCCAAGAGCAGCTCCAGGTGTGCATCCCATTCAGCTGACAGCATCCAGGTCAGCTCCCCTGCACCACAATCCCAGCTCGATCAGCACATACAGACCCTTTCCACAGTCAGGAAGGGGGAAGTGACCTCTGCAAAGCAGGGAGAGGCGGCTGCAGAGCCCCAGGAGCCGGATGGTGAGGGGAATGTGATGCCGGAGCAATGTTCCAACCCTGCAGCGTCCCAAGAGGGGAAACAGCTGCCAGATGAGATGCCCCGTAAATCCCCTCCTCACCCGAGAGCTGCCTTGCAGCACAACCTCACAGCTTCCCAGAGGCTGGGGGTTCCCTGCAGGCACTCCAATCCAGGATGGACTTTTAGGGGGGGGACCAAGCACCTCTCCAGGATGCTGCTTACAGGGAATCTCCACATCCTGCCCTCCCCAGCACTGCCTGGGAGGGATGCACCATGCTGGAAACCCCCACAGGAGGTTCCTGCTCTGGCTCCCCCAAGCAAACAACTCCAAGAACACACACAAAATCTTCCTGAGCTGCCCCACGCCCCATATTTGCACTGCAGAGGCAGCAGAGCTTTTCTTGAGGGTGGTTTCTGGTGTGTTATTTTTTTAAGACCAGGATCCCCTACGTACCACTTAGCAGCCAGGAGTTCCGAGGGAGCAGAGCTCAGTACTTTAGAATGACGCCTCATTTGCCAAGAAATAATCCCAAGAAGCCAAAAAAAAAAAAGAAAAAAAAAAAACAGAACAAAAAACACCCAAAACCCAGACTCAGAAGATAATTAACTCCACAAAGCAGCGACCCTGAGTAGCTCAAATCTTCGTTGTAACTCCCCTGCCTCCTCTCCAAGGGCTTATTTCTTGCTGTCTGCATCACAACGGCACCAGCACTCAGAGGCCTGGGGATTTTAATGGGGGGGGTGGAGGATCCCCCAACCCTGCTAACAGATTTGCCCCCCAGTACACTTGGCTTGCTGCCCCCAGCCAGGCACGATGGGAGGCCCAGCCCCACATGAGACCCCACAACTATGAGCAGGGTTGCAGTGGGGTCACTCTCCGTCCCTATGGAGGGCTGCAATAGTGACATTTAGAATGCAGAGCTCCATCCCTGGGGGGATAGAGAGCAGGGCAAGGAGAGTTGGAGAGGGAGAAACTGGATGCTCCTGCCCCCCAAAACCCACCAGCACTCCCTAGCAGGGAAGGAGCTGCCTTTCAGGGTCCTCCCTGCAGCCAAACAGCAACAGAAGGCAGAGCAGACAACCTGAGGGTGCAATTCAGCCCCCCATTCCCTCTCCCACCTTTAGGACTGGCAAAAGGGATGCTCCATCAGGAGCTGGCCCAAGTGGCCCTGACAGCCTCACACCCCTGCCAACACCATCCCTGCTAGCACCACCCCTGCCCCTTCCTGCCCCTCACCAGGGAGGGAAATAGGAGAGAGAAGAGCTGAGAAAAAGCAGTGCAGAGCCAGCCCTTCCCGCTGCTGCTCCCCCCGGCATCTCCCTTCCCCTCCTGACCGCAAAAAGCCAACATCTCCCCTCGCCCCTCCAGCCAAGGGATGGGAATGTGGAAGCAATTGCACTTGGCAAGGCAGCAACAGTGAGTCAAAAACAGTTGTTTGGCTTGTCAGCCACCCAGGCCCTGCAGCACTCTTGTTTTCCTTTGCCTGTCTTAACCCCTTCCAGCCCTGGACACTTTTCCCAGCAGGACCTGCAGCCCCCAGCCCCACCGTGAAGAGGGGATGGGTGCTGGGGAGAAGTCTCGTCCCACAGCCCAGCTGTCCCACTCCTAAAAATGGGATAAGGGGCAATTGCCCGGCATGAAAACCTGCATGGGGAGGGTGCACCAAACCTGCCGTGGTGCTGGGAGGTGCACTAGACTGGAATGGGGCAGAGGGACATCCCAAGGCCACCAAGGATGCCCAGTGGTCCTGGGGCATCCCACTCACTCACCGCAGAAGAAGCAGAGAGGTCCTTGTCAATATCACAGAAAGCATCCAAGATGCCCCTTGGTAGGGTGAGGGCACACAGATACATGTGTTGGGGACCCTCTGCCACGCTGGGGTGGTCAGACCTCTCGGGCCAGTGCCAGCCTGGTGGCACAGAGCGATTTAAAGCCCCAAGCACAGCCTGCCCCATCCCATTTACAGCAGTTTAGCACATCCCAGGCTGCTTCCCACTGGCTCCTCCTGCCCCTTCCCTGCCAGCAATATGGCATCAAGGCCAGAATCACATCCAGAGCCACCACGTGCTGCATATCAAGGGCTCTTCTCCATCCACAGGTCGCCCCTTGCATCCCAAGATGTGGGTCCCAGGCAGCAACGTCCCCCCATCCAGCAGCATCACACACTGCTGGGACCCCAACTCCATTCAGGCCACCACCACTTTAGGGCAGGGTGGGAGGACACCAGGATCCATCCACCCCCTCCTCACCAAGAAGAGACAGCCATGGGGGTCAAGGAATGAGTCAGAGTATCCCTCTGGGCACCCAGCTGGGACCTGCACCCCTCCATTCCCCTGAGCACCGCACCCCAAACTGCTCCCAAAGAAGACAGACATGAGGAGGGAGCCAGGAATGGGAGCGCTCCCTCCCTCCACTGGGGGGACCACCCGCTGCACCCCTACAGTACAAGGGAACCAGGTCAAAGAGATGGATGGGGAAGAGTTAAACCCTCTGGAGTGCATGGAAGGGGAGGAAAAGTGGAGGGCAAGGCTGCGCCCGCCGGGGAGAGACAAAGCAAGATGCAAGAGCCAAGAGATGAAGGCGAGGATGCGATAAGAGGGGGAGCGGGGTGTGTGCGCTGGAGCGAGGGAAGGGGAGGAGGAGGAGGAGAGGTGGGTGATGACCAAAGTCATTGAACATTTTTTGGCACGCCTACCCCCGAGTATCCTGGCCGTTGGCCCAGCTCGGAGCTGAACTTAAACAAACTCCTGTTGCAGCCATCTGCTTGATTTTAAAATAAATCAAACAATCTGTTGAGCCGTGGGTGATCAAATTTCCATCTGTGCGGACGCCTGCTCGCCTCCTCGGAGCCTCCGCTTGCCTCTACCAGCCAAACACTCCTGGCAGCATGTGGCCTCCCTAATTCCTCCAGGAAAGGGAGAAACCGGACCTCCCCCCTGCACCCCGGCCCCCTCCCAGCCCTTCCCCGCCACCCTCCTAACTCAAACCAAGTGCTATTTTTACAGCCGCCCACCAAACAGAGACGTATCCCGGGTTTAAACGGGAGGAAAACAGGGCTGGAGGGAAGATCCCAAGAGGTATTGAGCTGCTCCATTGCTGCCCACGCTGGGGGGATTCCTCATCCTGTCTCCATCCATCCCACGGGTCTGAGGAAATGGGAAGGGAAAGGGCAGCAGCTGCTGGCCCCAGCACTGGTGACCGTGGAGCAGAGACCACAGACTGGACAGAAATAGCAGCTGTGAAGCCAGTGCTGCGTGGCTGTCCCCAAGACAGGGACATCAGACATGCATCACCTCCAGGTGGCTGGGGATGCCCAGCTCACAGCCACCCTGCCCAGCCACCTCCCCCAGACAGCCTGCTGGCCCTCGAGCCCACCCAAAATCCTGAGGGTAGCAGGGAACCCAAGGGGAGGCAGAGCCACTTGCATATTGTCCCCAGGTCCCCAAAGTGCCAAAACAGGAGTGGCATCTCCCTTCTCCACTGTCTCTTTGCATCCTCTGAGACCCCTGCTCGCCCTGGGCTGCCACACGGCCACTGGCTCCACACGTGGGGACCCGTGGGGAGAATATCACCCATGACATCCATGGCCCCAAACGCCCTCTGATGGGTCAGTCCCTTCTCCAAGCCAGGGACAAACCTCTGCTGGCATAACTCAGACTTTGCCCTCCTTCCCCCAGAGCCCTTCCTTCTGCTCCAAGCAGAGGACACCAGGCACGGGGCCAGCACAGCCAGAACTAGGGCAGCAAGGGGTGGGGAAACACAGCAAAAAGACTAAAAGATGAGCAAAGAGGGAGGAAGAGGGAGGAAATCATCATGAATGAAGGAGAAGGAGCAGGGATGGATAAAGGATGGAGCAGGGTTCAGGCCTGCTGGACCCCAACAGCCCCAATGGGGAACACCAGGGTGAGAGCACGGGCTGTTCATGCACAGGGAGGGGAGGGAGGACACGACACAGCAGGATTTACTCCTTCTCAACGGCTACAAATATTGGGGTGACACTTTGCCAAGGGTCCCCATGGCACGGTGGAAGCAGCAGCAAGGAAGAGGAGGTGCCCAGGGCGCCCAGCACCCACCACAGCCCTGCCAGGAGCCCGAGCCAGGGCTGCGGAACAAACCTCACCCACACGGGACGCTGCCAAACCAAGAGCTGTCCCGGCCAGCCCGGGGCCAGGCTGGCCAAGCCACTCACTGCTGGAAATAAAGGGGAACCAGGGCGGGTTTGGGAGCAGGGTGGCCCCCACCCTGCTGCAGCCTCAGATGCGTCCCAGTGCCAGCTTTTGGGAGGGAGCGCAGGCAGTGGAGGGGTCGTACAGCCCCGAGCACACCACATGCAGCACCCGGGCTCCAGGATAAAGGATCATCACGATCAGCAAGGGAAAAAACCCTGGAATAAATGATATAGCAACATGTGTGATCCCAGAGAATCCCTGTGCCACCAGGCACCCACCATGGGAACAGCACCAGTGGAAAAACTGCTCCTGGGGATCCACATCCCCAAGAAGCTGCTCAGGGGTGGCTGAGATGGGGGGGGGGGGGGGCCCAAAAGCTGCTCATGAAGTAAAATCCAAGCACAGTCCTGACAGGATGCACAGCAGGGAGCAGGTTACACAGCACAAGCAACAGCAGGAAGGGATAAAAAAAACCACCAAACCCCTTTTTGGAAAAGGAAAGGGCTGACAGGACCTGGCTGAGAAGCAGGAGAAAGCCCAGATTTCCCAGTTACTGTGCAGATGTTCTGGACTGAAAACAGAAGACGGCAGGAGCGAATTCATCTCCCCCTCCAGAGACGCCTCCGCCAGGGCATCTGGACTCTGTCTGCAGGCAGGAGAGTCGGCTTCCCCCTGCTTCCCAGGGAGCCCCTGCACCAGGAATGGCCGGGACACACCAAGCCCCCCAGGGTGCCCACCCGCACCCAAGAGCTGAGACTTAAGCAACAACCTGGCCCTGTCCCCACACCGGGTTGACCTTGGCACCGGTGCCTCCCGGGAAAACTGAAGGGCCTTGTCTTCGCCGTGTTTTCACTGCGGGATAACTCAGGCTGCCTGCCCCAAGGAGCCGGGGGGAGCGACGGGGAGAAGAAAATGCAGCTGTTTTAGCAGTGAGGACAAGGAGGGAGGGTAGGAGACATACATATAGATATATATACACACTTATTCCCGACCAGGGTAATCACTGGAGTCACCGGCACTTGATCATCACTCGATGAAAAGCTTCACGGCCGACTGAAGTCAGCCCGTTCCCAGAAACACACTGCAAGCAGATGGAAGGTGACGGTGGCAACTTGCTGTTTGCCCCACACCCCACACACAGGTACCCAGCTGTCTGTGTGTCCATCCCTTCCTCCTGGGTCTGTCTGTCCCACCATGCCTGGAAACCACCGAGCGAGAATCTGATGCCTTGGCTCTCACCAAAATGTTCCCAGCTCCAAGGAACCTGCCAGCAACTGCAGTGTCCAGCTCCCCAGGGACAGAGGTGGCTGCTGGTGGCCCCTCAGAGCTGCCAGATGATGCACTCCCTGTTTCCAAGAGGGCAAAGCTGGAGGGAACAATAAAACCATTTTGGAGGGTCAGCTGGGAGAACTTCTCCTGCACAGGGTTGTGGCACAGCCTGGGCTGTGCGTGGGGCTATCCCCCCACAACAGTAAAGCCCAGCCCAAAAAGCAGCAGGTGATGGGAACATAGCCTTGAGGGGGTCCCAGAGGGGCTGGAAGCACTGGGAGCAGTCCAGGCTTTTGCCCTCCAGCTAAGGCAGAAAGCTGCCCATCCCACAGCAGAGGGGGGGATGCTCCTGGGCTGCAGGGTCACCCCCATCCCTCTCTTCCTCATCCTAGCTGGATCTCAGCCTCATTTCAGCTCTAAACTAGAAGCCAGAAATTCACCAGGAGGAGTTGGGAGAGCAAACCAGCTCCAGAGAGCCCTCCTGCTCTCTCCACACCCCTCACAGGGGGGTGCCATAACCCCCCCATAGCATTCCTGGTCAAAGCCAGCCCCAAAACCCAGCTGCTCACCCCTGCCAACACCCAGCTCTCCCAGGGTACCAAGGCAGGCGATGCCATGGCCGGGTCTGTCAGAAGCCAGCAGGAAGAGGCAGCACCAGGGCAGACAGTGATTTCCTGAGTTTGTGTCCAAGGGCTTGAATAACCCTTGGTAAATCCTGCAGAGGGTCTCTCTGCCACTGTGAATAGCCCATCCAGCACGAGTGCTTGTACACAGCCACCAAAACACAGCGTGTTGGAAGTTCTGCCACACTCACAGCACGACAGCACTGACACCCCAGCCCCATTTTGCATGTGCCAAGGGGATGTCATGGGATGCAATGGGATATGATGGGATGTAAGGCAGCCTGAGGCAGCCACAGTGCTTGTCTTGCCCCAGCACAGGTCACGGCACGCTCGGCACCGCCACCTCACCGCAGGCCGGCAGGTTGGAGAGGGAAAGCCAGGGCAGCTGCTGCTCCGAGCACGCCAGCTCCATGGGTAAACAGATGACTTCAGTCTCCTGAGAGCTACTAAAGCCCGGCAGCACTTGTACTAATGTGGAAGGGGAGAGGAAAATACAGAAAATAAAGAGGGAGAAGCAGCGTCATACTCATGCCAGGCTGCAAAGCACACCCAGGTAACTCCTCCCAGACCAGTCAAAACTCCCTCCCAGAGCCATCCCCTTCATCCCTGCTCTGCTACTGAAGATCCAAGGGGGAAAACAAGTCACACAACAGCCAGGCCAGCTGCACAAGGCTGTTTATCCATCCATGGCACGGCTCAGCTCGCATGTGCCGGGGTAGCTGGGGAGCGGGGAGAGGCCGGCACAGCCACCAGCACCGCGTCAGAGCAGCTGCTCACCCAGCAGTGGGAGCAAACCACGACCTGCCCGCAGCAGCTCGGGCCGGCACCAGGGCTCCAGAACTCGCCACATGGCTCAGAGAGGGGAACCGGGCTCCGATGGCCCGGAGCGATGCCTTTTGGCAAAGGAGCAGCGCCGCATCCCCGAAAGCCCGGCTGGCACGCGCTGCTCCGCGGCACCGGCTCTGCGAGGAGCCAAGGCACGCTCGAGGCACCGCTGCCACCCGCCTTGGCCGTGGGGGACCCGGGGCTGTCAGAGCCCTGGGACAGGGCCCGGGAGGATCACGCCGCTGGAAGGTCTCCCATCTCCAGCTGCTCAAAGCGGAAGAGAACCCGAGTGGCTGGGAGCCTGCCACCAGGTTCCAGGGGCTCCTTCTCCAGCTCCCATGCATGCTCCTGCCCCACCGCCTTTCTGGATCTTCCCCAAGGAAGGCAGCATTCCCTCGACACACCAGAGGGACATTTCCATGCCATCCCTTCAAACCCAGTGTGCCAGCATGTGGCACAGGCCTTTTGCTGCAGGGAGGAAGGGCAACATCTGGCCAGATGCTGCCCAGCAGCACAGGACCAGTGGGAGCTGTCCGGCCAATGGCCCACCCTGGGAAGCCAGGGATGCTCAGGGAGCACCTTGCTCCAAGCAGCACATATCAAAGGTGCTGGCAGGGAGGAAACAGAGCACTCCCCACCCCAAAAATCAGCACAGGAGCAGACTGAGGGTGCAGCGGGCACCCACCACAGCCAGCGAGGTGCAAACAGGCTCCTGGCAAACCAGCTGTGCCCCATGCCCAGGAGGTTCCCAAAACATCAAGAGTCCCCAAAACCTGCTCAGGAGATGGAAATGGCACCCTGGCACTGACTCAGCCCCTCAGGACAATGACAGGGGGTGTAAGCACAGGGCCCCGCTGGCATGTTGGGAGGCACCAGAGAGTGAAAAGCCAACTCCTGCCATCACTGATGTAGCTGGAAAACCAGGCACCCACACTGCTGTGCAGGGAAGTCCCTTCTGGCTGGGAAGCAGCCAAAGAGTATCCCGGGCTGCCCTCTGCGACCGTGCTTCCCGGATGGCTGAGAAAGGCCAAGTGTCTGGACAAAACATCTGTCCGGCCGCAACAGCCAGAGCCGTCCGGCCATCCCTCTACCCCATCTCCCGACTTGGCCACGACTCCAGAGGCTGCTGCGGACGCTTCAGCAGTTGCAAAAGCATTTTCACTGCATGGGATGACAGTGGAGCCGGTCCCTCTCCCGAGGAGGGCCACGGGGGATATTTCTGGGGGTGCAGCACAGTTTCAGGCCAGTATTTTTGGCAGGTGCCTGCAGAAGCGAGGCAGTGCTTGAGCTGCCAGTCCTGTGCTGCTGCTTTTGGGAAAGGCAGAGAGAAGGAAAGGAACAGGGAGGGGAGGGTGAAAAATAAATATATAGCAGCCAGCTGGTGAGCTGTGGAGTCAGCACAAGGTCTGGAGGACACGGCGCTGGCAGCGGCGCGGGAGCCCTGGTATTTTGGACAGCTGGTACAGCAAGGTCAGCCTGGCCAAAGCAAAGACCCCTGTGCTGCTCTCCCTGCTGTGGCTGAAGGACACACACCCCCGGCTGGAAATCCCAGGGGGAAAAGCCACCACCTCTTGGGGTGACTCTGAAACAAGCTAAGTGGCAGGTGAGGATGAGGAGGGACAGACGGGTACAAGTTCCCAGCCTGGCTGGGTACATACCAAACCAGCCCTGACCTCATCAGCAGGAAAAAGCACGCGGCACATTTTCCCCGTGTTGTTTCTTTGTTTGCCATCTGGGAACACGATCCCGCAGGAGGCCGTGCCCCGAGACATGAAGTCATATCATGATTATATTGCCACCTCCGTGCTGGGATTGAGATCTCATCCCAAAATGCCAGACCGGGTCGGTGTTGGCCACAGCAACACTGCAGAGGAAGCTGCTTTGCTGAAAGGCAACATGGGCCTCACTCAAAACATCTTTACATAGACACATGCTGTAAACAAAACAGGTTTATTCCAAAAAAGTTGGCTTAAAACACCTTGGCCTGATTTTGCTCTGTATCTGCTGGAATTATTGATGGCAAAAATTGGTGCAAACACAGGTATAAGCACCAAAACCAACCTGAGCTGGAGGCCAAAGGACAGAGATGAGTGAGACCAACTCTGCTCCTTCTTTACATTTAAGGATGAGCAGAAGCCTGTGCCACCCCTTTGGAGCCCACACTGGAAGCCTGGGGTGGGGACACACAGAGGTGCCACCAGCTTGGCCGAAATAGCACAACCACCCGAAACACTGCCAGTAGTCAGAATGATTTTGGTTTCCTTCAAAATTCATAAAAGATGCAAAGAAAGCAGAGACGGTGCCTGCCTGGCCATGACCTTCACAGGTCTCATTTTTCACACTGAGGTACACCCAAGTATCTGGGAATTTGGCCTAGTGGAATACAAGAGGAGGGTAAGACATCACCCTCCACCTCCTGGGTTTACTTTTCTGGCATCCAGAAGCTTCGGCTGCTGCTCAGCATCAGTAGGACAAGGTTTAGCTGAGAACACAAAAACTCTTTGATGTGTGCCCAGAACCTTTTTCAAAAGCCAAAAGGAAAATGCCCACCAGCAGCTGTCAGCTCAAAGTAATGATTTGGAAATGCAGTGTGACCTTTGGAGCTCAGAACCTGCAAGAGGGGCAAAATGCCCAGCTGAGCCAACAGCACCACTGCTGATTAGTAAATACAGTGAACTCGGCCCCAGAATCTGACTGTGCCCTGTCAGGCACAGCACCACACAACCAGACCAAGGTGTCTCCTGCAAAGTAGGAATGGGACACGGAAAACACCAGGTGATGCTCAGAAACCAGCCTGAGGACGAGGCTGGGGAGAGGCAGCGAGCTCCAGGTGCTCCCAAGGAGCAGGATGGCAGCACCTGTGTGACACCATGGAGCACCAAAGCAAAGTTGAATATAGAATCACAGACTTATTTAGGTTGGAAAAGCCCTCCATGATCAAGCCCAACCATTCCCCCAGCACTGCCAAGACCACCACTAAACCATGTTCCCAAGTGCCACATCTACACAACTTATAAATCCCTTGAGGGACGGTGACTCCACCACTGCCCTGGGCAGCTGTGCCAGGGCTGGACAACCCTTTTGGTGAGGGAATTTTCCCTAGTACCTAATATTAATCTGCCCCTGCACAACTCAAGACTGTTTCCCCTTGTCAGGCCACTTGTTCCCTGGCAGCAGAACCCAAGCCCCACCTGGCTCCACCCTACTGTCCCGGGAGTTGCAGAGAGCAATAAAGTCCCCCTGAGCCTCCTTTTCTCCAGGCTGAGCCCCCACAGCTCCCTCAGCAGCTCCTTGTCAGACTTGGGCTCCAGACCCTTTCCTAGCTCTGTTGCCCCAGTACTTAGCTCTGGGGACACCACTGGTGACCAGACACCAACTGGATATGTCTCCATTCACCACCATTCCCAGGGCCCAGACAGATTTTTACCCAGTGAACACAAACCCATCCAAGCCACAAGCAGCCAGTTTCTCCAGAGGAATGCTCTGAAAAATGCTGCCAAAGTCTTTGCTAAAGTCCATACAAAAAACTTCCACAGCCTTCCACTCATCCACGTGTCACCTTGTTATGGGAGACCTGGCTGGTCAAACAGGATATGCCATTCATGAACCCACATTGGCTGGGCCTGATCACTCCGTTGTCCTGAACAGTTCTGCTCTAATTATGGTGGGATTTGAGAGCTTTCCAGAAACCTGAAAGTATTTGATGAAAGTTGTATTCAGGGGGAACAAAACACCAAACCAACGGGGCTCACTTTTACAGGTAACTGCAGGGAGAGCGGTGGCAGGCGAAGATGGGAAGAGTTGAAAAGGCACAGGAAACTTTTCCTGGGGAACACAGGACACCAAAAATGCCAGACTGGTAGAGCACAAGCAGCCCTTGAGCTGGGAATGCAGCACTTTGCCCCTCCAGAGAGGAAAGGGAAGCTGGAGGGTGGCTTCAGAGGTGCCTTCAGCAGGCACAGCCAGCCAGATCTACACAGTGTCCTCTTGCAAGGGGCACAGCTGGAAAGAAGATGCATTCTCACAGCACACATCTGGACACCTCACAGAGGGCCAAGGGTAACAAGCCAAGGGATGCCCACCCCGAGTACCCTTTCCACGCTCAGCATTGCCGTTGGGAGGAGAGCCCAAACCGACCCCACACATGCCAACAACAGCAGGGTTCTGCAGCAGCACCTCTGCAGGCAGGGCTTACCTTCAGGAGACCTTCCTGCAGCAGGAAGGACCACAGGCACCGTCACACCTTCACAGAACATCACCTGTCCCACTGCTCCCCACCACCAAACCAGAGCAGAGACACCACCCACCCAAAATATCAGTGTCTCCACCCTCCTGACGAGCCTCAGATGTGGAGCTCCACCATTATCACCTCCACACTGTTACAGAGATGACCTAAACCTCATCCTGCTCTTGCTGCCCTGCTAAGAGAGAGGGATGTGGAGATGTCTGGTAGCTTTTGGAGTATTTACCTCAAACTTTGAGCCATCTCTGTCAACCAAATGCAGGCAGGACAGCAGCAAACCACAGCTCTTCTGCATGCAGGGCTGTGTAAAAAACCACATGCATCAAAAAATGAAATTGCAGAGCTGCAAGGAGGAATGGGGAGATGGTTTCAACTACTCAGGCTCATTCCCTCCTGCCTGGTCCCACTGAAATGGGGACCTGGGCGTTGCACAAGAGTGAAAGGCTCGTCTGGAGTGACTTTCAGCAGCAAGTGTGGCTGAGCAAGGGTACAGCTAAATTAGCCAAGTGCCCTACCCAAGCATTAAGCCATGTTTTAAATAACATTGACATCTGTGAGGTCTCAGCCTGTTGGGAAGCATGTGGAGGCAGGGAGGGAAACAGTGGCAGGGCCTTCTGGCCAGCCAGAGTGCCCACCAGGACATGACAGAGCCTGGCTGTGTCATCCCCAGGCAGCTCTGCTGTGCCTCCTGCTACTCTGCCCCTTGCAGCAGCCCCTTAATTTGCTCATTAGCAAACCCAGGAACAAGAGAGAGGAACTGAATAGTGTCCCTTTCCCTGAACACACTCTGTGTCCTTGTGGGAGTTTGGGATTGGGGCCAGCAGGGAGAAGGACTAGCATGTCTGAGAAATGCCAGGTTCCGGGCGAACCACTAAGGAACCCCATGGGAAGCACCCAGAGCACCCAGCACCAGCACCCACGCTGGGACAGAACTGCTGTCCGTAATGTCCTCATGAGTGGCCTGGGGACATTATGGAACACCAGCTGGGGACACGTGGATGATGCCCCCCTCACCAGCTGCACCCACACGGGCTCTGCTGGGGCAGCACCCCAACATCCCCCCCGGGACAGCACCATGGGATGCTCACCTGACTCCTGAGACCCTCCACAGCCACCAGCCACCTCCACTGGCCAAGGCCTCCAGCACCAGACCAGGGGACTGACAGACAGGCACACGGGCTCCGTGACTACACAGGCATTGCAATCCACCCAGCAACCGCGAAAATAAACCATCCGCATCCACAAATGTCCAGAAATTACGTAGGGACCATCCGGCTCAGGCCGATGGAGCCTGGGGGAAACCACCCAAAAGCAACAGCTTCCAGAGGATTCCCATCATCGGTGCCAACCCAACCTCCTGTGCCATCCTGGCACTCTCCAGGTGCGTGCAGCTCCTGCCTGGTGGCTTTCCAAGCAGTGTCCCCCCAAGCTTGAGAGCCAGCACAGCTGAATGGAAAATTATATTTGTAAGCAGCCAAGGGAGAGCGACCCGAGAGAAAAGGAGCGCTGTCTCGGAAGGGCTGGTTTACATTTCTAAAGAAAATGCCAGCGCCTCGGAGAGCCACAGGGTTCTGGCTACGGATGGAGCAGGGAGGCTTTGAAAATGACCTCGGGCATTTAGGATGTTGGCATTTTAGGGAGCCCAGCCTACGGCCTGGTTTGCAGACACAGAGCAACAGCTCTGGAGAGCTCCTGCAAGCTGGGAATTCGGCAGTAAAAGCCATTATTTCTGCATCGGATTAATAAACTTCTGCTCTGCCAAGTCCTTTCTAGGTGATGTACCCAAAGCACCCTGTATAACCCCAATGGGAGGCACAAAAAAGAGCAACTGGGGAAACTGGCAGCACCTGGGTGATGACACCTTTGACACCCTTCAGGGCTGCAGGGATTTTGGGGGGCACAGGGAGACACTGCCTGGGGGTCCCTCGCTGCACAATAACCAGAGCAGCACATATGGGAGGGCACCCAGCCCCATGCCCACACATCAGCCCCCTGGCTGTGGGAATGGCTGGGGTTTGTGCAAGAGAAACCCTTGGATGAAGGCACCTTGTAAAACTGGAGATAACTTGGGAAGTTTCCTACAGAGGCCATGAGTTCCTTCAAGCTTCCCAAGGATGGTTCTGCAAAGGGCAGGGCACGAAACCCTCCTGCCCCTCTGGCACCTCTGAGCACCCTTGATGGCAAGCAGGACAGGAGTGGGATTTCCTCTTTTCTGGCTCCCACCTCCCTTGTCAGGGCTGCGAGTGGGTGCCAATAAAACACATACACACTTCTGGAACAGGACAGGTCTTGGCTCTTCCCACCTCCTGGAAGGATTTTTATCTGCTCCTTCACAGCTTGACAGCTCCAAAAGTTCATTGCCAAAGGCTCCCCATCCATTAATGTTCACCCTCAGGGACCAGACCCAAAAGAAGAGCATCCATCTATGTCACCACTCCAACTCCTCCTTGATTCCAGAGGTGGAGAGTGCTGGGAAAAGAGGAATGGGGTCTGGGCCAACTGCCTTACCTTGGGGAGGAGAGCTGGGGGTGCCACTGCCAGCAGCTCTGGCGGGGTCATGCTCCTGCCAGCCAGGACCACGGCACCGCACTCGGCACAAGCGCCGATGGTCAGCTGCTTCCCGTCATCCACCAGCAGGCTGTTGGCCACGCGGAGGGTGTAGAGGAAGACGGGAAGTCTGGCCACTTGAACCGCTTTTAATCCAAGGCATCTCTTCTTCTCCTGCCGGCAGAAGAAGCAGACGAAGGTCTCCACTTTGTACTGCCGGGACCAGGCGCTGCTGGGGTGGTGGGAGTTCCTGCCCTCGTGCTGCAGCCACTGTCCAAGCAGGTCATGGTAGCACAGGACACAGGTGGCCACCAGCCCGGTCGAGTCGGCTGGTCTGGCCCGTGGGGCAGGAGGGTAGACCGTCAAGAAGGGGAAAAAGGGCTCCTTCTCCCCAAATCGTCCCGGAGGGTTGACGTTGAGCTGGAACTCTTTGCCAGCTCCCAACTCGGCCCCGCAGATGTAGCAGATGGAGGTGGGACCAGGCTTGATGACAGCGTGGTGGCCAGTCAGGTCGCCAGCAGAGAAGACCTGGTGGTACCTCCCCAGGAAGCTCTGCACCGAGGAGATGAGCTCCTCGTTGTGACAGGCCCTGTACATCGCCCACAGGTCCTGCAGCACCCCGAAACACTTGCGGCAGCTGCTGACCTCCCAGTGCTTGTTCAGCCCCTTGGCACCGGGGGGGCAGGGCAGGAGGCTGAGGAAGGGGAAATGCATGGTGCTCTTGGCATTGCCATTGGTGATTTTGGCCGCCACCGGCCTCGCCTCCTTGCCGCACTCCTCCCCACAGAGGTAGCAAGCCTCAGGCACCGGTGGGATGCCCGTCCTGTCCTCCTTCATTCCTCGCTGGCCCTTGGCGGGCATGGCCCCGGCGCTGAGGGGCACCACGTAGAGCCGCTGCAGCACGGGCACGTTGGCCAGCTCGAAGCTTTGCCACTGCTGCATGAGGGAGGCAAAGCAGCAGGGGCACACCAGGGTGCTGCCGGTGGGAGAGAGGGGCTGGGCACCCGGTGGTGGGTTGTGCAGCCAGAGGAAGGGGAAGAAGGGTCCCGCAGAGGTCTTCTCCTGCTTCTGCACGTGGACGCGGTGCTGGGCGCCGGGTGCCAAGGGGCCACCGCAGATGTAGCAGGCGGTGCCCGGTGCCCAAGCGGGCCGCTCGCTGCCTTCCTCCTCCTCCTCCTCCTCGCTGGTGATGTTGATCTCGCTGTCCGAGGAGCAGCAGGGGGGCCCCCGCTCGCCCCCCGCCGCCGCCGGGGGGGCTCGCCCCGCGCCGCCCGCCCCCTCGGGCTCCGAGAGGGGCTCGGCGTCGGAGAGCTCGGAGAGCTCGGAGCCGGCTGCCGGCCCTTCCTCCTCCTCCTCCTCCTCTTCCTCCTCCTCCTCCTGGTGGCCGGCGGCGCGGCGCGGCGGAGCGGCGGGGTCCCAGCCCGTGGCCCCCCGCCGCAGCCCGGCTCCCCCCGCCGCCGCCGCCGCCTCGCACTGATGGGGCCGCTTGAGCCAGTACATGCGCTTCTCCACCGGCGTGCGGCTGCGCTCGAAGGAGTCCCACTGCTCGCCCAGGAAGCAGCGGCAGACAGCGCAGACCAGGGCGCAGCCCTCCGCCGAGACGGCGCGGGCGCCGGGCGCCGGCTCCTGGTGCTGCAGGAAGGGGAAGAAGGGCCGGTGGTCGCGGGGGGGTCGCACTTGAAGCTTGAGCTCTTTGCCGCGGCTGATGCCGCCGCCGCAGATGAAGCAGCAGAGCGGGGGCGCCGGGGGTTGCGGAGCCCCGGGGCCGCCCCCACCCGCTACCGCCGCCGCCGCCGCCTCGCCGGCCGCCAGCGCGGCCAT
>JAWMRA010000020.1:18770858-18894398 GCA_035584735.1 Pseudotriccus pelzelni
AAAAAAAAAAAAGAAAGCTCCCAACAGCAGCAAAATATCCCCGCAAGGCAACAAAAATAAACCCGGGATAAAAGTTCGGTGCGAAAGTTTGGGTCCCGCCGGCGGCGCGGAGGAAGGGCGGCTGCCGGCCGCCTCCCGGCCCCGGCGCCCCCGGCCCGGCTCCTCCCCGGCCCCCCCGCCGCGACCTGCCCGCCCGGGGGGGCCCGGGGGGAGGAACGAGCCGCTGCCGCCCCCCCCGTCCCGCCCGGGGAGGTTCGGGGGGAGGAATGAGCGGCCGCCCCCCACGCCCGCCCGGCCGCCGCCAGCCCGGCGCGGTGCGAGGGGACCCCACGGGGGAGGGACGTGAGGATTTACAAACCCACGCTCCCCGAGGGGGTTTATAACCGGTCCCACGCGGGGCCGCCCGCACGCATTGTCCCCTCCGCGTCCATCATCAGTGTTCCATCCGCGACCCCCTCCCCACGCCACGGTGTTTTGTGCAGCTCCCACTCCCCAAAGCGGCATGGAAAGGCACTGTGTCCAGCTTCACAAGGGCAGGACGGATCCCACTGAAAGCACCAGCCCTTTCCTGCCCTTTCCAGCCATTAACGCAGTGTCCCGGCCACCCCAGTAATTTATTTCCCATTTTAAAACTCCTGCCGTTGTTCCAGTTCAATACCAGATTCTATTTCCCGCTCAGTCCTAAAATGCTGCATCGCTTTGCCACTCACTGGTAAATAGCTGATGTGTTCCCAGCCGGAGCTGGCAGCGTTTCAGCGGCGCATGCAATAATCCCGGTATATCCTTACCTGCCTCGCAGCCTGCGATAAGATTTAATGCTTGTAAAGCACTTTGCTGTCCTTGGACAATAGGCACCGCGGAAGCGCAAACTGTACCCAGGGCCAGCCACAATTAAACCTGACTTATTAACCACCCAAGCAGCCAGTCAGCATGCCCACCGGCTCGGCACGGCTCTCCCGATTAAATAAATATATTAGGAGCTGTAGGGATATTTTTCAAGCAGTCATTTTAGGAGGAAGCCTGCTCCCGGCAGTACTGTTGAGTTTGAGTTCATGGCAAGTCACTGCAACATCCCCGATGCTGTCCTTGCAAATTCCTGGGCTTGGAGGGTGCAGGAACAAACCCAAAGAGGCAAGGTCGGTGGTTGGATGGGACACGGGGATAGAGGAACAGGAGACGTAGCTGGATGAATGCCTTGAACCACATGCCTACACACCCAGATGATGTGGAGAAGGCACATTGTCCCCGCTCCTCATCCTCTTGCTGTGGGCACAATCCTCAGGACACCCCATCTGCATCCCCGTTGGACTGACCAACCCTCCATGTCACCTCCCACCCGGATTGCGGGTGACGGCGTCCGGCGCTCCCCAGCAACTGGCTGTGAGATCAAACAGATTGTGTGACATCAGCTGGAGCGCGGGCAGGGGCAGGAGGGCTCTTCGGGGACCCGGATCCAGTTTCCACGCAGATGGCTCCGGCAGTAAAGAAGCAGGGGGTGGGAGGCGACACACAAAGCGGGAACACGATACCTTGGGAGAACTGGCTCTACGGGGCTTTTTCAGGGGTTTCCAGAAGAGAGCAAGGCCTCATTATATTTTATTTATTTATAGGGCTGATGTGGTGGCTGTTCTATGCACCGAGGGCATTGGGAACGCCACGCACGTCAGGATGGACATGACTCAGATGTTCTTTAAAGGTTCACATGGTCTCTCAGTGTCACCCTTTATCCCTGATGGCAAGGGGCCACTGGGCAGGATGGGGTCCCTGACCCCAGGCAGCAGCACCGGATCTGGGAATGCTTCACCCCAGTTGCCCAGCCAGAGCTCCCTGAGGAGCCGCGGCCACTGGCTCAGCCCACCCTTCGAGTGCAGCCGACAGATGCTCTCCCGCCTGCTCCACAGATGGGCGAGAAAACAACGCGCTGCATTCAAGGTCCAGGGCTCAGCAGGGCCAGATCCCCCTCCCCACCCTGCCCCGAAACACCAACCTTCCGTGCCCCTCTCCAGAGGCGCCACAAGCCCTTGGCTCCCCCCGCGCCCCACCGGGACACAGCCTCCGAGCAGCTTCCCGGGCCTTGGCTGCGCCCGGACAGAGCAGCTCATTTATCATCCTGTGCTGCCCCGGCCCTGCGGTTGCTGTTTGCAATAGAGAAGCTGGGAGGGAGAGAAAATTTCTCAAGTCGGCCTCGACAAGAACTGAAAACATATGCCCTGGCGGCAAACGCGTCCCCCGGGGCGCGCGGGGATCAAGGCGAGCCTAGCGCAGGATTTTCCACCGCGGCTCCCGCCGGCGCGCAGCCCTCCTGCCAGAGCCGGCGTTTTAAAGCGACCCGAGGATTGGGGTTGGTGACAGCCAGGTCCGCTCCCCCGAGCCCAGCACTGTGGGGATAGCAGGATGCAATGCAGCTGGAGCGGGATGCAGTGCAGGGTGGCTCTGCGCTCACACTGGACTGGTGCAGTCCAGTGTCAGGAGGCAAAACTCCCACTGCGCCTTAGACCTCCTTGCTGGCTTGTGACAAAGAGATGTCCTCTTGCACAAAGCCCCAGGAACAGATGTCCCTTACAGGGATAGGGACAGACTGTGTCAGGACTCAGCATGAGTTGTTCAAGGTGCTGTACGAACAGCCCCGAGTGGCCACATGGTGCGGCTTCCCCAGCTTGTAGCAGGCAGGAATTCAGGATGGATGCACAAGCAGACTGCCCAGTGTTGGGGCCATCCCCATACTCATCTTTATCTCGTTCCCATTCCTGTTCCCATCCTTATCTTCATCCCCATTCCTGTCTTCATTCCTCTGCCCATTCCCGTTGCCACCCCCATCCTTACCTTTATCCTCATCTCCATTTCTGTCTCCATCCCTATCTCCATCCACATCCTTATCCTTATCATTCCCATTCCTGTTTCCATTCCTGTTTCCATGTCCATCCCCATTGCCATCCTTATCCTTTATCCTTATCCTCATCCCCCTTCCTTTCTCCATTCCTGTCCCCATTTTCATCCTTATCCTGACCCTCACTCCCATCGCAATCTCCATCTGCATCCTCATCCCCATTTCTATCCCAATCCCTATCCCTATCATCATCCTTAACTCCATCCCCATTCTCACCCGATATTCATCCCCATTTTCATTCCTGTCTCCATCCCAATCCCCATCTCCATCCCTATTCCTATCCTTATACTTATCCCAACCCCAATTCCATCCCTGTCCCTATTCCTATCCCTATCCTTATACTTATCCCAATCCCAATCTCCATCCCTTTGGTCTTTGGAGCATTGCAGGATGGTGCCAAGCAGCACCCACTCCGTGGTACCCTTAGGAGCAGCCACGTGCTGCAGATCCTGCGTCTCCGGGACCGGGAGGTTAATATGGAAATTACCAACTGCTTATTCTTTCCAGCTGTTGCTGTGAGTCATCAAGTGCCTTAAAGAGCATTTCAAACAACACAGTGCCTTTGAGACAGCATGACTGTTCCCCCAGCCACCCCCTCCGGATAATCCTCGGCAGGGTCTGCTGTTTGAAAAGGGAATATTTCTCCAAGGAGGCAATTCCCAGCCGCGCGTGGCCGGGGAGGCAGAACAGCCGCTGCCTCGTCACGGCGCCTGTCCAGGCTCCCACCTCCACCCGTGGGTTCTCGGCACCCTGCCAGAGAGCAAACCAAGGCAGGGAAGGGCACTGGGAAGGACAGCCCAGCCCAGCCCACCCCTGCTCAAAATCCATCAGGGACATCGAAAAGCCACCACATGCCAGCACAGGTGACGATCCCTGCTATGCCACCTGCGAAAACTGACGCACAGGGCGGCCAAGCTGAGCACCACAGTGTCACCTGCCCAGGGCGAAGGTGGCAGGGTGGCCTCTGTGGGACGCAGGGGCACTGGCCTGGGGTTCAGCAACCTTGAACTCTGCACTCAACAGCTGTATTTTTCTCTGCAAGCTTTTTTTGCACTTTATTTTCAAAAGGCTGATCTCTGCACTCAGTTGGTGCTGATTTTTGAGACGGAAAAGATAGGGCTGGTTCATGGAAACAGTCAGGATATATCCCTTATCAGCTGCTTCAACTTTTCTTTGAATGTCTGGACTTGCTTAATTGATTTTTTTTTTTTACTGTTCCTTTTGCTGGAAAAGCTCAGCTTTTCTCCTCCTTGTAAACTATTTCCCCCGGTCCTTCGTGCGACCATACAGGTGAGTCAAGGATGCTCTTGGCCAAGATCACAGCTGGTGTGAGCAGGAACATCTGCCTCTGCACAGCGGGGAGCCTGAAATAAAAAAGTAACGACCCAAGAAAAGCTGTGCACAGGTGACAGGGAGCTGTGGGGTGAGCCAAGGGGAATGGGACATGGCCATCCTGTGCTGGAATCGCAGCCACGGACCAAGGGAGGATCCAGGATGGTCCATGCCTGGGAGGGAGGAATGCTGCTGGGATGGTCCCCACCAGGAAAGATGGAGCTGACCTCGTGGCCCACCTCCTTCTCCCCCATACTGGGACCAGGCCCCAATTCCCCCAGTGTCCCCATGCCCTGTGAGACAGGACAGATCCATGTCCCCTGCAAGGCACAAGGGCCCAATTGCCGGTTGTGCTTTTTTTCTTTATAAGATTTTTGTTTTTAAGAGTTTTTTTTTCCTTTACTTTCCAGAGCAAGCAGCTCCACAAATGCCAAGTGCTGGTGCCAAAGGGCCATGTCAACAAAGAAGAATGAGTGTGGCTGTTACAGGCTGCTATTAAAAAAGGGTGGAGAAGAGAGGGAGGGCGGGGGGGAAAAAAAGGAAGAAAAGGTTTGTCAATGCAAATAATAACAGTTTGCAGAGCAGTAAAAAAAACGGGAGCAGCAGCTGGGCCCCTGCAGTGCCCTTGGGTGCCTGTGCCGAGCAGGGACTCTGCACTTTCCAGAACACAAACCCATCCCAGCAATTTGGCATCCCCTGTGGGCAGCACAAAGTGTTTTCCAAGCTCCAAGTATTTTCCAAGCCCGCTGTGCTCCTGCTTGGCCTCCAAGCCCTGATGCAGGGAGCCGTGGCAGGGCTGTGCGTGGCATCGGCTCCCCGGCACGCGGCGGGGCAGGTCGAGGTCCTGCCCCATGAGTGCCAGGAGCTATTTCTAGGCAAGCCCTGGCTGCTGCTGAGTGGGATGGGAGGGAAGGAGCCTCTCACATGACGCCGAAGATGCAATGGGAAGACGCAGTCTCTGGTTTCAGCTTTCTATTCCCAGCCCGTTATTCACCAGCCGAAGATGCATCTGCCCCGCTGGGCAGCCACGGGGAGCCGGGGCCGGATCTATGGCTGGTGGAGTTCCAAAAGAGCCCAAGGGAGTTGGGCACCCTCATCTCCCAGGGATGCAGGCAGAGGCTGCAGCTTCTGCCCAGCCAAAAATCCCCCTTGACATTGCCTCTCATCTCTGCCAGTATCTGGTACCTGGGGGATGTCAAACCCAGGATGTGGCGATACCTGGAATGCCCAAGTAGCACTGCATGGGAAAAGACAAACCAAGCCGAGAGAGAGAGAGAGAGAGAGAAAGAGAGAGATAAACAAAGGTAGAATCTTACTCCAAAATTCAGTTTGAAAGTCTTTTTGAGGATAATCTACCAGTTTACTCCATTTTGACTTTTTAAAAAATATTCTTGCTTTTTGAAGGCCACCATGGTCTGTCCTTAGCCATGATTTTATTCCCATATCAGCACATACCTTTTACATGCCACAACCCAGCCCCTGTGCAATGGTAGGAAGAAGGAAAACCCCTGGAAAGGCCAAGTTTTTAAGTATTCTCCCTCCCCCTAAAAAAAAAACCACTTTGGTCAAAATTGAGATGTTCCCACAGAAATTGGTATTTCCCGATGGAAAAACATTCCATCAGCAAAACACTGACCTGCTCCGGTTACAGCCTGGTCATGGCGATGAGGCAAAGCAGCTGGGGAAGGAATTAGAAGGGAGCTGGAGAGCTGCATGGCTTCACCACATCCCGCAGCCCCGGCGGCGAGCCGGCAGCACAGACCCTGCTCCTCCCCAGTGATTCCCGATTGTGGGATATGGATAAGCCGGGAAGAGCAAGGCTGTCAGCACAGCACCCAGCCAGCAGCACCCTGAGATTGCAGCACCAGCAGCTGTCACCCCATCATCACCCCAACCCTGTGGCACCCCGTGATAGTTCATAAGAGTGTGACCACCCGCAGTTCCTGCTCTCCCAAAGCCTATGAGAGCTCAGGAGAGCCAAGGGTACCAGATGTTCCCAAGGATGAAGCTCTGCAAACGAATTCAGCCTGGCCCGCGCTCCTGATTGGGAATATCTTCCAGGATTTAGTGGGCTGAGGGAGGAGATTAGCAGACCAAGGGCTGGAGCTCAGCAGGTTCACGACCAGGGCTGGAGATCAAGGGCTGCCGCCAGTGTCTTCACTCTAAGAATTGGTGGTAGTGCTTGTTTGGGAGGTTCTCCTGTGCCTTCGGGTGGCCAAGCGATGGATAGATGGGGTTTGTTTTCATTCTTCTGTGAAGGCAGGTTGGTAAATGCAGGCTGGAATACACCAGTAATCAATCTCCCCTTCTGCAGCCCAAGAGTGAGAAGAGGAAAACTCCTGTGTTGGAAAGATTTTTGTTGGCAATACAGGGGCAGAAGTCTGTGGCCACACAGTGGCAAGGGCAGCCCGTGCAGGATCCAGCCCCACTGTGGCAAGCACAAATGCCTGGGAAAGGTGCCACCATGCAGGTGAAACAGGCACTCACACCTGTTGCTGTGGGCTCACCTTCCCCACATGGTACTGTGGTGGACACATCCCTTCAGATGCAGGCTGGAGCCGTCACACCTGGAGAAACTAAGACAAAGGGGCTAATCTGGAAATCTGTGGAAGTATGAGCCAAGACCTCCCAAATTCCTATAATCAGCAGCTCATCACTTCCCTGTACCAATCCCTGCTCCCCCTTCCTGTCGAAAGGCACCACCAGCCCCCAGAGCCACTTACCTGCCTTGGCCGGTACCTCTGTGGCCACAAAGCCCTCCCTCCTCCTGCAGCTTCCATGTGAGCCAGGCATCATCTTCTTTAACAGCTCCTGTCTGATTGAAGAGCAATGGGTCCTGCTAATCGCTTCCCAGGCCAAATATGTGTTCCCAGCCGGGATTTGCCCCCTTCTAGCCATGCAGATGCTCTCAGAGTCAAGCAGTCCCTGCCCTGGGGACCTCCCCACGCCTCCAGCCGCACTGTGGGACTCAGGAGTGCCGGTCATGATGGGGACAGTGTATCTCTTGACCTGTGCCCAGATTGTTTCCCAGGCAAGCAACATCCCCTTCCCATGAGGAATTTCGCCTGCATGTCTCCTTTGACCTCTGCTAAACACATCCATCCTGAGGGATGCACTCGACCCGCTGGAGGCAGCACAGATGAAGCCTGATCCCACTGGCAAAATATGCCTTCATCCACGGGGATTCCACACACACACGGCCTCAAATCAGGGTGCACCCCAACCCTTAGCATCCGCCCGTTCCTCCCCACTCCTGCCCTTTCCCTAAATCAACACCAGCAACTGACAGCAAGTTTATCTTAAGGACTTTTTAAAATGTATATAAAAAAATACAGCTTCATCGGAAAGGCTTTTTTTTTTCTCCTTTTTTTTTTTGGGAAAGGTTTATGCCTCCTTGGAGACCTCTTCAATAAAACGCATTCTGGCTCTCCGAGAGTCTGACTGCAAATCAGGTTCCAGCCGTTCCCTTCCTGTGCCGACCTGCTGGAGTCGGCTGTTATTCTTGGCAGGGTGCCCCGAAGGAAGAAAAAAATTCCCCCCCCAAGCTCCCAGCGGCTGGGAAATGCTGATGACATGACACCTTCCAGCATTCTTCAAGGTCAAGAGGGGAGGGAGGGAAATGAAAGGGGAGAGGGTTTTTTTTTTCTGTTAGCGTGGGTTATTGCTTCGCTCAGGCATTTCCCTTTGATGCTTGCTCCTTGTTACACAAGATGTTGCAGGCTCCCCGTGCCCAGGGTACAAGTTCACCCCCTTCCCTAATGCCCAATAGCAGGGATCTGCACTCCCAAGGGCATTTTGAGACCAGTGCTGTGTGGGCTGAGCTTAAACCCAAGCTGGTTTTATCCTGCACATCTCAAGGAGCATCATGTTTGCTCCATTTCGTGCTGCCCCATCCTCCAGGACTTCCAGCACAGGGACACCCCCATAACCCCACCAGCCAGGAGCCTGTGGGCCCTATTCCAAAACAAAAGCTGCCTCCATGACATTTTCCCTCAGCACTGGCCCACAGGGTCACCCGCAGAGAAAACCCTGGTCCCCCTTGGCTGGCCCCGGGCACTGCAGACAACTGATAGGGACACACAGCACCCTCGGGGGTCCCCTGCCCGCAGGACTTCTCCTCTGACAAATAAAACTTGGCACCTCTCTCCTTGAGATCCAACAAATCTCTGCTAATCCTGCTGCTCCCGGCTGCCAAATCCTCCTCCCCACAGCCAAGGTGCAGGGCTCTTTAAGGCAAATTGCACACAACCATTAATCCTCCCAACAAGGAATAGCCCTTCTCGGAGAGGAGGGAGCAGGCACAGAGGACAAGTGGCAGTGCCAATGCCCTGCCAGCGACAGAGGGTGCTGCACCCCTCAGAGAGGTATTGGGTGATGCCCCAGCTCTGGGCTGATGTGCTGCTGGAGCAGACAGCTCTGGCCACTCTGTCTCCAAGGATGGATCCTCTAGGTCTCCTGTTTTTCCCAGCCCACATTAGAAGGAAGATTCAAAACAATCCAAGCACTGTGATGAGGGGAAGCAAAGCAGAGGCCAGAAGTGGTGGCTAGGGACAAGGGTACAAGGCAGGGACAGCACTCCCAGTGTGTGCAGGCAGGCTTGGAATGGGGTGACATCCCTGGTCCCCTGGGAGCCCCAGCACATTGCTCACATCCTCACAGCCTGCATCACCATGCCTGTGGTTCAGGATCTTCCTTAGGGGACTGTGCTCCTACTCTGTGTGTCTTTCTGGCACATCATTCCCTGAGGCTGCCAAGGATGCTCAAGGATCATCTTTAGGACCAGATACAAGCTAAACCACCTGCCCTGGGGATCCCACTGCCTCCTTTACACAGTACTTTTTTGGGGACAGGTTGGCAAATGAGCCTGTTGGCTGAGCTGGACCAGAGCAGGGCAGCTGTGGCTCCAGCCTCTTTGGTGGCTCTCAGCCTCCCCCCATGCCATGGGGACTGGCCCCAGGATTACCAGGACCACAGCACCTGGGCTTGCCCTGGGGCTGGCTTGGAAAGGAGCAGTGGAGAATCCCCAGGACACCCCAGCATCCCTGCAGGCTGCAGGTTCCCCTGGAAGCCGGTGGACGGATACATCCTGCTCCAAGGGCTGCCGGAGGAAATCCTGGAAGGCCATCTTACAATGCAGCCCTTCCTGTCCCCGAAGGACCGCCGAGCACGGAAAAGGCACCGTGGGCTGACGGCACCGGCCAGCCCTGGGGGAACACGGTCCTACCCCCCGGCACCTTGCTGTCCAGCCCACCTGGGGCCTGCTTCCCCCCAGGCTCCCGGCCAGCACCGCTGCTTTGTCTGCAAAATCCACAAATACAATGGGAGCAGTGGGTGGATTGCCCAGGAACCCACCAGAAGAGAGACAAGGACACAGCTGGGCCAAGACGGGGAGATGCTATCACTGGGGATGCTCCTTGGCACGTCCTGGCCCCGGTGCTGATCCCTCTGTTCTCTGTCCTGGTGACATCCCACCTGCACAGCAAAGGGAAATGTCTCATTACTGTCCCCAAGCTGCCCTTCTGCTCCTTCCAGCCCTGTGACGCCCCCGGGGTCCCTCAGCCCTGTGTTTGGGGCAGGGAGGCGGGGTGGCAGCAGGTCACATCCCAGCCCCACAGCGACAGGCTCGGCACGGGGCTCCCGTGTTATTGTTCCCGGTTGTTTTCCAGTGGGGAGGCCGCGGGGCCAGCTGGCTGCCGCCAGCCTGGAACAGCGTGGCCTATTTTAAACCGCTTGCACAAGGAGTCAGCAGCTCCAGCTCGGATTTTTTCCGAACTTTATTTGTCCAAACGCTCTGCAGGGAAGGGAGGGAGGGAGAGCAGGAGGTGGGGGAGCAGCTCCCGGCTTGTTCTGTTGCCAGCAGTTCACCTGCACTGTGGTGGTCCAGGATGCCGCAACAAGGATGCTGCATGCAACACGCCAGCATGGAGGAGTCCCCAAATCCCACAGGGTCAACAGGGAAGCTGGAGGTGAGGGGGTCACAGCATCAGAGCCAGTATCCTGCCTTTAAAAGCCAGCAGATACCTGTCTATGGGCCAAGTTACATCTCTTGGGAGCATCCTGAGGGCAGGCAGCTCTGCTGTGCACAGAGGCTCATGCCAAGCAGCCACCCACAGGGAAAGACCCAGTGGGAGCCAGAACAAAATCTCAGCCTGACCTTGGTGTGAGCACCAATGGGGCTCAGAGACAACCAGAAAAGGGGGCTGTAAAACCCTCCCCCTCCCATGACAGTCCCAGCCCCCTCATTTCCACTGTGCCATGACCATCCTCCTGAGGACACTAAGACCTGTGGATGAAACACTGACTGTGCAGTAATTAAATATTGACAAGTTTAAATTAAAATCCCCAATTTGCTCTTTTTCACCAAGAATCACATCTGCTACAAACTTTTTGGGAGGGCAGTTCTTCCCTGAAGGTCCCGAAGGGCTTAGAAACACTGAGCAGGGAAGCACCTTCTTCCCAGCAAAAAACTTGATATTCCACAGTACAACCAGGGGATCCATCACACAGGATTTTTTTTCAGTGCCATTTTCTTTAGCCGAAACTTCTTACTATACCTCTTTGTGAAATGACTCCTCCTGCCTGGGCTGAGGTGAGTTCAGAAGATCCCTTCCAACTCCTGTCTGAAATCCAGCATCTCTCACAAGGGTTGGCAGCCAAAGTGATGTAAAACATGATTTCCTAATCCTGCCGATGGGAAATCACTGTAGAACAGAGGGGATGACTACGGTTTAAAAAATTTAATTGTGCTCAAAGATTTTTTTTTTTAACTTCTCCCCCAAAGAAGTGGGAGATGCTGCGGCCAGCAGAAATAAATTACCTTTTCCAGAGTTACCAGACCCTTTGCTTGCAAGAGGGGGACTGAGCTTCTGCTTTGGGGGGAACCTGGCCTGTGGTGGAGGTCCCGGAGCAACCTGAACACGGACACACGGGTTTTGTAACCGCTAAACCACCCAGCTCACAAAACCTACATCCTGGGCTTTAAGCTCTTGGCTGGAGGCCCTTCTGAGCTTTTGAGTTTGAAGAACAGCTCAACTCTTGGAAGAAAAGGCAGGGGGAAAAAGTTATCAGCTGTTGAGTGCTAGCTGGATGGGATAGAGCCGCTGAGCCTCACGCCGGCCGGGTGGATGGCCAGGGAGCTCCACGGATGTCATATTGGCCCAAGGCAAAATGTTTATGACCCTGGCTGGAAGCCCTTCTGAGAAACCCATCGCAGTGATTTACAGCGCTTCCGATGTACACGGAGCCATTCCTCTTCCACTGACCAGCCTGAAAAGAAAACATCTGCAATATGTCAAAGTCAGCGAGGGGGATGAAGGCGTAAATAAGTGTGTGTGCTGGAGGGCAGGGCGACACGAGTCCCGGCACGTCCCCACGCCCGGCGCCGGGGCAGCAGAGCAGCCAGTCCCACTCGAGGACACCCGGATCCTGCCCGCTGCCCTTCCCAGGGTTTTCCCTCCAGCAGAAGAGCAGAGGTGCTAAAACATGGTTTAAATAAACAGGCTGCCTTTTGCACCAGAGCTGGCTGGGGGGGGATGCAGCCCAGCTCTGTGTAATGCTGGATTTACCCCAGCAAGCCCAGTGTGGAGGGAGGGAGTGTGCCCAGCAGCCCCTGGCTCCAACACTCACAGCAGCACCCCAGATGTTGAAGGCTGCACCCACACCCTCCTGGTGCTGTCCCCAGGCAGGTGCTGCCCAGCGGAGGGGTCTGACCCACACACAGCCCCCCAGGGACCAGCTGCAGTCCCCCACCTCGTTTGCATGGCTTTGCTGTCCGTCACGGTCCCCACAGACTGGGATGTGGGGAGCAAACACAGCCACAATGTCTGATTTCCCCTGGATTTTACTCCAGTTCTTTGGGGGGCAGTGGGGGGAGGATTTAAGTCTATTTCTGGACTCTCTAAGTAGTTTCCCTTTTCCCAGCATAGAAAAGAGACCACAATCCCTCCTGCACACCACACTGCACCCACTAAGTCAGTCTCCCAGGCTCGAAAGGAGAAGAAAGGTTGATGCTGCCCTTCCTGGGACCCCAAAATCCACACATACAGCCCCCACCCACCCAGCAGAGAAACCAGACAGCATTGCACAAGATCCACAACCCTCGCTGTGGGTCAGCCACAGGGTGTGTGATTGCAGCTGAGCATGACGCTGCCCTGGGGGCTGCTAAGCTGATTTTTCTACTTTTGTGAACTAAGTTTCATAGGAAGGAAAGACCTTTAGTGCAAGTGGGTGATTGACAGCTGGGAATGTTGGGCTGGGGGGCTGCCAAGGAGGAGTTGAGGGGCTCTGTCACCCCTTGCTAGACACACCCACCCATGTCTCTCTCATCCCAGCTGTTTCCCAGCACTGGATGGATTAAACCCTCGCTGCAAATACAAACACCCCCTGGGTGATGCATGCCAGCAAGAAAACAGGGATCACTCCCTGCTCCAGGGGACTGACCTGCACAACCCTGGCCCCACAGCCCCCAGGTGGGGTGTCCCAGCCCTGTAACCCCCAGGGGAGTGCAGACAGGTAGGTGTGCCCCCCAAAAAAGCCCATATGGTTCCAGTCACACACAGGCCATCAGATGAGGGACTGTGAGAGGCAGGAAAGCTCCCAGGGGCCATCAGGCAGCCCCTGGAGCAGCCTTTGAGCAGTAAATGGCTTTATTCTTTTCCCAGCACTTCCCATTAAACACGTCATGTTTCTGCCACCGCTTTAAGACAGTGACAAGTCAGATTTGGGAGGGTGAAGGGAGGGATGTAAAAAAAGCACCCCCGGGCATGAAATGCCAGCAAGCCCCCGCTCCCCCCTCCCAGGATTTATGAATGAAAACACGCTTCGCTTTGGCACTGCAAGTTTCCTCGATGCACGCGGGCAAGGAGGGGGGGAAATCCTGGAATTATGAGGCTCCAGCACCAATTAGGGCTGTTTACATTGACGTAAAGTCTGGGTGAAGTCCCCACCCCTGCTCCCAGCATATTTATGAAATTACTCCTGCTGACACTGACAAATGCAGGAGGGAAAGTCCCAGAGAACTCAGATCCAGCCAGGCACTCCGTGAGGTTTTTTGCAACAGTGCTGAGATAGCCAGGTCCTATAAATATCAGCCCAGGCCCCCTCACCCCAATCACAACAGAGGGAGCCCCAGATTTCAAGATAGTTTGAGGAACCACCAGCATTTCCCCTTAGGGCCAGGATTCCTGGAGGGGAAGGAGAAAGCAGCAGCCCATGCATGGAGGGAAGCTGGCATGCATAGCTAAACCCTCAACATTTCAGAAACTCCAAGATAAATGTGGTCCAGGCTTCCCCTCCCCAATCTAGGGATCTCAGGCCACTGTCACCAGCTGGGAGAGGGTGCAGAGAGGGGGATGGCTCTTCCCCAGTCTCCCTGATCACTCACTGCTGCTGTACCAGAGCAGGATGTCCCAGGCTCCATCCGTGCTAGAGAGCCCATGGAAAAGAAATAGCAGCCTTTCCCCCCACCCCCTCATAAAGGGAAACTATTTGAACCTGCTCCCCACCACCCACACGGCAGCACAGACGCAGCACTGGGCGCCAGCACGGGCATGTTGGATGCAAACCTTCAAATTAGGGAGCTTGGCCAAGCCAAGATATTCCCACTAACGGCTCCTGGCACAGGAGTTTGCCAAGGGCTGAACAGGATTCGTGCATTGAGGGAGACACTGCAGCCGGTGCATGGCGGGGAGCACAGGGGGTGGGAGGTGAAGGATGCAGAGCACTGCCAGGGGCTGCTGCAGCTTCCACGGAGGTCAGTGATGTTGGGGAGGCTGCAAACAGCTCCTGAGGGAAGGAACTGAGGCCTGATCCAGCCGGAGCACATCTGAGGGGCCGGGCTGGTGCACATTGGGGGTTTGGGGGAAGGGCCTGGGGCAAGCCAGCAGCACAGGAGTTTCAACAGCAAGGAAGGCACATGAAAGATGGAGTGAGTGATTCCTGTATGCTGCCAGGCTCAGAATCCCTTGGGAAGGAGATCTAAGCGTGGCAGCAGACGGATCAATGCAAACCGCTCAGCTCGCAACGCGCCAGGACAGAGAGGCACAACCAGAGAGGAAGCGAAGGTGATGGGAGAGGAAGAAAGAGGAGGAGGAGGGGCTGGAGCAGGCAGGGCAGGCAGCCCTGCTGCCCAACACTGCCTTCCTGCAGGGAAGCCAATTGCAGAAATGCAAGAGCAGGGAGGAACAGGAGGACAAATCCTTTGGCAATGGCATGGAGAGGGACCAGGAGAGCTGCAGAAGAAACATTAAGCAGGGAGAACCAGCCTGCAGAAGGAAAATTACTTCCCTTTTGTCCCCAAAACAGGGCTTAGTGCTAGCCTGGGGAACTCCTCACCACTCCACAGTGGCCAAGCTAGAAGCTCAACGGGATTAAAATCATGGATTCATTCCTTTCCCAACAACTGAATATCTATTAGCTCACTATATGGACAGCAGGAGCATCTGTGGGTACATTGATGGGGATAAAAACCATGGGCATAAGAGGAAATGTCAGGCTGTAGAACCATAATCCAGTTAGTTCTGAAGGTAGATTTTCCCAGATGCCATCCTAACACCCAACCACTGGAAAACCAGTGGGTTTGCTCAGTTTGATTAGGAGAGAGGAGTCACAGAGCTGGTTTTTACAGCCCAAGGGCACACTGCAGTGGGAAAGCAACACCCAGAGCATCGCCTCACCCTATACCACAGAGCTTTTATTTGTTAATGGATTATAGATTTTAAATTATTTAACATAGGCCGCAAAACAACATGTTTCCCATCTGGCAAACTTGCTCCCTTTAGCTCAGGCAGCTCCACACGTGGTGCCTGCACTCTGAATCCAAGAGCCCACACTGGGGGGAGCCAGGGGAACAGCCCCCCTTGCAATGCCCTGATGACAAGCCAAAAAGCAGAACTTCCAGCAGTTCAACTAAAAATGGCAAATCCTCTTTCATCCTCCCAGCATTATTTTTACCCAGTGTCCCAGTGCAGGGACAGCACTGCCATTTCAAAGCATAGACTTGAGCTTAACAAGCTGGGAAAAGCTCAGCAGTGTCTGCTGAGTCTCGGGGTGAAAACAGAGCAGAGAGAGAAGTTGCTTTAATTTTATGATGAAATAACTCCCGTGCTGGGCCACGGGCACCCTCCTGGGCAGACCTGCTGGGTTTGGAACAGCCAGAGCTTTTGCTGCAGGAAAGCTCTCAGGTGTGACTTACCCGGGGTAAAATAATGCAGCTTTTTCAGCAGCAAAACAGCATCTAGCAGGGAAAACAACCCTCTGCCTCCCTGGCTTATCCACGTAGACTCCCTCCCGTGTCTGCTCTGATTCAGGAGCACAGGGAGAAGGAGCCCCATCCTCATCCCACAAACCAGGGTTAAACCTCCATCGTGGTGAGAGGAAGGAAGACTAGGGAAGAGTGAGAGCAAGATGAATGGGATTTCAGGAGCAGGATTTTCAGGCTGACATCTGCCTGAGATGTCTTTGAGCCGGGGCAGTGGGTATTCCCACAACAATAAAGCCATGGGGGGAGAAAAAAAAATCCCTTTTGTTTCCCAGGCCAGCGGCTGGAGGAATTCCTGTTCCAGCCATGGCATTAATGGGTTTGCTGTAACGCTAATTACAGTGGTGATGGGGGAGGGCTCAGCCCTGGTTTTACTTCTTTTTCCACCTAAATAACTCAAAGTAAATAAGGAAGGTGCAGCAACGGAGTAGGAAAGTCAGAGCACATTTGCCCCATTAGCTCCTGGTAAAGATTTTGTTTGTATTAAAATCCGGGATGAACACAGCTGGACAGATCTTGGTTGGGATCTGGAGGGAAGATGGAATGGGGATCCTCTCTAGACAGGAGGGTGCTGGAATCTGTGTCTGTGCAAATGCGGCAGGAAACGGGAGAAATACAGACTCCTTCCACGTTCCCCTGTAGGCATTGGAAAATGGGATTTTTTTTCACCCTGCAGGGGGATATAATCTCCTTCCTTCCCCCCTGAAGTGGGGAAGGGTCTCCTCCACCTCAGAAGCTCTGTTGCATGGTGCAAAACTGCACTTGGGCCTCACCTTGATACCCAAAGCCAAACTTGGTCACTCCAAACTATCAGAGTAGTTTGGGGAGAGAAGTGCCTTTTGGGGGTTTCCACCCACCCCCTAAAGCTCTCAGTATCAGGTCTGCTCCTTCAGCACCCACAGGAACAAGGGGGTGCTTTATTTTACTAGTACAGCTCCCTCTATCCAGACTGGGAGCAAAAACATGGGAGCATAGGGCAGAAAATATTTTGGTGAGGGATCCCATATCACTAAGAGAAGCATCCCAGGCCTCTCTGCCCCAAAGCAGGGTTGTGCCATCCCAAGGGGCTGCTTCCCCTTGCCACACAAACAAAACATGGATAATTTGGTTGCTGATCCCAGATTTTGCCTCCAGTCCCACTGGGAAGGGGATGCCAGGCAGCCTGGAGGTGCAGCAATAAATAAACTCTATTGCTTTAACACCATTCCTGTTAATGGCTGCAGGAACAAGATTTGCTGTTACTAACAGAATGGGAAAAAAAAAAATCAAGGAAGCCACTTGTCCTGTCTCCCAGCTGAAGGGAAAGAAAATGAACCATGAAAAGGAGAAAACAGGGAGTTGAAATACGTGTCAGCAACCCAGGCTGGCCCTGGGCAAATTGACAACACCCAGCATGCCCTGAGTGGTTTCACACTGTATGGGGAAGGAATGGGGCTGGAAAGGCTCTGCCTCCAGCCACAAGGCTGATCTCACTCCAGCCCAGTATGGAAAACAAACCCCAAAAGCTTCCTCATCTCTGTCAAGGCAGCCCCAGCCCTGGTTTTCATGCGTGGCTGGAGTTTGCAATAGCAAAGAGCCAATAACTGGGTCAGGGCATCCATCCGTGCAGGCAGAGCTGGCCAGGCTGGGGCAGGAGGCTCAGACGTGCCCCAGCCCCAGCCCACCAGCCTGGGCATGGACATCCATCCCAGCTCACACCAGGAGAGCGGATGGAGCCGCTCACAGACACACAAACGGCGTCTGCGGCCGAGCCGCCCGCCCGGCACTTGCTGCCAGAGCCACACAGGGATTCCTTGTTCTGCCAGGGGCTGGGAAACGAATCCACACCCAGGCCCTACACTGTATACCACTCCAACAGCCCCTTCTCCCCCTGACCCACGTCTGCTGATGCTGCCAGGACCAAGGAGATTCACAGATACTCCAGCACGGAGCCAAGACATGCATGGCTCCCACTGAGCATCCTCGGAGCGGAGCTGCCGTGGCACACCAGGGTGCACATGGGTACACTGGGGGCATCTGTCCTCTCTTGGTCCCCAAAGCCCTGCCACAGCTCCAGCCAGCTTTCCCAGAATGGAGCAGATGGCACGGCGTGGGAAGGCAGAACAAGCATCACCAGCTCCATCTCAAGTCTCCCCAACAGAGGCATTTCATCCCCAGAGCAGGATGGAGCTTTGCCCCATCACTACAAACATGGCAGCGAGGGGATAGAGCGCTCCCCCTCCCTTTCTGAGGGGGTTTCCCCATCTAGGCGGGGTTTGATGGTCCTTTCCCTCCTCCCCTCTTCCAGGACCGGGGACAGATTTGTGAATGGGCTATTGTAAGCGGATCGGGGAGAGGGAAGGGAGCAGATGGAGAGCGGGCTCCTCCCGTCGCGGGCCGGTGGCCCGAGCCCTGAGCGATGCGGCCAGGTGCTAAAGGCCAGTCTTGCTTGAAGGTTATCCAGATCCGAGAAACCCGAGATGCAAAAGACCTTGCGAAAGGGCAAACCCATCCTTATGGCCCCTCTGCAAGAGCAGACCTCCCCTCCAGCTTGCACCCCTTCTTTGCCACCCACATTGCTGGGAGATTTGCAGGCTGGGGGGCAGCCCCTGCTCTCTCTGCTTTCCACGGCAGAAGCAGCCCGGACCATCCTCCTCCTTGGGCATTTGTTCAGTTTTGGCTGCGCTCCTCGCAAACCCCGAGCCAAGCGCTGAGCCCAAATACGGAGGCACTTTGGCCCCTGTCCCTGCCCCGGGAGCACCTCCGAGCCTGCCCTCGCCCAGGCAGGGTGGTGGCGGGTCCCAGTTGAGCACCAAAAGCAGCCGCGGGGGGGACGAGGGAGGGGCAGACTTGCATCCCAGCAGTCCCACTCCCGACGCAGCTGCGTGGGTGCACACGCACCCTGGGGCATCACTACCTCCCTCCTTCCTGCCTCTTGCTGCCGCCCTGCTCTCGCAGAGGGGATGTGGGGGACACCCCGAGGAGGACAGAGCAGAACCCCCACTCGACGAACACACACATTCCAGCGGCTTTACCCTTCGGAGTCGTGGCGGCTGGAGAATTCCAGCTATTCCAGCATCTTTATCTTTTTTGGCTACCATTTCTCTTTCGGCCACATTATAAATTAAAAGCCGCTTTGCTTTTAACCTCCTCCAAACAGCACCTTTTAACCTCCCTTCCCCGGCTGCCAGCAGGGAGGGGGCTGCTCCTCGCCGGGGCCGATGCTCTCGCCTTGGAGGTCTGCCGCAAGCCAGCGAGCCCGCTTTTCCCCCCTTCCTTGGCTCAGCACCGGGTGCCAACAAAGGCTCCTTGCAAAAGGAGCTTGTCATCGCTGATGGATGACGTGGTTGTGCGGCGGCTGGAGCCAGGGAGCCGGGATGTGTCTGCTCGGGGGCTCAGCCAGCCACCTGGATGGCACTAACAGGCTGCCCGCCAGCAACGCGGCGGCTGCCGGGGCTCCACGGTGCTTCCCGGGCAGGGGGACAACCCGGGGGGGTTGGCACTGGGAAGAGCAAGGCCACCCTCGGTCTGAGCAGAGAGCACGACTGATGTCCCAGAGACACATCACCGGGGACGGAAGGGCACACAGCCATCCCAAACCTCATCCCGGCTGTGCTGGTGACCGGCGGGTTCGGAGGGGCCGCCCGGCAGCTGGGGGATGACAGACAGGCAGCTCTGAGAAATAATTCCCTCCATCCTATGTGGCTTCCTACATAAGGTATCAGTGCTGCTCTTGATTAGAGAAAAGCTTCCCATATTACAGGCTTTTGGCTCCGGGGAGGAACGAGTTGGCCAATTGCAATTATTAAGACATTTAAAGTGCATTTAACCCAGGAGCCCTTATTTTCCCCTTTCAATGTAACCACTAATTCCTCCTAAATGGTCTGCTCCGCACTCCCAACCAGACAAAGGCTTTAATGTTCGCCTGGAAAGGCTCATGGCACAGGCACCAGGCACGGCAGAGGAGAGTGGAATGAAAGGCTGGTGCAAGCCTCCACGGGGGAATCAAAACTGGAGGATGAAGCTGAGAACAGCTTGAAGCCCAGGCAGGGTGCAGGGTCCAGGCAGGGCTGACCAGGATGGATGTGTGGGATAAATCTCAACAGGACAAAGTGAGGCACAGGGAATGGTTTGGATTGCATGAAGCATCACAGGAGAGCCTAGTCAAAGCTATCCCAGGGTCACCCCACGGAGACAAAGCAGCCCAAGGGGACACAACCCACTGTTCCCAACAGCTGGTGACATTATGAGGACACTCATCCTCCCACCTTGACCGCACCTTGTTCAGATGAACAACCAGCTGCTGTAACCAAGGGAGCTCATCCTGCTGCCTTGGAGGTCCCAGTGCGCAGCCAGCAATTCCCTGGGACACCAGTCCACCACTGGAGTTCAGGGACAGCCCCCAGCCACCCCCCAGTGGTGCAAACCAGGGCTTGCCTGGAGCTTTGTGCTTTAATCCAGGGCCAAGGGTTATTTGCCTTGTTGCTCGCTGCTGTTGAATCCCCCTCAGGCAAGAGCCAGGGCAGAGGCAGAGCCTGAAAGCAATGGATTTGTACCAGCATGAACCTGGGGCTGCAGCCTGCAGTAACATCATCGTGCCCTCACCAGCCGAGCGGCCTGGTGCCCTCACTGAGGGCTTCCCACCCCAAAAGAAAACGATGTTGTGGAAGGAGACTGCAACCAGCATCCCCATCCCCCTTCTCGCTGCCTAAAATCCCAGCTTGGATTTATCACCTCTGAAGGGGTCTAAGCAATGGTGGGACACCCAGCCACTCACATGCCCCCACCTTTTTCACACTTAATTCCTCCTGGAGCGAGGTTTTTCCTCCCAGCCCTGGCTCACCGGTGGGCTCCCATTCCCAGCTGAAGTTATCGGCACACTCGGACCCGATGGGAAAAACAGATGCAGCAGCAGATGCGAAAGTCATCGGCTCCTTCGGGGCGGGAGAGAGATGGGCCAAAAAAAGCAGAGCAGGATGGGCAAAGGGAAAACAGATTTTTTTCTTGGCGCTGGGGTAACCAGGAGGCGGCACGGCAAGAGCCGGTGCAAGCCCGGCTGTGCCGGATCCAGACCTTTTCCCTGGGGTTTATTTCCCAAACAACAACAACAAATTGGTTGCAGATTCCAAGCCGGGTGGGGAAATAAAAGGAAATCAAACCAAAATCCTTTGACTGCAGAGATTAAAGGGGATCAGAGGCCAAACACACAGTCAGCACCCAGCTCCTACCCTCACATGATGGAGGCTGCTTTGCATGCAGGCTGTAATTAAACAGCTGTGTTTTCTTTAAAGTATGATTTCGAGTTTGTTCAAACACCATTTTTGCAGAGTATCACGGGATTTTGAATGAATAGACTTTTAAAAACATATTTGGCGGGGTGGCCTTGGATTTGTGACCGGGGAAGGAGGCAGAATATCTGGAGTGGGAAAATTAAAGTAAAATAAAATAGCCTACAGAGCAAACACCTCAGTGGCGAGGATGTGCAAACCAGGGCCAGGACTGCCATCCCTGGGAGAGGAGAGGCAGATGCTCAGCAGCTGCCAGCAAACACAGGGTTAAGGCTCCAACCAGGCCCTCTATTAAGAGCTGAGCACATTTAATGGTTTAATATTAACTGAAGCGTGACAGCAGGATTTCAGCCCAACTGTCTCGCCTTGGAGCGCGCACACTCACCGAAGGCTCCAGCTCCCCAGCGAGTGGGTACAGTGGGCAGGGCAAAACCTCATCCCAAAGTGGTGCCTGCTGCAGCATCCCTGGAGTCACAGCATGGGATGCCAGCGACCCCTTGGCACGGCCAGGGGGATCCACCCATGCCACACACACACACACACACACACACACACACGTGCACAGCAATGGGAAGCACAACCCAGCTTGCAGCAGGTAGTGCTGCCCAGCTCGGCAGATAGTCAATACTTCATTTGAGGTTTAGCCTTTCAAGCATTTCCCATTCATTTCAGCAAATGGATTGACTCCCACATCTGTGGGAAGATCGAAGGGGGCCCCCCCGCCCACCCCTCCGGCTGGCCGGGGTGGCAGGGCTGTGGCTGCCAGACTCCCGCTCCCAGCAGCTCCAGGACATTAAGGGGAGGTCGATCCAACGTTAACGGCCGCTCTGGGTCTGACCTTCGTGCAGCGCAAGGGACTGAGCTATTCCATAAGGAAAATTGTGGCTTCAGCCCGCTGGCTGGTTCAGGAGGCTAATTGCAGAGAGGCTGGCAACTGAGAATTAGGGGTGAGGATTCATATCTACTCTGAGTTTCGGGTTCCTCAGCACTCATCCTGCTTCAGCTTCCAAAATACAGCTGAGCCCACATTCCACGTGCCAGCCCTCCTCCAGCACCTCTGCAAAGGCTGTTCCACCACCTACCACAGCCACAACCCACTGCCCATCCCAGTATGCGTGGGCATCCATAAGTCATTCCCTCCCAAAGCATTGGGGTTGCTACTTGGGCTTCAGGGGAGCAGCCAAGCATCTTTCATCAGTTCTGCTGATCCTTATCTGAAACCGTGTTCCTGGAGAGGATGCACGGTCCAGAAAACAGAGCAGCTCTGCTGATGGCAACACCATCACCCTCAGAGGCAGTGCCAGGAGCAGAGCTAGCTCTGCACACCCCAGAATTCAGGCCCAGAGCAGCTCTCCCCGCTTTACAGCCCACCTTGGAGCCAGCCCATCAATGGGATAACGATTCCCACCTTGAAGCTCATTGATGGGATAGGGATTCCCACGTTCGCTCCCATTCATATGGTGATGATTCCCACCTGGGAGTCCATTGATATGGTAATGATTCCCACCTTGGAGCCCCTCGCTGAGAGGACAGTTCCCACTTTGGAGCACATCCATGGTGTGACTATTCCCTCTCATTGATGGACTCCAAGGTGGGAATTGTCACTCCATCGATGGGGTCACCACACGAGGTCAAGCAGGAACCTACCACTTTGCACAGCAGATGCTGAGAAAAGTCCATGTTCCCCGGGGAGGACCGGGAGACTCCGCGGGACCCCCCTGTCCCCTGCAGCCGGGATGCACCAGCCAAACCTCCCTGGTGCAGGGAGGGCGATTTTTTGGGGACAAGCCGGTTGCAAAGGTCACTGTTGCCCTCTGCTGGTCCAGGGACAGGGAGAGCGGGGACAGCCCGGCTCTCACCCCGCAGGCTCCATCCTGGCTGGTGGAGATCCTTCTGCCTCTTCCTGCCACGTGTGTGCTGAGCGTGCCCGTGCTCAGCCTGTCTCCCACCGCCTCGGCAAACTCGTGTGTGGATATTCCATCCCCCGGCCGGCAAAGAGCCTTTCTGGATCCAGGTCACTGTTACCTCTCACTTAAGGCTGTTCCTTACAGCCCCTGCTACGGGCTGAGCCTGTGGAGACACTCAGTCAAGGTGGGTGACACGTTCCACGTGGGACATAAATAAAATTTCCAGTAAAAAAAATCAAATCCCCAGGATATAAACCAGACCTCCATCCCTAGAGGATTGCAACCTCTCCTGGGACTACCCTGCCTCCCAATCCCATCTCCATCCCTAGGCAGAAGGTCTCCATCCCAACAGGTAACTCCCTCCTCCTTCCTTTGATCCAAAGCTCAACATTTTTCCTCTCATAAGCAAATCCATAGGAGGTACTGGGAGGCTGGCATCCGGAAGGCAAAGTCTGCAGCTTGCTAAATTCAAAGCTGTCGTTGCAGTCCCAGAGCTGGCAGAAGGCCTGGCCAAAGCTGCCCTGCCTGCGGGTCCCCAGGCTTGGCACCAGGGATGCTGAGGCAGAGCCTGGCCAGCAATTCCTGCCCACTCCACGGCCTTGAAATCTCCAAAGCACACAGAGGGGAGGGATTCTTTGTGAGCAGTGGGAAGGGAAGATGCCTCTGGAACTCCAGGGAAGAGGAATCTCTTGGGACTCTGGTTATGCAGCAGCAACACTGGCAGCAGCATCAGGCGTTGGGAATGGGAGATGCCTCAAGACTCTCGGGAAAGGGGAATCCCCTGGGACCCTGGTTATGGAGTAGCAATGCTGGCAGCAGCATCAGCTGCGGGCACTGGGGGTGGGCACAGGTAGGGGTCTCAGTCAGGCAAGCCAAGGGTCTTGTGTGTGTGTGTGGCACCTCCTGCCATCAGTCTCCTGGGTCTGTTTTGAGCCCTGGGAATCCCCCCAGGGGCAAAGCTGTAGGGAGATGCCCCAAACAGCTTTCCTTTACCTGAGACAGGAGCACAGACCACCCCCAGGATCCTGGGTGTCCTACACCCAGGTCCTATATTGTGCTCACAAAACCCTGTCAATAAGCATTAAGAAATCATCCAGCTCACTGGGAAAGGAAAAAATCTGTAGGGTTAAGATAAAGACATGATGACAGAGCAAGACAGGGTGTTATCTCAGGCACGGGAGAAGGAAACAAGAGCTTGGAGGGAGGGAGGGAGGTGGTGAGCGGGGCTGTTTTCCCTGCAGAACAGCAGCCTGCCAGGCTGAAGGTCAGGAAAGGGCTGTAGCAAATCAGCTTTTAATTGAAAACGAGCACAGTGATGATGCCTGGCCATGACTACCCGCATGGGGATGCTGGAACTGGCTGCCACAGGGCTGTCCGAAAGCCTCGCTCCCCAAAGACATGAGATTTTATTCTCCCACCAGCATAAGTGGCAGCACAGCCTCCCCAGGAAAACCATGTGTTGGGAATCACAGCCCCTTCTGAATCCCTTCCAAGGGAGGAAAGCAGGGAGAGTAGCAGCCTGCTGTCCTGCTACCTCCCAGCAAGAGCTGGAGGTGGAGGATAAAGACCCTGTTTGGATCTAGCATTTAGAGACACATGCAGAAACCACAATTTCCTCGAAACTTTGCATCTGCTGGAGCTCAAGGGCTGCTCTGACAAACATGGGTTGTGCTATATTGGATCCATACGTTACGCCCTGCAATCGGAGCCAAGATCCCACTGTGGGATTTGCGGGGCCTCATCGGGAAAAAGCTCCAGAGCCCAAGAGGTTCCCAGGCAGCTACAGCCAGGCTGCATCCTCTTTCCTCCTCCAGGTGTTCTTCCCAGCAGAGAAGTCCTTTTCATCCTCACCACTCTCCTACCTGGCAGGTAGCTGTGGTGGGAACCTGCTAGGTGTGACTGTGGTGGCTTCAAGCCGTGTATCCCACCGGCACCCAATCCTGCCAGTCATCAGCCCAGAGCCCACCAGCACCACCAGCACCATGCACTGGGAAGAGCAGGAGCAATGGGGAGGCTGGAGGAGTGAGCACAGCTCCTGCCAGCCCTGGCCAGGTGTGGGTCTGTTGGATTCCTGGATGAGGATCCATCTGATGGGCAGACTGCTCCTAGGGAGAAAGTGGTCAAGGAGAATGTTAGCTCAGCCATTGAGGAGCTGGGAAAAACAGTTTCTTGCCTTGTTGAGGGACATCATGTCTCAAATTCCCACCCCAGCCCAGTGTTGCTGGCAAGTCCAGCCATCCCTCCGTATGTGTCTCCTCAGGCACAGCTGGATGAAGTTGATGGAGAGTTTGATGGTTAATGCAGAGAGGTCCTTGGCCAGTTCAGCACCGTGATGGCTTCCTGCTTGCAGAAGGTGGTCAGTCTTGGCGATGAGGCGCTCCTGGTGAAGCAGCTTACAGGCTATGCCAACACTGAGAGCCCCGTGCCATGCCGGGCTTTGCCAGGGAATTATCCCAAGTGCAGGATTACAGTCAGTCCAAGGCAAAGAGTGGTCGAGACCACAACCCCCTAATAAGATCCTAAGCAAATAGGTCCCAGATGTGGTCCTTCCTGCCAGGAAGCAATAAACACACACCTGCAATTAAGGGAGCTGTGAAGGCCCTGCGCCACTGTAGCCACTGCCTTTGCTGGGAGGGATGTGTTCCCTCCTGCCCACACCATCCCAGGGCAGAAATGCCCATTCCCATGTCTGACTGGGTCCTTCACACCATTGTGGAGAGATCGAGCCAAGGGTTTGACCATGCCTGAGATGATGACCCATCTCTGCTTTTCAGAGTGTTTTGGGGTGGAAAATGGGGAAATCTCACCCTCTCCCCTGTACTGCCTTGTGGTGCAGGGAACCTGGAGGTAAGAGCGTCTTTTGGATGCTCTGATTGGTATCACCACCTGCGAGACCCCCAGGTCTATATCTGGTGCAACCGTGTTAGTTCTTGCTCCTGCTTGCTCTCTATTTCTACCTGGCAGACCAACATCCCCTTTCCTTGTGGATGGAGAGACTGAATGTGAAGGTCACTGAGTCCCTGGAGCTCTACAGCACCTTTGAAGCAGTCCCAGTAAGCCCAGCAAGGCTGCTCTGCACAGCTCCAGCCAGGACACAGCTCTGTGGGGTGGAAAGCTGGTCTGGGAAAAGCATGGATGAGACCAGGACAGAGGGGACAGGCCCAAAATGAGCCTTGTCCCTCAGCATCCTTATGGATACAGTCAGAAAGAAAATCACCATTCACACTGAACAGCTCCTGTACCTCAGTGGTAGTTACAGAGATGAATCCCTGTCTGAAAACTCTTCCCCTGAATTAATATCCATTTTTTTCTCCATTAGCACTTTTGTCAAGACAGATCTACCCTCAGGCATTCAGAAACCGAAGTAAAGAGCAAAAGCTGGGAATGGGGGGAGGAAGTGTTGCCCCTCTCCCCAAAGTACAATACAGTTAAAAAACCCCTGATTATTCCTATCGGTCCTGCTTTCCCACATGGAGCATTTGTGTGTCACAGCGTTGGGAGATATTAACTCATCCCCACTGCCTTTAAGGGAGTTATTCCTGATTTAGACCAGGGCCAAGGATCAGCTCGGAGTGTCCCTAGCACACAGCAGGATGCTCAGGAATTAAGCCTGACATGCATCGCCCCAGAGGGACAAGGAGAAGCTGTCCCTGCAGTTTCCCATGGGAAGGGGGGAGGAGTGGAAGAGCCATTAAGCAGCTTCTTGTCCTGGGAATAATTAATCTGCAAAGCCCTGGCGGAGGGAATGGCTGCATTTCCCTCTCCACGCTCCCATTTCCAAGGCAGACCCTCGAAAGCCAGATCCCATCTCATGGCAGGGGGTCTCTGCTTGCATCGTACAGGGTCTTCAAGGGCCTGGGGGGTCCCTGCTCACCCGGCACAGGGTCTTCAAAGACATGGGGAGGACCACTTGGCTTCCCAAAACAATACCTGGAGGCAAGCCGAGCCCGTGCTGGCGGGCAGCAGGAGCGTGCCGTGCCTGGGGAAGGCTGAGCTCCCCCAGCCTCCGGGCAGCCTTTGCAAGCTGGTGCGTCTTTAATCTGGCGCTGTAGAAATTTGGGCAGCTCTCCAGCCCTCGGAGCTGTTCTGCATTTAGGTTCCGTTGGTTTTTAGCTGCTGTATCCAGGGCAGAGGCAGGAGCCCGGCGGCTTGTGCACCCCCCGGCTCTGCCTCACAGGGTACATCTCATCTTCCTGCCTTCCTGCAGGCTTTGGAGCATGGATTGGTGCAGCAAGAGACTACAACCAGCCCTGCCATGGTCCATGGGCAGCCCCCACTGCACAACATCCCCAGGGTCATATTTTGGTCTTGGAGGCAAACCCCAGGCCCATTCTTAGTGCTCAGGCAAAGCCCAGGAGGCAGCTCCGGGGCAGGAGGCGACATCCCAGCTCAGCAGGGTTGAGGGTGATGGATGGGGAGGGAAAAAGCATCCTCTGAGAAACCTTCCCAGGGACAAAGCACTGGTCCAGAAAGTCACTAGTGAGTGCAACAGCTTTGCAAGACCCTAGTCTGGAGCTCTGTAAGAACAGGAGGGCTCTGCACAGTGGTGCCTTTGGGATGTGCTCAGTGGTGCCTCTGGGCCGTGCTCAGCCTGCCAGCACCTGCCACCTGTGGCAGCCCCTTCCCCAACCCCTGCCTTTGATCCGCCTCCAGCTCCTGGCTCTCCTTGGCATTTGTATTCCTCTCTATAGGGATTTTCCAGACCACCTGGGTAGAAGTGTTTCTGCATTCCCCCCGTGTGGCCCGGTGCCGGCGTGGGAACACGCGGCAGTTCCTGAAGTCAGCCTTGTCTCTGTCTCCAATGTTAACTTGCCAAACCAGGCTCCCAAAATACACTGAATTTCCAGAGCAATCGCTTTTCCCCAGCTCTTCCAAGCCGCCGGCTCCAGCGGGGCCCATAGTGAGGGTTTGCAAAAGCTTTTTATTCGGATGTGCAAACACCAGCAGGTCTAAAGCCTCTCTTTAAGCTGGGACTGGCAGGGCTTAATCAACCCAGGGGCTCAGAAAGGTTCACCAGCTCGACCTGCCTTGTTTACTGGGAATACATTGCTCTCCTGTGCATGCACCAGACTGAGCCATGTGACGGCATCACTGCTGGGTTTCAATCCGGTCAGAATGGTGAGCGGCTCCACCAAGGCTTGCAGGATGGGGCTGGGGGGGCTGTGCTGGCACTGTGATCCCCACCACCCCACTTTACCATCCCCTATGCCACGAAACCCCCTGCTTCACCATCAAAGCCAACCCTGGGAGTGTCCCTGATCTCCCCATCCCTGCCATCCGTCACCCACAGAGAGCTGAGCAGGTAGGACCCAGTCTAAAGGATCCATCCCCCGCTCCCCCCTCTGTGTCCAAGAAGAAACAGCCCCCGGTGCTTTCACCCCCCTCCTTCCCTTGCAGGCTGTTTTTCTCCCCCTCTCCTCCTTCCATCAAGCAGCAAATATGCTTTCAGAGCAATAAGACGGCTGTTCAGCCTTTGGAACAAATGTTCTCTGCCAGGCTTCGAGCACAGGGGCGGAGGGGGGACTCACACTGATTTAATGACAGTGATTTAAGCAATTTGATCCATTTTTATGGCGCATTTACAGTTAGGGGAAAGGAGGAAAAAGAAAAAAAAAAAAGAGGAGAGAGAGAGAAACACAGGAGTGGAACGGAGGCAGGAAAGGTTAGGGAACGCACCCCAGCAGGCGCTCGGAGAGGGAGAGAGGCTGCCGCAAGCTGTTCCCTGGCTGCTCTGCCAAGGAGAGCCCTCGCCAGCCTCCTGCGCCCTGCTCCGAAATCTGGCTCGTGTCAGCGCCGGCTCCCCGGGGGCTGCGGCTCATGGAGAGGTGCTGCAAAGCCTCCCTGTGCCAGAGGGATCCAGGGATGGTGGGTTTAGGATAGGGCAGCACCCCGTTTTCATTGGGAAATGGAGCAAGGGCACAGCCCCCAGATCTCATCCTTCTGCCTCCATGTGGGGTTCTCACGGAGGGAAATGGAAATCCCTCCTATATCCCGTTCATTTTCCAGTGCCAACTGCTATAGGGATACACTCTTGGGGCACCAAGGAACGAGCTGCCCATACCAACGCACCAAATCCGCTTGCAGCAGAGTTGAAAACAGGGCTCTGAGCAAGCTCAGCAAAACCCGAGCCCCAGGCAGCCTTTCCCACCACTCAGCTGAGACCTGGCCCCCTCATTGCACGTGGTCTGCACAGCTTCATCCCGGCCCCACTCCCAGCACAGGGAGCACAGCTGCTCACAGGGTCTGGGAGCTCTCCATGTCTCCCAGCTGGCTCTCAGCCTCACAGAAATGCTGGACAGATGTGGGTCATGCCGGCACATCCCTCTCTGTCCCATGGGACTCTCTGCAGGGAGGTGCTTCACCTGTGGGAATGCTGCCAACCCCAGCTGACCCATCCTGCCCCTGCACCTCCAGTAATTCCAAGGATGCACCAGCTCAGACAGAAGAAGAGACCTTGGGGATGTCCCCATTCAGCTTGACAACAACCAGCCGGCTTGGGTCTGTGGGAAAAGAAAAAGATTCCATGCAAAATCCTAAGGGATCCTTCCTGGGGGTCCCCTGCTAAAAACCTCATGTCCTTGGCAGCACCTCAAGGACTTGGTATCAGGTAAAACACACCCGGACCTTACCCTGCTCCCCAGCTGGAGAGCAAAACAAGTTATGCCACAGGAAAACTGATGGGAACCAGCAGCTGGGGGGGAAAAAAGTCCTTTCAAGAGAGTAAACCTGGAATTTACATCAATAAACAGAGGGGAGCAGCTTCTGCCAAACCCCCTCTACGACAAGCTGTGAACTGTGTCCTGCTTTGGCTGCAAGGAGAGCCCTGCTCCAGCTCCTGGTGGGTTTGGGTGCTGGTGGTTTCTCACTGTAACTGCTCCGGCAAGTGTACAGGGTGAAGGCTGTCCCAAAACATGGATCTCAACTCCTGATATCTCAGCCACTGTGCTCCAGCCTGCTGCAGGCACCGGGATTGGGATGCTCCAGATCCTTTGCACTGCCAGAGTTGTCTCGGCACCAAGATGCTGCACACACTCCCATCACTTTTGCCTGATTTATCCAGCTTGTTCTTTTCATCCCACAGGAATGTGACAGGGTCTCTCTGCAGGATGGGGAAAGGGGTCACTCATGGACAGGACAGCAATGCAGGGGCTCCCGAGCCAGGATTTGGCAGCCCACACCTCCGCAGGGAAAATGGGGAAGGAAAAGGGTGCACAGAGAATCCACCTTCTGGCTTCACTGGTTAGTCCCACAGACAGGAGAACCCTTCCTCGAAGCCTGTTAAGTTTTTTCTGCTTTGGTTTTTTTGGGGTTTTATGATATAATTTTTTTAATATCAAGGCTCATCTGGAGGATATAAATGACCTGCAGGTCTGTAAGGGATGGGCTTTAAATTCATTCCAAGAGGTTCTACTTCCAGTGCCACAATGAAGCTGGTGGCACTGACACCTCCATGGCCCCAGAGACATTCAGGAGAGCAGCAACCCCAGCCTGGGCTCAGGGAGGTTGTTGGCTTTAAATACCTCAAAGGAAGAGGGAAAAAAAACAGAAGGGAAAAAAATTCCAAGAGGTAAACAAAATAAATCTTCATCTCCGAGCCAAAACAGAGAGAAAATAGCCAGGGACCTTGGCCGGGAAGTTGTTTATTATAATCATGGGATTCACTGCCAATTTCAGCAGTAGGACAATTTTCCTTTTACAGCCCACAAATAGGCACCCCTTTGCTGGGCGGCCCCGGACACTGCGGGGTGGGTTGCTCCCAAAAGTATCCCTGCTCCGGCCAACACCCTGACCTGCCTGGCAACCCCGTGGCCAGTGAGAGGGGTTTGCCTTGGCAAAGGCATGGGGCAGGAATCACCTGCGAGGCCGAGACCCAGCGTGAGGGTGAAGCCCCAGCCCTGCCGGCGTGGCTGCGGTGGGTTGTGCTGCCGGGTACAGCTGCCCTTTTGCTTTGTTTAGAGGGATTAAAAGGAGGGGGGGGAAAAAAAAAAAAGAAAAGAAAAGAAAGAACTAAAGCTCAGGAGAGCAGGAGTGATGGCACACCTGCCTGCGGCATCACCCTGCAGCTGCTCCCCGTTCCCCCCAGGAAAGGGCAGCTGGTGCTCGGTGGAGTCTGGTGGCCCCATGGGAACAGGGGACAGTGGCCCCAGGGATGGGTGATGATCAGCCCAGGGATTGCCTTGTGCTCCCTTCACATCCTCCTCCTCATCCTGTGAGGACGAAGGACAAAGGGAAAGGCAGGCTGCCTCCAGCACGAGGCCTTTTGTCTTTCAATTAAAAACAAACACAAAACAAGATCCGAGAGGAACCCGCCTGCTGCGGCTCCTTCGAGCAGGCGACTCCTCAGGCTTTTCTCAGCGGAAAGGAATCCGTGGGCCGAGAAATCAAATCCACGTGGGATGTCAGAAAGTGCTCCCATGGGGCCACACGCCCCCCCAGAAACCCCCAGCCCCTGCGGGGGAACACTCCTCCCTCACAGAGCCGGCAGTGGCACGGCTCCAGCTCACACAGCGCCTCTCCAGCCAGGTTCCCTCTCCTCCCTTCCCTCCGTGTCTGCCATCCCTCCATGCTTTGGTCCCAGGCTGTGAGCATGGGGACGCGAAACTCCTGCTCCACACACCCTCCACGGTGCATCCAGCCCTTTGCGCCCCCCCAGGAGCCTTTGGATGCCCCCAGCCCAGGAGCAGATGCTCGTGGCAATGTTTTATCTCGGGCACAATGCCAACGTCATCGCTGCCTTCTGCAAGGGACAACAGCGGCCAGCACAAGGTCCTGGGCCACCTGGTTGGTGGTGATGAAAAGCAGGGTGCCAAAGAGGACCAAGGGCAGCCTGATGCTGCAGAAAAGCACCTGGGTTAAGTACACCTGGAGTCTGGAAACACCACGACCTGGCTGAGCATGGAGCACCACTCAGTATCATCAACGGGCTCAGGCTGCTGAGCACCCTTGCAGAAGGGGTCTGAGCCTCACTGGTGATACTCAAAGCCCAGAAGATGCTCAGATTCCTCTCCTCAGCCCATAAACCCCATAAAACCATCAGGAGACCACACTGTTGTTACACAGCAGCTGAAATTCCATCTGGCCAAGAAATGCTCCAGAAAGGCCGCCTTCTTCACCACATCACCCGTATCCCTGGGGCAGAGCTGGGGTTTGCTCCCCTCACTGCCCCTGAGAGGCAAGGTCACGGCCAGCTTTTGGCCAGGGCCCCAGGAACCTGGTTCCCTGCTTTGAGGAGGAAAAATTAAATTTTCATTCAAATTTTCACTTCAGCAGCCAAGATATCAGCTCAATTTCCACCTGCTGCTTTGAAGCCTTGGCTTTGCATGGGAGAAGCGCACAACTGAGAGTTTTCAATTATAGAGCACATGCATATAAAGGCAGGAACAGCCAGGAGTATGGATTGTAAGCCTAAAAAAAATAAAAATAAAAATAAAACCAAAATGAGAGGCACTCAGAACACACTGTCCTGGCTGCTGCTTGGCTGGGTGGAGAGGGACCACCAGGTCCCTGTCAGACCATGAACAGGCCTGGTCTGACTTCAGTGCGAACAACTTGTGACATGGAGTTTAGCCCTTCTCTCCCAAAAAATCAGCCCTGCAGATCTGGCTGGGAAGGCACTAAAGCTGAACTCAAGGCCAGGCTTTAAGCTGGAACGTGGGCTGGGTTTGGACCCTTCCCTCAAAGGATGCACAGAGTGGGATTGCATTCCACAGACTATCACTGTACCCTCTTCCACAGGGATAAAAGAGCATTTATCCTCCCTGCAGGGCTGGGGATTCCCACTCTGATGCTACAATTAGACTGGAAACCTCTCCAAGTTTCATCAGCGGATTTGGAAAGGCGGGTGGGAGAAGAGGGGAGCTCAGCACTGCTGGGCTCCAGTGCAGCACCCAGACAACACCCTGGGAAGGATGTCTGCTCACTCTAGAGCCTAAAAAGCAGCTCATCCTCATGTAAGAGTAAATTCAACCTACATTTCTCAGGGATGGCTCTTCCAGATCCAGCCAGGTTGCTGGTTTGAATCCTAAGGAGCAGAGGTCTGTGAATGGCTGAACCCATCCCCCACTAACCCCTTGTAGGCGTCAATAAATCCCATCATCTGTGGGAAGACAAGCCTCAGGCCCCAAAACTGCTCCAGAGAGCACGAAAACACAACCTGGCCTCCCCAACTCTGACATCTCACTGCTCAACATCCTCACTGAGACCGCTCTCCCCACCAGCCTGGCTCTGTGGAAGGTTTATTCCCAGTTCCTCCCTTCCGTTCTCCTTGCTGTGCATCCCCACCCTCTGGGCCAGGATTAACCTGCATCAAATTTCCATCCACCTTTCACCCCAGTGCCCAGCACCACACGGTGTCTGAAGGAAAAGTGCAAGGGAAAAACCCATAGGAATCACAGAATCAGAGAATCACAGAATCACAGAGCAGTTTGGGTTGGAAGGGACCATAAAGTTCATCTAGTTCCTGCCCTGCCATGGAGGTTGTTATTGAATGACTGTGACAGCCACAGCTCCCCATCACCCCCAGGACCAGCAGGACCACGAGCCACCACAGCAGCAGGTCCAATCTCTCCAGCCAGCCTGGATTTGGCCCCTCTCACTGACACACAGGAGGGTTCTCCCGGCGCTGCCGGGGGAAGGGGACACGCCACGCTGTGCTCAATTTGCTCCATCCCCAGGCACCGCGCCTGCCGTCGGCAGAGCACGGAGCGGGAGTTAATCTCCCATCTCAGGATGAAGCACCGAAGCAGCACCGATTTCCCAGAAATATCCCGGGGTCGAGACTCATCCCTGAGCAGTAATTAGCTCTGGCAGCGCTGACACGACCTTGAGCAGAGGTGTGATCATGTTTCTCCCTTTCTCCAAGTCCACGTCTTTAAAGGAGCTTGGCATTAGTGTGCTGGGGTGTCTCCCAAAGCACCCGGGAGCCGATGGGATCCCACACCCACAGCATTTGGGAATATTTGGCACTTGTGTTCTCGAAGCTGAGGATACAGCATGGTGACTGACAAGGCAGTCTGGGATAGAGTCATGGAGGAAAGCACACACTCTCATCAAAGATGCCACCCCATAGTTATAGGTGGGCCTCCCAGCGTCTCAGTAAAGACCAGGACACAACACATGCCATCCCCTGGGATTTCACATGTGAAACAACTTTAACAAGAGTCATAGAATCATGGAATTGTTTAGGCTGGAAAAGATTTTTAGGACCATCAAGTTCAACCAGTAACCCAGCACTGCCAAGGCCACCACTAAATTATGTCCCCAGGTGCCACATCTATATGGCTTTTAAATCCCTCCAGGGATGGGGACTCCACCACTGCCCTGAGCAACTGCCAGACAACGCTTCTGGTGAACAACTTTTCCCTAATATCCAACCTAAACCTCCCATGGAGCAACTTGAGGCCATTTCCTCTTGTCCTATCATTTGTCCCTTGGGAGAAGAGACCAGCACCCACACAGCTCCAAACTCCTTTCAGGTAGTTGTAGAAAGCCATAAGGTCTCTATAAATATCCCTCCAGGTCTCCATAATTTTCCACCCTGGCTGGCAGAACAGGGAGCCCTGGTTTGCAGCCTGGAGCTGCAGAGATGCTGCGCACCCCAAGCCTAGACCTGCACCGACCCTGCACACCCCAAGCCCAGACCTGCACCTTGAAATCAGTGAACCAGTAAATCCCAGTTTGTGGGCCCACCAGGAAGATGACATTTGCCAGAGCCGCTGCAAGGAAAGCCAAGAACTGGAGCAGGATCTGCAAAAGGCAAGAGCAGAGTAAACTTCGGGGACACGTTAGGGAGACCTTGCAGAAGATGACATCGATGCTCTGCAGACACCCAGCATCTTGCAACAGACCCAGACGTGAGTCCTACTCTCCAAACTGTCGGAAAAGGGGCGAACCACATGGCTGTGTCCCCTCCCAACACTCAGCTCCTCGAAGGGGATCAACCCCTGCTTCCCAAGGGAACTTCCCAAGACCAGAGCCTGCCCTCCCTCCCCATGTTGCATTTTAGGGCTGAGCATCAGCATCTCTCCAAGGCATCCTGCATCCAATGGCTGACCCCTTGCTGGCGGGTGGGGGACTCCCGGCGGCCCCCCCGGCAGGACCAGCTGCACCGCACACCGAGGGGCCGCCGCCGGCCCGGCAGCAGCTGCCTTGGCCTGGGTTCAAGCACAGCGCTGCTCGAGAGCAGCTTGTTATTTTGGTCCTGCAACGGGGTTATTTTTAGAAAGCGCTGAACACCCCTTCTCCAAAACCGCTCCTCGAGAGATGACCTTGCGGAGCTGCGGCCGCTCGGCTCCCTGTCCAGCCACCCCTCTCCTTGGGGACACAAGTGTCACCCACCCACCTTCCCCGGAGTCCCCAGCCCTGTGCAAAGCCCCCGAGCCAGCAGCACCGTTCCACCGTGGCAGGAGGGAGTGGAGGGAGGGGGATGAAGGCTGAACTACATCTCAACCCCTGACGCCATCCAGGTTCGTTCCCGGTTTCAATTATCACCTGCTGGAGCAGCAGCTGCCGAGTGCCGGGAACTCAAAGGCAAGTCAACAAGGTCTTGTTGTTTCAGCTGCTCGGGGGCACGGAGCTCCATGTGCCTCCCCCACCGGCTCCACAGGGATGCTGCGGCCCCCCGCTCGCCCCTGTGCGTGCGGGGCTTCAGTGCTTCCATAATTCCCCCACCCCGCTCTCCCAGGCAGGTAAACGCTGCTGGAGATGCCGAGGGGGGGAGCAGTGAGAAACCTCAATAACAACAGGGGAAAAAAAAAAAAAAAAAGAGAAAGAAAGAAAAAAAAGCCCCTGCACAGAGGTTATCCGGGGGACAGAGCAAATAATTGGCGAGGCGAACAATGCATTTTAATTAAACCTCTGCAGGAAACGAGGGGAGGGAATCAAGTTAATTGCACGGAGCGGGAGCAGGAGATTAAAAATGCTCTTTGCTCAGAAGATGGTGGCTCCCATCCGCCTTTGCCGAGGAAAACAAGGCCACCTGGGGTGGCAGTGCTGGCGTGGGGACACGCAGCTCGCCGGCTCTGCTGGGGCTCCCACTCCCAGCGGGCTCTGGGGGGAATCACGTCACTCCCCTGTGCAGAGGGGCAGCGGGTGCCTGGTCCGCAGGGATGGGGCTGCCAAGGAGGGTGCAGGATGAGCCTGGCTCCGGGAACAGCTCCTGGGAAGTCCCACAGGGATGGGGGCCTTGCTTGTGTCTGCAGGAAAAGGACCAAGGGATGTGCCCCATGACACATGTCCCATTCCTCTGCTCTGTGCTGCTCAGAGCTCCCTGCTCACTCCAGGTTGTGCTTGGTGCTCTCTCACTGAAAAAAAAAATAAAATAAAAGCGTCCTTACCTTTTCCTGCCCCTGATAATTTCAAATTTTACCTCTCTCTGCTTAAAAGACACTCTTTTCCTTAACCATTCTCTTTCCTGATCTTTCAAACCCTTGTCTTCATCCCACCCTGGACACAGTGCAAATGTAGAGGCACCAACTTGCTGTCAGTGAGCCCCATAACAGGGGCACATCCAGGCTCCCTTCCTTCCCAAGAGAGGAAGAAGGATTATAAACTCCGGGATTATGGAAAACAGGGGCAGAACTGAGCACACCCACTCCTGACACCAGCACAGGGAAGCACTGCCAGACCGACCCCATCCCCCTGGGCACCCATCACCATGGCATCCAGGGCAGGAGGCACTAACCTCTGCTCTGAGGCAATTTGTGAGCTCTCGAACCCTGCCCTCCATCCCACTGCCTGCTAATGAGCACCAGCCCCGTCTGCCTGCCATGAGAACAGCAATCAGCCCCACCACTCGCCTGCTAGGAACAAGCTCCCTCCTTCCCTCCTCTGCATAAATTTCCCAGGCTGTGGTTTTCAGACTCTTATCCCACATAGCTTTATTCACAAGAGGAATCCCACTGGGGGCAAGGAAATTACTCCAGCGAGGAAAATTACCCTCGCTCGGGATGCACACACAGGGCACAGCGCAAGGGGCTGGGGTGGTTTGTTTCTTGCACAGCGTCGAAAGCAAAATAAATCCACGGAGGGAACTCAAAGCCGCGAGTAAGACCTGACCCTGGACGAGAGCCAGACGAATTATAGCAATTAAAAAAGAAGAAAGAGACATGTGGACTTTCATATCCACAAACCTCAGGACGCAGTCGGCGGGGAAGAACGTTTCCCAGTCACACACACAGGCGCGCAGCAAAGCCAGCGCACATCACAAAATACTCCGTGTCCTCAGAGGCACAAACTGTCCCTCCAGGCTGCAGTGCCACCAGCGTGAGCACGAGGCAGGGACAGGCTGTCCCTGCACGGCCGGCCGGGATGGCAGCAGGACACAGGCTGTATTGTACCCTGAGCTGGAGACTGAATTGCAGGCTGTCCCTCCCCCGCCGCGCACAAGCGCTGCCCTGATGGGAAATGAGAGTTTAGCCGAGATCTTCCGCCTTTCCCCTGCAGCTGCAATCGGACAGGCAGGAAAACCACAGAGCTCTGCTCAAACGCTCACACCGACCAGCTTTCCAGGCGAGCAAACGGCCAGAAAAACGTTGCTGCTTTACCACACGTTTAAAATGCAGGTTGGGAGGCAGGAAATTGCCCGGTATTTTCACCCAAAACCCGTGTCAGATCCAGGAGGTGAAGCCCATCATGTTGACAGCGAGATGGCTGCAGCATCTCCGGGCTGTTTATCCAGTAGGAGCATCCTAAGTGAGAATAAGGCTAGGAGCTGACTGGAGTGCTCTCAGCATCCCCCAAAAACAGAGGGGAGGGAGGGACCAAACCAGCACGTACAACCCAGGACCCTTCCCAAACACTCACACTCCCCTTGCTACTGTCTCTCCGTCACTCTTGGAACTGTCCCATCCCACCCAAGGGCATCCATTGCACCCCTGGAGTGCTGCGAGGATTCCCAGCTGTGAGCAGAGGTGTGGGCTCGCTTGCCTCTGTCTGTCACACTCCAGGGACAGGGACATTTGGCAGCTGCCTGCAGGGAAGCTGTCTGGGGCACTGCTGGCTGGGGGAACATGAGTCAGAGCTCCCCAGTCTCCCTGACGTCTTCCTCCTGCTCGTTTATTCAGCACATCAAATATTTGCCCTGTGCAGTTGCACCAGGCACACGTTACTCGGGAGGGGTTTTTCCCCCCCGTTATGCTGACAGTGACAGCTTCTAAAGAACCACCACACTGCCATCTTGGGAAACTTGACCTCCTAGCTAAGCATGTTCCAGCATCCTTTTCCTCACCTGCTCCGGGGACCAATTCCTCTTCAAGCATCCATCCCCTCCATAGGGGCCAGGAGGGGCTGGATACCAAAACCCACAGGCAAAAGCCACAGGGTTGCAATGAGAAAGGATCATTTCAGACGCATTTCCAGCACTGCCTGAGCGACAGCAAAGCTGAGAGCCTGTGGAAAGCAAGCAGTGGCTCTGCCTGTCCCTCCTGCCCCCAAGCATCCCGCCTGGAAGCGGCACACGCAGTGGCAGGAGAGGCCAGCCAAGGAAAACTGCTCAATTTTGCCTCCCTTCGGCAAGGAAGCAGCTTTGCTGGCTGCCAGCCCCACAGTAATCCCCTGGGGACCTCAATCTTCTTTTTTGTGCCACATCCCTGGATTTCTTATTTATAGGGCTGCTCACACCCTGAATGTCCAGTCCCCGGGGAGAAGGAAAGGTGGTTTTGTCTGATTAATAGCTAAAGGCTGGAGAAGGTGACCTTGGGCAGAGGTTGCACAAGAGGCCCCGCATCCCACCTGGACTCATAGGATTTCTCTCTCGTGGTTGCAGCCAAAAATGTCATGTTCCATGGAGAAAGTGCAGAAATGGCTCATAAAACACAGGCTTGGGGATGCAGCTGAGCACATTGACTGCCGGATACAGACAGTGTGCTGCAGGGAGAACACACCTGCCCCCATCCTAGTTGTAAAAGGAAAATCACCCTTCAGTCTCCACTGCATTCCCACCTAGGACACACACAAGGCTTTCACCTTGTGCAAGAGCTTCCTAGGATCGGGGCTGGGATTTTTGCTGATGGGAGCTCCAGAGCCCCGCTAAACCAGCCTGCTCAGCCAGGCTGTGCATTCATCCTCCTTGGGGCTTGTGGGAAGGCACAACACATGGGAAAGCCCCAGGGCTGGAATAAACCTGCAAACAACTTCTGTAGCACTGTCAGAAATAGCACCAGGAGAGAAGGGAACTGCCTTGTGGGTTCGGCTCTATCAGTCCTGCATCCTCACCACCAGGAGCTTCATACTCAACCAGCTCCAGAGGGATCTGTTAGGAGAGAAAGCATGCTGATTTTCTGGGATTTTCCAGCTTATCCAGCTTTTACAGGGCTGCATATCCCGCTTTGCTTGCAGAGGGGCAAATTTGGCTGAGCCCATGGCAAGGCCTGCTCACAGATGAGCTCAAAGTCCTTGGGGAAACCAGCAGGGAAAAAAACAACTCAGCCAAGACACCACCATGTGCCTCCTGGCTGGACAAGGAGCTGCAGTGACCTTGTCCAAACATGGCCTGGAGCTGGAAGAGCAGAGGGAGGGGATGTGACTCACATCTGGGATGTGGCCACAGAGGACAGATGTGTTTTATTACTGTCCAGGCCCTCTCTGCAGCTCTGTCTCAGTGACTCAGCCTTGCCTTCGGGCTCTTCCGAAAGGAGCCACAGCACATCTCTTCCCAGCAGTATCCTTCTGCTGCCATAAAACACATTTGGGAAGTTCAGGCTCCTGCAAGGGGGAAAAAAAATAAATTAAACCAAATCAAAGTTATGTTTCTCCACGGGAATCTTCCAATTTTGATTTTAAATCATTCAGAGAAGGATAAAATCTAATGTTTTAGTTGTGGGGCCTGTTTCTCTACACTTAAAGACTTAAAAGCTAAACATCCCAATCCCTGTGGAAGGACAGCGATGAGTCCTCTGGGTTTTCTTGGACATTTACCACAGGGCAAGAAAAAACATCTCATGGAGATGTTCCATGTCTGGAGAGGGAAATAAGGGTATTTCATCAGCTTTCCTTCCCACAGTCAGTAGGAAATTCAGCTTTTGGTGGAGAGATCCCCAAAGCACCAAGACAAGGCTGAGCCAACTGTGTATTAGACATCTGAAAATCTAAAGAGGGGACTGAGCACAGTGCATTTGTTCTGGGGGTCTCCTGTGGAACCCAGACACAGCCTCCAGCTCCCTCACTTTGGGAAGGGGTTCTCTTCCCATATCACCCCCACCCAAACAGCCTTTTTCACACTCACCTTCACTATTTACCCACCGCTGTCACACGCCCCATGTGCCACCAGGCACCGAGTGACACCACAGAGCGATAGCACTGCCCAGAACCCCTCCCTTCCCACCTGTGGTTTTTCCAACGGGAGAGCAGATGGGGCCACATCTGCCAGGAGGTTTTTCCAGGCACCGGGAGCCAAACATCCATAGGCGATCCTGGGCCAAGTGCTGCCGGACCCGGCAGCCAGCAGTGCAGTTCGCTTGGCAGACACTTGATGGGGCTACGAAACCAGATACTGGCACAGCTGGAAAAAAGGGGGGGCAAAACAGCCTCTGCCAGATGTTTTGGGGTCCTGCTTCGTGGGTGCCAGGCTGGCAGTGGGACAGCTGACAACACCCACATGGTATGCTGGTCTCAGCTCCATCCCAGTGCTTCACTTGCATCCTCAATACTCCAGCTGAATGAGGGCTGTCAGCACCTGGGCTAAGCTGGAGGCTTCACCTCCAAAAGCTTTTCAGCGTTCTGAGCGCGGTGATGGGAAGGGAGAGTGGGAGTTGCTGCTGGAATCCCCAGCAGTGCTGCCTTGCAAAATGCTGATTAAGTTTTGTGCTGCAATTGCAAGACAAGGTGACCTTCCTACCTCCCACCTGCCTAAAATCACAACTCTTTGAGGGTCTTTGGACAAGGGCTTGAGTGACAGGACAAGAGGGAATGCCTTCACACTGACAAAGTGTAGGATTAGATTGGATATTAGGGAGAAATTCTTTACTATGAGGGTGGTGAGGCCCTGGTCTCTGAGAAGCTGTAGTTGCCTCATCCGTGGAAGTTTTCAGGGTGAGGTTGGACAGGGCTTGGAGCAACCTGGCCTAGTGGAAGGTGTCCCTGCCCATGGCAGGGGGACAAAACAAGAGGATCTTTAAGGTCCCTTCCAACTCAAACCATTCTAGGATTCTTTGCCAGCTGCATCGCTGGGATTTTCCCATATTTCACCCCAAAGCCAGGAGAGGATGAGGAGGTCCAGCCCCAAAGTAGAGCTCGAGCACAGCAAGAGGCACAGCCCCGCACTGCAGATCCCACTGCAGACAAGGGCCAGCCCCAAATTCCCTGAACACTGCTGTCAAACCTTCCGGCACGGCCCTAAATCCACCAGGACTTACCTGGCTCCAGCTGGCCGAGCAAGCTGGCAGAAGAGAAAGTGAGTCAAAGCCTCTCCTACTTGGGGGGAAAAAAAAAAGAATAAGAGAAGTCTCCATAAATCTTGAGCTAGTTACTGATGGAGAGGACTCCCCTCCTCCTGCTGCACACACTGTGGCACAAATTATGGCCCAACTTTGCTGTTGTTCAGTGATGAACATCTGAAAGGGCTGTGACAGATGAGAGAAGGGATGATTTAACAGCTATAAATCCAGCCAGCTTAGAGGTGTTTTTACAACCAAACCCATCTTGAATCCCCTCTGTTATGAATACTTATCACTCCCAGACACTACTACAATGGAAAGATTTTTAACAGCTTTAATAGAGACGCAATAAAACCCCCAGAGCTCAGCAAGCAGACGGCCTTTGATCCCTCCCGAGGGAGGGAGAGGGGCTGAGAGCTGCTTGCTGTGCTTAGGCTTGAAGGACCAGAGCTGGAGCAGCCACTGGGCCACCACTGATCCTGGATTTAATGGATGGGTGGCGTCATCCCAGATCTGGATCAGTTTTCCTAAATCTGCTGCATGGTGTGGTCAATACCCCACAGTGAGGAATGGGGAGATGGGCTGTGGCTGTAACGCCCAGCATCTTCCTGCTTTTTCCCAGGGCCTCCTCCTGCAGTTCCCACATCACACCTGGTCTAACCCACCCTCAGGGATTTTAAAATGAGGGTCGTTTCAGCTCAACCTGCGAGCCTCCTGGGTGGGCTGACACCTCTCAGCTGCCTCTCACTGCTTTTAATGCAGCGTCTTTTAATTCATTAATGATTAAATGGGCTTAATGAGCACCACACAACCAGCAGGACAGGGACGCTTCTCCCAGGAGTTAACCCCAGCTCCGGGTTAACCGACCATGGATCTCACTCCCTTTCAGTTTGGGATTAAGTGGCGACAGATCTCCTTCCCTCTTGCTGTGCCTGCTGCCCCTATAACCTCCCAATACCCTTTGCAAGGACCCAGCCTGAAAAACCAGGAACAGGTTGGTGCCGGGGTGCACCCACTGCAAAGGGCACCTGGTACTGAGCAAATACCTCCGGAATAAGCCCCTCCTTTCTTATACACACAAGCTTATCAGACACAGCAAGGTGATAAGGAATTCAGCAGATGGAGGGAACAGAAGTGATCCCAGGACGTGTGGCTCCTGGTTTTCCATAGCTGGGCAGTCAGGTAAAACACCAGGTAAAGCCTCTGAGCATGAGCTTTGGGGATGCTGGTTTCTGTGGAGGATAATTAAAATAAAAAGGAGAGGTGCAAGCTCCTTCCTAAGAGAAACGTGGCCACAAAACCCTCCCCTTGGGCTACCAGGAGAGAAACCAGCACTGCAGGGCAAGGAACAGGCTCAGCTTGGCCACATGGAAACCCAAGGGGACGTGGACTCCAAAGCCTGGGTGGAAGATGACATTTCCAACCCTTTAACCTAAGGGAACATCTTTTTTTAATAGGATAATAGTGAGTAATTGATTTTTAAATACACTGAAATCAAATGTCCCGAGGCCAGAGCAGGATCTCAGCTCCGTCATCAACTCAGTGGTGACTGGCAGAGATCGAGAGCACAGGGGAAAAGAAAATAAAAATTAAATCTCCTTCACGTGCCTCTCTGGCTCCGGGGCAAATGCCAAAGCCTCTGTAGAAGGTGCATCAATTTTTCTCTATTAAAAAATAGGTCATCAAAAGAGAGATGATGATGAGGGCAGAACTGGGAAGGCACCAGGGACATCGAGGCCAAGTAAGAGGCATGAAGAAGATCCATTGGTTAAAACACACAACAACAGTTGAGAAAAAAAATTGAATTTTTAAGGTAATTTATTCCAATCTCTCTCTCTCTCACCCCATCCTTCACACAGTCCCGGCCGAGAAGGGTTTATTGATATTTTTTATTTGATTTTAATTTTTTTAATAGAAAAATACACATGCAAATAATATATACTCCAGCGCTGAACTTCTTTTTTCATGTTGGAAAAAAAAAAAAATAAAGAAACAAAGGAGTATTTGGGGAAAACCTGAGTGGAGACAGATACAGGGATGTCAGGGGGACGGGATGCTCCAGGATGCTGAGCTGCCTGTGGTCCAGCACATCCTGCCCATCAGGAAGGTGTTCGTGGAGCTGAGGGGCTGCTGGAGGGACCAACATCTGCCCCTCACCCTGGCAAAAACCCTTATCCAGTAACTCTATCCATGTTTGGAAATGGCCATGGAAAAATTAGTGCTTCATCCATCCTTCCTACGAGACCCAGCATGGAGCCAAGTCCCATCCCCAGCAGCAAGGGAAGCCCAGCTTAGGTAAAAGCATCACTTTGATGCTCAGAAATGATACCAGAAACTAAGAGCTACATGGAAAAAATACCATTTTATGCTATTTATCCTACAGGATACAGCTGGCAGCACGGGGAAAAACAGATTGACGGTCTCTTGAAACCTAGACTTGTGTTTCAAGATGATGTTTTTGGGGTGAGACGGAGTGTTGGACCTTTGGCTGTGCAGGGCTGGGGGTTTCTGACCCTATGGGATGGTCCTTGCAGAGGGGAGCTGCGATGTCCCCGTGTCCCCAGCGATGTCCTCATGTCCCCCGCCTCTCTGCAAACACCGCGCCGAGATCCACGGGGAAAAATCAGATATGCTGCACAGTGGGAGCTGCCATCCCTTGAGCAGAACAGGAGATGTCCTTAAGACAGGGCTATTTCAGGTTTGATGGATGATCAGCTGGAGCAAAGGGGCTGGGGAAGGAGGGGACAGCGAGGAGCAGCCCGGGGAAGGAGAGCGATTAATCTGCTACCACAGTCGCTGCGGGAAGCCAGGAGGCTTTGGGAAATGTCACAATCCACCGACATCCCAACACTGACAGGGCAGCAGGGAGCGGGATGTGCTTTGCTGCCTCCTCCCAAGCCACGTGGTTCTCCTCTGCCTCCTCTTCCCGCAATCCCGCCCAAGGGCATGGCTTTTTTCCTACTGATCCAGGCTAATGATATGGAGCAAACTGTGTTTCCTCTTTGCCCAGAGGTACAAAACCACACAGGCAGTGCAGAGGTTTCCCAAGGGAAGGATCTCCCTCCAGGTCCCAAGGAGCTGTATACTGAGCACAGCAGCAGCACTTTGCCAGCCCCATCTCTGCTCCCACCAACCCCTCGCACTGCCCGTGTCCCCAGCCAGTGATGACACCCCTGGATACACGACACAACCTGAGTGACCCAGAGCCTCCCGTTGGCTGCTGCATCCCATCACCCTCCTCAGCAGCCGGGACAAACCCACGTGTTGCCAGCACCCGGTGCCTCACGACGGAGGGAGATGGATCAAACTGGAGGCAGAGCTGGCTGCTCCCCCCGGCACTGACTTCCTCGGTGGCTGGATCCAGCCCCAGAGCCTGGATGTGGTCCCTGCCCTCACCTCCTGCATCCCCAGTACAGTTCCAGCACCTGCTGCGCTCATCAGGGGGATGCCAGCAGGGAAAAGCAGCCTTGGATACCTCTGGATTTATCAGCATCCATGGCAGCCTTGGAAAAGCACCGAGCTGCAAACACTGGAGACCACAACAGCCTTTCATGGCGGGGCTGAAGGCTGAGCGCCCAGGGGCTGCACAGTCACTCTCTTTCTGCTTTTCCTTCGTGATTTGTTTTGCTTTTTAACTGACAAAGTTGACTTTTGGGACTGTCTACTCTGAAAATAGAGGCGGGAGGGTCTGGCGAGGGCGGGGGGCTCTTCGGCTCCTATGTCTACAGGCTGCCCTGGTGCAGCTCTAAAGTTTGGTGGACGATCATGCAGGTTTTATTGCAGCTTTTGTGTGTGATTTTTGTTGTAAGTAGCCCAGCTTCAGTCTCAGGTAGCCCCGGAGGTCGGTTTCTTTCCCTTCCCCACCTGTCGGGCCACCGTCTCTCCATCGCCGCGTGCCAGCCAGGAGGCTACTCTGTGGCCATCTGCTCGATGTGGTCACTGAGCAGCTTGTATTGCTCTGCAGAGGAGAAAGAAAATTGCTCTGGGAGGGTGCTGATCCACCCCATCTACGCTTCATCCCTCCAGGACCCCGTGAAGGGGGTGCACATCCCTTGGGATCTCCCCTACCTTCATCCAAATTGCCGATGGTCGCCTGCTTCTTCAGGAAGTCGCTGCAGAGCTTCTTGTTGAGGCCAAACGCCAGCATGTTGTGAATAAAGGTGCTGAGGGAGAACAGAGATGCTCTTGGTGAGGGAAGGGCCAAGCTGGTCTTTCTTCCCCCCCCCCCCATTCCTCTCCCTCTCCACAGCCCCTTGTGCCGGGCGCTGGGATGGTGCTCAGCTGTGGGAGAGAACTCCCAGGCCCTTTGGCACCCGGCTATTCAATACATGGGGCAGGCACAGCTCCCATACGCAAGCTTCAAGCACCCTCCACATCATAAGGGATGTCCCCAGTGGGGGAACATCTGTCAGGTGTCCCCCTCTCCACAGCTGGTCCCCAGGAGGGCCAGTCCCCACGCCCTGCTCACCCCAGCTGCCCAAAGGTGATGTTCTCGTTGAAGCGCAGGCTGTCGTCACGCTCCTCCTGCGTCATGTGGCACCACTTCTCCCTGAAAGGCACAAGTCCATCTGGCACCACCGTCACCCCAGGACCCCCTGCATGCTTCCTCCCGCCCTGGGCCATGTTGCTGGAGGCCAGGAGGGCATCAAGGGTTTCTCTTGTGCTGGATCAGCTCGCAGCCTGCATCCATGCGCAGACCTCCTGCCCTGGGGCAAAGCCCCAGAAAAAGGTCTTATTCAGCCTTGGCTTTGCCCTGAAAGGCCTCGATTAAGAGCTAAAACTAGCACTGACCCCTCCAGCACAGAGCTCACCTTCAGTGCCATTACTTCAGCAAGGGGGATGAGGAGGAGCAGGGGGATGGCCATCCCAGCAGGGCTCTGCTGAAGCCCCCCAAACTGGAAGGGGTGCCAGAGGGGGCACCAGGCACCTCTTCCTCCATCTGCAGCAGGGCTCCAACTCCCTGAAGCCCGAGCAAGCTGCTCCCCAAACATACCTCCCCCTCCGACAGCGCAGGGGGTTCCCATACCCCTCCCCACAGCCCCTCTCTGGGGCTGATGTGCCAAAATCCCAGTGGTGCCCTGAGGATGCCCCAGCTCCACTCCGGCTCCCTGCAACTGCAGCATTGCCTTAAAGGATGGAGGTTTTTAAGCTCTAGATGTTTGCAACGAGCTCTAGGCAGTGGCAGGAGTCCCCATCCCAGGAATAAAGCCTGTGCCACAGGGAGGTCACTGGGGTGGTGGCAGGGGGGCTCAGTGCATGCACGCCGGGGAAACTACAGCTCCACAGTGAAGCCAGGCCCTTCCCGAGAAGTCAGGTGAGGTTACAGCCAAGGATAAGAGGAGGAAAAGCAAGGAAAAACAGGGATAGGAAGAAGAAAAATAGCTTAATGGAGGAGAAGGAAGAGGAGAACACCAGGAGCAGAACGCACGTTTGTAGCTTGCGGGAATGCCAAGCAGGATTGGGGGGGTCTGTGTTGGGTGGGAAGTACAGCTGGGTCAAGGGGGTCTCACCCTAAATTCAGTGAGGTTGGCTTAGCCCAGTGCACATTTGTGCAGCTTAAACTGGAAGAGGATGAGTGTTCAGCCAGGCTGACCCCATGAAAGGAGCCCGTCCTCATTAACTCAGCCCAGCCTGGGTGTGCGAAGCTTTTAAGTTGAGCCTTCATTTACCAGCTCATATTTACAGGGCTCTGGAAACACATACAATATGTTTAAATGGATTTAAAAAAAAAAAAAAAAAAAAAAAAGGTGTAATTTCTCCCAGATAAAGCTCACGATAGCAAATAAAACCCACAGCCAAATGTGGAGGCTGAAAAGAGAGGAGAAGAATCAAATTAAAGGGCTTTGAAATCTGGAAGCAAAACTTCACAGGCCCCACTGGCTCACTTACAGAAGAAACATGTTTGTAACTTTTTTTTTCCTGCCTTTTTATGTTTTTGAGGGAGGAAGGAGGGATAAAAAACATTATCAAAGTGGCCCCCCCAAAATAAAACTGGCTGTGTTTCTGGCTTATTACTGGGGAGTAACAGGCCCGGGAAGGGGGAAAACCCACATATGGCTCCACTCAAAGCCTTTGATCTTCATACTGGGCCAGCAGGGCAGGCTCGGGGGTGAGCAACCCCATGGGCTGTAGGGTTGTATTTTGGGGTATCCAGGAAAGCCTTGAAGTGCCTGGAACTGGTGAGAACTGTTCATCAACTGCTCAGCATCACCCTTCTTCCAGCAGCAGCATTTCCCCCCCTTCACAGCAAACCTGAGCAGCGCTCTCTCCGAGCAGTATTTGAGTTATCCATTTGCCAATACATTCCTTAGCCATGTAGAAGATTTACTGCCAGACTTCAAAGAACCCTCATCCTCTTGCTAATGCCACCACTTGGAGTGATTTGCTCCAAGATCCCATGCTCCAGCAAGGAGCAATGACTGTCCTCTGCCCCGACGCCAGCTCGAGGCACAGATGGATGTGGCTCCAAGGACATGCTCCCAATCATGACATGCAGCCCCCATTTGCATTTTAAATTTTATAAAGGGATGGCAGCAGAAGAGCGCATTAAAAAAAAAACAAACAAAAAGGACCAGCTTTTCCAGCTGGCAAAGGATCCTCAGCACCTCTATGGGGCAGCAGAAGCCAGGAGCAAACAGGAAGGACAGGAGAGGGGGATGCTTTCTCCACAAAGAGACTCAGTTCATGTCCAAAACCTGCCCAGAGGGATGTTCCCAGCAAAATCTCACAGCTTAAAACTATTCATGTTCCTTTTCAGAAACCACATTAAAGAGGAACCAATTTAAACCTCTCTGGTCCTTTGGACAGGGCGATGCTCACGGTCAAACCTCTGACAGCCGTTCCTCCCCAGTGGAGAAAGGACCTTTCAGAGCCCCCCAAAACACTTTACTCCCCTCCCCAGGGCAGGATTTGGACCTGAAGTGAGCATCAGCCTCTGGACACTAATGAAATACAGGGACAGACACACCTCTTCTCCTCTTCCTCCCCAGTGTTCCCTCTGGAGCGGCAGCAGAAACGGGGCCGACAAAAGTGGTGCGTGAAAAGATCATGCAAGACAGAGGGATGGAGGGGAACGGAGAGAAGAAGAGATGGAAGAAGGTTGTTAGAAGGCAAAGAGAGAGGAAAGAGAGAGAAAAAGAGGAGTTTAGTTCTGATTCCTTTCCCCCCTCCCCGCCCTCCCCACACAGAGGAGAAAAATCCTCCCCAGGTCTCTCTGCAGCCCTGGGAGGACACAACCCGGCCACCCCAGAGATGCCCTGGGCACCTCACAGAGATGGCAACAACCCCATCCCTGGGGACCCTCTGGACACCTGCCGTGGCCAAGCACCAACCTGGAATTTCAAACCCAGCCCTCACCAACCACCTTCTCCTGCCAGGGATTCCAATCCTCAGTCCCTCAAGCAGCATCCCAGTTCACCCAGCAGCTCCTGTTATCCTCTGCAGAGGACCACAGGAGGGGTCACCACCACCTTCCAACCCCCTCTGAGATACTCAGGGTACTCCAGGCTGCAGCTCCCAAAGCTCATTTGTTAGTCAGGCTTGTTTCTGCAGCAGAGGCAGACTCAGCCATCAGATTAATTGGGAAAGGCACCCGGAGCAGAGAGCAGCTGCCGGTGGCGTATGTCCTTGTGAGACATTTGCTGCTGCTAATTTGGGGCTTAATCAAAGCAAATGCAGTTATGGTTCCATTACTGTTCAATAGGCTCTTTCAGTGCTTGCTAGGGGAAAAAAAGAAGAGCAATAAAGAGGAAAACAGGGATTGATCGGTGCCTTGAGCCTGGCAGAGCATCCCAGGGTGAGAGCCAGAGCTGCTGTGGCTTAGCCCAGGATTTGGGAAGGACACAGGGAGACTGGCTGCTTCAAGAAGTGCTGTCAGTGCTCAGAAAAGGGGCTGCTCGAATGCTCTGAGCTCAAGGACTCTCACCCCAAGAGCTCAAAGCCTCAAGGCCCTCACAGACAGCGGGAGGATCTGGCTTCGGAGCAGGGAAAGTGCAGTCGAGAGGAGGGAATTGTTTGAGCCCTCATGGCAGCGCCGTGGTGGAGCAAGAGATGGGCATGAGCCTGGAGAGTGTCTCCCCCACCCCTGCACCCCGGGGGTCCCCATGCCCAGGCACAGCCACCCTGTGACACGAGCACCCCCTTCCCCTTGCAGGGTTTGTCTCAGCCCTCCCAGCTCCCAGGGAGGATGGCTGCCATCCCCAGCTCTCGTCCTTGCTCGTCACCACAGCCCTCCTGGGGACAGCAGGGACACAGGACGTCCCCTCCCATCCACTGCACCTCCCTGAGGGCTGCACCAAGCGCCTCCCAGATCTGCTGGCAAACAGCACCAACAGCCTGAACCCTGGCTGGGATTTCTGGGCACACCTCTAGGGCTTTGTTCTTCCAAAACCAGTGCAAAACAAGCAAGAAAACCTTCATGCTCCCAAATCCCTACAAGGATGAGGATCTCACCTGCCCACCTCACCACCCAGTGGGCCCAGCAGCTTTGCAGTCAGGAGTGGAAAGCAGAGCGTTTCCCCACGGTTGGTTATGCTTAGGCCTCAGACCCTGGGTGGCCTCGAGGGGACACAGTCTCCTTTTCCCACTGGGAATGTCCTACCTGGTGGTGGGGGATCGCTTCCTGCGCTCGCAGTGCACGGCATCAAAGAAGGCGGCGTTCCAAAACCGCAGGTTGTGCCTGCAAGGAGGGAGGGAGATGTTTGGGGAGGTCACCTCCCATCCCTGATATCTGATTTAGATTAGATAGAAGGAAGGTTTTTTTACAGTTAGGGTGGTAAGTCCCTGGCACAGGTTGCCCAGAGAAGCTGTGGCTGCCCCATCCTTGGAAGTGTTCAAGGCCAGGTTGGACAGGGCTTGAAGCAACCTGAGCTAGTGGAAGGTGTCCCTGCACATGGCAGGGGAGTGGAACGAGATAAGCTCTGAGGTTCCTTCCAAGCCAACCCGGTCTATGATTCTATAATCCCCCCAAGCCTGTCCCCAGCTCCTCCCAGGGCCAAGCTCACCCATTTCCCAGGGGTCAGGAGATGACTCAATGATGGCCCAAACAAGTCTGGCAGATTTGGTCCATTTTTGGACCAGTTCTTTTGTGGCTGCAAATACACTCTCATTAGCACAAGGGAGGCGCCAAAGCCTAAGGTCACCTCTCTTAGAGGCAGCAGCTTAAAGGCACTCGTGAACATCTGGAGCACATGTGGGACAGGAGGACAAACCCCCTCCCCATGGAGACCAATACCAGGCAGGAACCAGCTCGCCCTGGGGACTTTACCAGATCGGCTGCTGCTTGAGGTGCATGTACAGGTAGATTTTCTCTCCTTTCTTCTCCTCCTCCTCTGGGCTCTGCATTGAGACTGGGGGGGGACAAAGTCACAGAACAACGTCTGGATGACCCCCACCTTCCCACCCAAGCAAAGATTTTGTGCCCCCCACTCCCAGCTTGGCATGCGAGAAGCAGTGATGGTTTGCAAGCCAACCAGTCATCCTCAGTACATCCACAGCAACATGCAGGAGCTTTGGCTGCTTTTTGTGGGTAGATATTAGCCCACTAACACTCAAGGGACTGGACCACTGGTTTGGCAGCACACACAGCTACTGGGGGAGACTGATGCAACACCAAAGTGCAGGGCAGTGGGTGCCCAAACCTCTGCAGCCTGTGACACTGAGGACAAGCTCCTTGCAGGACAAGAGTTGTGACTGTTCTTAAACAAGGAACTCCAGCATTTCCAGCCCACTTCAGCAATCCTGCCTCCACTCACCTGTCTTCTTCAGCTTCTCCTTCGGTTTGTCCTCACCTTCACTGTGGCACAGAAAACAGTGTCAACTCCCAAAAATCCTGTCCCCCCTGACAGCCCATGGCACCCCTAGTGAAGGGAGCACCCTCATTCGAAAGACCCCCTGCTCCCATGCCACTGTCCCTGGGGCCAGAAAGGTGACCAGGAGATGGTGGTGTCCCTCCCAGTCAGACCCAGGACAGAGATGATGCAGAAAACCACAATCCTGGAACCACGTAACTCCATGCCCAAGGGGCACAGGACTTCCAGACCATGAGGTGACAATGACTAACCCACAAAGCATGGGACCAGGCTAGAGACCACCTTCCCATGGCCCTGGTAGCCCAGGAGGTTTCTGTCTTGGTCACAGCCCCAGCCCACCCTGCCCACCCAACAGAGTGGTACCCACTCGCTCTTTTTGGTGGTAGGACCCTTCAGTTTGGTCTCCAGGCCCCCAAAGAAGCCCTTGACGTTCTCTGTCTTGGCTGATGTGTTTTTCAGCAGCCGCTCTGCAATGTCCTTCTTCTCCGCCAGCCACGTGTTCGCCGACTTCAGGTATGAGTCGATGCTGCCCGTGGGCTTCTCCTTGGCCTCCAAGGGCAGAGCGTGGGGTTTGCCTGGGGGAAACACACCAGGAGATCAGTTAGTTCCACAGTCCTGAGTGCTGACAGCTCCTGGGGAACCCACTCCCAGCTACAAGATGCACCATGAAGACCAGGAGCCAGATGGAAACATACAAGATCCCATCCCACCCCAATTCCTGTAGGTCTTTATCCTCGTCCACATTTTGGATAGAAAATCCAGCCCCCCGTGGAGGAGTGGCCACCACACACCAAGCAACAAACCAAGGTGCTTCTGGGCTGGGGTGTTCACATCCCACCCCCAGGGTCGGGGAACATCTGGGGGTTGCCACATACAAACAACCCTGGCTAGATTGCAAATGACAATGACAATGACAAACCAGCATCCCCACCAGCTACCACCCCAGCAAGGGGCTCTGCCAAGTTTCCACAGGTTCTCGGACATGGAGTCACTCAGAACAAGCCAAGCTGGGGTGCCCCTCCACCAGGCTTCCCATGCACAGGGCTCACGTCACACAGGTCCCCAGCACCAGCACAGCCTGCACAAGGCTGCAGATGCCTCTTACCTATGTAGTAGTAGGTGAAACACATGGTCATGAGGTTCTTGGCAGGGCTGAAATCATCCATCTGGTGACACCTGGCATGAAGGGAGGATTCAGTGAAGACACCTAGTCATGGAAACTCGAACAGCCTCATGGCTCTAATCTCAGGGGCTTCTGATGGTTGCAACGAAGCCTCAAACTCCCCCCATGACTTACTCAAAGAGCACGAGGGCGAACGACTGCATCAGGCGGTAGAAGGTCTGCTCTGAGACGCACTTGGAGTTGCAGCGCTGCAGACACAGAGCCCAGGGTTCAGCACAGCAGCAACAACAGCCTCAGCCCACCCTGGGACCTCCACCATGGGACATGGTGGAGCAAAGACCACAGACAGCTTGGCTGCCCCTCAGAAACAGGGGTTTGACTCTCTGGATGGCTCTTTTAGGGAATAGGGCATTTCCAAGTGCCGGTGGGATTTAACTTTAAATAAAAGAAATTAATTCTTTCTCACATTGTACTAAGTACATATTCAACTGCCTCAAGATGCATTTATTTAGTCCTGTCCTCCCTATACTGAGTTTCCTCCCTTTCCTCAAGTTTGTGCCCTCCAAAAATACTGCTTCAGGGTATGGTTAAATTCCCCTGGCCTGGTTTGACCTCTATACGGGCCATTCACTTAAGAGTTGGACTCAGTGATGCCTGTGGGTCCCTTGCAACTCAGAATATTCTGTGACTCTGTGTGTGATTCTGTGATTCTGACCCTCCTGCCCTGGCTGTTCCAAAGCCTAGTGCAAGATCCCCACTGCCTCCCCATCACTCCCCTTACCTGGGCGCTCACATATCTTGCAAACCACTCCCTGCCCTTCCCGTTCTCACTGCTGCAGAGCTCACCAAACCTGGCCTTCTCCTCTTGGTCCAAATCCTCTCTGAAAGGAGGAAAAATTTAAAAAACATCATTAAAGCCGAGGATGTGACCGGTATCCCCCATCCAGCCAGCACAGCTGCGCTCCCCCACATCATCCCTCAGCAGCAACATCCCGGCGCTGCGATGCCGGGAGGAAGGCAGAGGAAGAAGGGAATGGAAGCATCCATTTTGTCATCCCCCCGCTTACGCTGCTCTTTTATTCCTCCCTGGCAGGGAGGAGACCAAAGGCAGAGGGAGAAGGGAAGAGCCAAGGACAGCGCGAGCAGAAACTGAGCTCCAGAGACAGGCGCGGTGCCCCAGAGCGAAAACAACCCCTGTTGCTGCTCATCACGCTCCATCTGCTCCATCCTGCTTGACATGCTGAGACACCGCGTTAGGGAGACCACAGGGATGGGAGCTGGGCAATGCAGGGCTGGGGGCAGAGCCAAGGGCTGCCTGGGGGGTCCCAGCGCATGTGTGAGCCACCGGCATTTGCACGGGCATCAGCAGAGATGTGCAGCTGGGAGAGGAGATGGAGACCCCCGGCACGGTGATCCCTCTGGCACAACAAGCCCCTGGCATGGGAAAGGGGACAAAGAAGAGAGGAGGGAAGATGGGGGTGGAAGATGAGCTGGGATGTGCTCAGGATGTGTTCAGCCAAAGCCTGCATGCTCCCTTAGCTCCCACGCTGTGGAGCAACAAGCTGCATCAGCCAAGCTCAGGGAAGGACACAAACCGACGCTCTCGGAGTGGGAAAGCAGCCAGATCTCATCCTATGGGATGTTCCCTGGCAGCAGGCTCAGCAGCACTCACTGGCCCTGCTTGCTTACCCCCCGGTGAAGATCTTCTCCACGTAGTGCCGCATGAACTCCCGGCGCTCGGCCATCACCTCGTCCCGGGCCGACTCCGTGCTCTGGCTGGAGGAGAAGGACTCATTGGAGGAGGAGCGGTGGTAGCCACCCCAGTGCCTGGGAGAGTCGCCCATGTCATTCTCGCTGTCTGCCGACTCGGTGGCATCACTCTCCTCCCCGGCCACGTCCCCTGTGTCCCCCAGGTGCTCGTCCTGTGCACCCCCCAGGTGCCCATTGTCACTGGGGGCAGTGGGAGGAGCGGGGTCTGAGGGGTCGCAGGAGGGAGTTTCGGCATCAAAGTCAATGAGGTTCCCCACGGGCACATCCACAGGGGCCTCCATGGCTCTCCTGGGGGATGTGGTGGTGTTGGGGGGACTTGTTCCTCGTCTTTCTGCTCCTCACTGAGGTGTCGAGGCCATTGCAGGCAGGACGCTGGCTAAGGCAGGCAGGACCTTCTGAGGGGGGATGGGTTAGCACAGGACATCTGAAAGACAGAGAGAGGACAAGACTGAGGACAGGTCGCCAGAGGACCCACACCATGGAGCTTGGGCAAGGCCACCACCTACGATGTCCCCAGGATGTCCATCAGCAGTGGAGGGACAGAACAGGGACACACCAGACAGACAGGGCTGGCTGCTCTCCATCAGCCACGTGAATCAGCAAACCCATGCAGTGCTCGTGTGCTTTCAGCACAGTTCAAGAGGGTTTTCCGTCCTTTAGCCCAGAAAAGAGACAATTTGAGTCCGAGATCCATATGTCATATTTGGGATGTGACATCTCACGGCCTGACGGGCAAAACTGGGCTGGCGTGAGCCAGCAGCTGGCAACACACTGGGGATTCTCCAGGGCAGCCCTGGAGAAGCACCATCCTCTCTCCTGCCCTCCTCTCTGCTCACGGGTCTGTCTGACCCCATTTGGAAATGGGATCATCTCCGGCGTGGAGCGTCCCAGCACTAAACACACATTGACTTAAATGGGGAATGGAAAGGGGACCCTGGACACAACAGCAACTGTAATGGGATGAGGCCATAGGGTTCTGAACTGCAAATAATTAGTTTTGGCATCCAACCCAGATTGCAAAGGTCCTGCAGAGGAGGTACAGAGGCCACAGGCAGCTCTGCTCCAGGAGCACCTGCCGGGCATGGACCACGGTGCTCCATCATGTGCCCATCCCAGACAGCACCACAGCAGCTGCTGTGGAGCAAAAAGGGCAAAGAAAAGGCTGCCCTGAAACTGCTTCTTCATCACAGAGTCACTCATGTCCTCTGTGAGAGCGTTTCTGCCCCGGGAGGTGGCAAATGATGGTGTCTGAGAAGGGACCCCAGTACAAGCGGCCTCCTTGCAGCGTCCGGGCACAGGGCCAGCACAAGGTGGCACAGGAGCAGAGACAGCAGCACAGGTGAGAGGTAACAGTGACAAACCCAGCACGACAGCAACACTGACACAGCCCCACTGCCTTCCAGGGAGCTGAACCCAGGACGCAGGGAACCAGCCCCAGAGCAAAAGTACCCAGATTTATTAGCATACCCCAAAGGACAAATGTCCAGTTCATCAGACAAAAAAAGAGTTCAAAATAAAACCAAATCTGACGTGTTTCACTGAGCAGAGCACAGTGTCCCTGGGAAAATAACCCCTGGGGCGCAGGAGGAGCACCTTCCTCCTCCTCCTTCCCATCCCCAGGGACCCTTTGGGCCAGTGGAGTGCTTCGACCCACATATTAGCAGAGGAATAAAACATTGCACCCTCCCTGAGCATCAGACAGCTGGGAAAATCCCTTGTCCCACAGCTACCAGGGCTGAAAAACAGCAGGGACAGAAAGTTAAGTCACCTCAGGTGGCAGAAATTTGGACACCCGCATGCACGCACCACAAGCAATCACCTCCCCCTCCACGGGCATCCTGTTCTCCCCTCCCCTCACACTGAAGACACTTTCCTCACACACACCCAAACCTGGATCCTGGGAGAGCCACTCGGACAGTGCCGCACTCAGGGAGCTGCCAAGGCCTCTCCCTCTGTCGGGAGAGGAGCAGCCCAGAGGCTGCGGCACAGCAGGGACTGGCGGGGTGCCTGTGGGGAGCCAGCCAGCTGCAGCCCAGCTCGGCATTCCCGACAGCCTGACCCCTCCAACCACCCCTTCCAGCTGCAGGGACCTCACTGTGATCCATCTATCCATGTATCCACCCATCCACCCATCCCCCTGCCCCCTGCCCTTCCCACTCCCAAGGCAGCTGCAAAGTCCCCTTTGGCACCGATGCACAGAAGGCTCCAGGGAGACCTGAGAGCCTCTTCCAGTGCCTAAAGGGGCTCCAGGAAAGCTGGACAGGGACTTTGGACAAGGGCCTGGAGGGACAGAACAAGGGGGAGTGGCTTCCCACTGCCAGAGGGCAGGGTTACATCAGATATTGGGAAGAAATTCTTCTCTGTGAGGGTGGTGAGGTCCCGGCACAGGTTGCCCCATCCCTGGAAGTGTCCAAGGCCAGGTTGGACTGGGCTTGGAACAACCTGGGATAGTGGAAGGTGTCCCTGCCCACGGCAGGGGGTGGAACAAGACGAGCTTTAAGGATCTCCCAGCACGCCTAAACCCTGCATGGTTTTCCCCTGGGGCTTTTTCCAGGCGTGCTGGATGCTGAGGTCAGGTTTGATGCAGGACCTCAGCAATTCACACGGGAGAAGTGGGATCCAATCCCAGTTTGCTGCGATGGAAATCCCAGAGGGGAGCAGAATTTGGCCAGTCTGAGGCCCAGCTCTCCTTACTTCCCAGACACAAGGCTTGGATCCCAATGAGCTCCTTCCCACCCTGTCCCTAGAGCTGGATGACAAACTCAGATAATCCCTGTTATCAGCTCAGGCTGTGGGTGACATCCCACATAATGACAGTGCTCGAACCCTCACTTGCATCTGCATCCTACATGGAGACGGTGCTCCAGCCTGGAGCTGTCAGAATGATTAAAAACTGTAATTAAAGTGAAGAAACCTCTGTCTCTCTTCTCGTAGCTGCAGGAGTCCATCCCTCCTGTCCCTCTGCTCCCTGGGTGCTGGACGGCACCTGGACACACAGTTCAAGGGCTCTGAGAGCCCCTGGGGACATTCAGCTCAGGGAGAGGGAGAAAGATGCAATTAATATTCTCACAGGTCTCAGCTTGGCAGTCCAGAGGGGATGGCTCTGCTCCCTGGGACACTGTGCATGGACACTGCCAGGAGCCCCACAGAGATCTCCAGCAGCGCATCCATGCCCTTCCAAGGGCTGTGGGTGCCAAGGGCTCTGTTCTTCCTGCTGTTTTACAGGGGCGAGAGATGCTCCTGCAGCATGTAGGCAGCATCTTGCCCTGGCCAGGGCAGGGCTCGGGCTGCTCTTCATCAGAGGTTGTTTAAACACATCCCACGTTTCTATTTCTCAGCTGTGTCATGGGACAAGTCCTTCCTGACCTGCGGGAAGGGGGTCAGAGCATTGCTGTCTCCTCCCATCCCACGTCCTGCTGCCCTGGAGAGGATGCAGCCCCAACGCAGAGGGACACACAGGGAGTCACCACTGCTGGGAGGGACAGGGAAAAGTGCCATTTCCCAGTGCTGGCACTCTTCCACACTGCAGCCCACCATGGGGATCCACACTTGTCCCATCACCCTGTGCACAACACACCCAGGTCCCGGGGGCTTGTGTTGCCCACCGTGCAGCTGGGATGTGGAGTCTGACACGGGAATGCCACTTGCTCCTGCTGGGGACACCACACAACCATCCACCTCACTGCACCCACGGGCCTGTCCCAGCCAAGCACGTGCCACGGCGGGCGCTGAGCCAGCCTGTCAGGGCTCTGCAAAGGCACCGTGGGCAAAGCTGTGTGCCTGCCAAGGAAAACTCCCTGTGCCGTAAGGGAACGGCCTGTTTCCTCCCAGGGAACTGGTCAGTCTTGTTCCCCTGTGTCTCTCCCACAGGGAGAACACCCTGGCAAGCGGGGTCATGGCTGAGGGATGCAGACCCATTGAGTGCCAGACCCATCAAACCACCCTAAATCCAGAGGTACCACAACTACCCCCTCCCAAAGCGCCCCACGGACGTTCAAACGCACAAACCTCCTTGCTCAAACACCAGGACTTTGGAAAGCTGGAACTCTCCCATGCTGGGTCTGCCTGTCCCCGCTGCGGATCCGCTCTGCTCCCAGCGCTGGCAACAGGGACACGCTCCCTGTTTGTCAGGGCTCGAGCCGTGCCCTCGCCAAGGCGCAGCCGTGCTGCAGCACTGCCCGGGAATTACAGCTCTGCAACTTCATAAAGATAATTCCCCGAATGCCAGGGGGGCTCTGAGCTGTGACCGGCGCTCGGCTGCGCTGGCACAGGCGGAGCAGAGCCCACACACGCTCGGTGCATGTCAGGGTCAGCACCCAGCTCTGCCCTGAGCCTGCACTGGGGTCCCTGTCCCTGACGAAGGAGGATTTTTGGCACGTGATGTGAGTTGGCCGACTGGGTCCTTGCCCCAGTGGCAACTCCTCTCCTGACCCCAGTGTCAGGGCACTGCTGCCCGGTGGGCAGCACAAGCAGGATATTTCCCCTTCCCAAAACCAGCTTTAACCCACACGGGGCACTGCATAGAACCATCTCACTCGGCCCTAATAACGGAGCCATTTCCAGGGAATCTGATGCCCAGCAAGCTCCCAGCTTGCCCCGCTTCCCAGAGAGCCCTTTCCCCCCGCTGCCATCAGACACCAGATGGCAGCTCCCCATTCGCCTGGACTTCAGAGGGGAATTAAATGTCTCTTGAATAGACCTGTGCTACGTAAGCCGGGCTTTTGTGCCGAGCAGCGGCTTCTCCTTTCACACTTGCAGCAGCACAGCCCTTACACCCCCCACCACACACACACATCCCCAAGAGCCCTGAAACGCAGCTACTTATTCTGCAATTCCCATTTTCACCAGCAAAATTTCATCCCGGGGAGGGGACAGGCTGTATTTTGGAAATGAGCTCCCCAAAAGGCACGGGTGGTTTTCCCTGCCCTGAACACACTCGGCCCCCCACTCCCACGGGAGAAGCTCTCTCCAGCCCCTGTGGATGGGTTAAGGATGCAGCCGCCACAGCAGCACAGCTGAAGCCTTTTGCTGGCGGAGCCTGGGGACCCTCGGAGCACATGGGGACCCTCCATCCTTCCCGGGGAGGGCGGATGGATGCGTCCAGCCGATGTGTTCAGTGTAAAGGGAGGTGGGTGCTGACGGAAAAGCAGGTTACCACCACCCGGCGTGAGATGGGGAAAGAGGACGGATTAAACCCCAGCCGTGCCGAGGCCTGTCCTCGCGCGGGGTCACAGCGGAGCTGGTGTCCCCTGTCCCCGTCCTCCCTCCCTCCTTCCCTTCGCTTTTTACCTGCACCCCGGAGCCCCGGAGCACCTCGGCTCGCCGGTGGGTCAGCAGCATCCGGCAGGGCTGTGTCCGGCGTGGGCGCCGGCGGTGGATGCGGGGCAGGGACGATGCGATCCCTCCCTCCGGAGCCCCGGCGCATCGCGGGTGCCCACGCAGCACGCACGGCTGCGCGCACAGCCCGGCTGGCGGCTCCCGGGAAAGGCGAGGGAGAACCTCATTGTGTAATTTGGCCACGGCTTTCACGGCCGGCCGAGCGCCGACGTCTCTCCCGAGAGCCTCGCCGGCCCCTTTTCCTGCGGCACCCGGGTCCGCGCGCAGCCCCCGAGAGAGCAGTGCCCCCCTCCCACGGGGGGATTCCCACGCCGAGACCGTCACCCCCCAAAAACAGCCTGTGCGACGGACCTGTGCGCTCAGACATCCCAAACGTTAACCAAAATCAAGTGGTGTCCCCATCCAAGAGGAATTCCCTAGCCCGAAACAAGCCTGTGCACTCAGATATCTGACACAGTAACCAAGATTAGGTGGGGTCCCCCTCAAAGAGTTCTCCAGACCAAAACAGCCTGCCCAAGCACCTGCACATGCAGATATTCAAAATATTAACCAAAATTATGTCCTGTCCCTACAAAGAGGAATTCTCTAGCCCAAAACTGCCTGTCCAAGTCCCATGCAGATATTCAAAATATTAAGCAAGATGAGGTAGGTCCCCATCAAAGGGGAATTCTAGCACTCAAAACAGCCTGTGCAAGCCCCTGTGCATAATGACATCTGAAATATTAACCAAAATTACGTGGAGTCCCGGTCAAAGGGGGGGTTCTCCAGCCCTTTCCGTCACCTTTAGCTGTTTTTTAAGCCTCCCCACCACTCAGACCCCTGAGGACTATGTGTTACCTGCTCTGCTCCTCCCTGGGTGAGACACTGGGGGAAAAAAAAAGGCCAAATGCGATCAGACGGGGAAAGTCTCGGTGGGGAGGAGGAACTGGGTGGTGCAGCAACAGGACAAGGGCAGTGCTGAGGGGAATTGCTGCCTGCTCCAAGGGCCGCACCACTGGGGTACAGCTTCTTTCCTGGCCCCCCCAGAGAAAATGCTCCAAGGTTTTTGTGGCAAAAGATGGGACAGGGGGAAAGGGTGAGAATCCTGGGAGGGATGTCCCAGAGGGGGTGTTACAAGCCTGAGTGGCAATTTTGGGGTGCTCTCAGTGACGAGAGTCTCTAACACAAAGAGAACAACCGTGTAGAGGAGGCCACCAAGCTTTCCACTTCTGCCCTTGCCAGTGTCTGTGCCAGGGCATCTCAGCCCTCCCAAAAGGACCCAGGCAATGCCTGCATTAGCCCAGCAGGTCTCTCTGAGGGTTTGGGGGAGCAGCAGCCCCCTCCAGGCAGTGGAAGGCACTCCCTAACAACAAGGGGAGGCTGGAACCAGCCCCCTCATGTCAGCCCAGTATCCTTGGTCCTGCTTATCCTCCCTGATCCAGCATCACCCCAACCCTGAGCAGAGTGCTTTTCCATGCATCAGAGCAACCCCCATGGACAGGGAAACATTGATTGTTGACCTACCACACCCTGAAGGACTGGTAGCAGTAGCCAGTCCTGCTCTGATCCCCCTGGGGAACAAAAACCAGGTTTGACTGCAGGAACAGCATCCTCCCCCTCTGGAGATGCCATGGGGGGATGGCCCATGGGCAGCAAACTGTATGAACCCAGGGAAATATTGCTGGGGTGAGCACTGCAGCATCCCTGGCAAAGCCTGGCCAAACCCAGGTGCTGCCACAGAAGGGCACCCCTGGAAAAGAGTCAAAGTCCTCCACGGGCTTTCCAGTCCTCTGGAGCCAGGCAGTAGTGAGGGAAATGAGTGAGTCACTCCTGCCACGGATCATCCTCGTCAGGAGAGCTCAGATGGTGCCAATTAGTGTGAAACTGCTCATCGCCCTCTTCAACCCCACACAGGAGGGGATGCTGCCGCCACCCCCCCCCCATCATCATCACATCAGCCCACGGAGGAAACAAGGCACTTGTGACACAATGTTTTAGCTCAGCAGAAATCCGAGAGCATCACTAATCGACTGTCTGCCGGGGGTGATTATTATAATTAAGCCAGACTTCAGAAATTGCAAGTGATGTGTAAAAACACCTCCCAGATCCCCAATTTTTATGTAACACAATGGGGAGGGGTTTAGTGCCTCCCCATTGCAGGTTCTCACTGGTTGGGTTTTCACGTGGGTGCCTGATCTTTATTTATTTATTTTCATGTGTTGATTCTGCTGTTGACCCAGGGTTTGGAGCACGGGAGATGGAAACCCCAGCAGTGCACCAGCACAAATGCTCCTGGCACCTGAAAGTGTTCAAGGCCGGGTTGAACGTGGCTTGGAGCAACCTGGTCTAGTGGAAGGTGTCCCTGCCTGTGGCAGGGGGTTGGAATGGGGTGACCTTCAAGGTCCCTTTCAACCCAAACCATTCCATGATTCTAGTAAGTTTTGCGCCTCCTCCACCTGTTTCACCTCTGCTTCCTCCACCTCAACTCACAGCCCTCCCTAGGAATTGTTCCACTTAACAAGGTGCTGGGAGATCATCTGCCCCGTTAGTCTGCCATGGCTGGAAGCAGCCAAGGACCAGGGCAGTCCATTTCCACCAAGGGTCATGTTGGGTTATCAACCCTCCTGCACCCAAAGGAGATGTCCACAATTTTTCAAGCAGTTTGTGGAAACCTCTCCATGGCAGTTCCCCCAAAAACACAATCTCCAAGCTCCATCCTCAGCCTGAAATTATCCCCTACAGCCTCCCTGTTTGGCACCCACCTCCCTCCTCAGGGCACTCCAGGGAGCCCATGGGCACCCATGGCCCCACCAGCGCCGGGGCCGCAGCTGCAGCGCTGGCACAGGGAGAGCTGCCTCTGACGTGGGTGTTCATCACTCCCTTCCCCTTCTGCAGACAAAGGCTCCGGGGGTGGCTGTGTCTGTCACACACGATAAGTGCCCTATTTTCCCTTCCCCATCACAACACGGCACGGCTCCAGCAGCAGCAGTGACACAGCCGAGCTCGCATCTGCCAGGGATGGATCTCCAGCACCGGGAGGGAGGCAGAGAGGAGGGTGGGTGCTGAGCAGAGGGTGGCACTCCCACCTACATGGCAGCTACAACAGGAAGCAGCTCTTCTGTGGAAACTACCAAGGTATTGGGCAATTTTTTGCTTCAGGTCCTTGCGCAGTGGGGCCGGGCACAAGGGCCAAGGGAAGAGCCGCAGCTCTGGGAAGGAGCCAGGGTTTGGATGGCAGAAGAACCATAAAATAATAGAGTATCTGGAGTTGGAAGGGACCCAGAAGGACAATCCAGCCCAAATCCTGGCCTTGCACAGGCCCAACAGTCCCACCCTGTCCCTCAGAGCATTGTCCAAACACTCCTTGAGCTCTGGCAGCCCTGGGGCCATGACCAGTGCCCTGGGGAGCCTGTTCAGTGACCAGCCACCCTCTGGATGAGGAACCTTTTCCTGATATCCAACCTAAACCTCCTCTAACACAACTTCATGTCATTCCCTCAGGTCCTGTCACCGGTCACCAGAGAAAAGAGGTTTGTTCTGCCCCTCATGATGCAAAATCCCTCTATAAGGAATGGGTGCAGAGCAAGAGCAGGGAGAAACAAAATAAAAGCTCTGATAAAAGCCCCAAAGCTAAGGTCCTGTAACACCAGTGGCCAGGCTGGCCCCACAGTGAGGGCTGAGTCCCCCAAAAGAGGGGCAACTCCTCTGGGTAGAGCTGTGCCATCAGCACACCAGAGAAGGACAGGGGCAACAAGATTTTTCAACATCACCAAGTCTCTTGCACAAGGATAAATCAATTTGCATTAAAAAGACCCATAACACGAAACCATCCAAGCTGCAAGGGATACTCACCCTCCTCAATCTCGTGGGCTGAAAGATTTGGTTCAGACTCCCAAGACAAGGAAGATGTCAGTCTCCTGGTGCTGATCTGTCCTCCAGAGCCCTCTCCCAGGCAAGACTCCCCTGCCCAGTCCAAGAGCTCCAGGCCACTCCCTGAGCCCTCAAACCCAACACCCCAACACCAGCACAACGCAACAGAGTGTTGCCACACCACGTATGGTTGTGACATGGCTGCTAAAAACCGAAATAAGCTGCTCTTCCAGACTGGCCCTCTGCAAATCCCTCCTAATCCAATCTGGTTTATGGCATTAAGTTGGACCCTCCTGTACCGAACGCCCCTGTTTGCACAGCAGTTGGGAAAATCCTTCTGTTTCCTTATTGCTGGTTGACTCTCCAAGGCTGAAGTCACCAGAGCTTCTTTCTCCTCATGTGTGGAAGTGGCTAAGGACAGGGGTATGCCTGCACTCCCAGCTTCACATCCCACTGGCACATCACCTGCATGTCACACCACTGGAAAACCTCCCTCTGTGCTGGTGTGAAACAGCCAGGCACAGCCAGGAGTTCTCCTTTCCTGAGATTTATGTGTTTTTAAAGAGTTTTCTCCACCTTATCCAGACACAGTGGAAGACCTGGGGGGACAAGCCCTGTGCTGACCTCCAGCTTCCCTCTAAATCTCAGCTGGGATCCAGGTTACAAACCAAGCCCCAGACCACAGCAATTTGGTGTGTTGTTCACACAGAAGATGCCAGAGCACATGGGTCGGTGTTGGGGATGCCGTGCCCTCCCTGAGGCCATCCCACAGCTGGATCCCACGCCAGGGGGACACGCCTTACCCTCCACTGAGCAAAGCAGAGCTTGCCACAGGCTGTCAAAGCCACACGGCTCCGTGATGCTAATTCCTTTAGGGAGGAAAAACCCTTCCCGTGTCTCCCCGGGGTCCTCTCAGTGAGCAAACATCTGTCACAGCACGTGTGCTAGAGGAGCTCAGCAAGGCAGGCGAGTGAGGATGAAAGTGTTATAATTACCCTCAGCCTCCCTGGATTCTGCAGAGCACCAGAAAGTTATGCCACAGAAAAGGAAGCCTGTTTTTTCTTTCCTAAAAGGAAAGCTGAGCCTATTTATAATGGGAGACACAGATGGCTGAGCTCACACAGGCTTGAGCAGCAGGACTGGGGGGCTCCTCTCCCTCTGCTTCCCCTCCAGACACACCCAGATGGATCATGTTTGGCTCCACCAAAATCTCAGTACAGGAATATCCAGGGCCTGCGCAGGCGTTCATAACCACCATCGCTTCCTGCAAGTCCACACGGCCCTGAGGAAGAGCTCCAGGACAATTCAGTTCCTGGTAAACCAGTCCTTGGGAGCATAGAAAACCGCACGTGGCGCGCCAGAAGCAGCAGAGCTGGGAGGAAGGAGGTTGGTTTTGATCCCCCCCGCCCGTGCCAGGCAGTGGGATGGGTGAGGAGCAGGCGTGGGGCTACTGGGAAGGCAGAGGTTGCAGCTTAGTGTTCTGCTGTCCTGGTGTTACAGGGCTGGGGACCTCAGCAGCATCATGTGGTGGCTCCCAGAGCAGCATGGAAGGAGCCTTGGCATGGCAGGATATTCCTTGGTTCATGCAAATCAATGGGATTCGTGGTGAAAGGCAGCCTGGGACTGCAGCTCAGCGCTGGGCAAAACCCCACTGTGCCTCCACCAGCCTCCCCAAAACAAGCTGTTGGTGACACCCGCAGTGCTTGTGACACTGCAGCGCTTGCCCAGCACAGCTCTTGTGTCCTGTGTCCCCTCTCCCTTTCCCAGCTCAGTTACTACAAGCCATGGATAAGCATCACCTCCAACTGCACCGTCTGTCCCAGATAGAGTGTGGTCCCTCACCACTGCCCCACACACAGGAGAGGAGCAGGGGGAGCCCCAGGATCCCCAGAGCATTTGGGCACGAGCACAGGACGAGTGCAGAGGATGCTCAGGAGATGCAGAGGCCACAGCACCAAAGGAAATGTCACTGGCTCAAAGGGACAGATGTCTTGGGCCCAGGAGTGCAGATGTTAAAGGCATGACGTGCTGGCAGAGGACTGAATGCTACTTTCCTGCTTTTATTTCCTGACAAATCCTGACAAAGACTAGGATTCCTGAGCAGGCCACCTCACCCATCCTCTCCTGAGCATCCTGTTCAGGTGTGACCTCCCTGCTCTTCCTGTTCTCCTTCCCAACATCACCAGCACCTCTGCAATCCCCACCTTGCACCCGGAGCATCGGCATTGCCATCCACCATCCTGATCAGCAGCAAGAGGAAGGGACAGGGAGGACAAAAGAACCATTGCATTTCCAGACAGGAAAGTTCCCCCCAGGGAACTCCATCCCTAATTGTTTTGCATTAAGAACTTCCAAATTCATGAGCAACATAACCAAGAGGAGGATAAAAGCAATTAAATTAATTCCAGAAGCCATGAGAGGCAACTTCACCTCACAGTCCTACAGCTTTCTGTGATGCAGCACGTTCCTCCCAATGGGATCAGACAGGATAGAACATGCCATGAGATGGAATGGGATGAAATGGCACCCAGCCAGTCACCCCTAAGTGATATTTCTTAACACAGACCAAATCTACCCAAACCAAACTCAACTCATTTCAAGTTGGGTTTGGAGCAAGTTGATCTTTAAGCTCTCTTCCAACCTAAACTGTTCCCTGATTCAATGATTTTACTTGCACCCTCCAAAGCTGCTTCCCCAGCACAACCCCCCACGCTCTCTGGAAGTGCCTTGTGCGCTGTTATTTCCTTCCCCTCTCCAGCAGTGACTCCCAGCTCTCTGTTTGTGTAAAGCTCCATCACATGCCGGATAACAGCCCAACAAGGAATTTATAAATATCGTCTTTGGAGGCAGTAATTGTCACTCCAGCCATCTGTTAAACCGAGACCAGGCAGCAGTGGAAGGAAAAATCCAGGGAATGGATACGTCACAGCAGTGCTGTGGATGAAGGGGAGCAGGGGAGATTCCGCAGTGTGGGGTCTCATGGGAGCTGCACTTTGATCACCGACCCCTGGGGTCACCCTTCTCACCACCCGAAAAAAACACCCAATTTCCAAACCACACCAAATGTGCCAACTTTTACCATTCCACACCTCCTCCTTGCCGTGGGGGGTGCAGGTCAGCACCCAATATTTCCTTCCAGCAGACTCCACCAGCTTTGCCAGGTGGGATCAGCTGTGACGCAGGGTGACACCCACCCTCCAGGTGCCCTGAGGGGTCTCTCCCCAGCCCCAGCCCACTCCCCAGGTTGCCCCCCCGAGCCCCAAAATGCCCTTTACCTTCAGCCCCTGGACGGTGCCCCCTGGAGCTGCTCCTTCCCAAAGTGTCTGGCAGAGGCGATGCCGTGTGTGCTCAGTCCCGGGCGGACACAGCCTGGCGTGACGGGGGCAGTTCCGCCACCACTTACCAGTGTCCAATGATTAATTAAAGCTACAGCTGACAAAGTAAAGGCCAAACAAGGTGAGGCCGTGATGCACCTGGTGCTTTTCCCTCTCCCCGGGGCCCGCCCCGCTGCCGACGTGCCGATGGGAGCTCCCGGAGGGACCGTGTGCTAAAACACAGCCACGGGCAGGACTGGAAAGACCTGTTGGTGCTCCTGCTGTCGGAGCCACGAGGACACAGGGCTGGGACAGGAGGTGTGGCAGAGGCCAAGAAAGCCCGGTGTCACCACCCCTCGTGCTGTCACTGGCACCCTGTGCTTGGCAAAGGGTTGGAGGCGCATTAGCAGCCGGCTGGATGCATCCCACATCCCAGAGAGTGAGTCCAAACCTATTTAACCCCCTGGGAGACTGTGCCCATGAAAGGAATACAAGCATTTAATCTGTCTGGAGGACCCTGGCCTGTGGCTGGAACCCCCAAGTGCTTGAGGAGTAATCCCCCACCCCAAATCCAGAGTCGATGGGATGCCCCAAGGCAGCTGCTTCCAGTATCCATCTCCCACTGCTCTGACTGCGGCACAAAGTGCCTGCAAACCAGAGCAGCCAGGAGGAAAAAAAACAGAAAAAAAAAGGGGGAAAAAAGGCAGCTTTATTTCTCCCTGACATTTAATAACCTTTATTGTCCTCTGAGCGGCAGTTTCCCATTCCAAGAGCCAGCAGCACGGCTGATCTTCCTCCAGGCTGGAAACTCTTTGGAGCCTGGCAGCTGCCCCATCTCCTCACCCTGCACTGACAGCCAGGAACCCCAAAGGGTTCAAAAGGCACGAAACAGAAGGAAACGCTGTGGGATGCTGGGATTGGGCTGTCTCTTCCGGAGCTCACTGTAAACCCTGCATTCCTGCTGCATCCTGCAGCTCTGGGATTCAGCCCACAGCATTCCCAGCCTGCCAGGGGTATTTTTCAGCACTGAGGGTGTACAAGATTCCAGGGACACAGCAGAGCATCCGACACAACGAATGAGCTATTTACCAGGCGAGGGGGAGAGCCCCTGACAACTCGCAGGAGGCAAAAGCAGGAATTAATGGTGCTGCAATTCCCACTGCCTCCATCATTAGGGAAAGAAAATGCATTCGAGCAGCCTCACTCGAATGCACAAAGTAATTTGTTTTGAATTTAATGTCATTCCGCTTCCCTGAGATGGGCTGAAGCTGGAAAAAGCCTCTGGTTGTATCGGCCATGCATCAGGGAAGATGGGGAGCAAAGGAGAGCATTTGAGGAGTTTTATAGAGGGAAAAACTCAGGTAAACCTGCGCCGTGCTGGTGCTGCAAGAGGCTGTGGCCACTAAAGTGTTATAGACACCATCACCCAGAGCTGCTGGCTAATAAAATTCTTAAAATCAGCTAAATATTGAATATAAATCTTTTATGAAGGGTGTCAGGAAGGTTTTCTCCTGCCCACCAAACTCTGCACCACTAAAACCAGCGTTGCCGTGTCCTGCACAAGACAGCGGCGTTGCCTCACCCTGAAAGCACAAGTTTTGGGGCAGGACAGGAGAGGAAGGGGGGAAACCCCAGTTTTACCTGGGATTTAATCCTCTGCTGGAGCCCTGAGCTTTGCACAAGGAGGTTGGGATTTTCCCCAGCATGACTAGCTGTGTTTCCTCCTCAGGGCCTCTTGTTTGCACAGGCGGCTGCAAACATTTCCTCCTCCCGAAGAGCTCCGGAGGGGGGAGCAGCCCGGATGGGCACCCACATCCCTGACTTCCCAAATCCCCAAAACACCACTAATTCAGGAATCAGATCGGCCCAGATCACCCCCTCCCAAAAACCTGCAGAGCTCCCCTGCACCTCCTGCTTCTGGCTTTTAAACCAAGAGCACAGCGGGGCCGTGCCAGGGTTGGTAATTCAAGTCAAATCTCCAGGTGCTCCTGGAATACAGAAATAATAAAATACAGACCTGGGGGTCCCACGGCAGCAAAATCGCTGGGTTTTTTCCTCCAGGGCTGGAACAAGGAAGAGATAAACCAGGCTTGTTCCAGAGCACAGGCAAACAGCTGCTTATCACCACGTTTGCAGCCTCAAGGCTATTGAACAGTGTCAGGAAAAGTATTATTCCTCCCCGCTCGCGGGGAAAGTTTCTATTTTTGGCCCCTCCGTCACAGGGAGCTGCTGCCTGCACCCGCTCTGGGCTGGGAGAGCAGCCAGCCCTGCATCCCCTGGGATCCCTGCAGAGCCCCTTCCTCCCCGCTGCCAAACTCACCGGCAAACAGCTCAATTTCGGGTAAAACAGAGACAGTTTTGGTTAAAACTTCAGTTCACCTTGGTTTGAATTTTTTCTTTTTTTTTGGCTTTTTGCCCTTGAAATGGCATTGCTTCTGGGAGATCTCATTGGCATCCCAGGGGATGTTGGCCTGGCTCGGTGTGATCCAGCCCGGAGAAGAGAAGGCTCCAAGAGAGCTGGAGAGGAACTTTGGACAAGGGCCTGGAGGGACAGGACAAAGAGAAATGGCTTCACACTTCAAGGCAGGGTTAGATGGGATATTGGGAAGAAATCCTTCCCTGTGAGGGTGGTGAGGCCCTGGCACAGGTTGCCCTGAGAAGCTGTGGCTGCCCCATCCCTGAAAGTGTCCAAGGCCAGGTTGGATGGGGCTTGGAGCAGTGTGGTCTGGTGAAAGGTGTCCTTACCCATGGCAGGGGGTGGAACTGGATGGTTTTTAGGGTCGCTTCCAACCCAAACTGTTCTGGGATTGTATATCTGAAGGGACGCTGCAAAAAGACAGAGCTAGACTTTTTGCTGGACTTTCCAGTGACACTTTAGGGGCTTCAGGATGGAAAATGGTGGATTCTGTGTCCTTGGGAGATGGAAAAAGCCTCAGCTGATCAGAGCCAGTGCTGGTGACAGCCCTGCATGGTGGATAAGACACCGCCAAGTCCTTCTGCCAACACATCTGTGACACTCTCCTCCCTGCACAATTCCCTTGGCCAGAGAGAAGAGATCCATCCAATTCACCTCTCCAATGGCTCAACTTCCCAGATCTCATCAGCTCACCTCAGCCACAGAGCTTCCACCAACCGCTGCAGTGCCCAAATCCAAACCGTCAACACGTTGAAAAGGCACAGTTTTGATGATCACTTTCTGTAGAACTGCAAGATCTCAAATTGAGGGTAAAATTCCACCCAGGGTGCATTTCAGCACTGAAAATAGCACAATAAATTAGCTCAGCTTTTTCCTGGTTGACTCAGCTAATCCTTCAGCCGCCGACAGACAGATTTGATTGTATCGCCTCTCCTTGGGCTCGCTTAACGCCAAGGCCAAGTCGTGGCAGCTGCAGCAGATCTCTGCAGAGCTGCTGCCTGCAATATATAATCTGCCTTTATTTCTGGCTGCACCACGGCTCGGCAGCAGAGCTGAACAGAGGTCGCTCCCGCTCCTGGCTTGATTTATGAATATGGATTTTGTTGGTTAAGCCATTAGGAGCGGTGATGGAGCAATTCCGCCTACATCCTGCGTGCCTCATTTGGAGCCCGCTCCGCAGAACATTCCCCGTGTCTTCCCCCTGCAACGCTGTTCATGCAGGGAAGATTATATTAAGGCTTTGTCTGTAATGCTGTAATTCCACCTTGCCTCCCTGAGCCCTCTCCAGTGGGAAACAACGCAGCCGCAGGCAGGGAAGCGGTTGGGAAAGGAGATTGCAGGGGACTCGTGCCCAGCAGGAGAAGCTGATATCCCACCCTAGAGGGTTAAAGGAAAGTGTTAAATCTGCTGAGACCCCAGCGGGGACCCTGCTCTGGCTGTCTGTGGGGCTGCCCCAGCACCTCCACCCATCCCAGGGGCCTTGGGGATGCCCCAGCTGGGGTAGCCAGGGCGGGGGGGATCCATCTGGCTCTGCTCCATGGGCAGCTCCCCTGGGAGCAGCACTTACATCCCCCAGGGCAAAGCACCGGAGAGGAGAGTTACCCATCACGGCTCACTGAGCGGCCGAGCATCGCTCCCCGGGGAAGCCCAAACCGGTTAGATCCCTCTCCCAAGGTCGTATTCCCTGTTCCCGGGTCAGCACGTCCCAGCCCCAACCCACAGAGCTTTGTACCAGCACGGGGTAAGAAACAGGCTGTGCCCGGGAGGCCTCGCTATGCAATTAGAGAAAACAAAGAGGGAGAGGGGAGTTGTACGTCCTGCCCGGCAGGGGCCGGGGTACAGCTCCTGCTTCCTGGCTCCAAGCCCTGTTTTTCCCCAGCACTGTTTTTCCCAGCACCTGTTTTTCCCAACCACTTGTTTTGCAGGGGAAAAGGCTCCCCCCCAGCTGCCCCCATGTCAGGCACCGTGTGGTAGAGGGCCAATTTGGCACCTTCTCCCTAACGAACCAGCACCACCCAAGATGTGGCCATGGATGAAACAAGCACGTTATCCATGCAGGAGCCTTTGGGAAGGGTCCCAAGTGAGGGCAGGTTTCCCTTTTACAGCAAGCAAGATGCTTTGAAAGGTTCCCAAGCAATATCCAATACCTCTCTTTTCCAGAGGGGCAGAAAATTAAATTTCCGCATTATTTATCCAAGCAACTCAGAGAACTCCTAAATGGAGCAGATCCGTCACAGCCACCCAGCTCATCACTCACCAGCCATCCCCTCCTCATTTGTTTTTAATTAGCAGCAACACGCAGGGGCTGAGCCAGGCAGGTAACGGAGCTCGGCTGCTCCAGCCGGGATCACGGCACATCAGGCAGCCGGTTGCAAATCACCCCACTAATAGGCCGGGAGCAGGGGCTGGATAAACACAGCGGAGCAGGTGACAAGGTCACTGCCAAAAGGACACTTGCTCCGGGAGCTCAGGTGTTATGGAAATGAGGATTGAGGGACGCGGGATCAAACAGGAGTGTGGGAAGAGCTGTGACTGTGGGCAAGGGGGTGGGCGGGGAGATGTGTCCCAGGTTGTGACTAATTTATGTTCCCGGCGGTGAGGGAAGGTATGACGAGGTAAGAGAAAGCCCCAGGGAGAAGCCAACCATTGGGAAAAATACTTCCAAGAGAGGTGAGATGCAAAGGCTGAAAGGGAGAGAGGGATGGGAGCGAATTCTGGGTTGAGCCCCAGGTACTGGAGTGACAGATGGAGACAGGATGATGGGAACTGGTTCACTTGGGACCGGGTGGGAAGGGGTGGGTGGTGTGGCAGCACAGGGGGTGAGCAGCTCGTGCTTCTCCCAGCCTGACCCCAGAGCAAGCCACATTCCCCATGGAAGCCCCATCAGGAATAACTTCTTCCCCCCAGCTCCCTCCAGCCGGCACCCTGCCCGTGCTGGGGGGACACTGGGGACACCGACAGCCTGGACTGACAGACCAAGCGAGAGAGTGACCCGGGCTGGCAGTGAGAGCCAGCTCAGGGTCACAGGGCCAGGAGCAGGGAAGGAGGGTCCCAAGTCCCGTGGGTGACCTCATATGTCCCATCCAGGGGATGCCTTAGGGATCTCAAGTCCTGTGGGTGCCCGGTCCCAAGAACGTAAGGGTACCAGTGTGCAATGTCTCCCTGTGGATGTGTGTGGTCCCATGCATGCCTGTGTGGAACCCAATCCCATGTGGATCCTGGTCCCACAAGTGTCCATGTCCACGTCTGTGTGCATCCCAGTCCCACGAGTGTCCACGTTTGTGTGGATCCAGTCCCATGAGTGTCCATGTCCATGAGGATACTGGTCCCACACATGTCCCTGTCCGTGTCCATGTGCGTCCTGGTCCCACGCATGTCCGTCCCTGTCTGTATCCGTGTGGGTCCCGGTCCCACGCGCGTCTCTGTCCGTGTCCATGTGGATCCCGATCCCACGAGTGTCCGTGTCCGGTCTCCGGGCGCCCCCTGGCGGACACGATGCGGCCCCGCAGCGCCCGCCGCGGCCCCGGGACCGTCGGGGTGACTCCAGCGGGGGTGACACCCACGGGGGGCTCTGAAGGGACGCTGTGACATTAAACCCCAGTCCCACGGGCAGAGCCGCTCGCGTGGGGAGCCAGGAGAGGAGCCCATCACCCACAGAGGTTAATGACGGCAGGAATGTGGCAGCGGGCAAAGCAAGGGAAGAGGGCTCCAAGGAACCGCAGAAGGAGCTCAGGAGTCTGTAATTAGCCACTAATTAACCTTTTGCACTGGGAAGAGGAGGAAACAAAGCCCTGCTGGGAAGAACACGCACCAGCTTGCTCAGCCTCTGCCAGGCGATGCACTGGGATGATGCAGAGAGGAAAGGGCAGAACCCAGCGTGAACAGACCAACATTCCCCCATTTAGGTGCCTTCCAAAGGCTTGGAAACTGGGAAATGCCAGCCCTCGGTTCACTGAGCGAGGTGGGTAAGGTTCCTCCCTCTTCCCCTGGTCCCCAGATTCCACACAGCAACTTGCAGGCTCTGTCCCACTTCAATCCCTCCTACACTAGGAGGGAAGGCAGGTGATGCCCCCCTCTCAAGCAGGGAAGTTGCTCAGGGTAGAACACATGGCTGAGAAGCAGAAACGGTGAAAAATTCCAACCCTCCCAAGCAGAAGTGCCCAGCATTGATCCCTCACACCTCCCAGCTCCTTTGGAAGGAGAGGGAAGGTTCCAAGCCAGCATTCGGGAGGTGCATGTGGTTGGTATTCAGCAATGCTGCCACTTGAGAAACTCCATTTGTGCTCCTCCAAGCCCAAACATATGGTAGGAGTTACTGCACACTTTGTGGGTGTGTTTTACTCTTCCCTTGCTAAGGCTTGAATGACTGTGTGGTCATACATACAACACTCAGCCAGGGTCAGATGGGCCTGTAGCACCAGAAAATTAAGGCATGGGATTAGAAGGCATTGGTGGTATAAAAATATATAAAAAGGGGAAACGGGAGAGGCCAGACATTCCAACGATGCACTCCAGCCTGGATTAACCACCAGCACTAAAGCAGAGCCATTTCCAGAGTAAGAGTTCATGCCAAACTTGGGTAGTTTAGTCCTCCACAGACAAGTTTTGCTCTCAAAAACAATCATCTGCTAAGTAACTTACCCGCAGAATGGGGCTGCAAAACTCAAAGCACAACATCCACTCCAGGAAAGGCAGGACACGGGGGAACTGGGGGCTCCAACGCACGTCCTGGCACAGGAGCATGAGCGGCTCCGTGGTGGCAGCTGAGCTCATGCCACAAGTTCTCCCATTTCAACATAATCCCTCACTTGGAAAAGCAGTTCAGAGCTGAAGTGGGTGTGAATTTGAAGTGTAAGAAATACAGACGACTCTTACGTCTGATGCCACGAAGAAGGGGGCTGACACCATCCCCCTCCTCATCCCTCCTGCTGTTTTTGTGCCAGCTGATCCCTTTCAAACCAAGTGGAAGGAAGAACGGGGAAAAAAAGTAGTTCAGGATTACCTCATGCTGCCTTTCAGCAAGGGAAAGCTGTGGCTGGGAGGGCAGTGAGGGCTCAGGTTGTTAGTTCTGCCACCCCAGTCTCTGCTGCAGAAGGGGGTCAGGCACCACAGGGAAGATGCAGGAGGAAAGAACAGGAAACAGGGACAAAAGAAGAAGATTTCACAGCATGAGGAGTGTGTGTGAGCGTGCCTGACATTTTCAGGAAATCCTAACTGCTCACCGAGTACCAAAATGAGGGAAAATTAATTCCTGTCACGCACTGGAAGATGAGCAGCTGCACAAGAAGGGTGGAACTCACCAACACCTTCCTTTGGGACAAAACAAAACAAAACAAAGAAGCAAACAGAAGTTAAGTTCACAAAACATTGCTTTTTATTATTTGAAATTGGAAAAGGCTTCTTGGGTAACAACGATCAGGTGTAAAAGTAACACACGCGTCTCGCTCGGCTTTCCAAAACCCAGGATGGAGTAGGCCAAGTGTTGGGTTTGTACATCCCATTCCTCTCAAACCCCCCAAGAAAAGGACAGGCAAACCCCCCTCCCTTGAACAGGGGAGCAGACTGGGCAGGTGAGGTGTTTAAACTGCAAGTTACCAAGTTCCATACGGATATCTGTGGCATGAAACCAAGGTGCTGGATGTTAAATGGTATTTTGGAATGAAAATCTCACCTTTTTCCTCCCGCTGCCCTCTGAACACAGTGGGGATCTGGTGTTTCACCTTCACTCTTAATAAAGTACCACATGGTACTTTATAGAGCCTTATTTACACTCAAGGCCTACAGGAGATGCCCACATTAATCCATCCGTGTCACGTTAAAGTGGTGAGTGCAAAATACACACGGAAACAGGGAAGGAGGAGTATTAATCAATGAAAAAAAAAGTGCAGAATGCTTTAATTAAGCTAATGAACACAGTTGATCTGAGTGCTCTTTGCCTCAAAAATTAAAAAGGTTGCAATCTAAACAAAACCCAGAATCATACAATTTAATTCAGCACACAAACCCCCCAAAGGTCAGTGGCACTCAGTTTGGTACCTTATCTTCCACACCACATCTCAAATGTCCCACTGGTAAGTGATGCTGTCCGAGGGCAGCACATTAATCCTTTGGCAGCTGAACACAACAGAGGGTTATTGGCCACGTGAGCAACCAGCTACGAGAGGGAGTTAATGCATTATCATTCCCTAAACTACCAAATTGAGATTAGACAATCCATTTCCACACAACACCCAATACTCCCATTAAGTTCCACTAGTTTTAAATTAATAAAAAGCAACAAAAAGTCATTTGTTTAAAAGTAAACACTGAGCCAGCTCGAGTTTGGGATTTTCCTGGTAGCTGACATCTCCAATCACATTTGCACAGGAATTCCCTTTCTCCCCAGTACATATTTCCACACGAACTGCCCTCCGACTGCTGCTGTCCCATTCCAGATTCCTACGGCAGCATTGCTGTTCGCTCCAGAACGAAGCTGGCACCCAACCTTACAAGTAATTCCATCCTTTTTCCTCCTCCTCCTCAGTAAAAACCAGCTTGACAAACCTCCGTGGACTGCAGAGTCTCCTACAACTACAACCACAACGCCCGAGCACAACACATTCACAGCTCTGAAATCAGGCCCAAGGCAAACAAACTGGCTGCACGAGGAGCTTTGATGCTCCTGCTTTCCAGCTGGCCAAATCCATGTGTTTTGACAACACAGAGAGCAGGACTGAGGAGCACAACACAGCCTGAGCACATAAACCACTCACTTGTTGTTCCTGAGCCAGAATCCAGCCCCAGGTCTTGCTGTGGCCGTTGGGGCTCTGCAGCCTCGTTGCAAACGCTTTTGTTTAATCCAAAAGGCTTCTGCCAAGAGTATTCCTACCCCTGACAAGTTGTTTTCCATCTTCGCCAGCACTTTCCACCCATCTGGGATCAAGAAATCAAGCCAATTGTCCCCAAGATTTTCCACAGAGCCAACAGGACGAGGAGACGTCAGCACCAGGAATTTATCGCCATCTGCAAGGCCCCACCACACATTATCCCTGTCAACAGCTCCCAGAAAGATCCCAACACGCTGAAAAACTAGGGTTTGGGAAAGAAGCAGGGTATGCAGTGAAGACATGCTGTGCAGGGGGTGGTACAGCCTGTACTGAAGATGAACCAGCACAGCAAAAGCCTGTCCTGTCAGCGCTGCTTCCCTCGAGGAAAGGCAGGATCAGGGCACTGGTCACATCCCCCTCAGCCACGGGTGATCCTCAGATACAAACTACCTGCTTCTAAACCTGTCCCCACTCCCCTTGCTCATTCCCCTTTCCCAAATATTTCAGAGTTGAGAGTTTTAACTGCCCATCATGTTATCCTGCTTTCCTCTGAAAGCACTGACGCAGCCACGCACAGAGGAACAGGCACAGGAGCACCCCCAGCATTTCTGCCACTCTCCAGATTCACCATCATCACAGCTTTCTTCACCCCCAGCCAAATCAGAGGGAATTTTGTTCTGAAATGCCACAAAAAACCTGAAAAACCTGCCAGGCTTGGAGCAGCAGGAGGTGAGAAAAGGTGTCAGAGGAGGAATATTAATACCGAACTTGCTCTAGACAGAACAAAGCCAGGGGGTACCGGCAGTTTTGTCTTTAATCAGGCACGTCCTGACATTTTGAGGCCAACCAGGTTGAGTTATAAATAAAAAGATGCCACTACAGGGGCAAAGCTGAGCTGTGAAAAATTCCCATGAGGCATCGAGACTCCACAAAGCCCTTCTCTCCAGCCAGCCAAGCAGGCCTTGCCTTCAGGAGACCCCTGATACTGACACTGGAGAGGTTCAGACGGGACAAGCTACAACCTGTGCCAACAGCCAACCAACTATCCTTGCCCAGGTGACAAAGCAGACCCGGACTTAGCACGGAGCAAAAACCTCCCATGGGTCTGCAATCCCCAGCAGACTCCTGAGAAGCTGCAGGTGACAATTTTCATGACACCAGTGGAACACGCCTACACCACCTTTACACACTCAGCCAAGCCATTGTAACAGGCTGCAAGGAGGAGGGACGATACACAGTCAGGCCAGTACTTGGGAGAGTGACTCAGGCCTTGGGCAAGTGCTTGCAGGGCAGTCAACACAGTCTGGACTTTAAAATCTCAATTTAGAAAATTTTCCTCTTCATTTTAGAATTTTTAATCTTAATTTAAAAACTGCAAGCAAAAATTACCAAGTCAGTCGTGTTAAACTCTAGGATTATTATTTTTTGTGGGGGTGCTGAAGTGGGGAGGACTCTGCAATCAGAGCTATGGATCCAGCTGAAGAAAAGCTGTATTTTGGGACAAGCAAAGGAAACAACTTCCCAAGGGGACATCTCCCATTCCTTGAGGCTGTTAGGGAGAACACAAGGCATCCAACATACTGACTGCACCAGCCTAAACCAGCAAACTCCAAGATAAACTGGCCACTCAGATACCAGAGCCCTAATCATGGAATCATTTAGGTTGGAAAAGACCTCTGAGATCATTGAGTCCAACCATTAACCCAGCACTGAAACCTGCATCAAACCTGGAAACCTCTGAAACCTCTGTCTGCAACACTGGGCACATGTTCTCACAGAGCTCAGCAGCTGCAGCAAAAGGCTGAGATGCCTGATTTTAGCTCCAGGTCACCTCTCTGCCCACTCACCAAGGCACAGGAACTGCCACCTCCCTCTCTCCCAGTGCTGTGTGATCCAAACTGACTCTTCCTTCTGCTGGTGCCCACAGGAACACCTCTGACAGGCTGCTCACAACCAACCTGCTTTTCACAGCTTATTCACCAGGGCAGTAACAACACTTCAGCTCCTCACCTCTAACACCGAGGCAGGTTTTCCACTCCTGACAAAGCTGTAGGAAACAAAGACAAAAGTGCCCTAAATCACCTTCCAATTCCCAGACGTTTGTAAAACTCCATCCAAAGAGACAGGAATTAATCCTGTGAGTGACATGACCTGCTGCTCAACGTCTCTGCTGGAGCCTGGGTTCTCACACAGCTTGAGGGAACACACGACAGCCAGAAATGGCAAAAAGCCCTTGTGAGAGTGAGAATAAAAGCTGCTCACAGGCAGTGGAACCAGGCAAGGACTGAAACTTCTCCACAGAAGGGGCCTGAAACCTCCCAGCACATGTACAGACACATTTACAAACCTAAACCTGCAGAAGATGTAAAGGCAGAGGTTTTTTTTTTAGACACTGATCTGGGTAGAAGAGGAGGAACCTGGAGTTTGTCATCACAGCCAGAGAGAAACTGCAACGAAGGATCACATTAATGCTGATGGCTTATAAGCACAACTCAAGAGTCTGTAGATGAGCACTGGCCAGGATTTCCTGTACAGGACAGTCTATAGGGAATCTACTTCCTTGCCTGCAGCCCACAATTCCCAGTGGAGCTCAGATCTGCCACAGAATGAAGGTATTATGGAAAGAAATCAAGCTCAAAAGCTTTCTGTGGAAGCAACAATCAGCAGGGATGAAACAAGTACGACTAGAAAGGGAACAGAAGGGTGCTGGGAGTGGAGCAGCAGCACCCACCTGTCAGCACCCACTGCAAAAGGCGCCAGAAGGAGCCGCAGCAACACGAGGAGAATCCCTCGTCGCTCCTTTGGACTGCAAAGGGCAACCTGATACAGGAATGACACCCAGCTGGGGTCACACCAGTGCCAGTGACACGTGGCACCTTCTGCTGCCCATCACAGACCACAGCCAGCAGGCTCCAGCTGCCCTTATCTCGCAGTTGGTTTTCTTTTTGCTCCTTCATTTTCATTTTCTTTAGAAGACCCGAGGTGAATCTTTCAGGTACAAAGCAGTTGTGACACATCGGCTTCTGCAGTTTACACCCATTTCCAGTCCCACACCCAGCTCCTGTAAGAAAAAAGAACCATCTCCTCTATGCTCAGGGAGACACACAGACCTGGAGCCCCAGGGACAGCACATCCATCAAGCTCCAGAAGTCAGGATACTGCTACACACACTCATTTGCAGTGGGGATCCTCCCCTTGCTGCCAAGCTGAGGGTACTTCTCCAAAGGAAACCACACACTCCAATTCCCAAGCCAAGGATGAAGGTATCACACCAGCCTCTCCTGGCAACGCTGCACCCAGAGAAAGGTTCCTCTGGAGAGGAGGACATGCTTCGTCACTGCCTGTCCCTCTGATCTGGCATTATTTTTGTCCCAATACATTCTCTTTTTTGCAATAGGAAAGGTCTTTTTCCTCCTCTGCAGGATCCCTTCAGCTCTACAAAGCTATGCCACAGACTGGGTAACAAGGACTGCTGGGAAGCAGCGTGGAGTGGCAGGGAGGAAAGGGCAGTCATGGATATTTTAACTGGGGTGTGTACATTTGGGGTAAAAAGGCTTTATTAAAAGTGCATGCTTTTATCCAGAGGTACCGAGAGCAAGGAATCCTCCCCCCCCCTCCAGCCCTGGCTGGGGGAGCGCAGCAGCCTTGGCGACCCCGAGCCCTGTCCGTCACAAACCACCCGTCAAGTCGCCAGGGACTGAATGTTCTTGAGCATTTCGTCAAAGGCCTCACGGGAAGGCGCTTCTGCGTTCTGGAAGGAGACCTTGATCCTGCTGTAGAGGCTGAAGGATTTCAGCTCCAGCCAGATGAACCCGAAGCGGTCGTCGTCGAAGAGCACGAACACGCCCGGCGTCCGCTCGGGGCTGGTGAAGCCGTGGCCGGCGATGAGCCCCGTCCCGTAAAAGCTGCCAGGAGAGGAGAGCAAAAGAGGGGTGAGAACAGCCAGCATCACCCAGCGTTAAATAAAAAAAAATGAGCAACACGAAACTCTGAGGAAGCCACTGTCAAACACACCGCTGGGGTGCAAGAGAACAGCGAGTTTTACACTCAGTTCTCACACAAAGCGCTGCCCACACATGGAATCAACAGGGTTGGAAAAGACCTCTGAGATCATCGAGTCCAACCTATGACCAAACACCACCTTGTCAACCAGACCATGACACTGAGTGCCACATCCAGTCTTTTCTTAAACACCCGTTGACGCTATTTTAAGACAAGAAACTCTCCATTGCTATTTGTAGGTTGCTGCTTTGGGTTATTCTAATTAGCACCTGCACACCCTAATTATTCTGTAGTTCAGCCCAGAAACCCATCTGAGATTTACTTCTGCAACTCAAGGATCAACAGAGGCCCAGACAATCCTCACAGGAAAGGAAAGGCATGTTGAGAGGGTGACCTGAGAGACAAACCTTGTGCAAAACTGAAGGGAAGGGGGGGAAAAATCTAAAAAGCAGAAGAATCTACCATGATCTGAGGAGGAATAAAGGTCAGTCCCACCTCCGAGCAAGCAGCAGGTGGAGCAGGGTTTTATCCAAGCACAACTCAGTTGTGACAGCAGGAGCCTTCTGGGATTAACCAGCTATCAGTAGGTTTTTCCATGAGCGCAGATGTGTGGCTGAAGGTCACCTGCCTAAGCCTCAGCTTTTTTCTACACTTCATTTAGTGTGATGCTTCACTGACTCCAGTTCCCATTCAGCAAGGCTCTCTGCATGCCTGGACCTACTGTTTAGAGTACTCAACACCTTCCAGGGCTGGCCCCGAGGCACTAGAGGCCAGGGAAGGGTGGAAGAGAGCACCGTGTTCCCAGAGCCAAGGAACACAAATGACACACACAGGAACGAGAAGCAGCTTGAACAGAGTTCTAAATATATGAGCTGGGCAGCTCTGGGAAACAAAACACCAAAAAAAAAGGAGGTGTGTGGAACACAGGAGAAGTGCTGGCTTCAGAAGTAACCAGGATAAGATCTAGCAAGGAAGCAGGATGGCAGATGGCAGTGTGGTGAAAAAGGGAGCAAACAAGAGCATGGGAGATTGGGCAGCAGAGGTAGGAACCAGAGAGGTGGTGAACTCCCCATCCCTGGAAGTGTTCCAGGCCAGGCTGGATGGGGCTTGGAGCAACCTGGTCTAGTGGAAAGTGTCCCTGCCCACAGCAGGGGGTAAAGCAAGGTGAGCTTTAAGATCCCTTCCCACCCAAACTATTCTGGGATTCTGTGCAATCTGATCCCAAGGGGCTGGGAATCTGCAGGCAGGTAAATGGCACACAAACACAGGACACACCTCGAAGACTCCCTCTTCCCTTTCAAAAAGTGATTGGCACAACTGGCACCACCAGTCCCCATTACCAAATTCGGCAGGTCCGGGGGTAGTCCTCATTCCTCGATATGACTCCCATGGGCAGCACGAAGGGCTGGGAAGCTGGTGCCTTGTTCTGGGTTGTCCCCTCTGCACCAGCTGCAGTCTGTTCCCCCTCGGCACCTTCTCCTCCCAGGGGACTGGCAGCAGGCGGGGAGGCAGCCTGCTGGGAACGCTCCTCTTCCTCCTGCCGCTGCTCCTGCTCCTGCTCCTCGCGCCGCACCTGCTCCTGCACCTCCAGGACGATGCGGGACAGCTCGCTGAAGTCGCGCAGGTTCTCGATGTCGGGCAGCTGCAGAGGGTGTGCCAGGTCGATCTCCACAGTCTGCTGTCCAGCTGGGATGTTGGGATCTCCCTAGAGACGGGAAGCAACAGCATGGCTGCAGAGGCAGGGAGCTGCAGAGTTCAGAGCTGTGTCCTCCCCACGTCATCACCTGACTTCGACAAAGTTCACCCAATTCTATAATCAATAAGTTGGCAACATAAAAGGGCCACTTAAGCCTTGTTGTTCCCTGAGCTGGCAATTGGCATCTCTGCTTTCCTCCCTCCCAGAAACAGTTTTAAATCAAAAGCTACAAGCCAGGCTGTACTTGCAACGGGGAAAGAAAGTCAAAGCTGCAGCCGCATTTTGTCAGAATCCTCCTTGCAGAGAGGAAGGAGCTCACTTGCCTGACTTCAGTGGAGAGCTGCCAGCACTTGGTACCTGCTCCTCAGACACAGGCAAGGGATCTCCAGTGACCTGCTACCAGCTGCTCGCAGAAAGCAGCTGGAAGGGAGAGGAAGGGAAGGGGAAGCCAGATGGAATCAGGAGAAACCTTGCAGGTCAGTTTCTAGTTACTCTGCCTGTGCTGAGATTCGCCCAATGCCACCAATCCCCACAGGGAAGGGAGTTTGGGGTGGCAACAACTGACTGTCTCTGAGACAGAGCTCCCTCCTGTTCATCCACGGCATTGAGAATACTTCAAAACAAGCACCTTAGAGAAAGGGAGATGCACTCACAGTGATTTTAGTCCCCTTGGCTTTCTTCCCATGAAAGCTCAGCATGACGATCTCCAGCCCGTGGCTCCCGTAGGTGCCTTTGAAGAGCCCTGGCCTGATGAGGTCGTCGGGGCTGCTGGGGGGGAGGTAGATGCGCCGGTAGGTCAAGCAGTTGCTGTGCAAAATGAAAACATTTGAGAGGTTAAGGGAGAATCCCTCACCATGAGGAATGTGTTGGCATTCTGCTCCTCCAGCAGCTTTAGGATGTCGCCAAGAGAGGCGGGATCTGTCTTTTCAGCAATACCAACAAGCTTAGTGGATTTTGCTTTACATCTCTGCAAGCACTTCCTCCCTCCCTCCCTTCCTTAGCACACCAGGAAATTCCTGCAGCAAGGTCACAGTAAACCTGCTCACTCCCTGGAATTTCCAGACAACCCAGGAGTCAAGCATATTTAAACATGTCCTACAGTAAGGTGGCTGTAGTCTGAACTATTGTGAGGTATTAGAAGCTTGGAGTGATGGTTAAAACCCCCCAATTTCTCAGGGACTGTATGATTTCTGCACTACAAAGCGTATTGCTGACTAATATGGATAATAAGCAGACACTCCTTGGGACCACAGGCATTTGCTCTGTCTTCAAATTAAACACAGTTAAATGACTCAAAAGCACCTTACTGTGCATAGTCATTGTATAAAACTTGGAACCTTATTCTTACTGCTGTAATTACACCTCTGGAAAGCACTGTGTATCCCTGCATGGAGCCTGCAGAGACAGAGCATTCCTCTGGCAGTGAGAGCCCAAGGAAAACCCCCGTCTTCAGGACAAATGCTCCAACGTGCTTGTGAAATTGCAGCAGCCTCAGTACCAAGAGCTGGAGCCCTTACTCATATTGGCTGGTGTAGATGAACTTCATCAAGATGAGCTCTTGCATGTGTTCATGGAAGATGTCTTCCAGAGTCCTACCCCACTCTTCCCTGAGCCACGTCCGGAATTCCTGCAGCACAAGAAGGAAAGGGGCAAGATAAGGACCTTTCAGTGATGTCCCCCAATATGACTTCACCCTGTCAGCATGCTCCACTGGCAGAGCCACACACGCGGCAAATGCCCTGCCAAAGACAGAGGATCAGGCTGGATTTGGGAACAAGCACATGTTGCTACAGAGCTGGCCTGGAAATAGGCTTACAAATAGTGATGATGGTAACTGTCAGTCACTATAAACATGCCCCCCTTCAAATACATCACAGGTAGAACTAATACACCTCCTCAGAATAAAACCACAAACATCACCTGTTACTGCAAAGCAGCTCATCTACTACTTCTTTATGTCCTGACACATCTTGCACTAACTCATTTGTGTGCCCACCACCTGACTCCTGTGCCCTGTCCTGACATGTCAAACATAAAACAGGAAGCTTTTGAAAGGCACTGAAGGTTTAGGAGGTTAAATCCTGCTGATTTAATACTGATGCATCTAAATCCAAAGGGTGCTTTGAAACCATCTCCTGAAGTACCTCAGCTCCAGCTCTGACAAGTTAATACCCCGCAATGAGTTAGTGTGATAACAGCTTACACTGAGATAGCAGCCTACCAAGTGATATTCCAAACCTTCCTGCTTTATCTCCCAAAGCCAGATCCTCCAATTACCATAATGCCACGCACACTTAACGCGGTGCTTTGAAAGTATTAAAGCATTTCTCATCTGCTACAGCACCAGAAAACACTTCCCTAACCCCTTCACCCAGATGTTTCCCATTAGCAGACAGGCATTTTACAGCATTCCTGAAGTATCAGATCTGTCACGTGGAACCAGCTGGCAGCAAACACCAAGTACCTGGAACAGGTATTTATCCTGACATTGATACCTGCACCTTAACACAGGCACTTGAGTCAGGAATCTGCTTTGCTGGGTAGAGCTGACAGACACAGGATAAACAACCAAATGAAGTCTTTAATCCCTCGAGCAAGACAAGCAGTGGGAAGGTGCCCCACTGACCAGCAGGTATTCAAATGCAGCTGGTACTCACTCCCAGGCCTTTGAAAGATCTTAATTACTCAGACAGCAATACCACAGAGATCAGTGCCTGAAGTGCTGTGTGATGTACAATATGTGCTGCTGTCTCTCTTTGGACAGGTCTGCCACCAAACAGGAATGGTGTCACAGCAGGGGAAGGAGGAGGGTGCTGGGGCTCAAAGAGTACCTTGGCACAGAGAACTGCCTGAAACAGTAATTCAGCCAAAAGCCCCCAGCCTGGATTTTCATGTATGTCCAAACACACAGAAGTTAGAAGGCAGAAGACCACCTCCCATCCCAATATCAGCTAAGAGCTTATCTCCAGAAAGGGGACACACAAACAGCCTGAGTGCAGACTCCTGGCAGAGCACTCTTACCTCCTGCCTTCCCCCCGACATCCGATGGTGATCCGTCTGGTTGCATTTCGTGGAGAACTCATCCTTCTTTACAATCTGTAGTTACCATGGAGGAGAATTTAACAGGTTACAGACCTGTCCAGAGATACCTCAGATAAGGTAACTAAGACTGTTTACAGCAAATGTTTTACACAACAAATGGCACTGAATCTGCTACAACAAAGAAATCATTAGGTGGTACTGAGAGGAGCAGCTGCAGAATAGAGAAATTAAAAAGCAATAAACCCCCAAAGCATTCTAATAAAGGATAATAGTTTTAAGCTGCTTCTCTATTTCAACTTCCTTTTTTAAAGTAAAACAAGCAACCTCTCAGGAAGCTTTTCAAAGCATCCCACTGGATGCTGCATCACCTTCTCAAGGTCTCACCTTGGAGAGAGCTGTAAAATAGGTTTGTGTGTCTGCCTGGCTACACTCACCAGCTGCCCAAGACCATTTTACACATCCCTTCCCCCAGCCTGTGCACATCCTGGTGTTCCCACAGTGCCCCAGCCCAACAGAAGACAGTACAACAGCCTCGCTGTACTACTGCCAGAGAACAAATTCAGAGCGGGGAACAGCCCACACAACTTGTCAGACACATAATGAGCATAAAACTGACAACCACACACACAACACGGTGGTGAAATCCACATCTCTGAAATCAAATTCTACCATTTTTGTGATGAATTCATATCCAGAGCCAAAGGGCACACCACACTGAACCCAGGACAGGTGATGCTGGCAGAGGAGCTCACCTGGATGTGGCCGTTATGAGGTCCCTTGTGACCATACATACACTCCACTGTTGCACATTTCCTCTCCATGAGGTGAATCCTGAAGAGAGGTTTGAATCTCATGGGGTCATCAACGTGAGGGTCGTGAGGCGGCAAGTACATCCACCCAATAATGAACAAACCATCTACCTGTAGAGGTGAAGGACACAAAGCCCACGAGATCAGCCTTGCACGGTTTCTCGGGAGTTTGCAGCAAACTCTGGAGCCTGTTCTGGCCCAGGGCAGGAGCTGCAGAACAGCTGCCGCATTTCCAAATGGCTTTCCAGCAATTAAACCAGACCATATGCACTCACAGCACACCCTGGGTGAGGAGGGAGAGGGTTTCTTTACAAGGCTTCCTGCACCACTGGAAAATGATCAGGACTTTATTGCTGCAAACGACTTTCTGACGGATGCCTGGAGCGCAGGATCCAGAGGGAGAGACCACACAGCAAGTCAAGCTCTAATTGGTTTGAGAGCTCATGCTGGCAGATATTCCAACAGACGAATTCTGCTTCCCGTGATTATCCCTGCCTTTTGGATGAGGAATTATTTGGCTCTATTACTCACAGGCAGCACAGGAAGCAACACTCTCCTCTGCTGAGCGGCACAAGTGCCAGCCCCTTTCCTGCACTAACAGAATCCTGCCCCTCAGGCCCTGCAATTCCAGAGGCAGGATATTTTCTAAACAGAGAGATCTGAGACCAGAGCAGCGCCACAGAGGCACTTGTCTTTATAAGGTCACAGTATCATGTAAGTATTGATGCACTTGGATGCACTTTTATACCAGTTCATGGAACAGAATCTTGCAAAACCCAAAGGCCTCGTGATTTGTTCCACTTCAACCTGGCAGTTACTGAACCCTGGTGCAAAGAACAAGGGCTTCAGGCAAACTCCTGGCTCAGCTCCCCCCAGTCAAATGTTGTTCATTAACTGCTCTCCCCAGCAGCACCAGAGCTGCCAGACCCCACAGGTCTGGCACCAGTATCACTCTACATCTGATGCACAAGACTTAGACATGGCTGGTGAACTGTGGGAACTACAGGAAGGAGAGGTGTAAGAACACAACTGCAAAATCCTTTGCAAAATGTTCAGCTGCAGGCAAAGATAATGCTCTAAGTGATGGGCCACTGCTAAAACCTCTGCTGAACCTGTGCCAGTCACTGGAATATCAGCATTAAACTCTAACTCAAATCTCTCCCTTAAATATTAATCACGTTTTCTGTATGCTCCTGGGGCTGTTTGAGCAGAGCTGAAAAATAAAAGGACTTTCTGGAGAAAGGTGGTGATGATTAAAAGAATCCCAGAATCATTTAGGTTGGAAAAGACCTCAGAGAACATTGGGTTCAACCTGTGACCGATCCCCACCTTGTCACCCAGCCCAGAGCACTGAGTGCCATGTCCGGTCATTCCTTGAACACCTCCAGGGATGGGGACTCCACCACCTCCCTGGGCAGCCCCTTCCAATGTTTAACAACATTTTCTGTGAAGAAATTCCTCGTGATGTTCAACGTAAAAGAAACAAGGAACAAACCCAGAAGCAAGCTCTGGGTCCCAATCACTTGCTTGAGGGCTAATTGATCAGACTTTCGGTGGTATGAAAATGGCCATCAGGCCTGGAAAGCATAAAAAACAGCCCCGCAATCCTCAAAACCACAGCCCCCGGATAAGGTACTCACTCACCACCACGTTCAGCAGTCCCCCATAGGGCCCAATGTCCGGCTGCCACAATCCCAGGATGTGTCGGTACCGGTGCAGCACTAGGGAACAGGGAGACACCCAAGTCAGCACATCAAGCTAAGGAACTGGGATTTTGGGAATGAAAATCAGACTGCACACAGCACTGACCAGTACCACCCACAACTGCCTTTACTAAGGAAAACTGGTTGTGTCCAACCCCAGCCAGGCAGTTCTGGAACTGAGGCCTCCCACAAGCTCACACACATTTATGTTGTTCTCTGCTCCTGGGCTTGTGGAGGGGCAGAATCACGTACCTCACCAGGAATTCCCAGAAAACTTAAGCAACCCGGTCCCATTAATGCAAATCACACCAGATAAACCCAGAGCTAAAACCAAACCAAAATATCTGCCATCTCCAGTTACCAAAAGTGCACTTGATGCTTCAGACTGCAAAGCAACAGAAAATAAGGGCAGGAAGGCAGGAAGGCACAGGGAAATCTGATTGTTTTGAAAGCATTTCCCTGCCTTGTGTAGACAAACCTGTCTCCAGAGTTAAGCATCCTTAAAACAGCCACTGAGAGCACGGGCAAAGCGCAGGGACCACGGCAGCTCAGGAGATCTGCTGGTGTGACCAGGTCAGGCCAGGTCAGCCACGGCCTGAAAAATTCTACATAAGCAGCTACATCTCAGCAGTGCCCAAAAGCTGCTTCCAACCCCCCTCAAGGCCTGCAGCAGCAAGAGAGGCCTCTCATCCCAGAGACAGGTGTCCTTTCAATCCCACCTAAATGAAGGACAAGTAGGAATGTTTTCAGCAAGCAGGAGAAAATGGCTGTTACAGAATGATCTTAAACCTCCTCTTGTGAGGAAACCTTAACCTGCCTCCAGTCCTTACACAGTCAGCCATTCCTTTTGTCCATATAATTCCCTGACATGACTGGTAACCTTCACGTGAAGACATTACACAGTCTGGCATTTTGGGTAGGAACAGCAGGATGCAGATTATTTCTCTAAAGATGGCAAGAAGATACTGCATTTTCCTTACAGTGATGTTCATGGCCAACTGAGGAGGCCACAATTTTGGCCTCCAGGACTGGCTTGGAAAATGGTTTTTGCTTTGCATCCATTTAAAGGAAGAATTGTGTTTCAGTGCAGCTGTTCCACCAGCTTTGTTTCATTAACTACTTCAGACAGCAAGAACTAAGGAGCGTTTTTATTCCACAAAGCAGAGAACTTCCACAGAAGTTTAGGACAGCAGGGAGTGATGTCCAGAGATGCTGCCAACTGGCCTGGAGGAGCCTTTTTCCTGTGCAGTAAACAATTTCAGACTGATGGCCCGGTTTCACCCAGGGAACCAAGGGCAGCTCAAACAGCACCAAGGCAAGCAGGCGAACCACATTCCCAGCTCAGGAATTACACATTAATAAATGGTTTGTGCATGAGCTGCTCCACCCACTACAGTCTGCCTTCTACCCTGTCTGGCACTGAGCTGATAAAAACCAGCTTTTTTTATTTATTATTATTTTTAGGATAGAAAACTAAGCTGCCCAAGAGAGATGAGGATGTTCCTCCTATCCCATCTCCCGCTGGAAGCAATGTCACGAAACACGGCTTAGTCCCAGACACAGCCTCCTTCACCATCCGCCATGACCACCCCAAAATCTGGAGCTGCAAAGGTGGGAGGAGGCCAAAAAAACCCCATTCACTTCCAGAAATTACTGAGGAAAATGCTGGTACTTGGCCAAGGGCCCAAACCAGTCTCAAAGCAAAAAGCACTGCCCCATTTTCAAGCCTGGGGTGTCTCCAGGCTCCAACAAGCCAGCAGCTATATCCTTTGCAGGGAAAAACTGATGAATTCCAGCTCTGGCTCTTCCTGGCAGGAGACAGGATGGATTGACAGTTGTTTCCCTTCCTGCTCCTTGAAAGAAAACAGCACTTGGGTCTTCCTCCAAGGTTTTCTTCTGCTGTGCATGCTGCCTATGCTAAATCCTGAAGAAGTTTCTTGCCTATCCAAATTTGAGTCCACATCCTGCCAAACTGAGCAAACCCACATCCACTGGATGTTTCAGTACAGCCTTCATCCAGCCTGGATATTATCCACGGTCTACAAGCAGCCCAGATGAGAAAGCGGCTTGAATCCAGCTGGGAATGGGCTTGGAAAAGCAGGGACAAGGAGGGTCCTGACCAGGAAAGACCTGATCCACTGCAACTCTCCCAGGCTCCCAGGATGCAGCAAGGTATCTCTAAGTAAAATGAGCTGGAACAATGTAAGCAGTTGCTGTGCCCAGGTTGGTGATAACTGACCTTCTCATGGAAAGAGCTCAGTGTCAGCCAGGTGAGTTTAAATCCCTGGGGAAAGCTATCTGAGCTCACCTGGCAGAATGAATAGGAATTAGGGAACACTTCCATGCCAAACCCTGGCAACACGGAGGGGAAAAAGGGGGAAATGGGCAATCCCATCTTAAACCAGATGGACTCAGAACCAATAGAATCATTTAGGTTGGAAAAGACTTCTATGATCATTGAGTCCAATCATCCAAGCTTTTGCCAAGTAACACAAAACATCCCTAGAGAAAAGGGGCACGAGATATCAAAAGCTGGGGGCAGCTCAAGAATTAACAACTGAGGGAACAGCACTAAACATCATTTGAGACACCACAAACAGCACGTTTAGAGCAAACACGCAATCTCCAAAGGAATCCATCTTGCAGCTTGGATGTGTCTCTCCTTCCCACTGAGCTCTGGAACACAGCTGGTGTTGACAGGCAGGACTGCCAAACACAAAACTCTGTACCAATTCCTGCTCTAGTGCTGCTGTTTGTCTGTCCTGACCCACACTGAAGTCCCCATCCCCCCTGCATGGCCCATGCTCAGTTGCTTTCTTCAGCACAGGAAACTCTGCAGCATCCACTCCACACATTAATGTGTGTGAAAAACTGCATTCCAAGCACCAGTGAATTAGTACCTGGAGTCTGCAGAGCTCTGCAGACCCAAAGGAGCATCAGAGACAGCTCAACCCCCCCTTCAAATAAATACCAAACAGTACTGGCCTCCTTAATTGATGTAAACTGATCAGTACTTCCCCTCCATTCCAGCTGAACACTGAGCCTAAAACTCCAAGGGTTTAACTACTCTTCCCCCAACACAATATTAGGAGGGAAAGAACAGTTAATACAGAGCAGCTTCTTGACTTAGAAAGGCAAGTCACGATCTCTGAAACACCAGTAGGATGTTTCCTAGAGACAGAGATAGTGCTTAAAAGGATTCACTGTGCGGGGAGGGAATTACTATGGGAACGCTCAGCACTTTTCCCTGGGAAGGGCTGCGGATCTGCCTGCAGCTCACCTGGATCAAGACAAAGCTCTTTACCAGTTCAAAGCTTATTCAGACTTGCTTTTGGGAGGCCTCACCAGGGTATCTGAATACTCTCCTCTAAGAAAAGGAGCAATTCACACATAGCAGAGTGCGTGCTCCTGTTCTGGGAACAGACCTTCCTTTCAGCAACCAGTCAGGGCAATATTCTAACTCAGGACCCAGCCAGGACAATATTCTAACTGAAAGCACCTCAAAAGGAGATCAACACACCTCACTGCCTGCCCTGCTCACAGTCACCCCAAAGGGTCAGAACACTCTAATGCACAAAAGACAGAAGTGACTGATGGGAGCTCCCTGCTGTCCCAAGGTCCATCCCAAAGCCACTTGCTCCAAGCCACGCCACACTCCATGCAGCATGTCGTGCGTGCTCAGTGCAGGAAGCATCAGGCAGCAGGAGGTACGTACGGCAGGTGTAAACATCTCTGTACTCCATGTGCTCGTAGTCGGGAAGGATTTTCATAAAACGCCCCGACTTCACCCGTGGGTTTATACCTGAACAGACAGAGCAGGGTGAGTGCCAGCAAACTCTGCTCCACTGGAACCAGCACCAACCATCTGATGGATCTGGACCAACCACGCGGGAAAGTCCAACTCTCTCTTCGCTTGCAGCTGTTTCCATCAGCCCCAGTCTCGGGTACACACCGTAACAGGATTTCCTCACACAGAAATTCCATGTTCCAGATCCCCACACAATATTTACAAACGGCATCTAGTGAATTCCAAGTGGAATCAAGGTCCTCAAACTCTGCCTTGCTGCCTCAAGAAAATCAGGTAACTCCATGGACAGTAGCCCACGCTTTGGATTAGTTCTGCTTTCTAGAACTTATGCTCAGTTCCCTATTTCCCACCTACAGAAGCACAGTCGGTGGATGGAAAAGTCAGTGAGTCCGGTCAGTAGTCCCAAATTAACTCCTCTGCAATTAAAAAGGTTTATGGGACAGTGGAGAAAATGGGGTGACACCACCAGGAACCTGTTCCACCGAGTGTCTGGCACAGGGCAAACTGGTGGATCTGAGCAGGAATGCTGAGATAGTGCTTTCCTGAAAGCCAGAAACATTCCAATTGCCAGTCATTCCAACTTCGGAGTAACCATCACTAGCTGGGATTGCTGGATGGATATGGACACAGACCTTACACAGACCATCACAGAGGTGGTTCTCACACATCAAGTGTTTTCTGCTAAGAGAAAACTACTTTGGTGCAAAGGGAGACTGAAAACATGTGTGAGACAGACCTGCTGAAGTTTATTAAATCAACAAACAGATTAGACTCTGGAAATCCCTCAACCTCTAAACAGCGAGAGCATTTAGGAAAGTGTTACACAGACTTTGCCCTCCTCTCATTCCCTGTGTGACTCTCACAGCACCCAGCTCAGCTTCTGCCTGCAAAGGGACAGGGAGGCAGCTTCCCCATGGATCCAGGCCTCCATCCAGTTCTTAGCCCACTCTGGTTTCCCTCATCCAATGATGCCCCCATCCCTCCCTCCTGTAGGACAGAAGATGTGCATCTACCTCAAGAAGGCACAGTGGGGTTAAGGAGTTGGGGTCCCACTCCCACAGACATTTCCAAAACACAGCGACAGCTCCTGCCAGGCTCTTTTCCTTCAGGAGCAGCCCAGAGGAATGCTCATCCCTTTCCTTACAGCACTTTCCTACTCTCCTATAACCGTGTCCTTTCACTGAGATCAAGGCTTGGAAAAAATACCCTTTTAATTTCTTAGGAAGACCCAAAAATGGCAAAACAGGATGAAAAACCCTCAATGCACTTTATTATAAAGTCAAATTACGTGCTCTTTTCCCACCAGAGGACTGGGAGGCACAGAAATCCCAGCTCTTGGCATCTGCTTCCTATTAAATGAGCCTCCAAACATGTCAACTTCCCAGACAAAACCCCCACCAGTAGCAAGTCTGGCAACTTAAGCCATCAAAGGTTAATAAATATTCAACATTTATATGCTCTCAAAACTGGTACTAAGCAAGGATATGCAGATTTATATCAGCTTTATCACTTACGTTTGGCGTAAACATCTCGACAGGACACTCCTGTGATCTCCAATTTCCTCAAGTTTTCACAGACTCCATATTCTGCAACAACACAGATAAAAGTGTCAACTCTGGCACAAAGGGGTTTGTACCCAGGGTCTTGACATCCACAGCTTGAGCATAACTGGGATCTGATTAGGTGCTTTCTTGAAGCTGCCAAAGTAGACCAAAATCTTATTTCAGCTTTAAAAACGGAAACCAGACGTAATTCCACTGTGGAATCCAACACATTTTACAAGCAATGCCTGCAACAAACACACCATAAGGCACAAATAAACACAGCAAAGTCACAGCTGCTTACACCTCAACCAGAAAGAGTGTGAAATGTGGGAGACGGCCTCATTCCAGCTGGGATTGAATGCCTGTTTAGATCAAATCACGTCTGTGTGTAGTAATTATCTACTCCCACTGAGGTACCCAACAGGGAAAACTGCTTATTAGGATCCTAAAGAAAAGGTCACAGACTTGAAAAAGAATGAAATGGAGACATAAAACAGGCATCAGCATGTACAAATATGGTTACACTTGAAAGCAGATCAGATTGAGAAGGGGCTGTTGTACAGTGAAATGCCTTTGATTGTTACAGAACGCCCCGAAAACAAAGCAAGTCGGAGACCTCGGAGCAGCTTTGAAGCAGAAAATGAGATTCTCTCCTTTCATTTTCAGGAAGTCAATGTCGAACTTCTAAGAAACTTCATATAAAATAAAGGCAAGTACTAACACCTCAGTGCCAGAAATCCTCAGAAAACCAGAGGGAGGAGACGAGAGAAGGGAGATCCCAAAAAAACCATCAGCAACAAAAACTACCCTACTGCATTGACCCCGATAGATCTCAGAACGGGAAACTGCCCTCCTTGACATCAAAGACATCTATAGCCCAGATCAAAACCAGCTTTCCTCAGCAGCACAAATATCTGCCAGATATTTGACACATAAGTGTGTCTGTGGAGACCCTCATCAAACCATTAAATATGCAACTTATCCTGGGTCGAGCATCCTTGAATTAACAATCGACTGTGGCTGCCAAACACCACCTAATGCTGGAAACCTTTGCAAGTGAGAACTCAGCTTTCACATACAAGAAAAGCAGAAGTTTCCCTGAATTAATTCAACCTCCTGCTACCTAAAAATACACTTCCATGATGATAAAGCACACACACGGCTTCCTGTCAGCCTGCCTGTGGGGAATACACATCCTGCACAACATCACTCCGGGTAAGCAGCAAGGTCAGCAAAGGTGAGAGTGGGCAGAAGGCACAACAAACATGTTGCCCTTCATCAAAAGATGCAAAGGTCAGTGCCAGAATTCCTGCTGACTTCCATGGCCAAAGCCAGAGGAAGCTCTAAGTGTTATCAGACACAAGGTGGGATGTGGAAGCACAATTAGCCTGAAAGCCCGGAGAGCTCGCAGGAAAGAACAGCCCAGCACAAACAACATTTAGTGCTGGGCCTCCGCCAGCAGAGCCAACAGAGACTCCTGGGAAACCAGAGCTCCATGGGAGTCTGGGAATCCAGACCCTCCCTGTGTGCCCATCCCTCCTGCCAGAGTTATCCATGTTTTCCACAGCTGCTCTGCACGTGCACACACGCGGGTACAACATCCAAGGGATGGAGGGAACAGAACGTGTCCTCAGCCGATCGGAAAGTGAGAGGTGTTTGGAAGAGGATGGGAACACTGCAGTCAGAGCCTGGAAACAGGCAACTCTTTCCATGTAAACAAACACTGCCCTGGCCCCAGGACAGGTACGATGTGCCCTTTGCACTGCAGGCAGACTGAAATCAGTCACTGAAGGTGTTTGTACTGCATTGGAAAGGGAGGAGACACACGGAGCATCCTGCCCAAACTGCATCTCTAACAGCACTACGAGCACAATGACCTTCCCTCTTCCTTCAGAAGGTGCTCATTTATCCCAGAATATTCTCCCCAGACATGTAGATCACTCCAAGCACAGGCTCAGTGCAGTGCCGTGGCAGACTCACTACCAGCAGATATTTCCAAACAACAGGGTGGGGTGGGAAGTAATTTGTTATCAAAGCTCTATCACAGTTACACCTAAGTGCCCCATATAACCTGCAGGGCAATTTTATGAAAGCCAAACCAGGATTAAAGTGGTTGTAATTCAAACCTTTCCTGGAAAGATTCAAATTTCTTCGACGTAATACCCAACTCCTTAAAAAAAAAATAATACAAAAGTTTAGGATTTCTATATTGCTACACACTATTTGACATTAGACATCTAAGGCTTATAAGGAAGTCTTACCCAGAAAAAAACAATCTCATCTTAGTGTGCTTTAGGACTCATTTTATAACTAGTTCTTATCTTGTTTTGGTCAGCAAACAGCTACAGAGAGTGAAAATGCCACAGTGATGGCTGAGCTCCATAAGTGCATCACTCCAGTTCTTCTGACCCGGGAGCTGTTCAGACCACTTGATGAGAAAAATCAGTCTTTTGGCTCACAGTGCCTGAAAAAAACCCTTCAAATATCATAAGCAAGAAAGCTGGTTGTCTCTTTTTAACCCAGAAGAGGGACATCAATTAACAGTAAGTACAGCTTCAAAATAGCTACAGAAAAATAAAACTGGTAAGATTTTCTTTACAGAGAAAAGAAATCCTTTTCCAAGAAAGCTCTGAAGGGCTCAAGCTTCCTGGAAAATTCCACTTCAGTGCAATTAAATCTATTTTAAGGAAATACATCTCAGTGCAGCAGCTCACTGAGTAAAGTATTTTAAGGAGTTAACAGTCACCAAAACTCACACATCTGAAAATGGCTACTTAATCCTGCTTCAAAAGCAAGGATGGAAATTGGTTTTCAAGTTCCCAGTTGACCAGCTGGGAAGCCTGTTGGAGTGGGATTGTGAGGACTGCTTGACTGATTTACCAAACACAGGGCCACAGTGCTGTTTCCATGGTCACATGCACTGGAATTTAAAGGACCTGGAAAAGCAGCCTCCATTTATTATGATCTGTACTAATACTCTGGAAGTGTCATTTACCCTGCCCTGCTCCCAACACTTCCAAGCCTCACATTCCCTCCTCCTCCTCCACACGAGAACCCGTGTCATGCTGAAGTTTAAAAAACAACCAAGGCTCTTCCATCCCAGGCTGGGAAGAATCCCTGTGCTAACATCAGAGACCAAATTCCAGCTTTTTTTTCCCCCGACCTTTCTCAGCATGGCAGTGCCAGGGAGCAGCTGCCATCCGTGTGTGGACATCCGCAACTCAGAGGAAACTGGGATGTCTAGCAGAGTCTGACAGCCTTTACCACTGCTGAACTTCCACTGTGTCCTGCCTAATCAAGTCCTCCAATTATTCCTGGATAAACGAATGGTCACAAGGCTGGACACGAAACAGAAAGCACAGACACTGATTGGATTATTCCAGTGACCACTGGGATGGAAGGTTCTCAGGTTAGCACCACTGAAATTCCAGGTAGACCAGTTTGGAACCAGCTTCTTGTTTTCAAAATGGAACCATCAGATGAAGACAGACCAAGTCCTCTCCCAGACACTTCTCCCAGTGGGACACTTGTATTTACCACTCCTGTGTGGATGCCTGGGAGTCTTGTGAGAGCTGAACTCCATCCAGCAGTCCCCTCAGTGTATAAACCACATACCATTCTTCTCCACAGGCACCTCTTTCCATACAACCCGAAGGTCAGAAACTTTAACACCTTGGCTGACATTTTCCAGCAGGTCCAAAAGCCATTGGAAGCTGTTTTCACAAACAAAAGCCTTTTCATTCAGGCTCCAGAGCTGTTTATTCTGCGTTACTGCTCTGCTCCCAGATGTTCTGCTGCACTTGCCCTGTGCTGGTTTAAGATGAAGGCAGTTATCATGTAAAATCGACTATCAGGTGTTAATCAAGGTAGGTCAGGCCGCCAGCCAGGGTGAAATGGGCTTTAATTCTGCTCCCGCTGCAGAGATCAGCAACCTCCTATTTATAGAAAACATGGAAGTGGCTGCAACCCTCTTCTTGCCAAGGAAGCAATTCAGAGACATTGTTTACCCCAAACAGTTGCAATGATAAAAGGACAACGGGCCAAACAGCCGTGTCAGTGTTACACAACTCCTGGTTACTCCCAGCTCTCTCCAGTTCACAACCAGCAGCAAAAGCCACTCCATTTTCAGGCAGACACTTGGAATAATCTCAACATGTTTTCAAGACTAATCTACAGGTCTGAGTTGGCCCACAGCAGGGCAAGAACAACACAGCAGCATTCCATGGATTGAGGGCCCCATCCAACTTGGGACACAGCCAGGCCATTCCTTACATCCAGCACTGCTCCTGTCCAAGACGAAGGTAAAAAATGGCCAAAACAAAGCACTGCAACAAACAGCTTCTCTCAGAGAAGCTCCTCTCTGTTCTCTTTAATTTTAGGATTGTCCTTCCTGCCTCTTCACTGTTGTGCATTTCTGAAAACACATGTAATTTTGCATATACAACCAACACCAAGTTCCAGTTACTTCTGGAACATCACGGTGGACTTTGATAATCCTTGTGGATCCTTTCCAGCTCAGGGTATTCTAGGATTCATGATCATCAGCAGAGTGAATAAGGCATCAATACAAGGGGTATTCTTGGAGGGGAACAAGTGCTCTCACCCTGTTTTCAGAACATGCAGCCTCACAACAAGACTTGGGCAGATACAAACACACCCTTTAAGTACTGACCTTAGCTGGGAAGTGGCTTGTTTTTGGGAAAGATTACAAAAAGTGATTACATTTTATATTTGACTATCACACAGCACCAGTGTACGGCTGCACAGGAACACAGCACAGGGTTTTCTAAATGGTGTATGTCTATTTATATACTAACACCTGATGCATACCTATAAAATAATGCCTATTTTGATACTCACATACATCTACTCAACATGACAGTCCTAACACAACAGTAATTACCTTCACTGCTGTGCAGAGCGATGCAAAGCACTACAAACAGCCTGAGAAGTCCGGATGAGGATATGCTTGGAAAACCAGGACTGGTTGGAAGATTGCAGTATCACGCATGTAGGAAGTTTTCTGCCCAGGAACCTGCCCCTCATCTGCTCAGCACAGCTTGGGCACCTTTGGTACACGACCATCCTCAGTCCCACCAGCAGGCCCCCAGCGTGCTCCCTGACACTGCTTGGCATGGGTACATTGGGAAGCACGAGAAACAGCGCGCAAAAAGAATGAAAAATTGGTTTATGCACCTCTCGCCTGGTTGTCAGCTAAAGGCCTTCAGACAAAAGTGTAGTCTCAATACCTTCCCTTCCTACCCAGTTTAGTTTCAGCCACACAAAGCCATACATAAATTTCAGCTGAGGTGTTGAACATTGCTTTACATGCTGGCAAAAAAATCCAAGGAGGAGACATGATAAATAAATGCATTTCCCCATCAGGCCTAATTTAGTGGTTCCTTTACAAGCCAACCTAGCTTATATTTAAAAGTTCTATACATTGCTATATGACCATTTTGCCAGGACCATAATCTATTAAAATAATTAATCAGTGAAGTTTTGCAAACCATTCACCAAATACACAAACATCCATGTGGCCTCTATGTCACTAGAGGAGTATAAGGAAAGAATTAACCCCATTTTATTAGCCTGTCTCCTAAAAACAATATTAAATTATGGGGCAATGCTGGACTAAGAAATAAAAATGCTTTGGTTTACATTTTCTAGGTACAGCCTTTGTTTTGTCCAAAGGTTCCTGGATACTGCTGATAAGGCATGAATTCATTCCTGCAAGGCTTCATGGATTCCAACAGATCCCACTGCAGGCAGCCACTGACATACACAAATCCTCCATCCCGATGCCCTCACTGGTATTAAAAACAGAAAACAAACAACAAGAAATACACATGACTTCATGTCCTGGCAGCAGAAGCACCTGGCAGGATCACAGTATTTGGAGAGATGAGCACAGCAAGGCAGACCTTGGAGGATGGGACAGGCACTGGATTAACAAACAGAGGACAGAGCCACACTGAGTGAGGATGAGGAGTAATGAGCAGGGCTGAGGAAAAACCACCCCCAAAGCCTTCACGTTACTGCAGCACAGCATCCTTGCACCAGGCGCTCCCTGGGAAACGCACACACTAACCTGGGACCCCTCCAAATTCCCAAATGGGTGATCTCTCCCAGACCTGCCCTCCTCCGTGCACCCACCGGTGCTCCCCGTGCTCCCACGGCTCCAGAAATCCCAAGAGAATCTTTTTTCCCCGTAGTGTAGGGACCGAGCATTCCCTGTTCTCGCTGCCTGCAACACCGCATCCTCAGGATTCACCCAAGGACACCCCACACGGAGGCATAATTTCCCAGGGCCAGCTCCCTTCCCATTCCTGCCCCCGGGGCACAATCCCAGCCCGATGCTCTTCACCACAGGCCACCCTTTTGCTGCAAGTGCCACCACCAAGGGGCAGTGCCCACAGAACCCGAGCTGTGCCCTCTTCTGCACCCTCCACACATGGAGCCCTGCGTGCCCGTCACGGCCCCACAGCCCGCACCCCCAGACCGTTCCGCATCCCTTCAGGACCCCACTCCACACTCCACCACCGCCCCGCACTCTCCGTGTCCTCCTGCATCCTCCAGGGCCTTGACCTCGGCACTCCCGACCCCATCCCCTCCCTGCACCCCCGGCCCCGTCCATGCCCCGGGGCGGGCGGTACCTTCGCGGCAGCGCCGCCGCCAGATCGTGTCGGTACGGAGGATGCGGCGGAAGGTGGTGCAGACGCGGGCCAGGCTGGGCAGGTCGGTACCGGGCAGGGAGCCGAAGATCTGCACCAGGAGCTCCGGGGGCAGCTCCAGCAGGGACAGGGGGCCTCGGCCGGCAGGGCCGGCCTCGATGGGAGGCGGCGCGGGCCGCCCGCCCTCGATGCGCTCCGCCACCTCCTCGTCCTCCGTGACGCCGCCTCCGCCGCCCGCCTCCTCGGGGTCGGTGTCGGTGTCGGGCTCGCTATCGGCGGCCCCGCGGCGCTGCTCCCTGGCCGCGCCGCCCCGGCGGCAGCCGCGGGCCGGCCCCACTCCGCACAACCGTGCGCACACCGCCATGGCCACCGCCGCTCTGACAGCCCCGCCGGGTCGCGCCGCCCCGCCCGCCGCCGGCCCCGCCCACCGGCGCGCCGCCGCCAATCAGCGCCGCCTCACGCGGCCGCGCCACGCCTCCAACGGCAGATCACGGTACGCGGCCGCGGGTCCCCGGCGCGACCCAACCGGCGCGGGCGCCCCCTGGCGAGCAGGAGGACCTGGCGCACGGCGGGGCCGGTGCCCGGTACCGGGAGTGCGCTGGGGCGCGTCCCCACCGCCCCGGCCCCGCCTCCTGCTGCAATTCCATTTAAAAATAAAATAAAAATACTCCCTTCGCTTGGGAAAACCTTTCAGCCGGAGGCGTAAGAAAAGGAGGAAACCGTCTTTGCCCCGTGTGAGGATCGAACTCACGACCTTCAGATTATGAGACTGACGCGCTACCTACTGCGCTAACGAGGCTCCTCGAAAACAGCCCCCCCGCGCACGGCTCTTCTCGCTGCTCCCCCGGGCTCCTCCCAGACTTCTTGTCCTTCCCGGGGTACTGCCTGACAAACCTTCCTTACAAAAGGCTCCTTCTCTGCAGTAGACATCTGTTTGGGTTGTTTCGTTATGTTTTGGTTTGCCTTTTTTTTTTTTTTTCTCCAAATGCCAGACCTCCCATTTTGTGCAAAAGGCTTCTCCTTCCCATGCTCTTCTTAGTTTTGGGTGTTTGGTTGGTTGTTTTGGTTTTTTTATTTGGAAATGGCTCCTTTATTTCCACACTGTTCTGCAAAACAGCTGCAAAGCATCCTTTGGGGTTCCTAAGCACCCTCATCCAGCTCCGCTGGCCGGGAATAGACTGCGAGGGCTGCACTGACAACACACTCGCAAGGAAATCAAGTTGCTTCCACATAATTAACAAAATTTAGAGCCAACCTCATTTGCCTTCCTACTGCGAAGAGTCACTGTTCGACTGGGATTTCTGTGGTGCAATGAGTTGCCTGTGCTCAGCAGGGAGTGCTCAGCAGAAGAGGGTCCTCGGCATTGCCGGCAGAAATGCTGCCCTGAATCATAATGGAGAGGCCTCACCCCCAGCGAGGGTCCCACAGCAGCAGTCGCCATGACAATGGAGCCATGACAAATACCTAAATTGGCAGAAGACAGGAAAACAGACGTTTAATTCATGCAGAAAGTCTGCAAAGCTCGCCCACGAGAATCGCTGCAGGGAGGCTGTTCATCTGCAGAGCGAGGAACTGACAGAGGGTGAAGAAGGAACAGACCATTGGACATCACAGAATCACAGAACTGTTTGGGTTGGAAGGGAGACAAAGCCCATCCCATTCCACCCCCTGCCATGGGCAGGGACACCTTCCACTAGAGCAGTTGTTCCAACCTGGCCTTGAGCACTTCCAGGGATGGGGCAGCCACAGCTTCTCCGGGCAACCCGTGCCAGGGCCTCACCACCCTCACAGGGAATGATTTCCTCCCACATCCCATCTACCCCTGCCCTCTGGCAGTGGGAAGCCATTTCCCCTTGTCCTGTCCCTCCAGGCCCTTGTCCAAAGTGTCTCTCCATCTCTCTTGGAGCCCCTTTAGGTACTGGAAGGGGGCTCTAAGGTCTGTTCTCCAGACTGAACACCCGCAGCTCTCCCAGCCTGGAAACAGAGCAGAAGGGGCTCCAGCCCTCAAAGCATCTCCATGATCTCCTCTGGATTTGTTCAAGCAGCTCCATGTTCTCCTTTGGGGACCCCCAGAGCTGGACACAGAGCTCCAGGTTAGGTTTTATGAGTGCAGAGAAAGGGGGAGAATCCCCTCCTACTGTTCACATTGCGTTGGAGTCCCGCCAGACAAGATGAGACGTTTGAGTTGCGTTGGACAACCCAAGGGTTTTGCCAAGGGTCTAGTGGGCAGCTCTGGCTGTCAGGAGGAAAATCCCCTGACTTCCAAGGATCGAGATGGCCACGCATATGGGGCGATCACATGATGAGTCTGACCGTCATGCCTCGTGGTACAAACAAAATTGCTACAACCCCGGGATGAGTAAATGCTTCTTACAGCCTGAACCTCTGCATTCCTCACTCCAACACTGCCCACGTGCAGAATGACGGCGTCAATTTTAGTAGTGTGCTAATCCTTTGGGGCCTCAGTGATGGACAAATTTAGTGCCCACACTTCTGATTAAGTTACAAAAAGCTGCTCCCAGCATCTAAAACAAGGCATATGGACCGTGAGTCACCTAAACCAAACATCAACTCTTTGGAAATACATCTGTGGCTGTTTCCCATCTGTATGGAATTACGTGGCTTCCCCCCCCATGTTACATTACACTCCACTGGTACTCAAAGGTTCTGACACAGCTTGAGAAGGCCTTGTCATGTCTGTTTGTTTAGGATCTGATGGATTCATAGAGAGGACAGGGAAAAGTACCGATGGCAAGGATTTTAGTGTGAATGAAACAAAAGATGTCCTTGATGACATTGCCCTGAGCAAAAACTTGGCAGTCTACAGCACACACAGGCTTTTCCCACTTTCTGGTTCTATGATTATCTGAACTTTATTCTTTCTCCTTTTCCTCCGAATGCGCCTGCTGTGCCTAAATCCTACAGCCTTCTGTCCTGTCCGTCACCCACCTGACCCCCATAACCTTATCCCACAGCCTGCAGATGCTGAGCCACTGTTCCATCTCTCATTAGTTAGACTTTCCCTTGGCCCACTGACCCCCTTTTCAGTCCACTCCAGCAGAAGGCAGGACAATACATCACAAATCCATGCCAATTCCCACGGAGCTCCATCACACCATGCCTATTTCCTCCAGATAAAGAAGGGGGAAAGTCTGTCTGGCAGTGCCCATCTCCATTACACACTGATGTCACCTAGAGCCCAGCAAAACCTGAGGCAACATGACAAACCTCTCAGGGCTCAGGATGACCATGTTTTCCCTTCCCATGGAGCATAGTGAGGGAATCCTCACATCAGAGAGGAGAACCAATCACTGTCTCCACTCCAGGTTTCAAGTCCCAGACAGAAAATGTTTCCAGTGCTGTTCTGGTGGAGCATCCCACAATAGTTTTGGAGGTTGGGCACAGCCAAGGTCCTTGGGGCCCAGGAGGCGAAGAGCTCGTGCACAACAGGGTGGTTATAACTGAATATGACTTTCAACTTCAGTGTTTACCACGCTGTCATCAAACTATAAAATTGGCGCTTTCTCCTCTGTGTTACCAAATCCATTATCTGAGTCAACCAGCTTTGTTTGTGACAATAGAGAAAACAGGAAAAGTGCACTATCATCATCTCCCATCCTCTATGGCACTGTCTGAGCACCTTCCTTTGAAAACACTCTCGGAGTAATAGCCCAGAGCTTTCCAGTGCTGCTGTCTCAGGCAGGCAGCTTGTGGCCATTACCACAGGGCTCTTGAAAAAGGATGTACCGAAAGGGGAAATGTGATTGTTTCATTTCCCTCCAGCAATTAAGGGGCTGATGCAGCTCTCGCTGTAGTCAATTAGTCCTCACGCTCGCTAAAGGGCTTTGGATGGGTCCCAAAGTTAGTGTCCTCATTTTCTGTAATCCTGGAAGTGTTTACGCCTTCCCAGGCTCTGAGTGGGGATGAGCCAGCTGATGGGACATCCAGCCAATAATAACCTGAACAGCTAGGAGAGAGTTATTTATTTTCCATTTGGCAAGAGGGACAGAAAAGCATGGCAAGGCAGGCCGAGACAGATGAACAAACCCTCTCTGCAAGCCCTGTTTGCCATACAGAGTATTTGCAGCATGTTTTTTTGGCACAGGCCTGCACTGCGATTTCTGCTTTGTAATAAAAAACAAAGGCTCCTCCTGCCTCCTAAAAAACTGCCTCCATCCTTGGAGGCTGGACACTTTGAAGAGAGAATATTTCAATAGAGAGGCCAAAGAATTTTCCTTTGATTTTTGTAATGTACGTATTTTCATCTCAGATATTCTTTCTTTGCTATTTTAAGCTGGAAAACAGCTCTTCTTGTCCTGAGATTTCCCATCTTCTGTCTGGACATTGATTTCAGCAGATTTTGCAGGATAAACAACAGTGGACAGGCTGGGCTCTTCAGGGGAAATCCAGAGCATTGCAGAAACACTACTGATGACTCAGGACGCGGTTTACACCCTCCTGCTTTAGAGCAGAACTTGGTGCCCTCTCTTTACTTGGCTCCCCACTGCCAGAGGGCAGGGTTAGATGGGATATTGGGAGGAAATCCTTCCCTGTGAGGGTGGGGAGGCCCTGGCACGGGTTGCCCAGAGAAGCTGTGGCTGCCCCATCCCTGGAAGTGTCCAAGGCCAGGTTGGACGGGGCTTGGAGCATTCTGGGATAGTAGAAGGTGTCCCTGCCCATGGCAGGGGGGTGCGACTGGGTGGGCTTTCAGGTCCCTTCCAGCCCAAACCATTCTGGGATTCCACAAACTTCACTACACCAAACCCACAGCAAATCCTTTCATCTGGTTGCCATGTCTACCCACCCACCCCAAATGCAGAAATCCTAAAATCCCAGAATGGTTTGGGTTGCAAGGGACCTTTAAAGCTCATCCAGTCCAACCCCTTGCAATGAGTATCACTTGGTGCGTACAAGCTGCAGCCCCTTCTCTTTGCCACAAGCTCATGCTGGTGCCCGTGCTGGAGGTGATGGAGATCATGAACTGTACAAACATCCACCTCTCAGACCCCAAACACCCCACAGTCCCTGGCTCTGCTGCAGCCAAAGCCATGTTCACAAGCAGTGCCACAGTGATGGGTTTGATGCTTCAGGTGACTGTAGTGAAAATGGGAAAATTCTGATTCAGTATTTTAAATCTTGCTGAAATATGTAATGTTCCAACTGAGCCATGCACAGGTAATCCATTTAAGCCACATTTTTCCCTATTCTGAGCTACCCTGAAACAGTTTTTCATTTGGTGAATATTAAATTCCAGAGACTCGCAGGTAAGGGAGGGTGGGGATGTGGGAAGAGGAGTCTCAGGGACCCTCACTCACCATTGCTGTAATCTTCAGTGAGCTACTGGTGGGTTCAGAACCTCATTTTGTGTTGGCTAAGGCAAATTTTCTCTTCCTGCTGCTCTTTTTTTCCTCAAGAGAGGCTTTTTGAAGAATTGGAGTGGAGGAACTGATCTCTCACTTATGGCTGATGAGTTCTCACTAATGATCAGAGAGTGCTGCATACTTTGGGATTTGATTTTGGTAAACATGCTTAACTTAGATGTTTATTCAAAACATCCAAATCTCATCAGTCTCCAAGATGGCTGTGACAGCTACAAAAAATTGGGCTAATTGTTAATGGTTGAGGAGCAGAGTGTACAGTGTTTAATGAATTAAATTTTAATAGTCTTTTCAGATGATTCAGAGCCATCCAGCTCAGATCTCAGTCAGCATATGGCATTATCTGATGGCTGCTACTCTTGTCCTCTTTGTCTTATTCCATTTCACTTGTTCTGTCTAGTTTGCAATTGGACAGCAGGAGCTGCAGGGCTGGTGACACGACCTCAGTCATCCTGCACAACTCCTGGAACCTCCGACGCAAATCAGAACAGCTGAGCCCAGAACTAACAACTGCTGGGAGGAATTGATGTTGTGTTTTTCAGAGACTGAAATAGGAGTATTTAAAGGGTTTTTATGAAATTCTTCGTGTTTACATTTTCATACTGTAACCAGTGAAAATAATTTGAAAATATTAAATGCAACCAGGTTGCACGGAGCTCCACCCAGGCTGGCCTTGGACACTTCCAGGGATGGGACAGCCACAGCTTCTCAGGGCAACCTGTGCCAGGGCCTCACCACCCTCACAGGGAAGAATTTTTTCCTAATATCCAGTCTAAACCTACTCTCTGTCAGTTTGAATCCATTCCCCCTTGGCCTGTCACTGCATGTTCTCTGGTTGGAGGATCAACCTCCCCACTGTTAACACAGCCCAGGCAGATTGGACAAGCAAATGTCAACTCAAAATATCTAATTAGGTTATTCCCACATCACCATCCTACATCTCACCCATCCCTGTGGCTGCTACAGGAGCAGCTACATCTTGGCACCAACAAAAGGAAAAAAAAACCTTCCTTTCTTTTATGCTCATACAAGTCGCAAATGACTCTCCAACTATATTTCAGCAACTAAATGAAAAATAAGTTTTAAACTGAATTCTGATGGCAATAGGATTAGAGCTGAAACATCGAGAGAACTATGTAAACATTCCTGGGAGTATCTGTAAATCCAAGTGCTCTGTAAGTCAATCTTCACTCAAATGTGTTCAGCTCAGTTGCATTTAAGATGAACTCGCCCTTGAAGTCTTGTCAGACACATAGACCTCAGCGTAGTAGATTTGTGTCCATGTAACTGAAGCCAAATGTTGGTCTCCCAGCTCTCAGCACCCCTGGAATATGGAGGCTCACAGAGATGGTCAAAGACTTTCAAAAGATTCTTTCAACAGAAAGTGTCTGTGCTATAGAAGAGGCATTTTCTCCCCTTTGCCTAAAGAGTTCTCACTGAGGAAAAAATAATTAAAATTTCTTGGAAAAGCCTACCTTGCTCCTAATTCATAGGATCTTTGGGTATTTTTCAGAAAAGTATAGAATCAAAGCATCTAAACCAAATGTATATTATAACTGTTAAAATAATATCGATTTTTAACATTTTGTTTGACTACCTAGAGAGCAGAGCAGTTTAAGACCTGTTCCTCCAAGTAAATAACACATGAAGTACAAGACAGGCAGCTCATGTGTTCTCTGCTGAAATGTATGTCTGAGAGAAAGATTTTGGTAAAACATTTCGGTCAGCCAAGTTCTTGCCAACTGATGTCACTTAAGTGGTATTTAGATGTAAACAAGAGGATGCATCAGTTTGTGGGACAAGGTTATGTTTTACGGTTGGACTTGATGATCTTAAAGGCCTTTTCCAACCTTAATGATTGAATGATTATGCTGGATTCACCTTTCTGTTGTGATCCATTCACCCTGAGAAGAAGATAATGATGGGCAGCACCCACAGGCACTGACTGCCAAAATCAGCTGGTGTTTACAGAGAGGTTCAGTCCTGCCATGAGGGTTTGCCAAATTGCCACGACTTTATTCCAGGCAGAAGAGCAATCTGCATTCTTTATTTATCCTTTTCAGAGCTGTCAAAAGATCATTCCTGTAGAGGGGGCACGAGGGTTCAACTCCTCGCATGGGAAGTTAATCTTTGATATGAAAGAAAATGCAGGATTAGCTGGTCTGAAATTCTGCTAATAGATTAAAGGACTCTCTCCAACCTTTTAAGGTTATTTATTAGTAATTTATTAATACAGTTAGAACAAGAACGACTGTTGTTTTCAGAATTCATTTTTCAGGCTGCAGCCTCACACCAGATGACACTCGGGCGCCGGCTCTTTGGGAATACACATCAAACCCTGGTTCATAATTTATGTAATGACATATACTTGGACACTGATTAGCTACCTTATCAGCCCTGTAATAAAGGAAGCATAACCCCTAGTTTATCATTCATTTATCTGAAGTCATTTTGAATAATATCACAAGATTGTAATGTAATCATTATGCTGTACAGCATGTGTGGGCCAGTCCCCTACACTGGCAGTGTCAGAGGACTGTCATAGTTCATACTACTTAATTTGCTCACTTCTTACACATTTATGAAATTGGAGTCAACAGTCTGGTGGAGCAGGAATATTCTGGGCAAGAGACTTACACAAATTGTTAACAGGGTGTTCATTGGGAGGGTGAGGAAGCACGAGACAGGATGAAAATCGTTTTGTGATGGAATGGAATGGAATGGGTGGCCAAGGAGCAAGTTGAACTTCCCTTGATGTCCTCCATCCTAAGCACCCTCTGACTGTTGGCACTTTCTCTGTGCATGAGGGAAAAGTTTCCCTTTAGACATCTTAAAAGCCTTCAGGAAGGCAAAAGGGTTTCTTCACTGTCTGCAAAGCTGGGAGAGTTCCTGAATTGATCAGGGAGCTCACAGTGAGGTCTACAGGCAGAATAAACACCAGTGTCCTGCTTCTCTCTGGCTCTGGGGAGGGCAGAAGGCAATGAGTGCATGGGGACATCTTGCAAACTCAAGCACAGCCTTGTCCTTCTTCCCTGCGATGCTTGTGGGTTTATAAACAGCTTTCACAACATTTTATATCTCAGTTTAGGTGTCTGAGTTTTTGGAGATGGTGCTGATTAAGGGAAAAGGGTTCTAGACTTTGTGGGCTAGGAGAAAACTTTGGAAACATGAGCTGGTAGAGCCCGAAAGAATCAGAAAAAATGATTGTGTTTATTTATATTAATATAACATTTATGCTGCTCTCATGGAACTCAGTGCCCAGCTTTCCACTTTTTGAGCGTCTGAGGTGCACAGCTCTAAGGCTGCAGCAAAACCCAGCGAGTGTTACCCAGAACACAGAGCAGAAGCAAAACACCAGCAAAGATGGCTCAGTACCTGCTCATCACCCGGCCCTGCTGGGCTATCACCTACACGTATGTCCTCTCAAACCTTAATTTTTTTGGATCTGGACAGTTTAGCACCAGTCTAGGAGCCAAGGATGAGAAATGGAGGGTTTGGGGGGCTATCTCTGCAGCTGGGCAGAGGCAGGCAGAGGGGCCCCGGCGCTGCCAGGATGGGGCCGTGGCGGCCCCACAGCCCTGACAGATGAGAGGGGCTGATGGATGGAAGAGCTGGTGACAAGTTGCACTGAGATAATGATTGCTGGGCAGCAGGAGCCATTAGGGTGTCATGGAAAAACCCCAAGATTAATGAACAGCACGAGTTGGGTAAGTAATGAAAGAAAGGGAAGGGATGGAAGGAGTAGTATAATGTTTATTTTAAGATAGTTAATCAAAAGAAGCAAATAATTAAATATACAGTTCTTTTCTGACATCAGTTTAATGAAATTACAACTGCAAAAAATAAAGTAGATATAAAACACAGAGCTGAGTATCAGTGTCCCAGTGGGAAGAGGGGAAGGACCCCTCCAGACAGCCCCAGCAGAGCGATTGGATGGATGACGTGTCTTTTCCTTCTGTGATTGCCAAACAGATCCACATTCCAAGCTTCATCCCTCACATATAAATAATCATTTCATGAATAGAGATTAAATGTTTACTGTAAAAACAATTAAATTTGTTTCGAGCCCTTTCTAATGTAAGACAGTAAAAGCAGATGATTTAATCATCAATCTTACATCCTGCATTTATTGACTAGAAATGAATTCTAGTTACAATTTTATTTCAATTAGAATAAAAATATATTCCACAGATTTTGCCAGAGAAGCTCATCGGTAAACTTTGGCACTTGAGTTCAAAGTTGATGGAAAGAGAAATAACACTCCGCAAATTATCCCTGAATACAGAGGAGGGGACAGGTCAGTGGGGGAGTGGGGGATGACCAGGGCCTTGCAGGGCCATTCCAGGCTGTAATTCCTGCAGGGATCACACTGGGAACACTGGTTTTGTTAGTATCAGATGCCTGATGAAGATCAAATGACATTAAATGACCATGATTGCATCAAACCTCGACTGAAGCAGATGATGCAAAAAAAATAAAAGGGGTGTGTGAATCCCTGCACAGCTGGAACAGCAACGGAACCGCAGGAAAAACGGGAATAAAACTGAAACAGGGATCATCAGCCGAGAACCACACGGTGCATAAAACAAGCCAGGCCCCTCTGAAAGACTGGAAATTTAAATATGAATGAAACTTATGAAATTCTGCTTCATTAAGAAAGAAAATAAAGTTTTAATATTGCAAGAAACAATTCAGCTTAACTCAGATTTTATTGCACTCTGGAAATAACTAATGTGTCAAATAAAAATGAGCACAGGACAAAGGCAGTAATATGTGCAAAGATATCATAATATCATTTCAAATATTGTAAAACCCCATATCACCACAATTTACAAATGAAGCACACCTAAATTATACTGTAATCAGGAGGGCTTTTCAAATTTCAAAGCAGAAAGGCAAGCCAAAATTGGGATAGAAATACTCCATCCTCGTTTGTGCAATGGTTTACACCACAGTTCTTGCTATGAAATGAATCAACAATATATGGTGCCACCTCTGTACATTTTGGTGCCACAATTACTCTGCTTAAAGTAGAATAGGAAGTGAACTTTTCCACAACCTGTGCTCAATCTGAGTGTTTCACTGGACATTTATTCCCTCAAGACATGAAAATAAAGCAGAAAAACTTGGTTTGGACGGTTAATAAGCTCAAAGGTCAGCTCCAACACAGCTAAATAAATTAGAAAATATTTTGAGTATTTCTGTATGGGACTTTTTCATGATATCACTCCTAAAGCACTTCAACAACAAACCCCTTTTTCTGTGGATATCTGCAAAAACCCATTTGTCAAGCATTTATCCATGGCCACATTTGCTGCTTTTCAAAATAAATAATGTAATCTGTGATGTAACTGCAGAAAGATGCAGAATTTATAAGATGTGATCTAGGCAAGGAACAGATATTAGACCACATAGTTCCAACATTTGTTTCCAAAGGTCTTTGAAAATGTTGTCAATACTGTCTTCTTGAGAGATGCAAGTGCTCCCAAGTACATCTTCCTACAAATTGTGCCTCCACCACCTTTACCAATCAAAAGCAGGTAAAACTTGAGGAACGTGATGTAACTTCAAATATAATTTATGTCACACACCCCACCTGCACACAAACAGCAAGTTATGCTGTTACCCAGCCTTGGATGGAGTGCTCTGGGAAGAAATTCCTGATGTGTTGAGGTGCTTACATCACCTCCAGCTTGTGCCCAGCCTGGTGCAGAATTTTCCCCTCCCTTTTCCTCTCCAGTATTCCAGAATCACCTTTGTAAAAGGATTGGTGCCTCCCAGTCCTTCCCTGAGCATCGCCCCTCCCTGGGCTCTGACTGCCTCTCTCCTCCCCTGTGTGTTCTATCTTCTTTCAAACTTAAACCGAATTTTTATTTCTAATTGTCACAGGGGGTTGAGCACTTGTGTTTTCAAATGGAATATAAACCAGATGGGAAATAATTATGACCCAGCATTCTTTCCTAGGGCTGAAGGCACATTCCTGGCACCTATTATTCTAATTTTGCTCCCTTCTCAAGTCACCTTTTAATTTCAGAAACTTTCTGAAACTGCGACAAACTGGGGAAAAATATGCTTGAAGTTTCTCCAGGATCTATTCCTGTGCATATGGCATTGGGAGGGGAAGGAAGCAGGTATCTGCCTTAACAATGGACCCACATCCAGCATGAAAAGTAACAAGATGGTCTTGAAAGCACAGAGAAAACATTGAGTCTTAGAATCCCAGAATCCCAGATTGGTTTGTGTTGGAAGAGACCTTAAAGCTCACCCAGTCCAACCTCTCTTCCATGGGCAGGAACACCTTCCACTATTCCTGGTTGCTTCAAGGCCCATCCAAGATGGCCTTGGACACTTCCAGGGATGGGTCAGCCACAGCCTCTCTAGGTAACAACAGCTCACAGAGCCTGTGTGTATGCTTTTCCCAATTTCAACTTCAGCCCTAAACCCTGAAATCCAGGAAGGTGGTGGTGGAGTGGACAAGCGTGTAAGTCCTGGCCTGGCTGGGGAAAACACTTGGTTTTCCAAACACAGGAAAGTGTAAATGACAACTGTTAAAAACATAGACTTCGCCTGCAATTAATCTTTGTGGGGATGCTGTCAAATCCTCAGGATTTTAATTACCATGAAGTCAAATCTTCTTTTACAAAGCATTCCAGCTGTATTGTGCTTTGTTAAGAGTAACACTCTTCAGCTCCTACTAATAACAAAATACACTAATTACACCAAAACTTCCAGCAAATTCCCCAAGTTTCAGCTTGTCAGGTTCCCTCCTCTCCGCCTCATGTTCTCTCCTCAATCTCTGATGCTCCCACCTCTGCTAAACCTATTTTTAATGTAATATGATGAGATCTAGTTCCATTCTAAAAATAGATCTCATCATTTATACTCATATAAATTTTAATCTTCATATCATCCTGATACCAAGTAAATGTTGGTTACCAGATATAACCATCTTTCCTAATAGCTCTATTTTTCAGCAGCTGGTCAAGTGGTTGAAAAGACCATCCCTACTCTGTTGGCTTTAATTTACTGTTGTCGTTTACCTTAAGTGACACCCATAATGCTTCTCACACTGAGCTTGATGCGCTCTCAGAGTGGTGAAAGCAGGGAATAGGTTTGGAAGTGGACATGGGAATACTGCAGCACAACTAATAATGAAGGTTAGAACCAGAATTAGTGAGTTAGTTGCTATTAGTGATTTTAACCCCTGGTCTATAAAGTGATGCAGTTGAAGATCCAGAAAAGAGCTGGATTACGACAGCAACCTGTTGGCTAAGGGTGCATTTACTATCCGGTAGTGCTATTTTAAAACCTAAATCTTTCTCCAAAGCCCAAAATATGCTCAGAGTTACTCTGCAGCCTGAAATACAGACAGCTTTATCTTACCTGCACCAGCACAACGTGAAAAGTGCTTATGCTGTGCTACATCTATCACATAATTAATCCTGTTATTGCTACACAAAATCTCATGTGTGATAATATTTTCCAGAAATGTTATGCTACAAAAAGGTCAAATATCATATAATTTTTTTTTCTGCTGTATCCTCCTTTGAGCCATGTTTACCTTAAGATATCAGGTTCCAGAAGGTAAAAGGAACAATTACATCTGATAGTCCAGTTGACTAAATGACAGGAACACACCTGCTGAGAAGCCAGAGCTGGTCTTGGTGGTGGCACAGGTTGGAGGAGGCACCGCAGAGTCATTGAACAGCCAGGTGTGCTCCTGCACTTTCTTAAACATTTGGACTGTTGTCTTTACCTTGCTGTGTGTATATATATATATATGTATATGAGAGCTAATTCCCAGCAGACCAGCCCTAAGGGTGGGACAGTTTCACTGGACTCTTTGTTCACCTATTTTTTTTCTGATCAGGGTGTCTCTGCGGTCCTGAGCTCCACCAGCATTTTGGTTTAGTATCTGCCTTTCCAAGAAAACACAGAAAGGCTTGGGTTGGAAGGGACCTTCAAGATCACCTCCTCCAAGCCCCCTGCCATGGGCAGGGATGTCACCCCAACACAGATTCACTTTGGAGTATCAGGGAGGAAAATATCCTTAAGAGGTGTCACTGATTCTCAACTTTAATTCCATGGTGAGAACTAACACTCCATGATGCACAGTACTTGGAGTTGTTTCCTGTTCAAAACCATCCCAAACCCTCCTTCATGGAGGTCTTCTCCAGGCAAAAGACAAGGTTGGATGGGGCTTGGAGCAACCTGGTCTAGTGGAAGGTCCATGGCAGGGGGATGGAACAAGATGGTCTCGAGGTTTCTTCCAACCCAAACCAATTTGTAATTTTATGATTCTATAATGCAAGAAGGGGTGACAATGAAACTTATTTAAATTACTCCATTTCCCTCTCATGAGTCTCTTCTTTCCAAAAGAACAGAGGTGCAGCGTAATTCCTTTTGCCTGGAACCTTCAAACAAAACCATTCACTTCTCCATGAAAACAATAAATAAAATATGCTGAGTTGGGACCATCACTCGAGTGTCCTGTTGCTACCACCTTCCATAAATCCATCAACCTATTGATTTATATGTTATTATTGCCTGTTGTATTATTTGTGAACATCATATGTAATTCACAGGAGAGCTGAGACTTGCAGAAGTTTAGCGAGAGATTCCTGCCTCCATCCCAGCCAGGAAAACACATTGGGAAACACAGTCATGGATGTTTGCTTTTGGCTGAGCATGGCATGCTCTCTGCTCTGGGGAGAGGGATCCTTCCTTGTCCTCCCAAGTCCTGTGCTCTGAAAAGGAAGCTGAGCAACGTAAGGCCCCGGTTTTTATTTTTAATTTATGTAATGGATCTGATCCAAAGCTCCCGAAAGAGCAGGGGGTGAATTCTTGTGGCACGTCAGCAACAGGCGGGATCTGGAACAAAACTCTTGCTTATGTGTAAAGATTAAAGTGCTGTGGAACCAGGAGAAAATGTCCCTTTCATTTCAGTATTGATTAGCCTTTATTGAACACACACACTTCTGCTAACTCTGCCTTTGCTGGGGTTTGTTTAGTTTTTACTTCTTTCATGATTTCAAGTGCCTTTGACTGTAATTTTCCCTTTGCTTAACTCAATCAGCTATTGATAAAATCCAAACTGAGATGCTGAGTCCTTAAAAAGAACCTGTGTTTTTTCTGTTCTTTAAAAAGTACTACTGCCCGTCTTTGCTGTGAACCATCTGTTACACGTCTAATTAAAATATATTTGTAATGAGCTTATTAGTGCACAGAATATGTCCTGAACAGGATGTCAGTCAAGAACCCATTGTTTGGGGAGATAAGATACCTTAAACTCCTATTAGTTTAACAAAATCCTGCATTGGTGTTTTCAGCCTCTATAAAAGCAAATTCCAAGAGGGCAGGAATTCACACACTTTTTGTAATAATTTCCTCTTCAAATATGTTGCTGTTTCTTTCTAATATAGAGTCAGATGGCCTCTTATAATTGCAGTATCAAATCTTTGCCTCAGTTTTCAACTGCAGGTGATTTCAAATGATTAAAGATGCACAACAGGGAATAAACAAAAATGCTTACATGCAATTATTTTTAATTAGTATTTGGCTATAAAGTGTGTGCCTTCATAAAAAAGTCTGTTATTCACATAAACATCTGTTACCATACACACAAGGAAACACACTGTAAGTCTGTCATCACATCACCAAAACAGAATATACTAAGGAAGGCTGGACAGGAAAGCCAACACTTTGAGTTTTTAAACAAAAGATATAAGCATAACTGCCAAAACAGACACTGCACCACACCTTTCAATTAGCGCAGTGCACAATCAAAGGAAGAGCTATTACCAATGGAATTATACTTGAAAATGTTAAAATAGATGGAATTATTCTTTGAAAACAATGGAATCTGTAAGCACAAGACGATTTCAAACTCTTTACTAATTTTGCCCCAGCGAACATAATCAAAACGCTTCCTGTTTGCACAGTATCTCTGGGTACTCTTCTGACAACTTTTTTAAATCTTATTTTTGTTCGTTATTTAAGCCCTCTCCAAAAAAAAAAAAAAAACCCCACCTAAAAAACCCCCACAACCCTCTGCCGTGGCGTGAGCACATAAATAAACCTGCAGTGTTCAGTTCTGGCCTCATTTTGCAGAACCCGACTCAGGGACGTTGACATATTTTAAGTAAGAACGCGACAAACAGCGAAGTAAGAGAGATATACAGAGCGATATAAATTAATACCACCATAATTGATAGGTGGAGATAAGGTTGCTCTGCGGAATACTGAGAATAAAATGAAGAGGAGGTGTGAGAGTACCTTGCACATGAATTACTGAATCGGTGGGAATTGCTGAGCTCTTCTGCGAGGAAGCTCTTGGAAACACCTCCAGCCACCAAACTTAACACCTTAGTTCCACCAGCAGAGAAACCAGCAGCATTAACCACCTAGCTTAAATAGCACAGCTCAATTTGCATGAAAATAAAATCAATTGTTTAATTAAAAAGCACACATGGCAGTATCTGCCAGTTGCACCTCGGCGTTATCTATGGTCGGATCTGAGGAGGAAAAAAATCACTGCACCTCAATTGTGGCTCTGCTGGGAACAATAACTAATCATTACAGCAGAGCCAACCTGGGGGTGCTGCTGGTGGGAAACATGGCTGGAGATGCCACATGTGATCCTGACCCAGCACCTTGACCCATTAATTGTGAGCACAAATCTTTCTGCATATCCTGGGAGAGCTCGTGTGTCTTAAAATCCTTCCTTCACGAGCTGTTAATGAACATCCTCTGGGCCCGGCTTCCTACTCAAACCAGCACATCTTGGCCCAGAGAGAAGTCAAAAGTACCCTCAGAGTTTCTAATGGCAAAGATGACCCTCTACTAGGAAGCAGATCCGAATCTTTTCCAGCTCCCTTTGATTTACAAGCCTTCTCTTGCACATCAGCATTTCATATATCTTCCCAAGTGTCAGAAATATGAAAGTCATACATTACAACCAAAGAATGGCCCAGTTCATTACTATCATTTTATTTATTTAACAAATACGGTATTTAATCAGAAGGAACTGACAGCTACAATTGTTTATTGCAATCATACAACACAGCAATAAATAAACATTGCACATTAAGTACAAGGTAGAAGGATCACTGGAAACATCCCATATAAAAAATTCTTTCAAAGAATTCCTCTCTAACGGACAGTATTTGTAAATCTATTGACAAAGAGCTCCAAAAAGATGGAGCAGTAAATAAAACACGTGGGAGCAGATAAGGTAGGTTTTGCTTTCAGACAAGTAAATTAATTTCTGGGTTGACTCCAGAACAGAACAACGCCACTTCCAGTCGGCATTGGACTAGGACAGTAACGTATTACACCCTGACTCGTAAATAACAACAGCCCCAGGAAAGCCTCATCTGCCTTTTAGTGATCAACAATCTTCCATACCATCAAATGTAAATCAGCACTTCTCTCTTCACATCCATGCGATGGGGTGGGCACCTTACAGCCAACCCTCACCAACTCCACTTCACCCACTGGAGTTGGGGTCCCCTCCCCAGAGGAGCTGGACCATGTCACAGCCTAGGGTCCTTCACTTTTCTTTCTTTTCCTTCTCCTTTGATTCTGTTCTCAGCTTTGTGAATCCTGACTTATTTGCAAAAAGCAAAGGAAATGTATCTCATTTCAAAAGCTTCAGATTTCAAGCCCCCTCCTGCTTTCTGCAAGCAGAAAGTGGGTTTCACTTTAAGACACCTCAGCTTTCCCAACTTCAGTGAGAGTTTTGCAAGAGTTAGTGGAGCAGGAGAGTGTCTCAATAACTGTGACAGATGGCTGGGCCTGAGAGAAGAAATAACCATTTTCCTCCTGAAATTTGCTGCAGTACCATGGCAGGAAGATGCTTCCCATCAGCACGTAGGACTCCCCAGGTTGAGAATAAAGTCAGCACTTTTCTTTATTTCTCTTCTTCTTCACTCTTCCCTTTGGTTTAAAAGTACCTCTCATCCAGCTTGGAATGTTAACATTGAGGGAAAAAGCTTTAACTCTTTGTCCCTTAAGACAAACTTGGAAGGAAAAGGGAAATAGATCACTCCTGGCAGTGGCTGGCCAGGGGATCTGCAGGATCTGTGCCAGGCAGCATCATCTGGGGATGTCAGCGACCCTCTGCCAGCTGCCCCTGGACCCGCACAACTCCCCCACCCTCTGCCCCTCACAAAGCACTGGAATTATTTCAGAACATGCAGGTCTTTGTCATGTTCAGCATTACATTAACAAGGCAGGAGATGAAGGTCCGAAGCCCCAAAGCCCCTCAGGTTCTCTGACAGCTAACAGAGGACTAATGGCTCCTCAGAAAAGAGCTATTTCTATGTCTACTGCATATTCCTAAAAATTAAACTGTAAAAGAATCAAAAATAAGGAAGAAAACCCAGGTGAAATGGCTATTTCTGCTCCATATCCCCGTTCCACATGAGAGCCAGACTCAGAGTCCCATATCCAAATTCACAGGAAACACAGCATGGAAGTTTCAGAAGGGGAAATATTTCATTGTAAGAGCAACCAAAAGGAGCAAAGGAGAGGTTGGTTTCTAGATCCATGAGATATCTGTGGCTGCCAGGAACTCTAGAAGTTATCCCATCCAACCTGTTGCTCACAGCAGGGCTGAGTGCACAGCTGGACCTGGATCCCAGAGACTTCTCAGGTCCAGGCAGGGAAATCCAACACATTCCTTCACATCAGAGAAATCCCAGGCATTCCAAGGCCCCAAAACCTTCCCTTGCTGTGCCCAATGGCATGGTGTTGGCGCAGACCTTGCCCTGACTGACAGGAATGGGAACAGAGCTGTGAGCAAGTCCTTTCCACAAATTATTCTCTTGGACCTGGAAATACCTGCCAGGGAACGATGCAGATCAGGGACAGACCAAACCGTGTCCATAGCATTCAACGTGTCAAAGGTGAAGAGCTGCAGTTGTTTTAGGGACCACAAAAGACCAATTGACCAGGAGGTGTTGGGCAACTTCTGGCTCCTGCTGCTGACCACGGACAAAGACACTTCCCAGGTTTGAATCCAGACAATGCTCTCCTGGGGTAAATCAACCAGACAGAATAAGCACCACATCAAGCAATCCCAGAAAAAAAGGCATTAATTATGTTAAAGTTCAGTAAAAGATAAATTATTCCAAAAGGTGAAATAACTTGGTGTCCAGCCAAGACTGTCTTTTGAGCACATGAAATACAGACCCTATTCCAAACCCTACATGCTCCAACCTCAGAGGATCCTGGAACAGTATTTCCTTATGCAGATATTTCATCTGTGTGCCCACAGACTTTGAACTAAAATTCCTTAAAGTGTGGACGTGGCACTTGGGGACATGGTCAGTGATGGGCTTGGCAGTGCTGGGGGAACTGCTGGACTTGATGGTCTCAGAGGCTTTTCCAACCTTGTAGATTCTGTGATCTATGGACTCATCTCAGTCTGAACCTACAGATAAGGAAAAATAAACTGAATTGCACTTCAAAGAGTAAAGGGACAGAGGAGCCAGAGAGGACAGCAACCAAAAAGTGACTGACTCTTCCTTGGCAAGTGGAAAATGAAGCGATTCCTCAATTGGCTCCAGATATTTTAGGTACACAAGACATAAATACCAAAAAAGAAAATATTACATCTATGCTGCTATATATTATGTGCTAAACAAATGCTGCGTGATGTGTGGCTTAATTGTGAAGTTTTGGATTATATTTTTTTTTTTTTTTCCAAAAGAAGCTGATGGCAGTGACAAAGATATTAAAGATATCCAGGAAGGTAAAACCTCCAGTGTGCTCTGCTTGGAGGAGGTTAAGTTGTGGCTTTAAAAGATGGTCTTGTTGCAGTCAGTAAGAACTCGATGAATGAAACCCTTCAAAAGCATTTCTAAGTACTAATTAATGCAAGTCCTGGAGATAAATAAAGCAGTGAGCAGCGATTGTGCCTGCAACAATGTGAGGACTTCAAATGAGTGTCTCATCTTTGAAGGAGGAATTTTAGTTCTTCACTTTATAAATTAATCTGTCTCCAGAAGCCTATTATTCCTCTAACATGCAACTTAAAAACAGGATGTATTTGGGACTTTCCCATTGAGGGAAACATGAAATAATTGCGACAATGCTCAGTGTGTAGCACCGTGCCAAAAACATCTCGTCTGTCTTTGTGAAGTTTAAACTCAGAACCACCTGATTCCTTGAGGCTCTCAAATGCCAGTGCAACAACAAACACTACCCAGTTTCCACGACCATAGAGAAAAACTTCAACTGCAAAGCAGCCTCACAGCCCAGAAGGCAAATACAAAGAATCCAAGTTTATGTACTTGTTGATTTTTCCCTTAAATCTCGTGATTACAAAGCTAAATTTGCATTTGCCTACCCCAGGCGCTAGAGATTCATGGAATCACAGAATCCCAGGACGGTTTGGGTTGGAGGGGATCATGTCATTCCACCCTCTGCCATGGGCAGGGACACCTTCCACTAGCCCAGGTTGCTCCAAGCCCTGTCCACCCTGGCCTTGGACACTTCCAGTGAGGGGAATGCCAAATGCTCAGAAGCAGTACAGACACTGGAGAATGAATAATAAGAACACAATTTTGATTTTCTTTGGGAATGCTTTGTAAAGAACATCAATTTGTGGAGGAATCATGAGGGAACACAGCAAATATTCCCCTAGAAAAAGAGGAATATTGACAGTTGGTGTCCAGGCCACTGGTAGTATTGCAGAAATCTTACACTAGACAGCTGCTTTCCTTTTTCCCTGTTATTTTAACTACTCAGAGCAACAATTGTCCTGATTGCAGAACTCTCTGATTCTTTGGAACATCAGAAGTTTCACATTTGTCATAGAACTCCGGGAATCACAATGAATGACACTTTGTGTTCCCATTTTTCTGACTCCCTTCCTTAACATTTCCCAGAATTAGGTAAAACCTCCAGCACATTTTTTTAGCCAGCACAAGATGGGGGATTTCTTCCTTTTCCAGCTGTCACATCAGTATCTCCAAGCACAGTTTTATTTAAATGTTCCAGCAAGAAGACTTGTCAAACCTATATTTTTCCTTCAGCCTCCATCTCCGAGTCCCCCAATTTCCTGTTTCCTTCAGCTGGCTGGGATCCACCAGGAGATGACATCCCACCACTGCTGCACTAACAACACAGAGATGTAAACTCATTCCCTGATGCTCAGACAAATCTCAGTGTTCTTGCAATATGAAGTTGTGATGTTGATAATATTTTATAAGCTCCTTTTTTATCCACATTTTGTATTTTCCTGCTAATCTCTGATTAGCTGGAGCAGCTGACCAAGCCACACTCTTGTGCCCAAGCACTGGATAGTTTTCAGGGGTAGGGGCTGGTCCTTTCAGTTTTCTTTGAAGAGTTCAGGCTAATTTACTGATAATTGCTAAATTAACTGTGCTCAGAATAATACATCATTAACAGTCAAAATCTCTGCTTCATTCTGGCAAACAGAAATATTTATATGGATGCCTAAGTAGCACAGGAACCATCTGCACCCCAGGAGGGGGTGTTTGCTCCATCTCAGACAGAACGGGGTTGGAAATGTTTGGTAATTTCCTTACTCAGCTGTTACACACTACACTCACATGCATCTGCTAAACACAGAGTAAAAATAGTGTTTACAATTTTATTCAAGCTTTTTTTTTCTATTTTTAACCTTTTTCTATGTTGTTTTCAACACAAACTGGAGTAGTTATGGGTCTCATTTTTAAAATTCCCCCTTTATTTTTCTTTTTAAGACTTCCAGGTTCACTGTTGTCAGGTTTCACATAACCCTGTTACAGCTGTGAATATTTTCTCTGCAGAGCTGAGAAGAACGTGGTGGAAATCACTCCATGGCTACTGAGGAGCTTCTTCTTATGGAGAGGAGATCCATGAACTTCACCCCTCTCTATCAGCACAGGCTAGAAATAAATATGCTTTTAGCCACCCCATTTGTGCCTCAACCTTTCAGCACCCTTGCCACTTATCACATTTTTCAAGGTCACCCACTAACACTGTCTCCCCAGTTGCCAAATCGATACGAGCAACATCACACTTCCCATAAAAACAGTTCTGCTTAAATTCAAGCCCTACAGGAAAAAAAACCTACCCCTGCAACATCTTGGATTTCTTACCAGGAATCAAAGAACCCTGGTCACGTTCCTTAAAAATAATGGATTTATACCATTAACTTTCAATGAGCACCAGAACAGGCATTCAGGACACACTTTAGCAATCCAGTTAAGTAAACCGGGCACTTTTGAGCAGGATTAGTAAAGCTGTGACTAAAGTTAAGCCAACAGTCAAGCCCCCTGATGACTCTGGGTTTAGCACTGCTGTGCAGAGCAGGCAAATGGAAGCTGCCACTGAAAGCGCCAAGGCCTTGGTTGGGCAAGGACACTGATTTCATTCCAGGAAAAGTAAATACTTACATTGCAATTTAATTTTCAGCGTTTTCCCTACATAAGACTAACTCCCACTAGTGTTTGCAAAAGCCTTTGTATAGACTATTTCTTATTACATCAAACTACCACAGATAAACTCCAGATCCTCACGAGGCCCCCCAAAAATGTGCAAACCCCAGTCCTCCATTGCTGTGGGATGTGGAATCCAACGTTCTGATAACCCACAGCCTTCCCCATGTGTTTCTATTCAGATGTCAAGGGGGGATGGCCTTAAGTTGAACAAGGGTAGGTTTAGATTAGATCTTAGGAAGGAATTCCTTCCTGTGGCAGTGGGGAGGCCCTGGCACAGGTTGCCCAGAGAAGCTGTGGCTGCCCCATCCCTGGAAGTGTCACAGGCCAGGCTGGAGCAACCTGAGCTAGTGGAAGGTGTCTCTGCTCTTGGAAGGGGTTGGAACGAGATGGTCTCAAAGGTCCCTTCCAACCCCAAGCAGCCTGTGATTCTATGATTCTGTGCCACAGGACTTTGGTCCCTGGTTTATGACATGGGACCAGCTCACCCCAGAGCATACCCAGATGTAAGATGGAACCTTTCTTTCTGAGATAGGGTTATGGGCAGTTCTGTGGCTGTCTTCAATTTCTCCAAAGCTCTATTTACTGTTTCCTGGCTGTATGGGGAGATGTCTTTTACCTGTGAGTAGAGTAGGATTTATGAAGGGAAAAAATTTCACATTGGTGTTTGTATTTCATTCCAGCTGTGTATTTGTGTGGGCACTTCCCACTCTCTGTTCCCCTTCCAGTATTCCCTTCCCAAGCAATGGGTCCCAGAACCAGGAGGAGTCTCTGCAAGTGACGTTATTTACATAAAATAAACTCCTCCTGAATGTCAACTTGCAAATTGGATTATTTACTAAAACCTTGTTGTTACACTGCGTGGTTGTACTGCACGCTGATGTAAGAACCACATGATTGCAAACCATTAGTAACTGTCACAGCAGAGCTCCTGCTACAAAGGAAGGAGACAGGGAAAAATACCTCCTACCCAGGAACTGAAAATTGGATTCAGGAGACATATTTATTCTGAGTTTTGAGCCTGGTTCTCTGTGTGATCTGTGGCAACTCCCTTCCCTGGCCTGCTCTACTCCTTTCCCTTCTGAGAAGTGAAATGAATCGTGTTTTTCCTCCTCTGTAAACGTCATTTATATGATCAGATGGAAATGGCCAAGTGCAAAATTACGGCCGTTAACCTTTCCCACGGAATAATCCCAGGATCCACTGGAGCAGCCATTCACCTGCCGGTGACACTTGGATGTCCTCAGGCGATGGAAGGCAGGGGCCCTTCATGCCAGAAAATAAAGCCTTTAAGTAGGAGCAGAGATTAACTTCACCGGCCAGAAATGGCAGCGGGAATGCTGGGAGCGACAGGGATAACAGCAGGAGGAGAAATTCCAGGAATATTGTATCTGGACAACTCCAGTCTCTGTCTGGTGAAGGGGCCAGACTGCTGCTCAACGTGAGCTCTCCTTAAAAACACCAAACCATTATCTGCTGCTCTGTGAGGGAGCAGCTCCAGCTCAGGGACTGCAGCCATGAGGACAACTCACGCTTGGCACAGCGCATGGAATTTGGTGGATGTTTGTCTTCTTAATTGTGCTGATATTCTTAACTTTGTAAAATAGTTCTGCACAGGAAAATTACATCCCTGCAAAATTCTGATCCCCTCTTACGGGCAGCAGCTGTTGAAATAACTGCTTTGCAATGTAATCCCCTTGTTCAATAATTCTTTGCCTTCCAATGCCGCAATTTACATTTTTGCCAAGGAATCAAACTGGTACTTAAGTATGAGAATAACTGAGGATCCTGCCTTTGTCTACAGCCAACTGATATCCTAAGCCCCGCTATGACATTATATAAATATTCAAAAAATGCTTGTGAATACCATAATTTCTCCAGGTCTCACAAATGAGGAATTATCCAAGTAATGGATTATGAATGGAGTAGTAATGTATGGAAACACTACCCACCCAAAATATATTAGAGCTCCCAGAGACTCAACATGAAACAAAATGTGTTAGAGGTTTAACAAAATAAAGCTGTCCCTTGAGATTCAGCCTCACTAATTCCTATTAAAAAACTCTAGAAAGGTGAAAATACTTATAGACACTATTTATTAATAAATATTATCAGCTGAGAAGTATACTCAGGAAGATCTTATATAAAATATCTGCTTATCCAGCTATAAACTTTGCAAGTTTAAACTGAAATCTTGAAGCTCAATAATCAAAGATTTCAAATATTAGGTGCATTGGCAAGGTGTGTTTTTCTTTTCAACAATGCCACAATCATGTTGGTATTTTGCCCCTAGAGATTTGATAAATTGAAAAATATGACACTATTGTTAATTTGGCCACTTGAAGGAAATTGTTTGGACAAAAATGAAAGGCACTGACTGGCATAGGTTGCCCAGAGAAGGTGTGGATGACCCATCCCTTAAGTGTTCAAGGCCAGGCTGGTGGGGTTTGGAACTACCTGCCTAGTGGAAGGTGTCCCTGCCCATGGCAGGGGGTGGGACTGGATGAGTCTTAAGGTCCATTCCATCCCAGGCCATTCTGTGATTCTATGACCGGTTGCCAACTGAGCCCAGGGTCACTGCTGTGCCTGTGCCTAAAATCTCTGTGGAAGAAATTGTTGCCAAGTTTATAGAGCTGCTGTCAGCCACCCTGCAAATCCATTGCTCAACTCCTTCCTCCATTGCTGTCAGCACGCCAGACCCTTCAACCATTTCTTACTTAAGTATCCCTTACTCATGTGAGTGGGACAGAAGTAAAGATTACTCATCCCAGGAGTTGCACAAGTGCTGTTGAGGGTGCCTGCCCCAGAGCCAGCCATTGTATCAGAACTGCAGGAGGAGCCAGCCTGTCTTCTGAGAAAGAAAGTTCTAAGAATTAATTTTGAAACTGATTTAAGAAGATATAGTTTGCTGCCTTTCCTTTCCTTTCCTTTCCTTTCCTTTCCTTTCCTTTCCTTTCCTTTCCTTTCCTTTCCTTTCCTTTCCTTTCC
>JAWMRA010000020.1:18899343-18912731 GCA_035584735.1 Pseudotriccus pelzelni
GGCCCCCCGCCCCCCGCCCCCCCCCCCGCCGCCATGCCCTCGGAGAAGAGCTTCAAGCAGCGCCGCACCTTCGGTGAGCGCCCCGGGGCAGGGAGGCGGCGGGCGGCGCGGGGGGAAAGGCCCGCTCCGGCCCGGCCGGGCTGCGGGGGCGGCGCTGGCTGCGGAGGGGACGGGGGGGGGTATCGGCGGGGGTATCGGCGGAACGGGGAGGGGGCCGATGGCGGGGGGAGATCCTCGGGCAAGCCCCTGCTGAGAGCGGGCCCGGTGCCGCCCCGGTGTCACGGCCTGCTCGGGGCTGAGATGGAATCAAGCCCCGGCCCGGCCTCCGCGGCTTGTTTACCCCGCGGACACCCCGGCAGTTGGGGCCGGGGGGGGTCGGGGTCTCGGGGGGCTGAGCGGGGTGTGCGGTGGCAGCAGTGCCGTGCCGGGGTGAGCTCTGGGCTTGGCGTGGGGAGAGCTCCCCAGCACGTTATCCATTACCGACTGCAAAACTCCCAGGAGCCTGGAAACATCCCTGGTGTGTGTGCCAGGAGCTGGGCCTGCCCTTCCATCCGGTGTCTGCTCGGTGTCCGGCGGCCTCTGCGCCGGTGGCAGCGGAACTAAAGCTCCGCTCGCCCTCGGTGCTGCCGCGGGGTGAGGGTTTCTGTACCCGGGGGGCTGCGGGGGGACCGGGGCGTGGGGCTCCTGCCTCTGCGTGGTTTATTGAAAACCAGCAAGGCATCGAAAAGAGCTGTGTAACGACGGCTGGGAAAATGAGATTAGTCCCTTCCGAGAAGGAACAGCCTTGATTAGAGCGGTGCCAAGGCTTGTGTGCGTGTGCTCGGGATGGGCCCAGAGCAGTCGGAGGGCTCGGTGTTGCTCATGTGTGTCAGTAAGGTAGGCTGGAGCGCTCCGAGGGTAACAAGAACTGGCAGCGTAACCTATTTCTGCGTGAACTACGAAATCCCGTACGGGAGATGGAATTGGTGGAAGTAATTGATCCAGATTTTCCTTTCTTTCTGCCTTTGGGTTAAAGTCAAGCTGCTTAAGAGAGCTTTGTGATGTGCCCACCCTTGCCCTCGCTGTGCTGTAAATGCGAGCTATTCCCTGCGTTGAAGCGGGGAGAATTTTGATCTAACAGAGTCTGTGTTTATGCTGCCCCCTTTTTTGGAGCTTTCCGAAACTGTTGTTGACCCCATCGCCTGTCAGCAGCCTCTGTGGCAGGTATTAAGTTCAGCTAGGATGGCAGCCAAGCAGTTGCCACTGCAACTAATGTCGTCAGAGAACAGTGTTTATCTGTGGCTGACTGAGGCCTGATTTTGAACATGCCGCATACAATAATCTCCATGATTTGTCCGGTTTATGTGCCTCCTCCTCCCGGGAATTCTGCTAAGTAATGTTGCCAGGAACAAACCTGTTTCAGCTGAGAAGTTAGTCCGACCTCTCTGCACTTGCCAGGTTGATGGTTGGGTTCTCACTCACTCCCTGCATCTCTTGTGTTTCTGGTTAATCTTAAAAAGTATTTTAATGAGGTAGAAATCTCTGCCCTTGAAGAGTTCCTGCTGGGCTGTGGGAGCGTGGCTCTGGATGTGGGATGTGGGGCAAGGTGGCTTTCAGGTGAAGGCTTTGCATGCTGCTTGCCTTAGTTCTGCTTGATTCACCTCCACCTTCAAACCGTGATTCACGTGAGTTGCATTTCCTCGTGAGAAGGCACACGGATGTATTCCATGGACACAAACATGGGCTAATGGAGACTGAGTGATGTTGTTGCTGAGTGACGGGACGGGCAGTGTCCTGCCATTAGCATTCCAGCAGGGAGCCTGCACTAAGTGCTCCTCTGCCCTGAGCAGCACCTCTCCCTAGGCAGGTGTGTGTTAGAGCCGTGATGCAACACTAAATCATCTCTCTGAGGGCTGTTTGTAACGTGGAGATGGCCTGGAAAGCCCCGTCCCGCTGAAAACAACCGAAGGGGTTAAAATTGAGTTCACTGAATCTGAAAGTAGGCAGGGGATACGCAGCAGCCTCTGAAAGCAACTGGCCTGTTTACTCTGCCTCGTGTACTTTAGCCTGGTTCATGATATCTGTTCTATTAATATTTTTGTCTGAGGAGAGGTGAACTTTATCCTGAAGACTGGCACAGAGAGGGGCAAAATGTACCAGGTACCCCAGGACCTCCAGCAGCTCCTGCAACAATGGGTGTGGCACAGTCAAAATAAAACCTGGAATTCAGTAACACGAGAGTGCACGGTGAAAGCTGACCCAGCCGGGCTTCGGCCAGTCCTGGGACTCGGATAATTGTTGACCATTTCCTCTTCTGGGATCTCACAGAAATAGCACGGGGTATTTAGGCGTTAACTTGGATGGTGTAATTTGAGGCCGTAAATTTATGAGGTGAAATGTCTGCCTCAGTGGGCAGAAAGTGAGGGGACTGGGGAGGAAACGACTTCTTTTAACACTTTCTAGGAGTGCCGGGCAGGTGCACACAACACTTGTCACCTTGGGTTAAACAGCAGAGGATCAGCTGTCACGGGAGAGGTTGTACTCCTTGACAGCGCTGTCCCATTTGGAAACTGCTTTGCCTCAATTTCCTCTTCTGGGTTTTCCTCACATGCAGTCCCTCTCTTCAGTGCTGAGGAAATAGGGAATAACAGCATTAACTGGATGCTTAAACAGAATTATTTTTTTTTTTAATCTCCTGCAGAGCAAAGAGTGGAAGATGTACGACTGATTCGAGATCAGCATCCAACTAAAATACCAGTAAGTTCAGTTCTTTCTATTTTTCCCTTCAGTTTCCAGTCTCATGTTCTTTTTAGCAGTTAGAAAAGGCTGTCCTGAGGAGGCCAAATGAAAATGAGGCTGTTCAGGGTGGTTAAGCCTGGGTTTAAGGGACATTCTCAGAGGAGTAAGCTCAGTGTGGTAGAACAAGGTGTTCGATGGGGAGGGGGGAAGGGGGTTTCCGGTGTGTTACAGTTTTGTGTTGTAGAAAACCACACCCCAGCTGAGCTCTGAGATCCTCCTGAGTGCTCAGCTGTTCTCTCTCAGTGGTTTTCTTCTCCAAAAGAAGAGTCTGCACAGACTCATCAAGAAGAATACACAGATATGGATTTGATCAGCAGTCTGTGCTGAGAAGGACAGAAATGCTTTTCTTCTGGGAAATGGGGCTGTGCTTGAGGTCTCCAGGAATGCTGCTGGGCTGTCAAACTCCTCTAGCTCTCCTCACACTGGATATCAGCTGGTCAGCTCCAAATGCTGCCTGAATTTGTATTTTCTTTTATTTATGGCATCCTCAAAGTTAAAAATGCAAAGCATCCCAGGAAGCAAAAGGCATGGATCACGTTCTGTTGCTGATGAGTTGTTCAGCAGAGAGAACTTAATTGGACCCTCAGCCTTTGGCTCTGTGGTGCGAGCTGGTGATCCCTGTGTGTGGAAATTCTCCTGTGAACCAACTGCTGCAAACTGTCCATCGTCTCTGAGCAAATTCAGTGACAGGAGCTGTTGTGGAAACAGAAACCAAAAGGTTTCCAGCTTTCATTTGGCTCCAGACTCCTTCACCTCGGAGCTGTCGCTGTTGCTTTGCTGTGCACTTGGGCAGGGGAACAAGTAGTACTTTATAGCAGAGATTTTCTGACTTTTTTGGAATGTTTCATTTTCCCAAAAGGCACTTTCCTAACAAATCTGTTTCCGGACCAAAATTGCTTTTTTACTTGCTTTTCACAGCCCTCTTGGCCAAAGTCCCCAGCTCTGACCACAGGTTGAAAGCCGTTGATTTGTGGCAAAACTCTCGTTTTAACTCAGCCATGCACAGATTACAAGCAAAAATTCCAAGGCACCTGAGGAACTTGCTGGAGATGTGGTGATGCAAACTCTCAGCTATCCCAGGGGCCTGCTGGCATCCCTGGAGCCTTGCTGGGCCAGTCACTGCCTCGTTATTGTCATTAGCAGTTCTGGATGAGATAAGATGGCAATGTCACCCCAGATAGGAAATCCCTCCTGTGCTGTCAACATCCCTCATCCTGCCGTTGGAAATACCTATTGGTTATGGTCTGACTTCTTAAAAATAGTGTGGTTTTGTTTTCCAGAATGAGGCAGCATTTATTTAAACTGATGTAAGGATCTTTCTCTGATATAATTAAATTGGCCCAATGTCTCTTCACCTGTGCAACTTTTTAATATCGACACAGCCAGACCCCGTGAGCATGGCAAGGGTCCAAAGGACTGGTGTCATGTAGCTGCTGTTGATTTAAAACCAGCAAACACCCCACGTGGCTGTGGAAACAGGAGCACGCGAATCCTGAGATCATTTCTCAAAAGCAGGAACTATATTCAGTTGCTGGGCAGGGTATTCCTTAAATTGGGAAATCTGCAGTTTCTCTGTGAATTGAGTGGTTACTGCATAACAATCCCCAGAGAATTGCTGGTTCCTGAACGTGCTGTCTTGAGGAAATTCTTCCCCTAATTTGGAGATTTGAGGGTTTATACCCTTCAAAAGTAGCTTTTTCTCGTGCATTAGAAGGTGAATGGAACAGCAAAGTCATCTGGAGGTGCAGTTCTTAGGCTGAAACTGGAGAAATGGCCTGAAACTGGAGAAATTCTAGGGAAAACTGCTTCAGCTGGCAGACTTCCCCTGGTCAGCCACTGCATTGTGTTAGAGGGAAGTGGGCTTGATCTTTCCTTGGATTTCCTTGTTGCTGGGTAATTCAGTGCTGGATTAAATGATTCCAGGAAAGGAACTGTTCTAAACTGCACTGAAGCTGGGGAAGTGTGCTGTAAAATGCCTGTGTGCTACCCCTCCATGCAGTGATCCTTGCAAACAGAACAGAGGAGCACGTGAAGATAATTTAATTATCATAGAAACATAAATTGTTTACATTAGAAAAGACCTTTAAGATCATGGAGTCTAAGTGTTAATTGCTCCTTCTCAGATTTGAGATGCTGCATTCACAAATGAGGGGAAGTGGAGCTTGGAGGGGGCACATGAGGGCACCAGACACTGTCCCTGCCTTTCACATCCGCTCCTTTCTTTTTGTGTTTCCTCTTAGGTGATCATTGAAAGGTACAAGGGAGAAAAGCAGCTTCCAGTTTTGGATAAGACCAAGTTCCTGGTGCCGGATCACGTCAACATGAGCGAGCTAATCAAAATTATCAGGTAGTGTGCTGGGATTTCAGTGTGAACTGCATCAGGCTTGGACGGGAATGCTCTGTGAATTCCCCACCAGGTGTATGCACTTGGGAACTCTGAATGGAAAATTCATCTACTGAGCACTAGGACAAGTCCGGGAGAAGGTGCTTTTCCTTTAGCTTTGCTGGAAAAAACCCACTCTGAAAAGAACTGAGCTGTTAAGTCTGCTTCCAAGAGAAATAACTGGTTCCCAGAGCTGTAGGAGGGAGTCTGGGGCTGTGAATCCCTGTCTAACGTGGGTCCTTCTGGCCCAGGGCTCCAGCACTTCCTGCTTGGCTATTTTGGGACGCCTTCTCAGTGTTCTGCCGTGGAGTCCCCCTCTGGAGCGCCTGCCTCTTCCCACCCACTGGGAAGGGGAGTTTGGGCTCGTAGCCAGAGCTGCTTAGGGATGCTATTGGCATTCTTTGGGAAAGGAGGCTTCCCTCAGAGACAGCGCTGAGGCTTGGAAAACACCCCCTCAGGCCAGTCTTTCTGCCCTGGCTGTTTGCACAGAGTGGCTTGAGCTCAGTTTACAGGAAAGGCAAAGGGAAACAGCCTCGGTGTGGAAGTTGTGTGGTCAGAATTGTGGTTACAAGTTCTGGTAAAGTGCATTTCTGCTGGCTCAGCAGGACTGTTGGGTCAGGAGGAGTTCTCCAGTGGTAACTGGGAAGTGAGCAGCAAACCAGAGTTTTTATGTTGGTCCTGGTATAGCAGGAGCTGGTTCATGGAGGCCACAGGCTGGAAAAACCGGGAGTTGTCCAGGGTGTGCAAACAAAACCTGTCACAAGCAAATCCCAGCTCCTACATGAGTAAGAAAGGGAGATGGGGTTTTGGAGGCAGGAACCAGGTTGCTCAAGTCTTCCAGAATTTCTCAGGAATATGAAAGGCCCTGGGCAAAGAGGTTAACTGCAAGCTGAAGAATTTTCCCACTTTTTTTCTTTGGCTTTACTGTTAATAGATAACTTGGTTACTAGCTAGACTTGGGCCTCAGCCAGCTCCAGTGGTGCACAGCAAAGCCTGCCCTTCCCAGCCCTTGGAGAACTGCTGCCTTTCCTCAGCCTGCTGTCTCTGGAGTGATTAGAGCCTGGGTTTGGAAGAGTCCCTGTCCAGGGCTGTGGCTAGAAACGAAATAAATCCTTGCTTCCAGCTGCTGCTGCCTCTCAGCAGCGAGTGGAAGCAGCAGGAATCTCTTCTGATCAGTTCTTTCCTCCTTTCTTTGGTTGCAGCTCCACATACCCTATTTCCTCTTGCTCACTTGGTTAATCAAGTGGTAAGAGAGCCCCTCTCTGCAGACCTGCTCTCCAGGAGGCAGTTTAGCAGAAAAACCCATTTCCCTCCAGCTGGAATGATCAATCCAAGGGAAACCCAGAAAGAGCTGCTCACTGTGCCAGGCAGTCTGTGCACCCTGTTACTCTCTGCCCTTCCCACGATGCTTCTCCTGGGAGGGAAGAAGGGAGCAAGATGCTTCAAGGTTAAACTCAGGCTGTTACACAGCTGGTGGCAAAGGGAGTTAATTTAAAAGTTTCCCAGGTGTTTCAAGGAAGCTCTGCCCATGCTCCCTCCCCATCTTCCCACAGATCTCTGGGTTTCATCCCAGTGAGATGCTGTTGAGCTGCAAGCCAAAGCTCCTGTGGTGTGTTTGCTGGTTATACTGGGATCACCTGGGCCAGGAGTGCCTCTTCCTTGTCCCTCCAGTTTAGTGCCCTTCTGGAACATCACTTTTCCCATGAGTAAGGGCTCTGACAGTGGATACAGGTGACTGGATTTAGGGATGAATTTAGTAGAGCTTTGGGGTGGGCAGCAAACACCTCCTGCAGGGGCAGGGCGGGGTGGGAACAGATAGGGAAAGGCATGGAATGGCAGAACCAGATGAGCTTTAAGGTGCTTCTGACCCAAAGCACTCCTGAATCTATGATTCCATGGCATACCTTGCTGCTGTCAATGTCAGAGGCCTGTCCTTTGCCACGTGTCCTTTGTTAAGGCGAGTGGAAACGCTCACTGTCGCACTCCTTCCCCCTCATCCCCCTTTCCCAGGCGACGCCTGCAGCTGAACTCCAACCAGGCCTTCTTCCTGCTGGTGAACGGACACAGCATGGTGAGCGTCTCCACGCCCATCTCCGAGGTGTACGAGAGCGAGAAGGACGAGGACGGGTTCCTGTACATGGTGTACGCCTCCCAGGAGACCTTCGGAGCGCGACCTTCCGCCTAGGACACGCCTAGGAGCGGCTGCTAGCCTAGGATTTTGGTTGACCCTTGGCCATCACCCCCACTCTTCCCCACACACCCCCCAGGGAAAGAACCGGATGTCACCTACGCTCTCAGTCCTTTAGCATAGTCTTGCTTTAGCAGGTGTCTCATCTCACCTTGCCTTGTTTGTGACTATTAAACAGTACAGACGAGCACCTCCAGCTTTGAAAAAACCTGCTGTTAATAATACTCCACACAGGCACATTTCCATTTCCGGACCTGCTGAAAGGAGCCCAATTGCGCATGTGACAATTGCAGAGAAAGGGACACTCGATTGACTTTTAACAAGCAAACAGGCACCAGGGAGGAGCTAAAGTGTTTCCTGGGAGTTTGCTGCAAAATCCCCCTACGATTCCTTAAATTTATTTTTTTTTCTTTTAAACGGGAAGGTTTCTCATGAGAGCAAATGCATTTTAATGTTCCAAAGGGGAGCTTTGTCTTCTGCAGCTCTATCAGACTCGTGCTGCAGGGAGTTGAGGCAAGTGCTTGGGGTGAGCTGGGGGAGGACAACTCCTTGTGTCTCCGGTTTTTGGGCACCGCACACTTGGGGCGGTGCCGGTTTCTGGAATACTCATACCAAACACCACAGCTTTATTGTAGTTTTAGGAAGTGTCTAATTGTAAAATACACACCTGGACAGGTAACTTTGAAATAAACTCCAGTCTGTTACGAATTTCCAATCCCTGTGTGTTCAGTGAACCACTGCTGTTCATCTGAGCTGGCTTCCAGTGATCCATATGATCATTCCCCCCCCCCCCAGCCTGGAGGTTTGCCATTCCCTTGCCTGGGGGTCAGGGAGAAGCAGCTCAGGCCCGGGAGTCACTGTCGAGAACCGAACAAATGAATTTGGGCATCACTGGAGCCTCCTGCCACTCGCACGGGGTTGGGAAGCTCCCGGTGTTCCTCGAGCAGGGAGCAGGCTGTGCAGAGGAGAGTTATCCCGTAGGACAAACCTGTGTTTTCCTCTAGTCGTTGTCAAGTGAAGCGTAGCGGGATGAGATTCCCGGTGTATCCGGTGTGTGTGCACTAACTCGTGTCACTGGGAGCTCACGTACTCTAACGGGGGAGAGAAGCAATACTACTGCGTCTGGCACTCACCAAGTGTACACGTTGTACCTACTACACGTTGTACCTACTCCACCTCTTTGCATGCATCTCCTTCCCAGGGCCTACTGCCCATTTTTTATTGTCCTTTGTGTTTTTACTCCAACGTAAACTTTTCGATGCAGCTTGTTCTCTGTTTAGTTCTGTTCGTGTAAGAACTTGTTTAACTCATAACTGACCGTACTTGTAATTACGACGTGATCGACTGATATTCCTGTACAAATGTTGCTTTTTTAAAATTAATACAGTGCTGATATGGATGGATTACATCCCAACTTAATTATGGCTTGCGTGGTTATTCCTAGAGCTTTCTGAAATGCAGAGGCAGCAAAATAATAAAAGGAATGAAAAATAATTCCCTAATTGCCAAGCTGGGGAAGCCCCCACACAGCTGAATCCCCTCTAAATGAAAACCAGTGCCAAGGGATTCTGTTTAACTCTTTATTTTCCATACATTAAATTTACTCAGATAAAAACATTCTAAAAATGTACAATTTAACTTTTAACAAAGTATAATAAAACATAAAAATCCCAATACCAGAATACTGGACATTTACAATTCAAAATCAAATTAGCTGAATATTAAATATTTACAAAACTATTTAAAATATTTATAAAGTTACATGCAGAATTTTGTAATACTAGAAGTGATCGAAGTAAAAGAAATGGCTCAAATGGAGCAGGAATTTCCTTCATTCCTAATGGAAAGTTATGTCCAAGAGAAGCTGTTAATCTGCACTTGAAAACACACGGGATTTGCTTTCTGCTTCAGTACCAACACGGTTCTTGCGTACGACAGGAAAATTGAAGGGAGCAAACGGGTAATTCCAAGGGTTTATTACAAGAGCTGTGGGGCCTCAACCAGCCAAAGTGATTTCTACTCTCACAAGAGCTCCATTACTTGGATTTTTGTCCAGATTTGCCCAAATTCCTCCCATTTAACAGGTTTCCAGAGTACCCTGGCCCTCCAGCACACACAGAGCTCGCATTGCTGAGGGCAGCTGGATTTTGAGGAGGAGCGTTGCTCTGCCAGTACCACAGCCCAGTTCATCCTGGGGTATCCCGGGGCAACTCCACATGGGACTGGCTAGCAAGGAATCGGAATTCGGGGGGATAGCCAGGGTCTGGTGCTGGACTGATATTTTCGGAAGTCTGGCGCTTCATTTGCCAAGATTTAATGACCGTGGTATGAAAAGGTTTCACAAAAAGCTGAGTGTGACAGAGCTGGTTTGAATGAAACCAGTTCTGATAAACTTCCGTGACAGTTTAATTCTAAATAAAAGAAGGGTGGAACCCTCTGACCAATACCTCAGTTCCCTCCTTCCTCTCCTGCTGCTGGGGCAAACCTGGCATATTCATCAAGGCTTCATTTGCAGGGTGGGGAGGAGGAGTTTGCTGGAAATTCCATCCTATTTCGAGTCTTTCCATCAGCAAATGGAAAATGCAGCTGAAACTGCACTGCACACTGCTCTCTCCCCTGGGAAAGGCTCCTCGCTGACTTCTCACCTCCCTGCAGGGAGATGACTGGGGATTCCTTTCCCTCTCACACTGAAAAATCATTCCTATTCCACAGTGAAATCCATTTGGAGAACTAATTCTTTTTATACATGTAGGACAAAGATAGGACTAAGTAACATTCTTTGAAATCGCCATCTTTCAATGTACAAAAATAGGGTTTAAGAACTGGTTCCTTCAGGCAGGGCAGCTGGAACTACCATTCCAAACCAAACTGCCTTGCTTTTTAGGGTAAAAAAGATGGATTTGTGCCTTGTAAGAACAGATTAAGGATTATTTTATGGAACTAAGGTGCTCTGTTCAGACTTACCAACTTTGGTTGTTCTGGGTACAAAGTGGAGGGTGTTCACTGGCAGGTCTGAAGCCACAACTCGCTGGGATTTAGGGAAGGCTCTGAGGTTGCTGCTGGCTCACCAAACTTTTCCCTCTGACACTCGTGTTGCCTCCAGGTACTTCTGGATTGGAACTCACTCTAAAACCAGACCCAACCTTTCCAAAGCGTTACCTAAGCACACCCATGAGCCACTTGAAGAAACATCAGCCTTAGCTTTACACAAAGGAAACAATCCCAAAGGAAGGAATGAAACAGTTTGCTGGAAACATTAGCCTTAACTCTACACAAAGGAAATGATCCTAAAGAAAGCTCTGGAGAAAGGAATGAAACAGTTTGCTGGACAGAAGTTCAGTTCTACAGTCCTTTTGATATGATTTCAACTCTGTGATGAATCTCAGACGCGACTGTGCCCAGCCTTGGGCAGTAAAACAAAACACAACTGGTACAGAAATGACCTTTTTTTTTTTTTTTTGCTGTTGGTTTTTTTTTTGCTGTTTCAAGAGGGTTTTTAACACTCACATGTGTGTTGAAATACAGTTTCTTTAAATACGATTTTAAAATACTGTTTAAAAAAAGTGAAAAAAAAAAATAACAACAGCGTTAAGTTTGGCTTTCAGCACATGTTCCAGGCCACTGGAGAGACCCTCAAAGCTGCACATCGTAAACATGGAACTGCACATTTCCTCGGGCGCGATGCAGTGGGACAGACTGTTCCTACCATTGTCTCGAGCTCATTAAGGCAAAGTAAATTGCATTGTCAGTTTTCATCCCTTTAGTGTTGTAGGTCTGAAGGTTGTTCAGGGGAACACAGGGAACGTCCTCGGATGCAGGCAGAGCCAACAGGGAGCGTGAGCTGGGCTGGGAATACGCAAATCGGGGGGTTCTCATTGCATAGCAGTAACAATTAGCTTTTTTTATTCTTAAACCAACTGTTCTGCAAATTTAGGTTTTGGGTTCCCCAAAGCTGTGAGCTGCAGGTCCCTCTCTGGGCCAAGTGTGGGTTCTGCCCACCCCACGTTCCCGTGCCTCTCCCAACACTCATGGTCCCACCTCCCTTCCTGGCGAGGCTGAGACCACCCTTGGAGAGAGTGGGACACAAGGATGGCCCAGAACGTTCCTTTCCTATGACCATGGCCCAGGGAGGTCTGAACTCTCACCCCCCTCACACGGCCCCGCCTCTGCACCGCTCCAAACCCTCCTGCTCCGAGAGGACTTCCCGAGTGAGAGTCACTGCGCCACTACAGATCCTATGGATTCATCCTGCTGTGGTTTAGAAGAGTGTAAGGAATACCTCCAAATGTAAACAAGGCTTCAGACTTTAAAGGTGTCTCCCAAATTACAGGATGCAAATATCTCTGTCAGGCATTTTTAAAGAGAAGGCCTCACCCATTTAATGCCATCAAATTCCCGGCGGGAGCCATGAGGATTAGGATCTTCTTTCAACCAGACAGGACCAAAGTGTTTCAAATTAGCAGTTCGAGATGGGTTTGGCTTCCTCTCGAGTCCTAATTTAGATTTGTCACCCACAAATGATGGACTAAGTAGTTTAACACCAAAGCTACTCATCTACAACCTACTGCAACGAAGGAGGCCGACAGGAAATCCTTCCAAGTCTTGATAATAATGAAGTTTTACTACCTTTTACATGTTTGACTCCCACCACTCCTGAATCCTAGGGTAGGAGTCAAAGGGTATTTTTATATAAAGTAAAGCAAAAGCTTATAAACTCTGCTGCCAGAGTTCTTGGTTTGTTTGTTGGTTTTAGAATGGTTTAAAATTCATTTACAAAAGCAGAATAATAAGGTTTCTGTGAAAGAGACCTATATACAGTAACAGGACGTAAAGGTTTTGTGTATTACAGGAAAATATCCTTGAAGCCTTTATGACTCTGGAGTCTCTGGGACTTGGACCCTTGGAAACTAAGTTTATTCCAGTGCTGGGAACTCAGCACTAGATGGTAATAGGTGAGACAGTGAAGCACAAGTTTGTTTCCAGAAGGAACCGAAACTGTCGTGTGTGTTCTTTTGGAAGGGAAAGGAGAGACTTTTTAGGATTTTTATTGTGGAATTAAGTCCCATAAGCCTGCTGGTGCCAATTTGTAAAGGTTGGAACTTCTTTGCCTCTTGCACTGGTCTCAGAGTGACACTGTCTGCTAAAAGTGCAGAAAGCTTGAAGAGTTTTACATTCTTCTGTAGTGCAATCCTTAAAAATCCCAGAGATTAGTGCCTGATCACTTTTGAAAAAAAGTAGACATTTTACCTAGCCCAGGGGTGCCAAAGTCCTTCTGGCCACTCCTACCTTCCGCCTCCAGCTTCCACCTCCGAACGGAGCTGCCCTGGAAAAGTTTCACCTCAGAAAGTCCACATATGGCAACATTCTCCAGCTAAAAAATGTACATTGGCTGTTGTACTTGCAACAGAAATGCAGCTGGACAGCTCCACCATCCATCCACCCGTCCATCCGTCCGGAACGCATCAGTCTGAGGACACGTAGTCAGGAGTTCCAGCGAGATCCAAGCTCAAATTTGGCAATCAAAACTGGGTTGGATGCACCCCTAAACTAGATTTTCTACCTAGTCTAATAAAGTAAAGCACCTTTGGATTAAAAAATACATTAAGCTTAACAGCAACTGGACGTCTCAGTTTTGCAGTTCAATCTCCGTCGCTCTCCATGGCTTTTGGCATCTTTGTGCCAGGTGGGAAAACATCAGTCTGTGGAGTCCAGACTTTCGGAGGGAGGAGCATATTTCAGCCTGAACGTACCTGGGGAGAGGAACAGAGGAATTAAATATCAACCTTCCACATCTGTTACCTTCTCAGAACTTCCCAAACCAACCTGCTGCTTGTTAGACCTGGAATGTGGTACTGGAGAATAACATGGAGTTCTAGGGCTGGCAAAAATTTGTTTCATGGAAACACAAAACCACAGGGTGCTTTGGGGTGAAGGGACCTTAAAGATTACCCAGTTCCACCCTACATGGGCAGGGACACCTTCCACTAGCCCAGGTTGCTCCAAGCCCCGTCCAACCTGGCCTTGGACACTTCCAGGGAT
>JAWMRA010000020.1:18912831-18925705 GCA_035584735.1 Pseudotriccus pelzelni
GGCCTTGGACACTTCCAGGGATGGGGCAGCCACAGTTTCTCTGGACAACCTGTGCCAGGGCCTCCCCACCCTCACAGGGAAGCATTTCCTCCCAGTATCCCATCTAAACCTGCCCTCTGGCAGTGGGAAGCCTTTGTCCTGTCACCCCATGACCTTGTGAAAAGTTTGGAAAAGTTTAAATGGAAATTTAATTAATGAAATGAAATCCAGCTTAAAAAGACATCAGTCTGCTGCATTTCACAGTCAGGACTGACAAGGCAGCAGCTTTGCTTCCCCCTGGCCACTATGAAAACATTCACCACAGGAATTCCACTCATTATTTACCTTTTAGTGCTGCTGTAAATTGCTGCCCCAACACCTGACACTTCAGTTAATTTATAGTGTTCAAATGCTTGAGACCATCTAAAAATGAATCCAGGCAAAGGCTACAGACAAGACACGACGTCAAATGGAATCTTCACTCCTCTCAAAGTTCCTATTTCATTTTTTAAGCCCACACCACTTGCAAATTATCTCAACATGGTATGACAATCAAAACCAAAAAGAAAAATGGGACTAAAATGCTCTTGGCAAAGCAGCATTTCTGTTTCAGTTGTTTCCCACCCGGAATTAAGGACTCAGCTCTCTCCTGGGGAAGCCTGTGTGGTAACTGTGGAAGCAACATGTGCTGTAAAATAATTATAGCAGCAAATCGGACCTTCAGGAGTATTTGAACAGTAATTGTTCAGATAAGTTGTTATTTTGGGGAAGAAGGGGAAAGGAAAAGAGGTTTCAGTTTGTAAGATTGCAGGGGCGCTTGCAATTATAACCAAAGCTGACCTGGATGACAGCAGCAACAATTCTGCTGCAACCTGTCCACGGCAGCTCTCTCCATCCATCCCTCCCTGGACGCTTCTCCCCTTCCCAAAAATGGGAGGAACCCCCACAGAGTACCCGGGGTTGTAACAAGGCCTGACGGGTCTGCCCAAAATTCAGTCGCACCTTTAGCAAATACATCTCAGATCATCAGCTTTTGAGAACAACATTTTTTTCCCCAAGTCGGAAGTTCCAAGATGCCATCAGACCTCCTCGTGCCCCGTTCCTGTGGCCAAAGCCCCACACCCTGCCTTTACCTTGTCTGTTGAAATCCATGGGCGGCTGTTTGCAGTCCTGAGCTCTGTGCCCGCTGGCCCCGCAGTTGTAACAGGAGAGGTTCCCGTTTTTTTTGTGGCTCGAACCGTTGCCGTTGCCCATCATTCCCTGTGCCTGGTACACCCCGGCCGTCCCCGCCATAAAGTTCTGCATGGGGGGCACGGCGAAGGTGGACTGTCCGGCCATGACGGAGTCGGGGGCCAGGCCGCTGTTGTAGGCCGTGTGCACCACGGGGAACGTGGTGCTGCTGTTGTACTGCTGCGTGTTGATGTAGCCGTTGCTACACAGGGGGTTGAAGGGCAGGAAGGGGAAAGTAAACATGGAAGGTCCTGAAAAGGGGTGCTGGAAGTAGTTGGCGTAGCTGACGGTCATGCCGCTGGAGCCGCAGTTGCCGCTGCAGCCGCAGGAGCTGCACACCATGCACCCGGGCGGCTGCGGCGGCGGCTGCTGGTGGTGGTGGTGGTGGTGGTTCTGGTTGGGGACCGGGATGCTCCCTGCGGATCCGCTGCTGCTGCTGCTGCTGCTGCTACTGCTGCTGCTGCTGCTGTAGAAGTTGTTGTCGGCGACGGAGGAGAGCGTGGGGCTGGAGCTGGGTGCGGGGCAGCTGGGCAGGTTGGCCATGGTGGCGAAGGACGGGGACGGGTGGCTGCTGGAGGAGGCCGCGTTGCTGTTGGCGCAGAAGCTGCCCTGCATGGGCGCCACGGGCACGCTGCTCATGGCAGAAAAGGCAACTTTGGTGTTGGCTGTGTACAGAGCAGTCCGGGGGTTGATTATTGCAGGGGACACCGTGATTTGCATATTACTGGAGCAGGAAGTCTGTCCGGCCATGGCAGAGTCGGTAGGAAGAGACGAAGAGACCAGGAGTTTGATGGGTGGACGAGCCACGTGGAAGACTGTGCTGGATGTTACCGTGGCAGCAGTGCTCGTTTCCACTATGAGTCCCGCCTGCTGAGCTGGTTTGATCACTCTGTCCAGACTGGAAGCGTGGACGACTTTGGTTCGAGGCCCAAAGTTCATGGTGGAGGTGGGCGAGCTGCTCTCAGTGGCCCCCGACAGCACCTGCAAGGGCTGGTGCGGAGAAGATGCAGACATGACATCGACCACTGTATTCCCAAAGCTCTTTTCCATCTTTATGCTGCCCCTCGATCCAGAAGAAACTTTATTCCTTTCTTCCAAAGACAAAAGCGAGTGCACAGACGACGAGAGCAGCTTTATGTCTGCGCTGCCGCGGTCGGATTTGTGCACGGAGCTGAGCATTCGGATGGGCGGGATGTGTGTGGGGGCCGCTGCCATCATCTGCATGGGCAGGGCGTGGTGGCTGGACGGGCTGGAGCCGGCGTCGTTCTGCACGGGCAGGACCTGGGCCGTGGGGCGGGCGGAGCTCGAGGGGAAATGGTTCAGCAGCATCACCGGCTTCTCCTTCTCGGAGCCGTCCAGGTGGATCTCCAGCCCTGGGGACACAAGAACTGTGAGAGCGGCCCTGGGCAGGACACAGGCACCGCGCTGGGGGGGCTCTGCTTACGTCTCTCGTTCTCCTCGGCGCTGTCCGAGCTCTCCTCCCGCGTCTGGATCCCCATGGGGCTGGAGGAGGAGCTGGAGTACTCGGAGGAGCTGCCCTCCCGGGGAAGGGGGTGGGCTGGCTGGTCCACATCCACTCGCAGCTCTGCAGGGAAAGGGAGTGGGAACACGAGGGGTAACACCAACCTGACAGGACCTCGTGACAACTGTCCCAGGACACCAACACACAGGAATGCTCAGGATTTACAGGGACACACATGGAGGCAGAACAGTCTGACCAGAGCATTGGCCCTTCCCACGGGAGCCATGGAGGGGGAACTACTTTTCATTGCCCTCCATATTCACAGAAATTGGACTTTTTGCTTGCTCCCTATTAAGCCAAAGGCATTTTGGAAGGTAAAGTTTGGTGGAAAAGCAGCACAAGAAGGAGCCTGATCTCGTGCACGGACAGCTGAGCCCTGAGAGCACAGCAGTGTCCTCTGCTGCTCTTACCTGCAGCGTGGTTGCCCCGGATACTCTGGATAGGCCCCACGTGGGAAGTGGGGGGAACCCTTGCCACCCCACTGCTGGTCACTGACGAAGGTGTTGAGGGGTTTAGGCACCGTTTCTCAGATTTTTCCCTACAGGGAGATGGAGAAAAGTATGAAGAAACAAAAACTGGCTAAAGCACAACCACAAATAAATCCATTTCTGAATGAAACCAAAGCACACAGAGCCCATTAAACAATCCACTGAATGTTATGCTCATTTCAAACGGAAACATTTGGAGATCACATCAATCCTGACCATAACTGCCAGCAGTGAGGTATGGACTATCTGCCATCTGATTACAACAATAATGCTCTTATTTGTACAGGGCAAAACATCACCGAAGGGTGACTAAATTCTAAAATTCCATCGAATGTTACGTCAGCACGTCCCAAACCCAGCCGTGCACACCAAACCCAAAATGAAGCCAAACACAGTCCCAAGTTTTCACTTTCCAAACACACTCTGGAAAAACTAAGCTTGCTGAAAAATGCTGTCACAGAGTTTTGATAAACAGGCTTGGATTTGAATTTGTAATTGCTTTTTAAGCAACTGTGGTAGCTTCAGAATAAACACTTCCCTCTAAGTGGAGTTGTAAAAGCCAGGACAAGCTGTTGCATCAGGTTCCCCAAAGGGCTGTCACAGCTGCCTGGGGTCACTGTGGGACACTGAGGCAGCTCCCAAAGTAGCTGTGCTCCATCCACGTGGACTGGGAGCCAAAAAACTGTCAGTTCCTACAAGGAAAAAGTCCTGCTGGGCACCCTGACTTTGACTGTCCATCCCCTGGGATTGCAAATCCTACAGCTCCCATCAGTCTCAGGTGGATGGGAAGCCCAAAATCTACGTGGCCTTTGCAACACCCATGATACAAGTTTAAAAAAACCTAACCAACAATATGTGTGTTTTGTAGATTATTTAAATAAGTGATTATCCTTATCACAACCCTGAAGAGGCAGCAGTAAAATAGGAAGTAATAAATATTATCTGGTAAGTTCCCTTTTCAAGAGTTTTTCAAAGCAACTGCAGAGGAAGGGAGATAAGAAGCATCCATATCAACATGTGGGGATCCTGGTGGGTTTGTGCTCTGTAAAACAGTAAAACTTGCATTCAGTATTTTATGACCTTAAAAAGAGGGTTGCCCCAGCCCTCACTTACTTCTCCAACTCCAGCTGAGTCTTGAGCTTCTTCTTTGCTCCCATGGTGAGGGACTCAAACTTATTCAGATCTTCCTCAGTAAGACTCAGAAACTTGGAAAGAAAAAATAAGTGCTTAGTTTTACAGCCTGAAATATTCTTATTCGTATTTTCAATGAGGACCAATTCCAAAAGGCAACTTTAAAGCCGTTTTTAAACATCGTTAATTCAAAGCAACCCTGTACTCCGGTTTTCAACTATATAATCAGCGTAAAATAAATGTGTGGGGGACTGGCATGAAAGAAAGAACATCTGTAGATTAAACGTAATTAGGTGCATGCTTCTATGAACCAGTCACAATAAAGATGAAGGAACTCATGTACGTATTAAAATAGAATTAAATTAAAATAGACTTTTGTGCTATCAGTGAGTTTAAGCATCTGTTTCTCTTGGAAAATCACTCCAGTCTTCCTAGTGGTGTCACTGAACAAGAAGTACAGTTGTTTCATTAGTCTAATTAGCAAATTTACTCCAATAAACTTTATAATTTATAATACTCCAGTAAATTTTATAATAAAATATAGAGATAGAATAGGAAAGCAAAATATAGACATTTATATTGTCATTAAAGTGAAAGCCAGCAAAGTATGGATAATAATAATAATTGTTTTTTAAAAAACATACTAGAATATGCAGTTTTGCTACTTTAATAAAAAAAATCCTATATATCCTCCTTCACATAATGAAGAAAATCAAATCAGAAGACTCTGGGAAGACATTAGAATTAAATATCCTATAACCAGCACAAAGCCATCCCTGGCTCAAACCAAGCCCTCACTCCACTGGAGGGCGTTCGAGGCCAAAAAACACAGGCCAAGGAATTTCCCCAATGGAGCTGAGGAAATGCTGCAAAATACTCTGTTTAGATAAAACCCAGCACACACAAGTATTATTTGTGACTGCTACAACGCAAATACATAAGAGATGATTTTTCCATGAGAATTTCTGCAAACAAAACCCACTCACTCACACACACAATGTTCACGCCACAAGTCTGAGTGAAGCTATTTTTTAAAATGAAGGATAACCAAATATTCTGGGAGAAAAATCAATCAAGAAGCAGAAATAAAGAAAATCAACAAATGTAGCTGTCTTCTGCACATCAAAGGGATGACCAGGGAGACCCAGCAGAGCTCCTAAGGCAGCATCCAAGCTGGATTTCCAAGCATTCAGTGAGGGACCCTGGAACAGGAGGCAGCTGTCGGACAACCCCAGCCCGGATACAACACAGTGAAAATAGAAATAAGGTTTTCATCAATTGCTTTAAGAGAGCGAAAACCTTCTCAGCACGTGCCAAAACCTTGAGTGATTCTCCATGCAGATGTTTCCAGCCTAGAGAACCTCAGGATAATTTAAAAGCTGGCTGCCTTTCCCTGATTTCCTGCCCTACCTTCTCCATGGTGAGCTGTTTGAAGACAGGATAATACTTGTGCAAGCGCAGCTTCCTGAGCCAGTCCAGGATCCCGTTTTGCTCCTGTGTCTGGGGGGTCTGTGGGCTGGAAGACATCAGCATGGATGAGGAGGAGGTGTCCATCTGGGAGCGATAGGCCAGCGAGGAGCCGGCGCCTCCGGAGTGGGAGCAGTGGGGCAGAGCAACAGGAGCAGTGGCCGAGTGCTGGACGTGGTTCTGCGAGGACTGAATTCCAGCCACTCCACAGATAGGTCTGAAAAACAGGAATAGGATTGGGTTTAGCACTTTGCATAATCTGTGTCACCGCGATTCCGGTAAAAACTTCCCCCTTGGATCCAAGGTTTGCACCCACCCTTTTCCATGGCACATTCAAAGCAGGGCAGTTCTGGCAGAGCAAAGCTGATCAGAAGCTTAAGCAGAGTTTTCCTTCAATAATCACAGATATTTTATATTCTGTTACCTCTCTGTGATTTAACAAATATGTAGAGAGAATGGTGTGGTTCAGCTTTGCCTGATTCCAAAGAAGTAAAAGGAGCACAAATATAATCCTGTGGAAATTTTTAATTTTTCCATGTGGAAGTGAAAAGAAGTCACAACACTGGCTCCTTGGAGGGGTCTGGATTAAAATTTCTGGTTTTTTTTTTTTGTTGGAGAAAATGAAAATTGCCTCTTGAGAGAATGAATGTGTAAACAAGGTAAATATTTCACCTTCCAGATGTTCCCAGCGTAGTTCCTACTTTATACAGGGAGGGGTTGCCAGGATCTAGAAACAAGGAGCAGAGTTACAGATGGCAGCAGTTTATGAAAAGCACGGTGGTACAAAAAACTCATTTTGAAACTTTTATTTCAACTCACTTGAGCTCTGGAGCTGCTGGGAGGGAGATGAAGTGCTGAAGAACTTCCTGACGTGGTCGTTTTTCACCACATGGGAAGGGAACGGTGCCAAGTACCTGCGTGGGCATCAAAAGCAAACAAACCCCCCTGCTCTGTGAGACCTGACTGGCAGCTGCCTCACAAATCCATCAGGACTGCACACTGGACAGGACATTTTGAAACTGCATTTGAAATTTAGAAGCTAAAACACCCCATGAACTTCTCAGTCAAAGTTATGGATATTCTTATCCTTAATACCAACCACATTACCCTTGTGTTGCTTTCACTCTGTTTAGTGTTTCCTCATTTAGGAACTCTGAACACTTTCAAGGCAGAAAATATTCATATATAAACCCGAACATTTCCTTTCAAATTCACGAAGAATATAAAATATAAATGGAATCTCTTATTGAATTTTCTCTTCTTGGAGATAAACAGCAGATGCAGAGTCTGGCAGTGTAGGGAAAAACTTATGTCACGTTTTCCCTGGGATTGCTGGGCCTCTTTTGAGGGAAAAGAGACCTTATATCAGTATTTCAGTGCCTAAAGGGGTCCAAGAGAGATGGAGAGGAACTTTGGACAAGGGCCTAGAGGGACAGGACAAGCAGGAATGGCTTCCTACTGACAGAGGGCAGGGTTAGATGGGATACTGGGAAAAATTTTTCCCTTTGACGGTGGTGAGGCCCTGGCACAGGTTGCCCAGAGAAGCTGTGGCTGTCCCTGGATCCCTGGAAGTGTCCAAGGCCAGGCTGGACAGGGCTTGGAGCAACCTAGTCTAGTGGAAAGTGTCCCTGCCCATGGCAGGGGTGTTGGAATTAGATGAGCTTTGAGGCCCCTTCCAACCCAAACCACTCCATGATTCAGTGGAAAAATGCCAATCTCCTAAAACTTTGCAACTACACACCAACAGGTGCTTTCCAGTTTGAAAAATCACAGTTCATTCCTGAATTTTACAGACAAGCAGCACTTCAGGGCAGCTTCTTTCTCTGCTCCAAAGCTGCAGCCCGTGCTGCAGGAATGCAGGATGCTGCTCCATTAACCCAGATTTGTAGAGACTGTTGCTGCCTAAACAGCAGCCACACACATTCCCTCTCCCTCTCCCAAATTCCCCTCAGCAGGCTCTGATCCTCAGAGCACAGCGAGGACTGCTGGAAATGGGAACACTGTTTGCCATGAAAAATAATCCAGGCATGCACCTGCTGGCTGCTGACTATGGAAAACCAATATCCACCATGGACTGCCAGCAGTCTGCCTTGGCTTAGGGAAAAGAGGTGTTAAGTAGAAGCTCTAATAAAGTTAATTAATATTTTTAAATGTCACTTATTACTATAATAATATTAATATTACAATAATCTCATTTTGCATAGGTACATGCAGTAGTAGCTCCAATTTTCCCAGGAAAATCATGTTAGTATTTAGAGAACTGATGTGATCTGTCGCAGATTATGATATTTAAAAAACTGGTTTATATCAGATAATGGCCAGGTGGTTTGTGATAATTTGAGGAGGTACATGCCAAGGATTCAGAAAAAAACATGAAAGGCTTCCAAAGCTTTAATGACTATAATATGTAAATATATGTCCACCTTTTTTAAATTAAAGTAAAATAAACACGACAACCTAAAACAACTGAAACAATAAAAAGCTCAGTGAAAGGGTAGGGGGGGAAATCCCCACAATCAATCCCTCAACAGAGATGGGTGAATATTCAGCCTACTATTTTTTCCTTATTTTTGTGAGGACTTTTTTTAGCAATTCTGGTTATTTTTGAGTCCAAACCAAACTTTTTGCAAAGCCAATGATCCTGTATTTGTTTTTAACAAGGAATGAGGAAATATCAATTCTCCAGGAAACTTAATACAGAATATTATTACCATCTGTACTTCTGAAGGAAGAATTCCTGAAAAATTGTGGTGTGCTGGAATTAACAGTAAGAAATAAGGCTCAGAATCAGGCTCTAATTTCTTGAGAGTAATTTAGAATATGAAGATAATATTTCCATTTCCTGTTTTTTTGGTGAAAGAAGCCAAGGGCCAAGACAAAATCCCTCAGCAATAAATATCCCAGCATACCTCAGGTCCGATTCCAGGTCCATGTGGTTCCGTTCCAGGTAAAATGAATCTGGACCAGCTAGGCAAGGAATGAATTTCTCCAAGTTTTCTTCCGGATAGAGCTGAGACAGCTAAAGATGGAGGATATTACAAATAATAAGTGAAAAGAAGACTTGATATTTCTGTGAGATCTAAGGCACAGCAAATATTTGATAAAATTCAATCTGTATTATCTCGGTACATTTTCAAAAATGTCACTGAACAAAATTCCATACAGGGATAAAACATCTATTTTTGAAGTCTTTTCCATCTCATCTTTACCTTTGAAATAAATTCAGTCATTTCAGCAGAAGATTTGGTTACCAACGTCACCGAAGAATCAGACCACAGCACCTTGGGGAGCAAGAAGGACTTGGTTTAGTAATTGATTAAAGTTTGGTTCCAAAACATCGATAATTGGCATAAAACATCCCCCAGAGCCTGAAAGGGAGTTTTCAAGGTGCGACATCAATAAGGAAACTCTTTTTTTGCGCACAAAGAACTTTTATCAGCCCTCTCTCTCGCTGTTGTTACACTTAACAACTACTGTGAATGCTTAGGAAAAAAGCACCCCATAGTTTACTCAGCCCTTACACACTGCAGACATGCAGCATTAAGCAACAGACCACTAAGTAATGGAATTTTTTTTCCTCATTATTGTTAAAGAAAACAGCTGGTTTGTAGAATCTGCTGTGCAACAGGAACGACTCCCCACAGCACAACGCTGCCTATTCCTAATTAATCAACTCCATATGCCATGGGAAGCTGGAAACGGCAGCAAATCCCTGCAAAAAAAGGCAAAAGCTTAGAAATGAAACCTGGAGTTCCTGCTCCATACTCCATCTTGTCCATGCCCTAGAGAAAGGGAATATTCAGTATCCCTTCCCATACGCACAAGTCACGACATCCTTGGATAAAGAAGCATTTATTGCTTGGGAGATGGAGTTTAACTGAGTCAAAAGTCAGGATTTCTTGGCATGAAGAACATCAGTGTGGGACAGGCCAGTGATAAGTCCCTTCAGACTCAAAATATCCACTGGAGGCATCTGGATCCTCAGCAGTTCCATAGGGGAAGGAGCTGCGTGTAAGTGTTCCAGGATCACAGACCATCCTCTCACATGACATGAGTTTCAATGACAACTGAAAACATACACAAAGTTTTTCCAGCCATCAGAAAAGCTGCCAAAATGACTGGTGAGAGGAGAGGATTTCAAAATATATTACATAAGGGAGGAATTTCCTCTCGGCAGAGCTGTTACACCAAAAAAAAAAGAGGAAAAAAAAGAAAAGAAGAAAGAAAGCTTGAGCACTGCCTGATTTTACAAAGTTTGTGGGCTGTTTGTTTTCTTAAAGCTTGTGATAAATTAGTATTTTTTCAAATCCATGAGACGTTTCAGAAATACGGAGAAATTTCTCTTTCTTTTGCTAGTTTTATAATAACCCAACATTTCTTATGACTTATGTTTTGCTAACTTGAATTTTCAATACTTATAAAACAATAATGGGAACTGTAAATGCGGGGAACAATAGCAGTGCAAGCACTACACTGCTCTATCCATTGACCTCATATTCCCAAGAACAAAAAACATTTAATAGTTGGGTTTTTAACCCAGCAAACTGTAATTTATTAGCTCAGCTGAACCCTGTGCTGTTCTTTCAGTGACCAGCTGTGGACTGAAACACTGGTTACAGTAATTTCTGGTATTTATAGAAAAATTTGTAATAGGAAAAGAACTTTCACGAGATTCTAATTGGAGTGGAGACAACTGGAGACTTCACAGAGATTTTGAAAACCCCTTGGAAAAATCCTTTCTAATATCGATGACATTTGGAACAATCGTGTGATTCAGGAAATCCAGGACATTCTCCATGAATCAAGTCCTGCAGAGGTTAATGCTGTCAACATCCCAACAGATGCTGAGCTGATGTTCTGTCTTGGCTGGGAGTTTTAAAGAATAACTTGTTCTTTTTGGTGAAAGTTGGGGATAATTGAGACTCTCCTGTGTGGTTCTTCTTGGGTTCTCCTTTCCTCACCCACCGTGTGGCTCCGGTGCCTCATTAAACAAAGATCTTTTCTGGGCTGTGCACTCTGAATTTTGGAATATGTAATTCCAAGCGGATGGGCAGAAACTGCACCCAGACTCCATCCCTGCCCTTTCCACAAGGTTCCATGGGGTGAAGTCATCCCTGCACCGGAACTGGGAGCAGTGACAGACCCTTCAAAAGCTGCGTCAAACCGGGGGGAAGCCACTTCTGCTCGCGGCGTGTGGTGAACCACACTCATTCCACAGGCACTGCTCTCACTTCCACTCAGAATTAGTCTGGCTTCAGTTTGCAGACAACAGTTCCTGTTATGCCTTTTGTGCTGCATTAAAGTCCCCTTTGCTGCAGAGTATTTTTATTCCCTTTGAAAACGCTTTTATGCGACACTGGAAATCACCTTCCAGTCAAGATCTTTAACTCTCCTGCCACACAACCTTTTCCTCAAGCCCTGAAGAATCTCTAAAGCCTCTCTGTGCTCTCCAGCATCCCTTTCGGAATGTGTAAGGCTCAAACCACGTGCCAAAGGCTCCCATCCTGCCTCTTTCCATATGTGCCACCGTGCCCTGAGAGCCTACGTTCTCCTTTGTCCAGATTAAGACCTAAATTCTAACTGCTGCATTCCAGCAGAAGAATGGATATGGATAACCATTCTGTGAGTCTGGTATTTCTCTCTAAATATACACTTTGCCACAACCTGCTGCATGAGAGTGAATATTTTTTTGCCAGTCCCTACCTCCCAATCTTGGCATCATCCATAATGCTCATAAACAGCCATTTGTAACTTTCAACTAACAGATTAAAAACTCCCAAAGGAGCAATTTCTGGGATCTAACAATAAAATCTGAGAATTTCCTTAACGTCTCCTTAAATATTATCCTCTCTCCTTTCATAGGAAAAGAAACCCAAACTCACCTCAAAGGAATACTCAACATTCCTCTCATTCTTCTTGTGTGCCAGTCCCTTTAATTCCACTTTTTCAACACTCACTATGAAAAAAACAAAGAGAGAAGAAGAATGAGGAGGATATTCCCAGATGCAGGCAGGAGTGATGGCTCTTGGGCAGTGCCAGGCCTTGCTTTGAGAGAATCTGATGACCTGTGATGGTGCTGCAGGTGCCCAGCTCCGGCTTCCTCCCTTGGATAGGGAGGTTGGTCCCACCATTCTTTGCTGCTCCACTTCCAGTCTTGGCAAAGCTTCATTTCAGCCACTTACAACCCAAATAAAACAGTCAATGCAAAGTTCTTGATGTCCTCATGGCATTATCACAACACCCATCTCTGTAATAACAGACTGCACACTCACATGGAATTATCTTAGGAACATCCAGGAGCAAACAACATCCCTCCGAGGGAAACGAGGGAAAAGCCTCCGTGTTTTCAGGGCCTAGTTTTGCAAGCTCAGTGTGGTTTTATTGCTGTGTTGACATCCCGACTCCTCCCTGCCTGCAGTTCCACGGAAAATTTCTGCCTCGGTTACCACGACTGGAGTAAGTTGTAAGTAAAAATGGGATCTGACTGTGGAAAGTATGGACAGGTCATGTGATACACAGCCTTTGAAGAAAATCTTATCCATCAGATATCTGACAGACCGGATTCTTGGGGATTCTCACCTCCCAAGACACTCAGATCAGGAATTCCACCGTGAAAAACTTCATGAAGATTATTTCACCGACTTTCTCTTATAAATTTCTCCTGCCTTTTACTGCATACTTGGGGACAGACACACAGAATTTTTCTTTTAAAAAGCCAACTGGAATTGGCTTAAAAAAATACAAAAGCAAAATTATCCCAAACCAAAGTCACCAGAATTTTACCTGTGAGCATCCACTGCCTGAAGAGACACGTGCTGGGTATATTGTGCTTTCAGTGAGCAGTTCTAACAAGCCAAGCCCAGAAATTGTCACTTTGTTTCTGGGAGTCACTGTTTACAAGCTGCTTACCTGTTCCAAGACTATTTATACTCTCTGTTACCTATGAGACTCAAACTGATGTTTATCCCGTGGAACGTTCTCATATATAATGGCCAGTCTTCGCGAACGAAGAACCGGGGAAGGTCTTTACACCTTCCAGCCTGCGCATTGGATTTTT
>JAWMRA010000020.1:18925805-18953888 GCA_035584735.1 Pseudotriccus pelzelni
GCCCCGTCCAACCTGGCCTTGGACACTTCCAGGGATGGGGCAGCCACAGCTTCTCTGTGCAACCTGTGCCAGGGCCTCACCACCCTCACAGGGAACTACTTCCCAATATCCCATCTAACCCTGCCCTCTGCCAGTGGGAAACCATTCCCCCTTGTCCTGTCCCTCCAGGCCGTTGTCCAAAGTTCTCCATCTCTCCTGGAGCCCCTTCAGGCATGTAAGGGGCTCTAAAGACTCCCTGGATCCTTGTCTTCTCCAGGCTGGACACTTCCAGCTTTCTCAGCCTGCCTCCAGAGCAGAGGGGCTCCAGCCCTTGGATCATCTCCATGGCCTCCTCTGGACTCATTCCAACAGCTCCACGTCCTTCTTCTGCTGGGAATCCCCAGAGCTGGAGGCAGCACAGCAGGTGGGGTCGGACCTAAGCGAAGCAGGTCCTGTTGGTTTAAAACCTGAGTCTCGGCTGCTTAAAAATCTCTTTGAGTCTTACTTATTCACAGTCAAAATTTTTAGAACCTCCAAATTCTAAACAAAACTACAGATGTTCGTGCCCGTCTTTACATTTCCCGAATTAACTTTCCTCTTCTGATCACCTCAAACGTTCCTCCCCCATGTAATTCCCAATTACAATTACAGAAATCCCTGAGCTTATGAATAATGGCAATTCATTACTTACTACTTTCTCCTGCATATTCTGCTTTTCGTAGAGACTTGTTCCTCTTAAACATTTCAGTGGGTTCCTCTCACGCTTCTGAAATGATTTTACACCACATGCTGAGCACCACAGGAGTAAATCTGCACACCACATACTGCTGAGCCATCTACACAATGCGTAGTGCCATGAAGACTTTAACATGAAGATTTTAACATCCTTAAGGCTCATTTAAAGAAAAATCTACCTTAGTGCTCTTATTTAAGAGAATTCACAACACCCTCCCCTTATTGTGATCACAGCTAAAATATACTGAATACTGAATAAGTAATACACAATTATAACAAGAAAGAACATGTAGAGGGAGTATTGAGAGGGGGAATGTTGATGAAACAGCTGAAGGATGAGCAAGTGACTTGCAGAAAGCCCAGAGTCAACTGATGCAACATCTGGTTTTGAAAAACACAGCAAGTGTTATGCAACATTTGTTGTTTATAGCAAATCCAGCACCACTTCTCTGCAACTGTTCTTATCATTTGGCATTTCTACAGGATTCAAGTCCCATCTCCTCCAGTCATTCATTTTTCCTCTCCATTCAAGCAAAACTGGATTAGCCATGGACATGAAATAAAGCTATTCCTGTTTTACTCTGAGGGTTAATAACAAATCTTAAATCACCTCTCGGATTTTGTGGTGTTACGGTTACACGACCTTTTCATGCTCAACTTCTGGCCTGAACCTGTCCAGTCAATAAAACCCACTGCAGCAGATTTATCCATGGAAAATTACTGTAATTAGCAAAGTGAACCATTAGGTGGATAATTCTGCATCTTGTAAGATTAGGTCTGTTCTACAGCATGAAACAGAGTTCACTGTGCTGCAGAAACAGTGACAGCTTTAGGGACAACGCACTGGGTAATTCCTAATATTATACAAAGTGCTCCAGGAATTTTCTCCCAGATGGCCAATACTGTGAAAAATACCATCTGCTTAACAAAATCTAGAGTTCTTGTTTAATTTCTCAAGTTGTATGTTTTTGTTATATGGTCTCCCACATAATCTTTGTGTTATTTAATTTCTGGTTGATTTTATTAGAATAATAAACCTCATCACAAAGCTTAGCTTTATTTGGAGCAATCCATCCTCAAAACTCTGGAAGAAGAAGGTGCCATCCACCAAGCAAAACTGAGTGCATATTAAACCTGCTGTCTAAAATATTATAAAGAAAATAAAAAGGAATTTTTATTTACTGTTTTTACTCTCAAAAGCATAGAAAACTGCTCAAAGTATCTGCCCAGTATCCCAATAAATGAGTCCATGAGCAGAAAACCTTTGTACAGAATTAAGGACACCTGATGCTGATGTCTTTTCAGGATGCTGAATTCAGCAAAATTCAAACTTCCCAACCCAGGGGATAAAAAAAGAAAAAAGTTAATGTTTCTAATTCAGGAGATTCCCAGAACAAGTATATTTGTGCTACTTTAAATCTGAGCTTTAGGTCTGGAAGTAATCAGTGGGAACTCACAGCCAGGCTCTCCATCTGAGGGGTTGTTGTGCATGGAGCAGAATCCAACCCCAGTAGCCTGACAGGGTATTGGACATGACACAAGATCTCAGAGCCTGCGACCCTTTTTGTCTGCTCCTCTCTCCCAGAACTTCCCTGGAAAACAATCCAGGAGCAGTGCTTGGCTCTGTGTGTGTGTCACTGCTGGGCTTCCTGAGCTGCACTGGCAAAGGGGCACGCAAGACTTTTTCCCGTGGAGATTTTCCATGAATATCTGGGAAATTCCAGCAGGTAAGTGAACCAGCTGGATGAGATCATCCAGGAAAGGGGGAGATGGATACAAAGGGGGTTGTAGAAGCTCAGTGCTGTAGGAGAAGTTCCAGCGAGGCTGTGGCACCCCATGCTCCAAGTGTTTTGCATCATTCCTTAAAGTTATTGTTATCATTATTATTTGCTGCTTTCTTTTAAACACCAGAGAAGGATTTTTGATGCAGTTTTTAACTGTACATAGTCTAGTATCAAGTATGGAAGCCTGTATGTGGAATGCTCCAGCCAGAGGCACTGCCAGGAACCACAGCCATGAGCAGATACGTCACCCTGTCTCCTTTCCAAATAGTGCCCCCCACCCCCCTTCCACAGCATCCAGGGAAAACAGATCCAGTGAGTCTGAAGACATTTTATTCAGGTCTGTTTCCCTATTCCAGGCTGGGATTTTCACCCATTTGGCTGATATTAGTGCATTTGTCATCTGATCACTCGAGTGCTTCTGTGGAAGGACACACAATTCCTTCCCTTCTCCTCATGACCCTCTGGATTTCTTGCCTCTCCCTCCAAAAAAGCAGTGCCTTGGACCTACTCCTCTTCCCAAAAGGAGTCAGCAGCTACATAAAGCAAAAGACTGATTCAAACCCTTTAGGGTTTGGTACTCCTGGCCAATCAGGTAGAACATGCACCAGATGTGGGCAAGAGCAGAAGAGACATTTTTGGAAGCCTCCTTAATATCCCATTGGATGCTGTGGTTTTTATAACCCCATTTTTACGACTTCTGGGTCAATCCTAATAGAAGGATTAGATAGAATCAGACTCTCAATCCACAGTGAGAATTTTGTGTTCCTCCAGAAAAAAGTAAAATAATGCAAGATAATCAGGAGTGTTGGTTGCAGCCCAGCCTTCTTCCATAATATCCAATATTTCAGCACAAACACCACTCTATACCCAGCTAGTTGTTTTCCTTAATTAACTCCCTGGATGCAGGTTTAGTTTGTGTGAGATGAAGCACAGCAATCTCCAGCATTTAAGTGGTAAAATCTGAGAGTCCAGAGACTGGGCTGAACATCTTGGTTTATGATACTTGACCAAAATCAGCAGAAATGCTGCAATTTATTTTTCCTCTGGAAAAAAACATGAGTAAAATCCTTCACTTTGTATTCTATGGGAAGCCATAATCATAAATGATGCCTTAATTTTTAAATTTTCATTTCTAAAGTTGTGCCTTCATGCAAACAGGCACTGAACACAGCTACAGTAACTGAGTTTTTGCTGAAAAGGTCAAACAAAAGGGAACTAATAAAATCCTTTCCACATCCTTGTTTACACAGAAGTGGTAAGAAATGCAGCACCAACACTTTCAACGCCATCTCCTCTTGGTTTGCTAAAGAAATGCTTCAAAAGCAGCATTATCCAATTGCTTGTCCACTGGACAGCAAAGGTGATGCCAAAAATTGGGAATAAAAACCCTCAAAGCCTCTCAGTGAACCCCCCAGTATTTATATTCCCATACATACAAGAAGAAGGGAAGGAAAACAAAAAACAGTTGATTTGCTACATGCAAAACATATTCATGGCAACAAAACACAAGAAATTAAAGGGGGTTTGTGGTTTTTTGGTTGGTTGGTTTTGTTGGGTTTTTTTAACTGCTTATAAGTATCAGCTTAAGAGTGTTTTTTGGCTGTTTTGCGCAAAACTTCCTGCTTTCACTTTTCTAATCTTTCTAAAGCTTTTTATCCAGGCTATGATGGGGAATGAAAAAACCAGGATACTCTCTTCTTCCCAGTACACACATTGAGCCTCTTCTGCCACAAACACTCAAGGACTAAGTTTTTTCATCATCTAAATTTCATTTCCCTGTCTCCTACTTCTCAAAACTTAAATTTAATGGAATACTGAAGGCTTGAAGAAAACTTGAATCAAATATTAGGGTTTCAGTCTGTAAGATAAGCAGATCAGTGAGAACTGAGATCTAAATAACTCTGGTATTGATCAACATCTCTCAGGGTGCCAAGAGCTCGGTGTTAGTGCTACCACAGGATCACTGAGGTTGGAAAAGACCTCCAGGATCACGGAGTCCAACTGTGTCGGATCCCTCCTTGTCACCCAGCCCAGAGCACTGAATGCCATGTCCAGTCCTTCCTTGGACACCTCCAGGGATGATGTCCCAGGACATTAAATCAAGTCAGCCTCATGTTTATTTACTAAAACTCCTTTCAACAAACCACAGAATGGCAGTATTTAGTAATAGTTTTGCCATTAAAGCCAAGGCACCGTTGATCTGTCCCTGAGACTATTTCAGAGAAAGATTTCACTGCCTGCCTTCCCTTCGAACTTCCAAACTCGGACCGAGCAGGTTCTGAATCACCAAATTCCAAGAGGATGACACTGAAACCATTCAACTTGAACTCTGTTCTGCTCCACAACCAACAAAAACACACCTTGGCTTGTTTCATGACACATTAACTCCTGCACAAACGAGTCCCCTGCCAGTGATATCTAATCGGCATCAAAATATTGATGGGCCAGAGTCCAAATGGTGGAAAAAACAGAAGGTGCCCTGGTGTGGGATGTTTGTAGGTACAGAAACTGCTGGTGGGGGGTGGCAAGAGAACATCAAATACATTCTTAAATTTAAGTGCATCAATTAAAAGGTATCAGAGGCAAATTGAACTTTATTTACAAGCCATGAGCTTGTCTACAGAGACACTAAAGGGGAAAATGCTCCCACTCGAGAGCATCAGGAACTGCTTCGAATATTGCCTTAAAAGTGAGGGAAAACAAGTAAAGAAATAAGTGTTTCTTTTTGAAAATCATCTTATTTTACTGCTTCTAGAAAATGCACTGCAGTTCAGTGCATTGACTTGTCATGTAAGAATGACCTTTAGTTATTGTATGAGTAGTGAGAAATGACATCTCAGAACTCTCCAGACCCAGCAGGGTAATTTATTAAGATATTAACCTGTTTTCACATTGTACAATGGTTACGGATTGAGAAAACTGTGTGAACAGGCATAATTAGAACATTTAAGTGATCCCAAACCCTTTATGCAAATATAAAGCTGCTGCTTGCTAAGAAATACTTAAATTGAATATTTAAATGAAAAAAAGTGAAATATTTAAATGTAAAAATATTTAAGTTATACTGCATTTACCTCCCCTCCCAACGGAGGGGGAAAAGGTGGATGCTATGAAAGCATAGTAAGATCTTTGCTTATTCTTCCCACATCAGGTATCTTCAAATACTCCACAAATCCTGACCCATCCAGGAAATCAAAGGATTTGCTAGACTTATGAAACTTAGCAATGTCCACAGCAGGACAAAAATTCTGGGAACACTCTTGAAAAGAGGCCACACATCCACTGGAGATTCCAAATGGAGAGTCATTTTCTGATTACTGGATTCCTTAAGCCAAGAGTCCTGCAGGAACTCATCCTGCCTGGCTGACACAGACACAGGACTAATCGCCATCACAGCTCTCATTTAGAAAAACAAAGCAGGGAAAATTTAGCAAAGGACACAAAGGGGCCTCAATTCTCCCCCGGTTCTGTGCCAGAAGCTGATGGAAGAGGGTCTGTCACAGGACATGACCCAGGAACCACTGGCTGGAAGTCACCAAGCACATGCTGCTCCCTCCATTCCCACTTTTTGACCTTCAGCTCTCTTAAGAGTTTGCCAAGTTGACCGACAACCTTCTCTCTCTTTTTTTCTTTTTTTTTTTGGTGGAGAAAAGGGAAGACAGAACTCAAGTTTAAGGTATGTTGGACTCGTTCAGACTCAGCTCAGCCTCACAACAGAATCCACCATCCAGTTTTCTGCTGGTATCTCTTAAAACTAGAAGTGGACAAGCAGACAACAGCTTTTCCATGGTGTCTGCTGGAAAAGGAAGCTACAGCTATAGGAAAAAGCTTGTAACCAAACAGAACAGTTTTACTAGTTAGCAAGGAAGTCTGGCTGGCTGTTGCCATTACAGGAAGACTCTGGAAATTAAAGCTTCATGGACATAATGAAAAATTCCTGTCAGCAGAGAAAAGCCCTTAGAACTGTGATTTTTCCCATGTAAGAAATGAGGGTTCTTCCATTGCAGAGAATATTTAAGTTCAAAACCAACACATACTTACAATGTGAGTTGAAGTGACAAGTCAATCCTGCTTTAATTTAAAAGCAAGGCTGGAGCCTAAGAACTGCAATATTCCACAGGAAATAATTACACAGCTTTTTTAAAAAAAATCAAGGACATGAGCTTACTTTTGGCAGCACATAGGAAGCAATAGCACACTGGGATTGCATCGTTCACCCCAATCAAACGAGTAGTTTTTCATGTCCCTGCTATTTCCTCAGTTTGGCTTTATTTAACTTGCCAACAAAGTGACCTTCTTCTGTTACTCCAAAACAGATAGATAATAAAAAAAAATGCCTGTATATCTCAGCTTTTGGGATTTTAATTGAATTCATGCATTTTTTGAGTAATCTTGAACGACACTGTCAGCACTTCAGCCAACCACAAAGCCAATCAACCTAAAGAAGGGTTTCGCAACTTCACTGGATTCAAAAGCTTAACTAAATCCAAAGGCTGCCTGTGCTGGAGGCTGGAGAGAATTCCCATCTGGACAGGAAAATGTAAAACCCTGAAGAATCATCAGCTGCTTTCAAAAAAAAAAGAGATAAACCCTTCAAAACAGTGTTTGAAGCTGTTTCTCCCAAATCCTTGAGGCCAAGAGCACTTCGCATCCCTGCTCCCGCCTGCCATCGCCTCTGAGCACAACAACTGCCTCACAAGTTGCCTTTTTTCATTTCTAAGGCCAGAAAAACTTTTACAGAATAAATTACCCACAAAGGGCTGCTAGATTGGACATGTTTGTGTAGCATCTCCACTGCCTTCCTAGATCTGAGCACCAACACATGTCACTGAACAGGTGCTGGGCCTTGAAACATCCACTTCCCAAGGATCTGCTGCTGAAATGTATGATAATGGGTGGAAATCTTTCTGGGTGGAAAGAATTATGATACAGAGCCAAGAAGGGCTGTGAGAGTCTGACATCAGAGACAACTCAGCAACATATTCCTTAATTCAAGCAGCTCTAATCAAAGATGTATCTCCATCAGTCAAAACGGAATCCTGAAGGATGTATTTTAACACCATGGAAACACTTTACCATTTTCAAGCACAGTTTTAGGCAAACACGTGAAACTCTGAAGGTTTAAAAGGTATCCCTACAACAAATTTAGAGACAGCAGTGGCACTGAGATTAAACACATGCTCGGATTGTGTAGCCTGGGGGGTGCATTTTTAAAGGCCTCCGGAATTTAATTTGAACAATACATTTACTGCCTAATTCCCCAAGATGGCTAATTCCACATGGAGCTGCAGCTAATGAATATTTGCAACAAGTGAGAAGAGCACGTGCAAGTTCTGAATGCAGCTGCGGACTTCATTTGCTCACAGATCCAGCCCAGTGACTCATCTTCCCTCTCCCAGTAGCTGCAGCAGACGGCTCGTTTGGAGAAATATTCCTACAGAAGTGACCAAAACCCCAAACTCTCAGGGTGAAGGGCAGCTTCAGTAATCACTAACACGCATCCTTGCACAGGCAATTAAAAGCAGGCTGCCTGTGTGTAATTTGTCTGGTAAAAATATCTGTGCAATCAAGAGAGATGTTCAACTTTGTATATAAATACTTTTACTTGCTGGGTAAGTAAGATGCACTTTGTATATTTAGTCTAGGTTTTATCTGATCAAGTGCTTATTTTATTTACTATTCTTAGAGCACTTTTAAAGAAAATATTGGCTTTGTTTCACATTCTTAAGAGAAGGTCTGCTCATCCTAGAGAAGGCTCCTGCTTTCTTAGAAAGGATTTTCTCCGGCACCTTAATTCCCTGAGCAAACCCAAGGTGAGCCAGATGATTAGTTCCAATCTGAATGCCGTATTCACCTGCAAAACTCCACATGCAAAGTCAGTTTTTCATGGAAAACTTCCCCTAGTGACAGTTTTTGTGCTGAAGTGCACCAAAGCCCAGACACTCCAGGCTTCACTAAACCCCAAATACGACCGGAGGAACAAACCCAGTTCCAGCTGGAGCCTTTGAAGCTTTAGATCTGCACAGAACAGCCGCTTTCCCCAAGTTTAGAAAGACAGTTCAAGCCACTGAAATGGAACCAGACCAGGAAAAACACGACACATTCAGGTGGTCCCCTCAGCTGGGAATCTGAGCTTTGAAGTTTGGAGCAATGTCCTAAATCCTGATGGACAAATTGAGTCTCACAGCACCACAGCAGAGCCAGCAGTGACACAATGCCCCAAACCACTTCTGGGTGCAGTTTGAACTCACTACAAACCACCTTGTTTGGAGGTGAGTTAAGGCTGCCACTACCCATTAGTCCTCCTTCATCACACAAGGTCTGAGTCATTTAATGAATGAATAAAGCTAATTTAAGACCACTTAGATAATCATAACCCACTGTTACTCTATTAAAAAGCCCCAGTCCCCACTGCATAAAAGCAATTACAGTTGTAATCAATCCCAAATGCATCCAGTGAGGATTTGCCCAGCACAGTTCAAGTTTAAAAGTCACCAAGTCAGGACCTGAGAGTTACATATATAAATGTACATAAACATATGGGTGTTTTGTGTCCGACAGCACAGGCAAACTGGGGCTGTGGGTGCAGCACGTAACCATATATCGGCATGGAGGGAGCCTGGAGGGACGTGACGAGGCAGCAGCTGCTCAGCCAACGTGCCCTGGCTTGAAGGACAACCTGGAGCTCAAACACCAGAGCCCTGGGATCAGATAGCCGGCAGCTCCGACCCTGACCGTAGGATTCCTGCAGCTACCCAAAGGAGTTAAGAGATTCCAAGTCCCAAGCAAAAACCCAGCAGAAATGTGCATTTCCAGCTCTAAGCAGCTTGTCTGCTTTGGAAGGGCTGCTCCAGGCCAGCAGAGTTCAATGCTCATGTCAATAAGCACGTGCTGTTTGCTGCATTTTTAAGACCAGTATCAGCATCGTGAAACTCATGACTAAGGCTGCAATAACAGGCAGGAGCAGCGAGGGCAAAGGCATTTTATAGCAGCTTCAATTTTGATTTTCTAAGGAATTACAGCCTTGCTAACAACAAAGAAATATTCTGTTAGCGTGCTGTGTGAAAACACCAGACTAAGAGACTCATCTGGAATAGAAAAATCCTTGAGTACAGACAGTCTTGCCAAGAGCTACAAATGCATTCAAGTGCTCAGCTCAGTGAGAGACAAATATCCCTGCACAGCCACTTCTGTGAGGTTCCTCTTTTGTGGCAAGAAAGTCCTTGTACATTTTTGGGCCCTTTTGTGGCAAGAAAGTCCTTGTACATTTTCGAGTCTCTGCTCTCAGGCTTTAATATTCTTGTTCCCTTTTCTACTTCTGTATAAATAATTGTTCCCCCATTCTGGATCCCAGACAAGATTTGACCAGTAATTCAAAGAGACAGAAAAAAGGTTCTAATTCAGCAGTTAAGCTGATTTTGAGACACTGCACAACTATTAGACAAGTGCCTCTCTAACACATCTATGAAGCAAAGGCAAGAGGGAAAAGAACAAAGTAGATTTTATTAATATTTGCCAGGGCAGTGAGAATGCCCAGAGACTGAGGCAAAAGGAACAGAAACAAAACCAAACCCCATCCACTAAAAACCTCCAAGTCCTGAAGCTCTAAATCCCCAGTTTCTTCAGCAGGGACTACAGAATGAAACCAAACACAAAATGAAACTTCCAGCAAAAACTAGAGTTTATAGCTCTTGTTCCCCACTGATTTTAGCAGTATTTGGATATCCAGCAAATCCCTGAACTATTTAATAGCAGGGACAGGAAGGAACACAAACTTTGAGCTCCCCAAGCCACTAACACCTATTTCATACCTGCTGTTTTTGCAGACAAATTCACTTATTGCACTTTTCCTCAGGCCTGTTTACAAGTAAACAAAGTCTGATTGTAAATACGGTGGGTCAGCTGCATCTCTGCTGGAATGATACCCCTGGAATAATTCACCCACAGAACTGGAAAACACAAGAAGGAGAAACTTCAAAGGCCCTGTTGCGTTTTATGGCATTTCCCTTCAGCCTCGTGTATTAATGATGTAATTTTAGCAGGGCTGCCCTTCGGAGTTACTGTTAAAAATAGCACCCATACCCTGCACTGATGAAATGCATCCACTCCAGGCAGGGAAGTTGTGCAGCACAGCAAGTCCTGTCCCTTTTTTTTTTTTTTTCTCAGGGAGATAAAAGAAAAAGTCAGAAAGCAAATGAAACATTAACCTTTTAGCTCAGCATTTCTGTGCACCTGAGAAAGAAAATTGACTTTAATCAAAACCATTGCTTTGCGTAATTACAGCCTGTCACTTTCCATCATAAAAGAACAAGAGAAAATGAAATTAGAAATGAAAACTCAAAGCACCTCAAGAATGCCAAAGTGGACTATTTGTCTCCTCTACTTGTGTGGCACAAAGTAACAACACATCTACCATATGGATAAGAGCCACAATTCCATCAAATGCTGAAGGGAAGTACAAGAGATGCTGCTCACACGGGTTCGGGGCAGTGTCACCCTCAAACCTTTCCCAATTCCCGCTATCTGCAATCCCCAAATGAGATTCCCCTCTCAACTTACTTCTTAGAATCAACCCATGAACAACTCCATATGCTTTCCTTCCACCTACAGCTGTCCAGTCTCTTCATCCAGGTCTCAGGATTGGGCTCTGCTCTGGAATTTTTCAACAGATGCAGTTTATAAAAGCTACATTAAGTCAGCATTAAACAGAAGAATCCAACTTTCTTTAAACAACCCCAAAAGAACTGAATTAATGGACAGAATCCCACTGCTGTGACTGTTTTCAGCTTTATTTTTTGGTAGAACAGAATCACAGAATCATGGAATGGTTTGGGTTGGAAGGGATCTTACACCTCATCTCGTTCTACCCCGTGCCACGGACAGGGACACCTTCCACTATCCCAGTCTGCTCCAAGCCCTGGCCAATCTGGCCTTGGACACTTCCAGGGATGGGGCAGCTACAACATAAAATTTAAGAAATAACATCTAACTATTTAAATACAAAAAAAGGGGAGGGACTTGATTCTGTCAACAAAGAGCATCCAAAGAACCTTTCTGATCAGAAATTAGGAAAAATCCCAAATATTCTGGCAGGGAGGTTGGAACAAGATGATCATTAAGGTCCCTTCCAACCCAAACCATTCTGTGATTCCATGATTTTGACATAAACTTGAGTTTTTCTCAGAGCTGTCCAACCACGGCCAGCCCTGATGTGAACCAAGAGCTACCCCAGTTTGATGGATACATAAGTAAGACCCTTTTAAATCACATGCAAAGCCAGATCTAGAACACAAGAATCCAGAGCTCTTGCACAGTGAAAGACACAAGGCATCGATTCCTTCCAAGCAGGAATCTGCAGTCTCAAATCCAGTAATGAAATCTCCTGATCTGGGAATCAAGGTGGTATCAGTGGCAGCCAAAGCACAGAAGAACATGGTTTAAAAAGCACCAGTTCCCTCCCGACTAATTCCACACTGGAATAGTGTCCTGGAGGCAGAGTCACCAGTTCCCATTTGCAAAAGGTCTCTCTCACTGACGTAAGGAATTATGACATTCGTGTTTCTGCTGCTCAGTCCATCTGTTCCCTTGTGCCAGAGACTGAATGTGAGAAATCACCAAGCACTTCCATGGAAAGGGTGTCCTTTGCTCAATAAGATCATTCTCCGATTAGATGGAAGGGAAGCGGAGTAAAGAAATATTTGTTGTTGTAGTAGAAGGGAAAGCAAAGGAAACTGCTGGCAAGTAAAGAACTTTCTGTGTCATGTTCTCATCCCTCCTCCCTACCCACCCCCTCATTTTCATGACCAATGTGTCATGTCAGCACTGACGGTAACAAACCGCCTCCTGTGACTTACTGCCCTACTAGCGACCAGAATTATTGATTATTCCCAATATCACCCCTTTCTTTGATGTCACCTCTGGTCCTGCAACATTTGGGATTCTTTTCCCTGCTGCAGTCCGATTCTTTCCAAAATTACAGCCTCCCATGTGTGCACAGAAAAGCCCCAATGTGCAAATTCTAATGCTGACATCAAAACTGAAGTACGAAATCCAAGGTTTACCATAAATATTCATGAATTTTCAAGGTCTGGGCCCAAAAATCTGTGAGGAATGACACCATTTTTAACTTGGATATACAGCTGCCTGTAAGAACTCCAGGTACCTATTGATAAAATTATTGTACTTTAAGCCTATTACCCTCAGCTTTTGGAGGCAAGAATTCATGTAACTGTAAAAGTATATGGAAATGAAAAATGTGCTTTGGAAAATGAGGGATTCAGGAATAAAATCAGGGAAAGAACATTTACCAGCTAACAACTAACCCACTATAAAAGCTTCTTAAGCACAACACACACCAGAAAATTGCCATTTAGTCATTAGTGCACTGGTGACAGTCTGCAAAATGGGCAAGGACGAGCTGGTTTTCTAGGAATACATGTGAATCACTCCTATTTTCTTCTTTAAAGTGGCAATTTTACTTTAAAGTCCAATTTACTTTAAGGGATATGTGGGCCTAGCTAGGATAAGCAAGCCATTTATTTCAAATTCTTTACAAAATTCTTGCATCCCTGTTTAACATGGCAGCAAAACGGGCTATTTCAGAACTGACATTCCCAGATGTTCCAGGGTGTTAAGTTTTAAAGATGCAAGGAACAGCTGAGCATTTCTGAGCCTTTCCCACATCCCTTGTTCCACGTGCACGCAGCAGACACAGGAATGTCCAGCCCTACTGAGCCATTTGCCATCAGGTTGCAGCAGGAATTTGCCAGGAGACAAGAATCAGCAGTTAATATTCACCTTTTTTTTTTTTGCATGCATGACATGTTTTCTTAGCCCTCAGCAAGTTTAAATTTCAAATTTTCTCTTGCAGCCCCTGCCTTTAATGAAGGATTTTCAGTGAAAATGCAGGTTTAAGTATTAGTTCCACCATGATGTACATGAGGTAAAGTTCTCACTTCATCCTGTCTCAGAAGATGGGCTGCATTAAGCCATTATCTAAAGATCTGAGAAAAGCTATTTTTCACCATTTGATGCAATTTTAATTAAAAGCTTCAGCTGCTTGTGTTGTTTCCATTACCAGCAGAAGGTCATGCTGTTGCTTCCAGAGCTGTTGAGGTAATGGCCATTAATTTCATCTCCATTAAAAACTCATGTGCCACAACAGGCACTGCCAGGACTTCACAGACATGGACTGGGAAACAGGAGAGTCCTTCTAGGAATGCACATGCTGTGTTGTCTCCCATGCTTTTGAAGAGCCGTGGAAAAGGCAAACAGTATTAAATATGAGTTTGTAATTTCACATTAGAGATTGCTGACTATATTTTCATTATGCAAGATCAGGAATGTGCCTATGGATTGCATTACAGTGAGGCAAAACTCTTTGGCATGGCTGAATTTACCAGCATCCTATTCTCAGAATTTGTGTTTTTCAGAGTAGCTTGATTCTAATTAATTATAAACGGGACTATCATCCAACTCCCACTGAAGCCAAACCAAACAGGCTTCAGAGGACTCAAAATCAAGTGCTCACTGTCAAACCTTACATTAGCAGAAACCTGGTAATTTCCTAATATGTAATATGAAATTACACAAATCTTTATATAACACGAGAATAAATAAAAGCAAGTTGAATGATGGGGCTCTGAGCATCCTGGTCAAGTGGAAGGTGTCCCTGCCCATTGCAGGGGGATGGAATGAGATGAGTTTTAAGATCACCTCCAACCCAAACCGTTCGATGACTCTATGGATCATGAAAGTGCAAAATGAAGCCTGATTTCCCATGGATCTACGCTGCATGTAAACTGTCCTTACCTCTCCTCTTCTATTCAGTCACCACTGTAAACAAAAACTCTAAATAGCTCTGTCAAATTTGCATGAATGTAATCAACAGGCTCAGCAGTTAATAAGATAGGGACTGACAGCTGCCCAGAGTGATTCCATCATCTTATTGAGGAAAAACAAGCAGGAAGTCCAAGGACTGAAGTTAAAGAATCATTCAGCAGCTTCAAGATAAGGCCCTCGGGTAAATGCTTGATATCCATCATTTTAGGTGAATATGTGAGCAAGGACACAATTAAAACTGCTAATAGGAAACTAAAGAGTCTTCTGTCACGTGAACTTGAACGAGAGCCACTCAAACATCCACAGTATGACCTTCCACTGAAGGCAACTCGCTGCAGCTTTTGGCCAGGGGGTGACCTTTGGGTCTTCCCACAGAGCACAAAGGGCTGCCCTCCATAAGGAATCGAGGCCATGGATTACAAACCCCAGCAAGGAGCATCTTTCACATTTGCACAAAAGGTTTATGACAGTTATTGCATGAGTAGACAGTCAGAACTTCTCATCCAGTTGGAGGAGTGAGTCTCTCTGCTGCTCCCTCCTCCTCTCCCTTGGTATCTTGTCACAGCAATCCCAGATCTCTCCTGACAAGGCTTATTATGTGGAAAAGGAGGTAACAGGGATGACAAAGAAATACTGACTTCAAACTCTAAGAGAGTATAAAAGTTGACTTATTAACAGTTAACAACATAAATTTGCCAGAGTCCAAGTGCAGCCCCAGGAATTTGGAACTCCACTCCCACTCTACAACAGCCCAAGGATGAGCTACTCACCCTGGCTTTGGAGACATAAAGCGGGATTCCATGCACCTGCTCTATCGGCAAAAACTTGAGGTGAAATGCAGTGTTTCTGAATTTTTTATGCTCTAAGCTCAAATATTGTCTTTATAGCAAAATTAAACCTCCAACCCTAACTGAACTCCCAACTCCAGAAGATCACGACATGATTTATGCGACAAACAAGCTTCAAGACATTCCTTAATATCCAATAATCTTCTAGCACAGAGGGAAATATGCAACATCAAAACATGTTTTTTTCGAAGCATGCTAATCCTTGGATTTGACTTCTAGAATTAACTCTAAATACTTGATACTCCTAAAACAGCTCATGTATGGGAGACAGCGGGTCAGGAACGCAATGCCTTGTGTGTGATCTCAGCCTACGTTGCTCAAGTTTAGAAGCAGAGTTCTCCATTGGAGATAAAATCAACAAGGACATACACAAACAGCTGAAAAATTATATACAGTTGGTAGAGGGAGATTTTTCCTGAAGGATTATCATAGCCTAAATATTTCTTTAAGCCCTACCCTAACGGTAGTTGACCCAATATCGTTGGAGATGATGTAGTTACTTAAAAATAGAATAATCCAGCTGTACAAGTGATGCAGAATAAGGCACTATAAAGTCTGGATCCTGAACCAAAAGGATTTCAGAGCTTTTTTAACTCCTCCCTGTATTTTCTCCCTGCCTTCAGAAGCCTGAATGACTGGTGTCAAACATTTCAGGAGGAAAAGACTTTTGCTCGCCACTAACTAGGAGAGCTCCTGCAGTTTAGTTTCTTATGGAAAAAGAATGAGTCAAGGAAGTGGGAGACAAAAAAAGGTGCAAGACCATACAAACACGTTTTGCCAAGGAAAACAGAGGAGCAAAAATAGTGGCGAGAAGTTCTGGAAGGTTTACATCATACATTTCTGCTAACTATTGTAATGAAATAATTAAGATACCAAAGTTTGCTGCCCATAACAACCAGCTAAAACTCACCCCCAAGTTCATCCTACCTGAGGCCAACAGGAGTACTGCAAACAAGGATCTGTTTTACATCCTAATACTGATTCAAAATTAAATCAATATATTATTGAGATGTGTTTAAAGTTTGGTTTATTCATGTCCATAGACTGCAGCTCTTTGTGTCCAGTCCTGTGCTATTCCATGTATTTATTCCAGCCTGGGACACGTCAAGGCTTTGCAGGACCCTGTGTGTGGACTCAGAATGTTCCTTCAATTAACCAATTAGTTTTACTGTGCTCAGCAGGAAAACTAATGGAGAGGAGATTGTAGAACAAAGCCTCCTGCACCCATTTTCCATCTAAAAGCTTTACTCCTCACTCTCCAGCAGCAGTTTGTGTCTATCCTTAGATTCATGTGTTGCAAGAATTGTGATTCAGCTTCACTCTAAGGATCATATTTCAACAGTTGCCTCATTTGAAATCAGGCTGGCACTGAGACAACTTTGAGGTTTTTGTGTGGCAACAGCGGAAAGGCAAGATAAATATACAGGAAACACAAGAATAGCAGAATTTCTGTCACTTTGCAAAAAAAAGAGACTTGTTCAGTCGAGGAAATCACGGTCCAGGCTGCTCTGGGGAGGAACACGGGGTAAATGCCACCTGCAAACCTCAGAGCAGCCCCGGGCAACTTCTACCCACCAACACAGAACCTCCACTGCAGAAAACTGAGCCCAGGGGCTGTGACAAATCTGAATTTTCCTTGGTGTTATGAGAAATTACAGGATGAAGCTGCACAGTCTCTCTACTGGGATGGCTGCAACTTACGCTGCCTTTATTATAAAGATTCTTTTGTTCTGCACTTCAACATCTGGTCTAATGTACTTCATTCCTCTGTGCTTTTGGAAAATATGCTGTGGTCACTGAGCATGTTTTATACATCGCTAAAATATGTCACATGCAGAGAGCAGGACTTGCGTCCAGTGCTATCCCACCTAATGGCCAAATCCTTGGAACCTTGCAGGAAGAGTAATTAGTAACATCTCTGGAGCATGGAAAATTCCTATTGCTCTTTTTAACAGATACAAAATAAGCTGATTTTTTTCATTCAGCTGTGATAATCACAACTACTCTCTTTTGGGAATTACCACAAAAGGTCAGAACAACTCTACATCCATAGGCTTGTTAAAAATTAGCTCTGGGAAGCCCCATAGGTCAAGTAGCTCCTTCTGGACTTCAAAATAACAGAATTTCCTGAATTTCCCTTAGCTACCAGCAGAGGATTGCCTGCAAAACAAAAGTTGTAAAGTAGTAAAATTGGAGGTTTTTAACCACCTTGCTACTGGGAAAGGTTCAGGATACATAAAATGTCCAACCTTCAGTTGAATTTGTTTTGTTCAGTTGGTGTTAAAACTGTAATTAAAACCTGACTACATTCTAGAAACAGTGGGAAAAGAGACAGAAAGCAACACATCCTTCCTGGAATTTTCATTATATGTAACACAAGAATCTCTCTGTATTTATCTCTGTTCTCCTTGACCAGTGAGATCTGTCAATACTCGTGAACAAGCCTGTCTGCAGATTTCAGCACAACAACAGTCAGTTCCTGAGAACAGGGAAAGTCTCCACTTCCCAAAGTTACCTCCAGTTCAAATAACTTCCACATCTGTGAAGACAGGTTTGAACAATCCTAAATCACTGATCAAAACAGGAGTGAAAAGCACAATTTACTCTGCATGTTACAGCTACTGGATTTCACAAGAGCTCCACATCCTTCTGTCGAAACCCATCTGCATTTTTTTCTCAACTTGCACAGGCCAATTTTTTAAACTTTATTTTACAAAAGAAAAGCCCAACTAGAGCACAGACACCCAAAATGCTTATGGCAACAGGTACAGGGGCTTCCTAATGCCACAGCCTGCACTGTGCAGCAATGTCCACCTGGTTTATCCTGTTCTAGCACCGAAGGGTGCACAGGGAGAAGGGGCTTTAGCAAAGACTGACAAATCAATACAGAAAAATTGATGAATTTTGCTAAGTATGGGCACATCATGATTGCTCCCAGCTTGCCACCCCTCCCACCAACTTGGGCATTGCAGCATGCATCCAGCACCTGGTCTAGTGGAAGCTGTCCCCGCCCATGGCAAGGGCTGGAATGAGACGAGCTTTAAGGTCCCTTCCAACCCAAACCATTCCATGATTCTACCTGTCAAAGCCTGACAATGCTCCCAGTTATCTGGGTCTCTGAGGTAAAAGAAAAGGTTTATGTACTTCTCAGGCTGACACCCATGTCATAAATTCATTTCCTGAGGCAGCACTATTCTGTGCAGACAGGCTGGTGAAATTATTCCCAAGTATTTGACAAGTCTCTGCATGAAGGACATACAAACGTTCCCAGCTACCGCTTACTGCAAACACAAGACTGCCACCACTGCCTGTTAGAGCATCCAGCAGAATACTCCACTCTCTCTTTCCCATGTAGCAACTTAAATATTTTAGGCTAGAAGTGGTGGATTAAGGAAAACGCAGTCACTGAGAGCTTTCAGGTCCAAGCCTACTACAAACCCATTCACTGTTCAACTATAGGAAGTTAAATTACTGACATTTCTCCAAATCAGGATTAAAACCATTCACTGGATTAGTACAAATTGTCTCTAATCCAACTAAGCACAGCAAATACTGTGCTTTCCGTGACATTTCTCATTTTTCTTCTGTTTCAGCTACAGCCTTTTTAACTGAGACACTTCCAGCCCCAGGACTTTGCCAGGAGAGGAATGGTGACCTTGGGCATCTCACTACTTCTGAGGAGAAATCTTGGCCTGTCAAGCTGTCTGAAAACACACTCACTAAAAAATATCACTACAGGAATCAAGCATCCTGACCATCCCATACTTTCATGACAATTTTAAGTGCTCTAGGTTATAAAGTTAGCAAGTCCTGCTAAATTAAGAGTTGTGTTTGCTGTGAGAACAAGGAATCTGTAAGTGAACAACGGTAGCTCCAGGCTGGCAAATAATCCTCAGTTGTACTCCAGACTGAAGAGACACAACTCCCAGCCACATCATCAAATATCAGGGAGAATTCAGCACAATCTTTGCTGCTGGTGAACCAGAAAGCAGAGTATCAGTGAGTATTTGTTCCACACCCCCTTCTCCCAACTACCGCTGAGGCAGCCTGTAAATTAAACTGAAAACGAAGCAGGTATTCTATAAGAGAAAAACAGATCAGAGGAAAACCTAATTAATTTTCACAGCGCACCATGACTAATCTTAGCATATATGGTACTGGAATAGCAATCACTGAGTACAAATGAAAACAGTGTTGAACCCTGGCCTATTTTTAATCATATGAAAGCCACAAACCCAGCCATGCTTCTGCTTAGTGCTGCGTTTTCTTCTACCCTGATGGTTTTTACAGCTGGAGAAATGGCTACTTACAGCATTACTCTGCTGTAAAAAATTACTGCTCCTTACACTGCTGGGATTACAGCTGAGTATGTCACAGACAAGGAGATCTGATGGGGGGCAAGTTCACATTTTTCTTGGGACGTTTAACCCTTTCTAATCTGTGTAAGATCCTCTGAGTGAAAACGTAGTTTGAAACTCTTTGTCATCATTTATATTAAACTGTATTTGCCAAGTTATGCAGGAAGGCCACGGCAGAGAAGAAAACAGCACTTAGAAGGCAAATTCCAAATTAAAAAAAATTTAGATGGTCCATGACAATATTTTTTATGATATCTGAAGGCAACACGCAATGGTGGTATCTCCCCTGCATTAGCTGTGCCCTACAGAGCTGTTTTCAATACCACAGAGCTCACAGAAGCTGTTCTGCACAAAGAGCAGCTCCCAGTTCAAAGACCCCCCTCACTTAGCAGTGCTTTCTTACGCATTAAACGAAAATACTGTTAGTCACATTTTAACCTGGCCATTTTCATATTTGCAATCAGTGCCTGAAGTGTGGAAATGGAATCATTAACTCCAATTTGATAAGCCCAGTTTTTAGCCAGGTCAGATGCAACACAGCATTACAAAAAATCGGATTTATTTTGTAACAACATTCAGGGCGCTGAGAGAGGTGCAAGTTCTCTCTCCTATCTTCCACTCCTCTTCCCTCAGTCTCTCACTTACATCCTTAGGAACCAAGAGAAAGGTGTAATTCTAACTCTTTAAACGCCTTTTCCCCAATAAAGCAACATTCACCACCTGCTTAATCCAAGAAATAACCTGCTAATATAAGGAAGAGAGGTGTAATGTCCAAGATACTCACTCTTGGAGAATATTTGATGAGACTTAAACTGGTCTTTCATATCATACGGAATTTTCTTGCTTATTTCTCAATGGAAAAATAAGGACACTCATCTCTCACTGACCATTTCCCACTGACCCACTCCCACTTACTACAAAACCTTCTGTGACTTCTTTTGTTCGACCCAACCCAGCAGTAAAGCAGCAGAATCCCAGTCTCCAATCCCAATTAAAATAAAGCTGATCACCGCTCAGAGATCGCTGGTTCCCCCACTGGAAGCATACACACGGATAAGGACACACCTTTGGAGTGTTTCCCCGAAGGCCTCTTGGGTAATGACTCCTCCATGGAATGTGTTGATGTGTGGAGTACGTTTTCCAAGCTGTTACTGACACTGTTGATGGGGGTCTCAGACCTTGGAGTGACCTGGAAAGAAAAAAAAAGACAAAGCTCCATTAAAATAAACTGAGAGAATACACAAATATCACACCTTCCTCTGGAGAGAACCACTTTGAAGGCAGTTGGGAGAAGTTTCCTTCTTTTAAAACCGAGGGTGTTACTACTGATATTCCCCAAGTAACAGTTCAGGGAAGTCGTTTTAGTCAGCTGTATTCACAAGTCAAGATTATCTTGGCTAATCTATAAAGCTACTTACAGTATAATTCTTTTTTAAACAGTAGTCACACAACAGTCAATTGGAGAGATATTGCAAGACCTTTCACCTCTCGACACCACAGATTTTAACTTTTCCACAAGGAAACTGAGGGAAAAGGGCTCTTGGAAAATCTCAGTTTTATGTTATGTCACTGTGCTGGTTTTGCCTGGGATAGAGTTAATTTTCTTCCTCGTAGCTGGTGTGGGGCTGTTTGGGATTTGTGCTGGAAACTGATGATAATTCCGGGATGTTTCAGTTACTGCTGAGCAGGGTTTACACAGAGTCGAGGCCTTCGTGAGTTCTTACCCCACCCCATCAGTGAGGAAGCCGAGGGGTACAAGGATTTGGGATGGGACACAGTCAGACAGCTGCCCACAGCTGATCCAAGGGATATTCCAGACCATGTGGGATCCTGCTCAGTGTATAAAGCTGAAGGAAGCAGGAGGAAGTTGGGGATGTTCAGTGCTGCCATTTGTCTTCCCAAGTCACCGTGAGGGAGCCCTGCTGTCCGGGGGATGGATCCCTGCCTGCCCATGGGAAGTGGGGCATCAATTCCTTGGTTTGCTTTGCTTGCATGTGTGGCTTTTGCTTTACGCATAAACTGCCTTTATTTTAACCCACAAGTTCTCACTTTTCCTTTTCCTTCTCTCTCCCCATCCCAACAAGGGGGAGCGAGGGCTGGGCTGCTGGCTGGGGTCACACCACAACAATCACCTCCGCACAGCTGCAGGCTCAAGGCACTTCCAAATATTCCCACACAGATTACAATGAAAAACTCCAGTTTAGCAAAAACGCTCTTTTCTTGTCTTTGCCATTAAAAAGCCTGTTAATCATGATCACATTTCAGTGAAAAATTGTACACTGCAAATGCCCAAGCAGAAAGTTGCAGCATTGAAACAGACTTCATGGCCTAATATGTACTTTCTAAACTGTACTTGGAGTAAGAAAACTTATTTTAACCACACTTAAATCTATAGAAACAAATAAAAGTCATTAGAAAAGGCAGAACTGAACACTGCCCATTTCAGCTGCCTGCCACAGAGCATTCCCAGTTATGCAGGAACACAAAAACATCTATTACTTGTAACATAACATTCACCTCTAAGTAAGGCAGTTCGTCTTGTTTTCTAGGTAATAAGAGCCAGAAGTGGATGAACACTTACATTTGCAGTACTGAACACAAGGGTTTAAGCACCTTGAAGAGGAAAGGGTGCTTTAAAGAGGGAGTTCAGACTAACAGAAGCACTCCTAGTAACTCCTCATAGTAACTGCATTACTTGAAATTCAATTGTCATACTCTGAATCAACCTGAAATCCCACTACGGAGAGCTGTAATTAGAATTTGACGTGGATTTTAGCCTTGCACAAATCACGGGAGAAAATGTGCACCTCAAAATAACAAGCAGTTATCCTTCACTCATGGTAACTAAACACCAGCAACCCCAGGCCCCTGTGAGGGAAAAGTGCCATGAGTTAGGACAATTTATGCTGAAAACAATACTTTGCACACCCTACCATTACATGTTGCCATCAGTCAGCACACACAATGCAAGTCAGAAATAGCACATCCCCACTCCATACAATTACCTATTGTAAGCTCCATTTTAAGACTGACATTTATAGATTTATATGCAGTTTAAGGCAGTAGCACCAGGGAAAGACTCTGTATACCTGACATCTATAAAAAGCTTCTGTGTGTAAAAAAAAATCACACCAGAATGGCAGAGGAACATCACAAAATAGAGGGTTACAGGTACCTGCTTTTCTTTTCAGCACTTATGACTAAAAAATAAAGTTTATTTTATATATAAATACATAAATATACAAATATAATTATGTACTGTTTCTTCAGCACACTTCCCACCACTAACAAAACTTAACATCAAGCTTTCACTTAGACCAGCCATTAAACTTCAAGCTCAGGGGCAGGGTGGGGAAGAGTTTAAATTTCCTTGCCAAAGTCAGTCTTCACCAAAGCTTATCTCACACAGTCTCTCTCCTGGAGCTCATTAAACTCTCACTCCAGCCCAGTGCTGCTGAGAGGAAGTTCCAGAGGGCTGAGCACCATCCTGCTGGCAAAGGGAGAGCGCAGAGGAGAGAGCTGGGAAATGAGATTCATGCAGGACTATGTTATCCTGAACAACCAGGCTTCAAATATTCAGAACAATCAGAAATATAAACACTTACAGCACTTGAAACTGAGTAAGAACAGCCACAGAGCTCCAGAAAAATCTCTGAACAAGCAGTTTGTTACAATTTATTGCCTCTTATCTCCTATTCCCTCCTCTCCACTCTCCTTACAACAAGCATCGCGTGCAGTTTATAATTTGCATTTTGTTTACACATAACCTCCATTTTTTCCCCCATAAAGATTTAATTTTTACATACTTGGTAAAGATTAATTTAGCCCATATGTCTTGTCTGACTGAGCTCATACTATCTGATTCCGTCGCACATCAAAGCAGTTCCAAATTGGCCTAGAAAAATCACAAAGCTCTGATTAGTTCCAAATGGAGCACTTTGTTAGGGAGCTGAATGGTGTTATAACCACCAAATCCCACTGCTTCAAGCTTCCATTCCAAATTTTAAATAATTTTTTCCACTGACTTAAACATACCAATATTGCAAAGGTTTGGATTTGTTTAGGGAAAGTAAAATAATGAGAAACGGTTTGCAAGTCAAAATTTTAGTTCCAAAATAGTAACTGCATTTTTTATTCCTCTTTCTTTTTTTTTTTCTCCTTTTTTTTTTTTTTTAAATTTGAGGCCAAGCCAAACAGAGGAACAATAACCCATGAGCTTGGAACTGCAGGAGATACTGTCCTGGAAGGACTGGGAGAAACACTGGGAAAAGCTTCACAGGAGATGCCCAGGAAGGATCTGTTCGAACTCAGTGTCAGGTAAATTCTGGGAGGAATATTCCCTATATACGTATGAACACTCCTATATTCCCTGCTCTGGGCTCAGCACAAACAACTACAAGGAGTCACTGGATTCTGAATAAAGAACAAGGCATTCCAGGGAGATAGAGATTTGAAGTATTAAACAAATTGCTCTGGACCTTTTAGGATCTGCAACATCCCTGGGAATGCCAAGATGCCGTTAAGGAATAAACACGTGCTGCTCCAGAACCGTTAAAGGCTTGTTTTCTGAAGCAGTAACAGTCCACAGTAAAGGTGGATAAGTTGGCATCAAGGAACCAGGAATGTTCAGGCCATACATCATAACAAACCACAGGAGCGACATTTTATAAGTGCTGAAAAAAAGTCATGAATCATTCAAGGTTTAAGAGGAAACAGCATCAGACATTTAAAGAGAAGACTTTGGATTTTACAACTGAAATTGAGAACATCAGCAGAAACAGTCCAAGGAAACCAACCAAATAGAGCAGCAAGTCCTGAGTTAAATATTCTATACCGCCTAATCTTACCCTCGGCACAGCATTTTCCAGAGGGCCAGGGAGAAGGATGCACCTATCCATAGTTTCATTGCATTATTCATAAATTACTTCAATATCAGAGTGGCCTGCAGGCTTTTCAATCACTCTGAAAGCTGCAACAGTCAACTGGGTGCAAAAGAGAATCTTAAAACTATTTTTACTGCACTCCAGTGTTACATCTTTGCTTGGAGCAGCCTGGTCTACTGGAAGGTGTCCCTGCCCATGGCAGGGGCTGGAACAAGATGAGCTTTAAGGTCTTTTCCAACCTTCTGTGATTCTTTAATCTGCTCCCTCCACAGCAAAGCATCTGGCTCACAGGTGGACTTCTGGTTTTCCAGATCCAAACCCCGCCCCATCTCTTGCATTTCAAGTTAAAGCAGAGGCCATAACTGAGAATAATAAAGAAAAGGGACCACCACCCAGTGGCTGAGGCTCAGCCTGAATCATCCTGTGCCTCATTCTCCACCGTAATGATGGATCAGAACTGGTATCAGCTACTGAAAAGTAGATACTTCCCAACACACCTCACCCGCAGGAGTCACCAGGGAAAGACAGAATTGCCTCAACTCAGGGGTTGAAGACAAATGTGTCAAGGGAAGAGAAGTCATTGCCAGAATTTTTCCATTATCATATTTTTCTCATTTTCACCTGCCATCCAACAACGTCTTTATTTCCAACAGAGCAGTGATTTCCTTCCCAGCATCAGAGAGGTCCTACAGGCTCAGATCTCCTTGGGACAGCAAAAGCAGCTCTAGAAAGCTCCCCAAAACCTTTGATCCATCAAAGAGCACACAGGGAAAAAAAATCCAGTTACTTCCACTGGTGGTGCTTCTCTGTCAGGCCTGAAGTGGCTCTGCCACAGTGGAAGACACCATGGAAAAGGGTAAATCTGGGAAGCTGGATTCAGTAACTCTTAGCCTCGCTCCTAAGGGACAATGCCAAACATTTAATACAGCAAAATCTTTCATAAGAATAACAGGACTGATAGGAATCAAACTTAATGTGGTGAGAGTTTGACCAAAACAGCAATTATCTGTTCCTTTTAAAAATAACTAAACAGAGCACAGAAAATACATATTTTAATAGCAGAGTATTTGCTGACTTAGTTTGAAGTGGAGCCAATACTAAAAAAATCAACATAACCACTACCCAAATCACCATGTACACATGGAACAATGATACAGGATCCCAGGGAACAGAATATGGATTTCTATACCTGACTAGGTATGAAATTTAGGTAGGAAAAGTGAACAAAATGTAAGAGTAATGAGTCTGTTAAGTGAGATCCTGGGGCTGCAGCTCGAAGTGACACAAATGAATTCCCTCATTCAGGGTAATTTTTCCATGTGACATTCAGTTTTCAACTGGCCAATAATATTCTGGGGAAGTCTCACAGATAAATGCTTCTGCCCATACTGGCTTTGGAATTCTCCATTAAAAAAAAAAAAAAAAGGTTTTCATAGCCATAAATTGACCTTCAGGCTTGAGGCTGGAGCAGGTAACACATACGAGTGCACTCAGGAACTGAGCACTGAATCTGTGGGGGGGGAACACAACTTCTCTCCTGCCAGATTCATATTAGGGAGCATTAACAGCAGCTTATTTTGAGGTTAACACCAAGGTCTTTAACACCGTGCAATCCTGATGGCAAAAATGCTCCAGCAGAAGCCTGATGGGAAGGACACGGCCCTTCCACGCTCAGGCTGATAAGCTGCTGTTTCCCAGCACAGGGACAGAACTCGGGATTTATATAAATTGGAAAAATTGCATTGCTGACACTCAGCTGTCAGTCTGTCGATGCATGACAAGGCTAAATCTGAGCCAGAGACAGAGCAATCAGTGCAAGGACCCAGAACTCAAAATCCACAGAGACAACACCAGGAGGAACAGGACTGAGCAAACATCTTCCTCTTCCTTAGTAGTAACAAGACAGTCTGCCCAGCTGCTCGAGAAGTCATAGCCTCAGGCACCAGTTCTGCATTTATTACACATACAAATACCTGACTGTTCTCCCACTGCAAGAAGAAAATTACAACCTACTCCTGTGGAAGATTCAGGCTCTTCCACAAAGACGTTTAGGAAGTGCTCACAAACACACCCGATTTTCCACACACCCAGTAAAGTCCTCAACACTTAAATTTACACACATTTGGTTGCTTTGTTGGACTGGGGCACGGATGCAACTGAAAGTGTTTGGTTTGTGCTAGAAATTCAAGCAGCTCCAACAACCAGGGTCTACCAAATGGATGTAAACACCAGGCGCATCCAAGTTTGAATAGCTACAAAATACACCTATTCTCAGGAAGGTGGTAAGAAGGGATCCATCTTGGAACACAAAGGGTGAAGAGGCAATTCTAAGAGGAACGGGAAAATGAGTACTAGATCAGATGGTTTTGTCCTGTGAGACTCTGGAATGAAATGAGCCATGTGGTACTTAAACGCTGCGGGACAATCACACACCTGCTCCAAGGCTCCTTAGAAATTCCAGAGAACAGATGGACCAAAATTAGTCTGGGCTGTATTTTATAAGTTAATTTCCACTAAAAATCCTTTCCTTAAAGAATAGTGAACATTGTTAATACAAGGAACATAAATCTACCAGAGAGTTACCGGACTCATCAAGTCTGAGTTTTACAAACCAGTCATTAAAACCACCTCAACATCAAAACACAGACCTACTTATAACCAGACCTTGGAACAGACACTGCTGCTCTCTATCCCAGCACTGACAAGTGTGTCCCTCTTCCTTCACCTGATGCCACCAAAAGCTAAAAGCACAGGCACCACAAGGGAAGATTCCCTTAAACTTCCCAAGAGAATTCCAAGTGTAGCACAGCTGCTATTCAAGCCTTTAGCCCTTACAGACATCTGCCTTTGAAATGTTTATTATGTTGACATCAGAGCTACCATATTAATTTTGCCAGCACTGGGGTGGAAAGTTGCCCCCATAGGGCCGACAAATACATTTAGGAGGTAAATGCAGAGTCAAAGAAGCAAATTGAGAACTTGCTGAAGTATAAGCCAAGCAATGATGCCAGAAGCCTTCCCCTGGTTAAAGGGTTCATTGCCACCCTGGGCTCTTCTGCAACAATTCATAAAGAAATTATCTGATGAGTCACAAATCCACTGAATTGTATTTCTCCCTACTTCCCCTCCCCAATATCCACTTAAGTAATGGCTTGAGTGTAATAAAACTACTTCAAATCATAAAATCACAGAGTCATTAAGGTTGGAAAGGACCTCTGAGGTCATCAAGTCTAACCAGCACCACACCACCATGATCATCACTAAACCACATCCCCAAGTGACACATCCACACACTTTTAAAGCTTCCAGGGATGGTGATTCCACCACTTTCCTGAGCAACCCCTTTCAATGCCTGAGCACCCTTTCAATGAAGAAACCTTTTCTCATATCCAACCTGAACCTCCCCTGGCACAGCCTGAGGCCGTTTCCTCTTGTCCTGTCCCTTGTTCCCTGGAATCAGAGCCTGACCCCCACCTGGCTCCACCTTCCTGTCAGGGAGTTGGAGAGAGCAAGAAGGTCCCCCCTGAGCCTCCTTTTCTCCAGACTGAGCCCCCCCAGCTCCCTCAGCTACTCCTGATGCTCCAGACCCTTCCCCAGCTCCACTCCCTTCTCTGGACACACTCCAGACCCTCAATGTCCTTCTTTCTTCCATTTA
>JAWMRA010000020.1:18953988-18966929 GCA_035584735.1 Pseudotriccus pelzelni
CAGGGAGTTGGAGAGAGCAAGAAGGTCCCCCCTGAGCCTCCTTTTCTCCAGGCTGAGCCCCCCCAGCTCCCTCAGCTACTCCTGATGCTCCAGATCCTTCCCCAGCTCCACTCCCTTCTCTGGACACACTCCAGACCCTCAATGTCCTTCTTTCTTCCATTTACAGTGAAAAAGAGAAGACATTGGTAAGGGATTCATAATACACATGAAAAGTGTTCCCTTTCACCGTTTATCACCATGACTTGGCAGGTCTTTAATTAAAATTGAGATCTTAAAGTACCTACTTACTTCTGGATCACTTCATGTATTTACAAAAACCCTGAAACTTTATATTGGCCTGAACACCTGTTAAAAGGTGTATCCCTCCCAATGCTGACTGTTGGATAATCATACCAATGAGAGTGATGGAAAAATTCTGCTTTGAGCAAGGAATTTGGGTGTTTGCTCATTACAAAACCCATGCAAAGAAATGCAGATCTGGACCATATCAACATCTCTTTGCTCCATTGAATACCCATTTCAAATCTCAATGGACAACAACTTCAATTCAACTTGCTCCAATTCTTTTGCAAAAAGTAAAGTCAAATGCTAGTTTAAGTGTGACAATGGTTCTCATTTCAACAGGCAAATTAGATCCAGCACTTCTATAATAAGATTCTGTGGATTCAGAGAAATCTTATCTATATTCTTGGGACTATATTTGCCTTTTTGAAGGATAAAAACCACTGCAGAGCAAGCAGTAAAATGGACACAGGAGTGTTTGAACAATATAAGATACAGAAGAATCCCAGCTCTGCCCTGGCAGAAAGGGGCAGTGCTGTAGCCACCAGCCAGCCTGAAGTTGACAGGATCTCAGTTTTAGCCACGCAAACATTTTTAAAAAAAAACAACACTAAACCAAGTGGTTAAACAGTCCCAAACAAGGCTGCTGTTCAGCACCTTTGAAGTCAGACACTGGAATGCCTGTGAGGTGTGGTGAACTCCTGCTGGCTCTGCTTCTCCAACACGATCTCACACGGGTCACGCACGGATTCAATTAAAACAGTTCAGAGTCTGGGACAGTTCAAAAACATCCAGCACCTTAAAACAGGCATTTTTATTCCACAAGAGATGAGGCCTTCAGTGTTGTTCCACCGACAACTAACAGTTACGAGGCAATTAGTAGAAAAAAGTAAATTTAAAGAGTGAAGTAGAATGTGCTTTTAAAACAAAAACTTCATTCAGCCAAAAAGAGAAAACAGTTCATGGAAAAAACATCATCATTATTAGCTCAACACAGATTTTTTTGGCTGCTCTGTCCCTGATGTTTGGATGTACAGTGTATTTCCCAAGCAAAACCATTTAGGTTTCTAAACTCAAAGTTCACCACGTAACATATGATTAAACAAAGTGAATTTGGTGGTAATTAATACTGTTACTACTATGAGACTATTGCCTTCCAAGTACTCCTTTATATGTTAAAGCTCAGTTCTGAAAATACTGTGGGTTTGAGACTGAACTATTTTATCAAAGCCACAGAAAACATTTTAAACAAGAACTTCAGTAAGAAAAGAGCCAGAACTGGAAGCCTCACATTTCTCAACTTGAATATCAAGAGACCTGTGCGATTCATGTTGCCTCAAGTGCTCAGAATTCTAAAAGGACATGCAAAGGCCACGCAAGGATTGGCACGTGTCACCAGCTGGAAACTACAAGACCTGCCCCTACAGCTCCCGAGGTTGGTTTCATGTGGTTTTGAAAGTGAGATCACTCCAAGATAGCAACTCCTCATATCAGTGAGTAAACACCTCTAATCCCAGCCAGCAACAGCTATGATAATCTACTAAAGCCAGGAAATATCCTCAATGGGTTAAGAGGCTAAAAATTAAGTTTGTCTTGATTTATTCTATCCCTACAAAGCTCACATAAAAGCCATAAAGGCAGCTGACATAGATCATTTAATATGAGGTTGCTTTCTCTGTGAGGCCGTAAGGACTGAGTTTCAACCCAACCAGGGATAGTTTTTTATAACTTATCATTCCACAGGTGATAATAAATAAAAATAGAAGTCGGAATATTTCTGAATGGGGTTATGTCCATTCAATCCCCCGAGGCAAACAGTGCAGACAGATGATGGTATTTCAGGACCCCTCAGAAGATCAGCTCTCCACTGCTCCCAATATACAGTCTTTAGTTATTTGGAAGTTTTAGATGAGCCTATGGAATGAACATGAGTGAAAAATAGTCCCTTATGCTATAAACTGGAAATAGCCATTGGTGCAGTATTTGGAAGCTGACTGGGCAAGAACCCTTTTCCCCATTCACAAGATACCAACCCGAAACAGCCACATAACTACAGAGTCACTAACTCCTGTTCCCTCTCGGCAGCAAACGAGCTGCAGCCAGAGAGACTATTTCTGACCCTGCCCTGCAGCTGAAGCCACCACCAGATCACAGAATCATCATCACACAATCATGCAAGGACTTGGGTTGGAAACAATCTTAAAGCTCACCTTGTTCCAACCCCTTCCACTAGACCAGGCAGCTCCAAGCCCAGTCCAACCTGGCCTTGAACATTTCCAGGAATGGGGACTCTACCGCTTCCCTGGGCAGTCCCTTCCAATGCTTAACAACCCTTTCCATGAAGAAATTCCTCCTGATGTCTGACCTGAACCTCCCCTGGCACAGCTGGAGGCTGTTTCCCCTTGTTCTGTCCCTCATTCCCTGGGAGCAGAGCCCGATCCCCACCTGGCTCCACCTTCCTGTCAGGGAGTTGGAGAGATCAAAAAGGTCCACCTGAGCCTCCTTTTCTCCAGGCTAAATACCCCCAGAGAATCATTAAGGTTGGAAAAGACCTTTAAGATCATCAAGTCCAACTATCAACCAAGACTGAATAAAACCAGTGAGTTTTCACCTCTTGCCAAAAGAGAAGTCATCCACAACACACGTCAGAATGGGAGGTTCAAGGTGCTGGGAGACAGCTGAGTCATTTCTCCCTTCTCTGGGGGTCACAAATGCAGAAATGGCAACTCACCTGCAAAGTAGGAGATATTTGGCTACCGGTTTTCCACGTGCCCTGATGCTTTTGGCTCCCCTCCTTTAGGAGAGCAGCAGTTTGCCCTCTAGGCATTCTATACACAGCCTGCAGGTGCCAGGATCCAAGTGCTGGCCAGAAAACCATCCCATCCCCTTTGTGGCAGAGGTAGAAAACACAGCTGAATGGGCATCTCAGGGCGCAAAACCAGCCCAAACACTCAGTTGCACCATTTCCAGTTAATAACAAGCCCATTACTGAAAAAGTTTTGTTCCTGGTGTGAACAGACGTGATTCTTCAGACACACACGCCTGGGCTTCATTCAAAGATAACTGGCATTGTTTCAATTTTTAAAAACCATGCAACCACCTCAGATTTCGTGCCTGCAAGGAAAAAGTTTGAGGAATCCACAACTCAAGTGCTGCAAGTGTTGGTACCAATCAAAACCAGAATACAGGACAGGACAAGGGGGAAGAGTAAGAATAAACTTTCTCCAGAGGGGCAGGGAACAGCTGGAGCTGTGTCAGGGTAGGGTTAGGTTGGATATCAGGGAAAGGCTCTTCCCCCAGAGGGTGGGCACTGACCAGGCTCCCCAGGGCAGTGGGCACAGCCCCGAGGCTGACAGAGGTCAGGGAGCATTTGGACAATGCTCTGAGGGACAGGGTGGGATTGTTGGGATGTCCTGTGGGGGGCCAGTAGTTGGACTCAACAATCCATGTGTGTCCCTCCCAACTCAGGATATTCATGATTCCATCTTCACAGAGACTAAACCAATGTAGAGAGGGCAGTGTTTTCCCTACTTAGGGCACGGAACTTAATGTTCATTTCATACTATCAGGTAGATACCATGAATCTAATAATTACTGACCTACTTAAAGCCAGCCACATCCACCTTTTCCTGCAAAGTTAAGATTCACATAAACCAAGAAGCATCTTAAAAAGCACAAATTAAAGCAAAAAAAACCCCCATGAGCAGCTGTTTAGAGCCTCCACACAATCAAAAACTGCAGACAGTAACAGAAAACAGGAATAAGGAGTTGTTTGCATCACTGACCAACTTCAGATGTGTTCACCTACCCCAAAGCAACTTGAAGAATCATGAAATATTTACAGTGATTTTGTATCAACAGTTCAGCCTGTTCACTATAGAATACAATTTATTTTTGAGAGATTTCACTGTAAAATGGGAAAGAGATAGGAGATGGAAAAAGGATGGCAAGCTCCAATTCTAGCTAATATCAAGTTGGGTCACATTTTAATAGGACTGGCTAAGCAGCAGGAGCATATTCCCATTTGTTTCTGCAAAGAGAACAAAGAGCAGTGGTCGAGTTTTTTGTTGCATCTCCCTGAATAAACAAACATAAATCATAAATTGTAACAGTAAAACAGGTAAACACTGTTACTCCCTATTCCCACACTCACAAGGAAAAGCTGAAGGAATGCCCTGTTCACAAGGAGCTCCCTATTTGCCCTCCATCACATACGCATGTCACCCCACACAGCTTCCCAGAGTTCCTCAGCACCTCAAATGGTGACCATTTCTCCATCTCCTTAAGGATGAGCTCAGGGAGGTTTGTGCTGAGGACTGAAGAGCGCCACCCACCCCATTTGAAACACAGCCTCACAGCCCAGCTCAGCGTGGCTCAAGCTGTAGTAAAGCAACAGGAGCCATGAGAAAGTGCTGGCACCAGGGAGGAAATTCTCCTCCAGTTCCAAGGAGGAAGAGGAGTGCAGGACTCTTGGCAGGCAGCAGCTCAGGGCACTCACTTTCTCTCCACAACCACGTTGTTTTATCTAGGTGATGTTACAACACAAATATTGTCACAACATAACTTGGTAACATCACAAGATCTAAGGCCTCCGTGTCAGAATTTAGTTGTGCATATTTAAATGGGGGATGAATGGAGAAAGACATTGTTTTTTCCACTTCCTTCATCCAACTCCTGCTTTAAGCCAACTGCTTACTCTGAAAGTAGCAAAATTACCCAGTTAACAATGAAAAGCATTAACAATCTGAAGGGAATCTGCATCAGTTCAAACAAAATGCAAATTCAGAGGCTGTGAAGGCAAAGTCACCTTTGTGTCCCCTCATACCTACTCTGCCCTTAGCCAAGCAGGAGTCCTCAACACCAATTTTTATAAAAATGCACTTTTTAAAGAGACAGTCCTTCAATGAGCTCAGTAGAAAAGAAAAATCCACTGACCATCCTGGGTGCCTTATTGCTGGCACAAAAAATGGCAGGATGGATTCTCCGTCCATCTTAGATTGACAGAAATAGTGCCAGAGTTTTCCAGCTCCACACATCCTGCAGCTACAAAAGCAGACTCTAAAAAGCCATTCCTGCCCGATTTTATCTTTTTTTTTTTAAAAAAAACTTGTGTATGATTTGCAGTGTTTCCTTTCAAACCCAGGGTCGGTGCAGCTTTTGCCTAAGGGAAGCTGCAAGTAGTTAAGTATCTGAAAAGAAGCTCTTTCTGGTTTTAATTACACCCTTCTACATCCTGTTTGAAATATCCTTTCCAGATATATTTTATTCACACAGAGGTTTGAACTGACTGAAGAGGCTTTGCCATACCTTGTTCTTTCTCCCCAGTACAAAAGGTTAGGAACAAGCACAAAACACAGGAAGGGAAAAGGAAGAAAAATGCGACGTTTAACACTTCTCATCCAAATTTTACAATGCAGAGGTGCTTAAACAAACACAAAATTGGAAGGACATTTGTATTCAGGGGAAGACTCTGCACAGACTTCTGTCTCAGTCTGAATTTCACCATTCAATTTAATGGAATCTCTACTGAGTCCTCAGCAGGAGCTTTGTTTAGGATTACCCCAATACAGGGGTTTTCAGAGCCTTCAGGGATTCACAGTCTTTCCCAAGGGAAGGGTAACACACATCATCCCGAGTCCCAACATCCTCAGCAGCCTGGTAAGTGCTCATATGCCCCCACTAAGCTGGTGCTTAGTTTCAACTTTCCAGCGGGTTAAAATCAGGCAGAAAGACAGTCTGACTCCTTAATTTGTAGCAGGCTGAGGGCAATTAAGCAGTCACACATCTAATTACTAACAGCACATCTTAAAATGTTTCTGTGTAGCTTCACTGCTGCTACTGAATGAAAGAACAGCAAGTTAACGACGGTGAACCCCGACACCAGGATCCATGCCCCAGGGGTGACAAGAAACGACAACATTTCTTTTAGTTTAGCATCAGAAATTCCAAGTGTTTGTCATCACGTCCACCTAAACAAAACACGCACGCACCAAGACGCCTTTGCCACTGGACAGCTACTCCCAAAGCTGATCCTCCTCTCCAGCTTCTTCCAGGGAAACTTTTAAACAGATGCTTGCTCCTGAACCCAGAGACGTTTGTTTCCCTTCCTAAATCACTGGTTTTCCATGCAGCTGGCGGGACAGTCCCCTCAGCAGATGCATTGAGGAGAAAACAGGGAAGGTTTACACTGGTGCGGTTAATCAACTCGTGAAGCCCTTCTCACTTAAATGTCACAAGCCCCTAAAAACTCCATGTATCCTCTCTTTCTGCCCTCAGCCGAGCATCCCCATCATCGACCAAGCAACCCCGCCAGCCTCTTCAGCTGCCATTTAGCACTAAAACGCTAAAGCGAGGTTTAGAACCTGCCCGGCAGCAGTGCCACTCCCGCGTGGAAAACCAGGATACCCACCTTATGGCAGCCAGGATAGGTTGCCATGGTGTTGAGGGTAGAGGTGCTGGGATTCTTGCTGGTGCTGGCCATGATGTTCTGGATCTGGGTGAGCTCCTGCCTCAGCACCTGCTTCTGGTGGAAGCTGAACGCCGGGTGGTTGGATGCCATGGTGAAGAGCAACAGGAACTCATCCCCCGTGCGGCCCTCGTTGAGCTGCAGTCCGTAGTTGTTGATGACCGAGTCGATGTGCGTGAGGGTGCGGAACAGGACCCCGGCGGCCTCGCGGTGGGCAGAGCCGAGCAGCGCCAGCGACACGAGCAGCTTGCTGCGCACCACCTCGTCCGTCAGGTTGGTGAGGCTGCCCAGGTCCGCGGGGTTGTTGGCCTTGATCTCGGAGTCGCGCAGGGAGTGGTAATCCTTGCGGGCCAGGTCCTCCAGGCAGGCGCCCAGGAAGCGCAGCTCCAGAGGGATGCACAAGTCCAGGAGGCCGCAGAGGAACTCCACGCGCTGCGGGGAAGGCAGCTCGGAGAACCAGCGGTACACGCCGTCCCGCTGCAGCCGCGGGCACCGCTTCTCCACCATCGTGCCCCGCGCCCCGGCGGGGGCTCGCACACCCGGCCTCGGGCAGCCCCGGGCGGGCAGGGCCGGGCCGGGCCCCGCTGAGGGCGGCGCAGGCCCGAGCGCTGAGGCGCGGCCTGGCCGCGGGGTCCCCGCCCGCCGGCGGCCCCGAGGAGGCCGCTGCGCTCCCGTTCCTCCCTCACGGGGCGGCTCCTCCGTCCCTCCGCCGGGCGCCCGGTGCCTCCATCGCGCGGGGGCCCCGCCGGGGCCGCCCCGCCGCCGCGGCCGCGGGAAATAATCCCTTCACGGGGCGGAGGGGGACGGAGCGGCGCGCACACACCGCCGGCCGCTGCGCGCAGGGCGGAGGGATCCCGCGGTGAGGAGGCTCGGCCGCGAGCGGAGCGCGAGGAACAGGGAGCGACGGGCGCCTTCGCTCCCGGCCTGACCCCGCGGCGGGACACGCCCACCACCGCGCTGATTGGCCCGGCCGAGGGCTCGCTGCTGCGGATTGGCTGGCTGGGCCCTTCACCCCGCCCCCTCCCTTACGCACTGGAATGGGGTCTGGGGGCTTGTCAATCCCTCTTAGCTCCGCCCCTAACACTGATTGGTCGGCGGGACCCTTAAATAGGAGAGGGGCGGGAGCAGCCGCCTTTTGTGTGTGGCCGCCCGCGGGGAGCGGGAGTGGTGGGGCTGGGGCGGCCCTCGCCCTCAGTGGGCTCTGAGGGGCGGTCACCCCTCTCAGGGCATGGCTGTGCCCTGCTGACCCCGCAGAGGAGCTGTGGTGGAGAATTTGGGCCCGGGGCTCCTGTCCGCCCCCTCAGGGTTGTGCCTGCACCGTGTAGTGGTGCCTCAGGGCACATCCTGACTGATCCCAAGTCGCTTTTTGCCGCTTTCCTCCTCTCCTTCGCCGCAGGGGCATTTCCAGTCTGCCACTGACTCACAGTGCTGCCCCTGCTCTTCGCTGACTCCAGTGTGGGGCAGTGTGTTTTCCCCCGACTTTTCAGTCAAAACCACTCATTCCAGCCATGAGGAGACTGATGGCGCAGAAGAGGGGATGGCTGCGATGTCCTCCCTCCTCAGCCATTGTTTCAGGACGGCAAAGATCCTCAGGGATGGAGCTGCTGCTGGGGGTGTGATGCCAAAACCCCGATAAAGCTTTTGGCACCAGCATTTGCCTGAGCCGCCACCAACCCAACCCGAGCTCTGCCAATTTGGCCGTTGACTTCAGATTGTCTTTAAATACAGTGTGGAAACAAAAGAGACACTGAAGACCTCTTAAAATGGTAATTTTTTTCGCCCCCCCTCCCCGTGTTCCCACTCTCCATTCTGAACAGGGATTCTGGCTGACAGCGACGTAATGCACATTTTGTAGCAGCTTTATCAGCTTCAGGTTTGCCTGTGGATTGCACGGACGGCGTCCGGCAGCCAAGAGGCGGGGACGCAATTCCTATTTTCCATAGTGTTTTTCGGCTGTTTGGCTGTTGTAGCCCAGTAGCCAGACTGTGCATCAGCTGGATAAATGACACGGCTGAAGATCTTTAAGTGGGACAAGCCAGGAATAACATTTTTAAATGCAGCCCCAGGCAGGAAACAAATGAGTCCAGACTTGATTTTTATACGAGTCTAATCTTCTTGGAAGATGGACCGCGTGTTTTATTTTCACAAGTGCAATTTCGCTGCGCCGCAGATAAACAAAAGACCCAACACTGATGTTTTCAGAGGCAAAATTGCATTTTGTCTTGAGTTGATCTTTATGGGATGCACAGATGTCCAAATGCGGGCAATGAGTTGTGTGACCACTTGTGTTGGTACCGTGGAGGAGAGAAAGACTCGTTCCTTTGGGTGATGGCTTATTGGAAATCTCATTATACACCTTGCTGAGACGAACTGCTGCACCACAAAAAATTCCAAATGCTGGTAGTTTATCCTTTTTTATTTCCCTGTGGAATATCACAGACCATCGACTGCATTTATTGAAGTCCCACTGAAATGCAAGAGTAAGCAGCCAAAGGACACTTACTGGGGCTGCATAATGTCATATATTGTAAAGAGACACAACCCTGCTTCTGTTGCAGACTCCTGCTGTGAGAGGGTCCTTGAAAATCCCACAGGCTCTCTGTGTCCTTTCCTTGTAGTGATCCGTCATCGAGTGTAAGCCATATGTGCTTCCCTTTCCTGCCGTGCCCAGTATTGTCCATTGGAGGAAGGGATATGTGGAAAACAGAGGAAGTGCTCTCAGTCCCTTAGGAAAGGTTTGCATTGAATTCTAGGATGAGCCAGGCAGAGGATGACGAGATCTTTGGTGGCCTTTCTGCTTATATTGATGTCTTTATCCATCCTGAAAGCACATCCTTTACCCACTAATCCATCCTGAAAGCACCACGCTGTGCTCAAAGTCAGGTTTCTGTAACAAGGTGAATGTTTAAACTTTTCTGCCTGGGAACCAGGTCTAAGCCTGAGCCTAAATAAAAGTTGGAATGAGAATTTTGCTGCTAAAGAGGGAGTCTGTGGTTTACAGCCAGAAATTGTTTGTCTTCAATGCCAGACAGCAAGACAAACTAATCTGAAGTGTAATATATGAACTGGGAGCCTTTTCTCTGATTAGAAGTGGCTTTGGGTGAAGTCTGAGGAAACCAAAAGGAGCGTGACATATAATTCTGTCACCAAGAATTCCTGGTGAGCCAGCAGGCAAAGCAAGGAACCGCCCTCAGCGAGATAAATCAACTGTGTAAGAGCTCATGTTACCAAGACAGCGGGTGGGGAGTGAAGGTCGTCCTGGGCTGTCTGTTCAGCGCCTTCCCTGTATGAGGACAGCCCTCGGGACCCCAAATTGGCTCCTTGTTTCGGCCCCAGAGCATCCTATTTCCTGCATGTTCTCCCTGAAAATTCTCTTTGTGCGCGTTCGAGACAAATGGGGAAGTGTCCTTGCCGGAATAATCAGTAAATAATAAATAAGAGTGAAGAGATTTTCTGGGTTTTTGTATTTTGAGAGTGTGCAGAGGCTGTTACTGGGTGTCTCAGTCAGGCAGGGGCAGAGAGTCCAGTTCTTCAACACTGGAAGTATCTGTTTCAGTTCTTGCCTCAGATGCTGTTTTAAGGGTCTCAGCTCTCCTACTTGGATTTCCTCAGTCCTGTTAAGCCAAGAAGCCTGGCTGAAGTGCTTCTTTTCCTTCTAACAGCATCTGAGAGCCAGTGTAGTCAAATCCACCCAGATAATTTCTTCTTCATGTGTGTTTGACTTGAATGTCAATCAAAAATTCACTGAAATAATTCAGTGTGAGGTGGGTGACTGAGTCCAGTGTGAAAGGAGATAGTTCACTTCTGTATCCACCCACTGAGTCAATGGAGATGCGAATCTCTACCATGGAAAAGAGAGGGGAGCTTTGTTTGGGAGGCTGCTGGTTAAAAGGCCAGTGGCGTTACCCAAATCCATCTCATGCTCAGTGCTCCCAGCCCACAGGACTCCTCTACTGGGACCTTTTCAGAGCTTTTTCCCATCACATTTAGGAGCTTTTAGGAGGCTGCTCAGCACTTAAAAAAACACTTCTGCCCATTTAATGACATGTATGACATTTAAAACCTCCTAAATGTGGCTTACATCTTAGTGCTTCTGCCAGAAATTCAGCCTGGAAATTCCAAGTGTTCTATCAAAATGACCTCCAAAGCCATAGATGAACCCGCTGGTGTCTTGGATATGAGTCAGCTGTGGTGGGCATCCTTCCCTGGTGTGGGTTCCAACCAAGCCAGCTTTCCCTCTATTGGGAATTGAATGCTTTCCCAGGACAATCTGCTGGGAGAAAGCCCATTTTTGTACATGGATATACATAAAACCTGACAGACCAGCTCTGGGTGGTTTGGAGTGGAGGTCTGTGTGCTGGCTCCTTTTGTGCTACCTCCTTGCATTCCCTCTGCTCTCTCCCACCTCTCCCAAATTTCCCACTGCTGATCATCCCCTACCTCTCTCCACACGCCCTTCCTGGCTCCCCTCTTCCAAAACCTTTCTCCTCGTTGCCATTCTGACCTGCCCTACATCCACTTCTCCCGCTCCTCTTCGGCCTCACTGGAATCCTTTGATCCAGCAGCTCCACCCTAACCTCCCCCGCCTCCCTTCCTGCCGGGATGCAGTGAGTGACAGGAGCAATAGCATTTCGTGCCTCTGCGCCGCTCCACGGAAGGGAAAGATAAATATTGCTATTGCATGTTCGCTCAACTACTTCTGTAATCACGGGTTATTTCCTGCAGGGTTTCGCGCAGATGCTGGAATCGGAGCTCTTGGGTTTGAAAAAACAAACAAACCCCGGCTTTGAAGCACATAGAAAAATATCACGTGGACTTTGGGAAAAGGGATTTAAAAAAACCCAAAAAACCAAAAAAAAAAACCATCCCGAAAAGCGGCCAGATGTAGGGCCTGCAGCGTCCCTTGCAGTTTGTCTTTCAAGTGCTAAACCGAGTGGGTTTGGTTTGGGCAGGGTGGAGGAAAGGTGTCCTTGCTGTGACAGCAGGAAGAGCAGGGTGGATTAAAGGCTGGCAGGGATGTGTGTGTGCGAGTGTCAGTGCCCTCTGCCGATAGACTCCGGCAGGTACAGAATGTCTTTAAACACGGATTTTCCAGGTTTTTTTCCAGCTGAAGGCAAAAGGGATAGCTCACCTCTTCCTGAGGAAAGATCCCCCCTTAGTCACCACCCTGTCACCTCTCCAAATTCAAAGTGCGAGTCACCCTTGCTCCGTGTCCCCTGGGTCCCTTCCCCATTGGAATAGCACCGGCACGTCCCTGCTCGGCCCCAGAATCCAGGCAGACCTTCTGGCTTTGCGTGGTTCCCTGTGGGACTTGTTTCTGCATGAAAATCCACAGTCCCTGCCTGCCAAAACCACTTTCCCAGCTCCCTTCCCTTACTCCCTGCATCAGTCTCGGGAACTGCTGCAAAAGAAACACTCTTGGTTTTCCCCATCTTTCCCTGCCCCTGCCTTGGCCTGTCCCTGCCTCTCCTGCTCTCCATGGCTGGAAGGACAAGGATGTCTCAGCCTCTGCTGAAGCTGCAGCCTGCCTGTCCACACCATTCCAGTCACAGAGCAGCTTTTTCCTTTGGATTCCTTTGGCTCTGAATATTTCCTTGCTTAAACCTCAGGGAAGTCACATTATGGTGACTCTACCAAACAAGTGATGTGCAGCAACCCAGTGTGGAGTCGTCCTCTCCAATCCATGGGCTGATTCCAACCCTCATCCATTACACAATGTTAATTTACTCTTTGCTAAAGCCAAAACACTTTAGAGCTGAAAATGAAAATCTGGAAGTATTTTCTTGATTGCTCCAGTGACATTTCTTGGGGTGTTTTCATATCATTTCCCTCCTCTTGCTGCCTTTGGTCAGTATTCCAAAAACCAGCAGGATCCATTTAAAATGCCTGAGGAGAAAGTACCAAGAAGAAAAGGAAAGTGCCCCTGTATTTACTGAATATGAATGTAAAGTTCAGTGTTTCTTTGCAACATTTGAAATTCTTGCTGCACTTGGTTATAGAAATACCAACTTGGGCAAGAATCTGGAATGGTTTGGGTTGGAAGGGACCTTAAAGACCATCTGGTTCCACCCCTGCCATGGGCAGGGACACCTTCCACTTGACCAGGATGCTCCAAGTCCTGTCCAACCTGGCCTTGGACACTTCCAGGGATGGGGCAGCCACAGCTTCTCTGGGCAACCTGTGCCAGGGCCTC
>JAWMRA010000020.1:18967029-18980660 GCA_035584735.1 Pseudotriccus pelzelni
GCCTTGGACACTTCCAGGGATGGGGCAGCCACAGCTTCTCTGGGCAACCTGTGCCAGGGCCTCTCCACCCTCCCAGGTAAGGATTTTCTCTCAAGATTCCATCTAGGCCTACCCCCTTTCAATTAGAAGCCATTCCCCCTTTTCCTGTCCCTCCAGGCCCTTGTCCAAAGTACCTCTCCATCTCTCTTGGAGCCCCTTTAGGCACTGGAAGGGGCTCGAAGGTCTCCCTGGAGCCTTTTCTTCTCCTACAGGTTGAGCAGCCCCAGCTCTCCCAGCCCATCATGAGAGAGCTGATGTCACCTGTCCCACCTGCAGGTCCCACACTCAAACCTTTATGTGCAAACTGCCAATATTTACATGTTGTGATGCTGGGATTGCACGCTGGGGATGATTTCCTCAAGAAATCTACAAATAACTTCTGAATGACAACCAAAATGAGAAAATTGGGATTGGTTCGCAGGCAAGTCATGAATAGAAAAGGAGATGAAATTAGCTGAATGAACTGTTCATTATGCATTATTCAGCCAGCTGTACTAATTAGTGCCCTAAGGACTGTTCCTGTTCCCACTGCAGCCAACTCCAAAACTCCTTTTGATTTCAGTGGGAGCAGGACAGAGCCCTCAGAGAATGGGCCTGGTGCCTGCTCCCTCTGCAATGCCTTATGTTTTCCTTTTCTTTTACTATTTCTTACTGATTCCAACTTTGTGTGTCTTCTATTAAAAAGGCTTCTAAAATGTCCTGTGTGATGATCAGTTAATTGCAGGAAAAGAGACATCCCATCAGTCCCAGAGCGTGTGTTTTATTCCTGATGTTTTCTCTGAAGGGGAAGGTTTTTCGTGTCTTCCTTTGCTTTGCTTTTATCCAGACTAAATGATACCAAGGAGGAGAGAAGCTTAAAAGCCCTTTGGAAAACACAATCAATCCAGAAATGTCACTAGGGCAGAACATGCTGGAATTATATGTTTGCACTCTGAGCCCAGAAATTGCAGCTGGCCGTTCAATATTATTTTTTTTCTGTATATGGATAATGTTTGTGATATTTCTTCCCCGCCAAAAATTCCTACAGCGCCAAGCGTGCAATGCTAGAAAAAAACACCAGTTCAAAGTGGCGCCTTGGTAAGAGCTGCCTCATGCAAGACTCACATCAATAGCAGATCTCCACCAGACCACTTGTTAGGGACCAAAATAGCATGTTTTATGTCTTCCTTTTCTCACCATGACCAAGCCAACACCTTCAGGAGAAACAAAACCTGACTGTGGTGCGGCTCATGAGAGACTCCAATGTCCTTCTGCTTCCTGTTTTATTCTGGGTTGCAAAGCCTGTTTGGAGAGGCACAACTGCGCATAATTTTTCCAGCTGGTGGTGAGGCCAGAGAGAACCCAGACAGATATTTAGATCCCAGGACGAACTTCAGGGGATCACATTTAAATGAGTTATTCCAGTCTTGCTGCAAAGTCCTCTGTCTCCCCAGCCCAAGGCAGAGGTGCAGCCCTGGGAACTGTATAGGGAATTGCTGGCCAGAGAGCAGGTTCCCATTTCCACATAGTTTTGCTGGATTTCTTTTCCATACAAGTTTTGCTGGATTTTGCCTACCCATGTTGTACAAGACATTATTTTTCTCCCGGTTCTTTGTATCCGTGGTGAGCAGCAGCAATGCCGCTCCACGGTGCTGCTGGTGGGTTTCTGCCCCAGCCTGACCCGATGTGTTGCTGCTGGCGGGATTCCTTCCCAGCAGTTGAGTCAAATTCCCTCCTGGGGAGAGAGTAGAGGATGTACCACCAGCCTGGAGGAATCTCCACAGCCCCACTCTGGGCTTCTCTCCACAGACTGCCAAAAATGGATATAAAGGAGCCTCGGCGTGGAATTTATTTTCTTCCTAAGCCCATCCTTAAAATAACAAACACCAGCAAACTGGTGACATGCAGTACATCTGTTTGAATAACACGGGCCTTCTGTTTGTAATAGAGGAAACTCCAAATAACTCTTCGATTTGTGTTTCCTTTCTTCTCCTTCCTCATCTCCTCCTCCTCACTGCTGTATACAAATCTGTTCTGCAAGCTCAAAACCGCCAGCTCTCCCTCCCCTCACGAGCTTGTTTTTACGCCATGTGATAGTTATTTAATTTCCTCTTTGCTTCTAACACAGCTAATATTTATCTTTCCTTATGGGACTGTGCCTTTGTTTATACGCTGATGTCAAGGGGTAAGGACGGCGCTTCTTTGGATCCAAGACCAAATTCCTGCCCTCTGACTGCGTCTCGTGGAATAGCATCTTCCCTGCAGGCGGTCCTGCCGCAGCCAACGGTCCCGGATCAGAGGAGCAATTAGGATTAAAGGATGTGTTTAAAGTTAGCACACGCAGACATCCTTTTCCAAAGGCGGGATGCGGAGCCAGCGGAGTCGCTGGTGTGGCAGGAAAGGTTCAATCTGCATAAGGCTGTTCAAACCTGGCTCAGTGTTGCCTCCTTAATTGCTTCCCCAGAACGAGCAACGATGGCTAATTGTCATTTCTCCTGCCTTTTTAAGGCAACACGGAGTTTAAACACAGGTAAAAAGTGAGATTGCAAGGCAACATTCCCAACAATCTGACTGAAAAGGCAGGATCTTACCAAGCACCGTTTTCCTTTGTTCAAAGCCATGCTCTGAACAGAGTTAGGAACCATCTTTTCCTCATTAAATTTGTTTCCTTTCAGTGCTGCTCCTTTCCCTTCATTACCACATGCGATTTTTTATTTTTTTTTAAAGCCCTCATAGCTAATATCACCACTATAGATCTCGGGGTTATTTATAGCCCTAAACTCCGCAGAGAGCTGTGTGTCTTGTTGCTGTGGAAACTGGGATTCTAAAAGTAAAAGGATGTTTAAAGGGATTTTAGAAGAGACCTGCTGAATTTCGGTACTAGCTTTCACTTTCAGAGGTCTGTGGTCGACCGTGCCTTAAACTTATGGGTAAAATACATCCCAGGGTCTCTGCTGCCCCTTGGGGAATACTGGGGAACATTGGTCCTCTGTGGTTTTTATGATCTGGGGCATCACAGCCTGGTTTTTACTCTCTATTGTGAGGCAAAAGATGCCCAGGTAGTTCTGGGGGTGTTAAACTCTTGGTGTCAGGAATGGCACATTTGCCAGGCTCTGGCCAGTCCGCTTTTTATTTTTTAATTTCATTTTCTTAGGGAGCCCTTTGCCAAGGAAAATACCACCTTACGTGCTGGTAAGTTTGCAAACATCCTGCACGTTGCAGCCAATCATGGAATCATGGAATGGTTTGGGTTGGAAGGGACCTTAAAGCTCATCTTGTCCCACCCCTGCCACAGGCAGGGACACCTTCCGCTATCCCAAGTTTCTCCAAGCCCCATCCAGCCTGGCTTTGAGCACTTCTAGGGATGGGGCATCTACAGCTTCTCTGGGCAACCTATGCCAGGGCCTCACCTCCCTCACAGGGAAGAATTTCTTCCCAACATCCCATCTAAACATAGTCTCTTTCAATTTGAAGCCATTCCCAATTGTCTTGTCACTACAGTTCCTGATGAAGTGTCCCTCTCTGAGGACTCCAAGCTCCTCCTCAGAGCTTGGAGGCTGGCATGGACCAGCATTTCCTGGAAATTAGATTTTATTGTATTGAACGGTTATCTAAATTATTTTCTTTATCTCTGGGTGTTTACATAGTGTGTAAAGGACAAGAGTGTGATTCATGGAAAAGCCAGTCCTTCCCCATGATCCACCCAGGGACCCTCAGACTAAAGCCAAGCTCCTGATGAAATGCCAAAAGCCACCAGGGTGCCACCCCCTCCACCTGGCCATGGGCTGCCTGAGCCTGCCAGACCCTCACAAGAATGCTGCGCTTGCCACCACCCAGGCTTTTTCAATTCCTCTAAATGTCAGGTGTCCCCCTCCCACCAGGGGACAAATCCTTGGAGAGCTCTGCCAAAGGGCTGCATACTTCCCTGGCTATGGGTCTCACTTTCTAGCAAGAGCTAAGCTTTAAAAATGCCTTGTAATTCAACCAGGAATTCTGTATATGAACCAGCCCCAAAGCCAAGTCCAACCTGGGCAGAGATTTGAGATGCTTTCCAGGACGCCAAACTTGGAAAAATATCCTAGAAAATGCCACCCTATCAATGTGGCCAAGGGAGGAAGGGAAGGACAGGCGATGTAACATGACCGTCCCACTGGCATGTGTCTTAAATTCACAAACGAGGCACAAATGTCAGAGCTGATTAGCTCTTGCCCCGCATTTCCATAAGTAAAGCAGCAATCCCTGTGTGCAGTGGCTTCTCAGGTTTGGGGGGCGATCACCAGGCAGCCTCTCCTTCCCCAGAGCAGCCCTGACATTTGTTCAGCACATTCTCCAGGTCCAGGCTGGCTCGGCGTGTGTCCTGCCTGGCTGGAAGTTATTACTGGGAGATTACATTAAAAATAGAAGTGCAGGAGCCAAGACTCGCAGACCGAGGAGACAGTAATTCAGTGACTGAGCTTTTCCATTAGAGGGTGCCAGGAACCTACTGTTGCTGCAGCCCCCAGGAATCATGGAAAACAGAACTTTGTCCCGTACATTTTGGGACTTGATGAATCTATACCCATTTTTGGAACAACTCTTGTCCTGCCCAACCAGGCCAGCTAAGGTAGAATCATAGAATCACGGAATATCCTGAGGTGGGAGGGACCCACGAGGATCATCAAGTCCAACTCCTGGCCCTGCACAGGACAACTCCAAGAATCCCACCATGTGCCTGAGAGCACTGTCCAAATGCTTCTTGTTCAAAATAACTTGCTGAAATGTGTGTAGGAAAGGGTTGATGTGGCAGCTGTAAATTAAAAGCACATCAGCAGCTGACAGCCCACAGCCAGCTCAAGGAGACAAAGCCCGAGGAGACACTGCTGTGTGTGAAGGATCATCGGCTGGAGGTGGGAGAGGTCTTTACTGGGCTTCATGTGATGTTGATGAAACTTGGGTGAACTCCAGCAAGTCCTTGATTTAGGTTGTTCCTGTGGTTTGCAAAGAGCTGCCTTTGCTCAGCCTGGAAAAGAGAGTTGTTGAACCCAAACCACAGACCTGCAAGTTGGGGCATCCTTTTGGGTCCTTGTAAAAAAGCAGGGGTGACTGACCCTTGTCGGGGGGTGTACTTTGTGTCGTCAATCTCTCCTCAGAAAACAGAAACATTCCTGCAAAGCTTCCCAGCCCTTCAAATGGGAAATGGGTCTCTCCTGGATCTCATCTGCACTCTGGGTGTTTTATAGGCAGAGATGTATTTTTAAGAAGTGAATGGGGAGAACGTGTTATCTCAGCACTGCCAGGGAATTCTGGGCAGTATTTGGCAGTGGATAGGAAATGCTCATTAAAAAACCAAGTATTACCCACAAAAAGTGGTAAGGGGGGTGCACAGCTCCAAGCTCTCTAAACACCCTGCGTTTGCCACTAAACAGGAATTTTTAAAAGAGAAGGCAACACATTAATCCCAATTAAGGCTTTTGTAAAGAAGTGAGGAATTTGGGAGAGAGCAAGGCAGAGGAGGATGAAAATGTCCTGTTTGATTTTGAACTTTTGGAGAAACAATTTGAAGATCTACAGTTTTTTGGAGGAAGGGTTAGTGAAACTATTCGGATCAATCATAGAATCATGGAATGGTTTGGGTTGAAAAGGGACCTTAAAGCTCATTTCATTCCACCTTCTGCCATGGGCAGGGACACCTTCCACTAGACCAGGTTGCTCCAAGCCTTGTCCAACCTGGCCTTGGACACTCTCAGGGATGGGGCAGCCACAGCTTCTCTGGGCAACCTGTGCCAGGGCCTCACCACCTCTCAGGGAAGAGAGACTCCTTAATATCCATCTAACCCTGCCCTCTGTTAGTGGGAAGCCATTCCCCCTTGCCCTGACACTCCCAGTAGTGTGGAGACCCTGGCTGTTCCTCCTGCCCTCAAGGCCACCAGCAGAAAGGGCTCCCATGGGACACTGGTTCTTCTTCATGGTGCAGCTGCAGGGGGACACTGCTGGGAACATGAGAAAAGCAAGATGAAGCCTTGCCCCAGGAGATACCTTTGTCCTCGCCCTGCCTCTTGCAGATCCTCAGCCTCTTGCCCGTCCAGCACAGGGCTCTTCTGGATCACAGGGATTTCTGGTGGGCAAGTTGATGGGGGGACAGGAACCTTCCTGGGATCAGTGGCTGGAAAGTTACAGGTGATAGTGGTGAGGAGAAGGGAAACGTAACATGTCCAGATCCCAAAGCCCAGCACTGCTTGCTTGTCTCTGTGTCACGCACTGACAGCTTTTCCTTCAGCCAGCATGGCTCCAAGTTTGGAGCTGTCTGCTCCTGTGTCAGGGAGTGGGTGATTCGGAGCAGATGGGAAAAGGGCCATCCCTGAGCCCCACCAGCAAGGCTGGTCCTTGCTTTCCTGACTGGGATTTCGGTGTAAAGCAGGAGCGGCGCTGTCATGACCACGTGGGTGAGGGCTGTGTCAGCAGCCAGCACACAGCCTGTTTTTTCCCTGTTTTTTGGAGGAGTCTTGTCCTTCTGAACCCAAAAATTAGCATCATGTGTCATCAGTTTGGAGCACTCTGATTTCACGGGATGGGAATTGCAGGATCCCAGGCTGCAGGCACATCCTCGTGGGAAGAGCCACCGACGGATGGGGTCATCTTACATTGCTGGAGTGTCTTTCTTCCCAAAACGACCCTGAAACATTTTGTGGAGTAAATATAAACCAGAGGTATTTGTGAAGGAGGATAGGGTGGGGGATTCATGGCTTGGAGAAACCCAGCTCAGCAGTTTGGGATAGGAAGGGAAGAAACGACATCTGACTCCATGGGAGGGAGTGCAGGCCAGCAGAGTGTACAGTGCAGCAACTGGCAAACCTGGGGCTTGGCCAAGAAAATAAACATAGGAAATACTTGAGACTGATGAGAACCATGGGCAGCCTGCTCTTGTTTAAAGAGGTTTTTTTGGGACACTGGAACAGATGCCTGTTGCAGAGAGCAAGATCCTAGCCCAGTTCAAACCTTCATTGACTTCAGCTGGGCCAGGATTTCATTTCAGATGGTTCTGGTTTTTCCCAGGATGTTATTTCCCCTTTTTGGGAGATATCCCTTTACCACCCTCTGCCCAGCAAGGAAAGCAGGCTGGGGTGATTTTGGAGGTTTGTACAGTGATTTAGGGATGGATCCTGTCAGGGCTGAGTGCTGCCAGCACGTCAGTAGGAGCAGAGGCTGCTCTGCAGCACTCCAGAGCTGTGTATAAGCATTTAAGATCAATACATCCAGAACTGAAGTCCAAATCTGAGTGCTCAGCAGCTCTGCTAATCAGTTGGGTGCCTGCATGCAGACAGAAAGCCAGTTCCTTCCAAATTTTCACTTTCAACAAATAACTTGGAAGCTTTTCACTCCAGAGTTTGACTTGGGCCCCCTACTTTAAAAATTCAGACCCCTGTATGTTCTCCAGTTTCCTGATGAAGATGGCAGGGCCAGGGGCATTCAAGGTAAGTGACAAATTGAAGCAAGTCTTCATTTGGTACCAGCTTTCAGCCTGAGATCTCCAGAATTAACCATCCAAAATTCACAGGGTTTTGAAAATCCTGGTAATCGTGAAGGAAGTTTGGAGGGAAGGGTCAAATAATACTGGTAAATATGAGCAGAGGGTAAAGAAAGAGCTTGGGGTGTTTGTGAGGAGAAGAAGAGCATTTGTGGGAGGTGGAAGCCCAAGGGAGATTGTATTCTTGGCTGGGAATGAAGCTGAATAAGAAGTGAATGAGATGGAGGGCAGGGAAGGGAGCCTCCAGCTCTGCTCCTTTTGGGGAGCACCATTCATCCCACCGTGTCTGGGATGAGCAGCGGAGTTTCAGTCCAAATCCAGATATTCCCCCTCTTCGTAAGAGTTCCTGACTGGGATTTATCAGCACCGTGTGCTCCTGGGCTCCTGGGTTTCGGCAGAACCGAGGTGTGCATTCCTTCACGGTGGAAATTCCAACCCCCTCGTGTTGCCCATCCCTGCTGCTCCCCTGCTCCGTGCCCGTGGTGTCTCTGACAGTGACAGCTCAGTTAATCTGGTTTAGAATTCTCGGGGCTTGATTTCTGAAAGTCTCGCTGTTCCGGGGCGACGTTCCTTTATCCCTCGCCCTTTCTTTTCCTGCTGGATTATCCCATGTTAATAGGTACCATGTAATACACTCAGTTATTAACCACTCCTGAATCCTGCTTGCTGATTCCTTAAGCAGATCTTGAAACCCTGTGAATCTGGCTTTGAGTTTTGTGGAGGTTTGTTTTGTGCTTTGCTACTTTTTTTTTTCTCTCTTTAAACCCAATGCATGAAATGTGTAGGGTGACTTTCTACTCTGGCTTTTGGGAAGCAAAGGAATTTCACGTGTTTAGACAGTCCAGACATGCTATTGCAGACTGAAGAGTGCATCTGTTTAAATCCCTGCAAAACAGGCTGTAAGAAAGAAACCTTGTTTGAAAACCTGCATCAAATATGGAATAAATCCTTTCGTAGGTATTTATCTGCCCAGAAAAAAAGGTGCTGGTAGACCCCATGTGTGACAGGATTTTGTAAGAAAAGAATATGAGTAATGTCAACTTTTTTACATTGCTGTTTCTTTTTGCTTCACTGAGAGACATTTCTTCTTTGTTATGAATTATGAATCTCTATTACTACAGTCCAAACAATTCTGGGAACTTCTGCCACTGGCTTTCTGAACACTGTCCTTCCCATTTATGGGGCTCAGAGCATTTCCAAACATTCATTATTCTCATAGGAATTCATACATCAGCGTCTCCATTAAACTGAGAGCCTGATCCCTTCTTTCTAATCAGATGCCAAAACACTTGGTTGAGCCTTATATCTTCCATCAAGAGCAAATCCCAAGGCTCAGAGCAGCACCTTTTCCAAAGGGTGAGACCAGAGGGAGTGAGTGTTTCTTTCTGACCATGGCTGGGTGACAGCAGCAGTGCTGCCTTTCTGTGCCACCTCTGGCACTGGTGGTGTCAAATATTAGGGTTCGGCCCACCAGGAGCTTGAGGAGAAAAAAAAACATTTTGGCTAATACTTGAAACCCTCAGCTTCCATAGTCCTGGAGTTGGAGGTTTTATGAATCACAGAATCATGGAATGGTGTGGGTTGGAAGGGACCTTAAAGCCCATTCCATGTCGCTGCCATGGGCAGAGACACTTTCCACTATCGCACGTTGCTCCAAGCCCCATCCAGCTTGGCCTTGAACACTTCTAGGGATGGGGCAGCCACAACCTCTACTTCTCTGGGTTGTGAGAATTTTCAGAATTAAAAAAAAAAAGTGACTTTCTTTAACTGTTAAGAAAAGCCAGAAAAAACCAATACCCCAAATGCCCCCAAGCAAACAGGTTTGGGATGTGACCCTTCCCAGGTGGGCAGGGTGAACCCCACATCACCTCCTCCAGCCCTTGCCATCATCAGGAGGAGCAGCTTTGCCCGTGGCAGTGATGGAGGTGGAACCCAGCACGCCAAGCCATCCTCCAAAGCAGGTTTCTTCTCCTCACATTATGTCAGCCGCATTTCCTGACAAACCCAGCAGGAGCACGCGGGTGACAGATGTCCCTTAATTATGGGCACTGTTCCCGCTCCTCGGTCTCAGACAGAAAATTCAGAGGCTTCAAATGAAGGCCGTGCTTTGTTTGGTTAAGACTGGCTACCTCGGGTTTATTCACAGGCATCTTTCAGCTCTGGAAAATTGGTCACCGTGGGTTTTCCGCCCTGCCAAGGGGTATCCCAGACCTCCATGAGAGTGATGGGAAAGGTGATCAGGGTGGAAAATACAGGGAGATGTGGGTGGCTAGGGAAGCCAAGTCCCTTCAAATAAGGGGTTTTGCCACCTAGGATGAGAAGGGCCTCTCTGTGTGGCAGGCTGTTTCTTGCTTGAGAAGGATCTGGGGTTTGTCATGAATGAAAAGCTCAACACACATTTGTTGTAGGGTGATCCAATAAAATAAAAGGGCAAATGAGACATCCTGGGGGTAAATCACATTGCTTTCCCTTGGTTTTATTTTTCAGCTTCCAAGCTCGCAATAGGCAAAAACTACCTCTGTCCTTCAGCAAACATCACAGGAGGGAAGGAGGATGAGATGCTACCACCTGCAGAGCCATGTAAAGCTCCTTTTCTCCCTGTATGATACTTCCTTTGTGGGCCTTTACATGGGATTGCAGGATGATTTTACTGGATAGTCTTGCAGGGTATGTTCCACAGCACACAGGAACTCAAATCTGTTCATCATTCATGGCCATCCATCCATCACAGTGGAATGGCTTTTTTGAAAGAGAGTAGGTTTAGATGGGATATTGGGAAGTTCTTCCCTGTGAGGGTGGTGAGGCCCTGGCACAGGTTGCCCAGAGAAGCTGTGGCTGCCCCATCCCTGGAAGTGTCCAAGGCCAGGGTGGATGGGACTTGAAGCAACCTGGTCTAGTGGAAGGTGTCCCTGCCTATGGCAGGGAGTGGGACTGGGTGGTTTTTAAGGTCCCTTCCAACCCAAACCATTCTGGAATTCTATTCTATGATCCATTTACCAGATAATCTAAACCTGCAGCAATATGTGTTTTTCCCCAGCCCAAAAGCCAAATGACCTGAATTAGCTGCTCATCTTTCTTTGCCTTTACTGCAAAACACCTCGTGCACACCCCTGTCCCCTCTGCATCAGCTTCCCCTTGTTTGTCCCTTCCAGCTGATTCCAGCCCTATTCCTTCACTCCTGAAAGCTCGTGGAATATCCATGCTTGGAGGAGCTCTCTGCCTCCTCGTGGTTCCCGCACTCCCCAGCTCCTTCCTCCAGGCTGCCTGGTGGGCACTGGGGAAAATCCAGGCCTGGGGGAAAAGATCCACCTGCCCACAAGGAAAAAAGCATCATAACACATCTCATGCTCCCAGCGCGGCGAGTCTTCCCTCCCATGTGCTCAGTTGATCGGGATCAGCTTCTTTGCTGCTGTTTTTGTGCCTCTTGATTTCCACATGGAAACTGGCTCTATTTTTACTCGGCTAAAGCTGATTAGATTTGCAGTAATTGGCAGGATAAACAGACACGTCCTGTATGCAGCAGGTTAATGCGATACAGTCAGTGACCACTAAATGCACTCAGCCCATGTCCAGCACAGAGAAGACAATCAAGGTAATTTATTGTACACATGCCTGTAACATGCCCATTAGCCAGCCCTGTCCTTCCTCTCTCTGCAAACCCATTTCCCCTCTGAGGGTTTCTGCACAATGCCAAGCATTTCATCCTTTTCTCCTCAGCTCTTCACAAGCCCGCATTAAACCCAAGGACACGCAGGAGTTTCTCTTTCTGGTTAACCCAGGTCTTGACTTTTGTTGACCTGTGAGATTATGAGCACTGAAGCAGCCACATATTAAAAAAGAAAAATGCTACTTACAACTCGAAGGCTGACCTCCTCCAAGGAATGTAATTTCCCACCATTTCAATCACTTCCGTAAGTTACAATCTACGGGAAGATTAGCAGCAGTCCTGCTGCTGCAATATCGTTCTGCTCTTTAATTGGTTTTGGGGGTAATTTAGCTAGAGATCAAGTAGTGAAGAGAAAACTTGGGGACAGCATCAGGTGATGGTACACTTCTGGAATTCAATTAACTGGGGCAAGGAATGAGCAGGAAACAAAAATGAAAATCGTTCCAGTTTCCAAAGCTGCATATTTAGATCTAATGCTGTGAGACCTAATCTAAATCTCTCCTCTTTTCGTTCAAAACCATTCCCCCTTGTCCTATCCCCACTCTGGACACGGGCTTGCTCGCCGCTCACTCCCTGTGTACAGCTGTACTTTGAGCCCTCTCAGTTATGCAGTTTTAATCTATTTAATGCAAGCCCTGTTGATTTTGTAATTTTCCCTGATCAATCCATGGCAGGGACCAAGCCAAGGGCTATGTGGAAGGCTGAGGACATTCCATTGGCATGATTATCTCTGCCTAACACTCTCATCACCCCATGGGTGAAAGGCGGTGAGCTCCCCACTGCCTGTATCCCTCAAACCCCTATTTGTCACCCATTACACCACCCTATTTAATTACCATTTTTTGGCATCACACCGCCCTCTTTTAATCATCCAGTTCAGTGCTTGTGGTTCCATTAATTGTCCAAGATCCCTCCCAGCCTTGAACACTTAAAATCAGCAGTGTCCTGGTCACTCCTTGGAGCGTGGGTGCAGTGCTGGCTTTGTCACAGTCCTCCAGGACTTCCAGTGGCTGTTCCAAGACCTATTGCAAACCACCATTAACTATCCAGACAGCTCCTTGGCCACCTCCTTTACAACTCTCACAAGTTATTCAGATCTGCTGGTTGAAAACTACTGAGCTCCATCAGCTGGATGCTCCTGGGCACTCCTGGAAAGTATTTCATTAGCATGTCTTTTTTCCCGCCGAATACCAGGACAAAACCCTCACTGAGCATTTCTGCCTTTCCTGTGTTATTGATAAATCTTCAATTTCTGGGTAGTATTGCCCCCCTGCTAATGCAAAGCTCCTCTTCTTGAAAATCTTGGAAAATATCCTTCTGCCTTTAATTTCCCCAGCTTCTGCGGTCTATTAATTACAACCAGTTTCCCTTTTCTTCTTTTTGTGTGTTTATATTTTGTGTGTTAGTCTTGGCGTCTCTTTCACTTCCTTTCCAAATAGTGTTGGTTGTTTTAACAAAGATTTCTGTCTGTGTTGCTGCTTTTTAGGTAAAATATTCTTAAAGGCTTCTCCCTTTTCAACACCTTCTCCAAATTGATCTGACTTGTAATTATTCTCTGATATGTGAAACAAGACCTTTTAAGTGGAAACTGAATATATATATATTTATATTTATTTATATATATTTCTGCTTTGAGCTTTATTTCATTTGCACATACAAATGCAATCAATCCATGATGGCCTGTGCCTGGCACAATAAGAAATCCATCTTCACCTCCAGAGTGAGGATGAATGCGGAATTCCCTCACGCTGGAAGCAATATTTTTTCACATTATCTTTTTTATTTCCCCCTGAAATTCTGAGGATATTTTAATACTGGCAGCTCAGGACCTCCAGCATCCATCGCTCAGTCTGAATCCCCCAGTGATCACTAGGTTTTTATTAGATGTTATGGATGTGGCTGCTTAAAGAAGCAGAGTGTGTCGAGTCCCTGCTGCAGAGTGGCAGTCTGCTGCAGACCCTTCTTGCCTTATGCTTTATTTCCTGGGATATTGATCCAGAAACCCTCTGGATCATTTATTTCCATGTTGCTAATGACTCAGAACCAGACAGTGCTTGGGAGAAGCAGATAATCTGCTCCCAAACCAGTCCCAGTGGGATGCCAATCAGGACCGGCAGATCAAGACCTCCAAGCATGAGTGAAAAATCAAATGGAGAGAGTGGTTATAAACATAGGGCTGAAGTATTCCAGCCAGGAAAAATCCCTGTCACCCCACAGCATTTGGAGTGGGATTGTGGTGTGCATTTAGTGGTTGGACTCTTAGGTCTTAGAGGTGTATGGAGAGGGACTTCTTGCGAGAGCATGGAGTGACAGGACAAAGGAGGAATAGCTTCGCACTGAAGGACAGCATGTTTAGATTGGATAGTAGGAAAAAATTCTTCCCTGTGAGGGTGGTGAGGCCCTGGCACAGGTTGCCCAGAGAAGCTGTGGCTGCCCCATCCC
>JAWMRA010000020.1:18980760-19005300 GCA_035584735.1 Pseudotriccus pelzelni
AGAGAAGCTGTGGCTGCCCCATCCCTGGAAGTGTCCAAGGCCAGGTTGGATGGGGCTTGGAGCAACCTGGGATAGTGTAAGGTGTCCCTGCCCATGTCGGGGGCTGGAACTGGGTGATCCAACCTATACCACTCTAGGATTCTAGGATTCTATTGAGCAGTTCCACCTTGTTCCAGTGCTTTTTGTTGCTACATTTACTTTTTTTTGTATTTTCTTTGTATTCTGTCATTTCCTAATTGTTTGGTTTTTTTTTTGGAACATCATCATTCCTCCTCCTTTCCTTTACCAGCCTGACATGTTGCTGGCTTGGCTGGCCATACTATCGCCAGGAGCTTTTCCCTTTACTGCCTTTGGAGCTCTACAACCCCGCCATGGATGGCTTTACCCTTGGAAAACACAAACCTCCCTATACCACCTGAACAACCTGGCATCAAATTCCACATTTAGTTGCCTTTCCTTGGGAAACAGGGGGTGATGTTTTTAAGACCACTTGGATGTGCTTCCCCTTCAGCATCACTTGGGCATCCCCAGGAGCTTCTGGCAGTTTGGGAGTACCTGCAAAGCACTGCTGCCAGTGCCAAAAACATCCTCTCCCATAGATGGTGGCCCACCAAGACATCTTCAAATGTCCCCTAACAGCCAGGCTTGGGAAGGCCACCATACCATGCCTCCTCCTCCTCTCCCCATCCTCTGTTGTGCTTCACAGGATCAAATTCCCAAAAAAAAAGCTGCCTGTCTTCCTGGGATGCTAGAAATGTATTTCTGGGCAGCTGGACTTTTAGAGATACATCCTGCCGCTCTCATGCTGAGGATGCAGCAGCAGCGTGGATTCCTCCAGCTAATCCCTTGCTCTGTGGCAGGTATTTTTCTTTCTTAAGCACAGCCAAACTTCCCAGCAGGATTCCTGTGGAGGCTGGGTCTCCCCAATGCCCTGCACTTGTCTTTCTGAGCCATTTTGTACATCAAAACCAGTTGCCTGCCTTGATCCCAATCACTCCTTGCATCCCCACCCTTCCCTGAGCTGCTCCTTGGGCTTGGCCCCTGTTCAGCTGGGATTCTGCACAGCAGGGTGGGATGGGACCCACTGGAAATCTGTGCCTTTCCACCAGCTTTTTCTTCTGCAAGACACCCCAGGAACAGGCAGGAACTAATTTTATTCTCTGTATTTTGCATCATTCCCTCTGCCCAATCCTATTTTTTCTTCCCCCATCCACGCTCAGTGACTTATCATAAGCTGATTTGCTTTTCATTGTATTTTTTTCATCATTATTCTTTTATCCCAAACTTCGTCTCGCTCATCCCCTCATCCACATCTGCACCAGGTATTTAAAGAAACAATTTGTCAGCCCTATCTAACGCTGCCTGTACCTTCTGAGGAAAAGTCTCTGGAATTAGGCAAATGTACTGGAGAAATCCAGCAGCCCAGTTCAAGACCCGACATGGCAGCATCGTTGGAAGTAAATTTGGCACTCACCGGTGGCAGGAGCATCTTCCAGAGGGAAAAGCCTGCTGGTATTCAGGGTGTGAAATGTAATCTGGAATTTCCTCTCAGCCTCCTGCACATCAGCAGCACCAAGGAAATACGAACTGGTCTGGAAAGGACTCCCCAGGACAGCGAAAATTGCAGCTGATCGGGGCATGAGTTTTTATTTTAAACTAAATCCTGACCTCTGGATAAAGTCTGGGAAAATAAGATTTATTTGGGGATAGGCTCAGGGACACCAGCGTGGCTGTGTCGTGGTTGGCCACCACACCATGATCACCCTGGCACATGTAATTGTCCATCCAGCCCCTTCATCTGGTGTTCCCACAATCATAGAGCTGTGGAATCATGGAATGGTTTGGGTTGGAAGAGACTTTAAAGCTCATCTCGTTCCATCCGCTGCCATGGGCAGGGACGCCTTCCACTAGGCCAGGTTCCTCAAAAAGACATCCAACCTGGCCTTGGACACTTCCAATCTGCTTTGTTTGGCTTCCAAGATGGCTTTTGGCCATTTTTGGAGCTTCCTGAAGCCCATCTTAAGCCCTTTAAGAGCCAAAATGGCCCTTTCTGAGCAAACAACCCTCCACTCCAGCCACAGGACCCCACAACCTATGGGCATATCACAAAACCTAAATCAGGTCATGAACAGAATATGTAACTTGTGGCTTCATTTTCAGTGTAGGACCTGCCCATTCATCAGACACAAAGGTGCTGTTTCCAAAATAACACTCATTTTAGAGCCATGCACCATCCTGACAGTGCTTGTCAGTAATACATCCCATTCTCCCTTTCCTCAGCAGATTATTAGGAATTTGTTTTTCACCAGGTACTATTAAATGTGGTGTTATTTAAACACCTGTTTTATGAGGAGCAGCATCCCACGTTGGTCAGAGGGGTATCACACCTTGGTGCCTGCACAGGTGTTTGCCTCTGATCCCTACATCCCATGAAATCCCCCCAAAGGAATAGCTGGCCAGTAATTAGTGGGCAAATTACCATGTAAAATGACTGTAACTGTCTAAAAATACTGAGAAAGCAACAGAAGGAGACTGGAATTTCTTTTTTTCCCTGACAAAATTTTTATGTGCATTTAAGCAACTTCAGTTAGAGTGTTTTCCTTGGAAAGTTTGGGGGTTTCCACCCAAATTCTTCCTCTGTGAAAAAAAAAAAAAAAAAAAAGGGAGTTTGGTGTTGTCAAAAAATGCAGTGCCTGAAGTGCAGGATTTTTAGGGAAGAAAACAACAACAACCCCACAATGTATAATGAGTACAGCTCCTGCCATTCACAAAGGACTCGGCGTAGTTTGAAAAGCCATTTTCAACTGGAAAAAAATGTTTCAGTGGGAAAATTTCCACCCACTCTGGTTGCATCTTTTCCCTCCAGCTCCAAGAGAGAGGAAGGTTTTCTTCCAGAGGAGTGTGGTGATGTGTTTCCATGGATGGACAAGAAAATGCATCGATGGAGGAAAAAAACCAGCTGAGTGGGAAGACACAGCCCGAAACTTCCTACTGGGTGGGCAGCGAGGCAGGGACTGAGCACAACCAGCCCTTCCAGGGGGGATGCACAGCCTAAATCCCATGGGTTTCCATTGTACAGTTTATTTTTTTTCTTTGGGATCCTGGCCGAGCTGGGTCTGGAATCCAAGTCTTGGCTCAAAACAAGTGCTCCAGTAACGCTGCTGGCGATGGCAGGATGCAAATCTGAGTCGGTGTGTGATTTTTGGGAAGAGCTGTGTTTTCATACATCACCCAGATTTTGCTTTATAAGCACTTGTGAGCATCTTTGTAATTATTCTCGAACAGAGCTCCCCCTTTAATACTTGTGTACTAATACAGGGGTGTATTAACACGAACAGATAGGTGTGTCTGGCACGGGGACCTGCACAGAGACCCCGATGCTGCAAATATTGGGCACGTTCAGAGCCGAGGGGATGCACCACCGGACCAGGACCCCTCGTGCTCCAGAAGCACGAAACGCCACTGCCTGGGGAGGATTCCACATCTCCAGCGACCCCAGGGGAAAAAAAAATAATATCTGCGGACCAGACCGGTGAGGGCCTCCCGGTGGAGTGGGAGGACTCCGCTGGGGTGCTGTGTTGGAAGGGAGGGGACCGAGGTGCGCCGCAGCCCCGCTGGATGGGGATAGAGCCCGGACCGCTGCCATAAATCCCCAGCGCTGCCATCCCCCCCGGAGCGACAGCACGGCCTTTTCATGAATAAATAATCCGTGTTGCAGTTGCGGTGTGCTGGACCCGGCTCGGAGCGAGACCTGGCGCCGGCGGAACGAGGCGTTTGGCCCTTTCGCCGTGTCCTCCTACCCACCCACCCACCCACCCACCTGCCAACGGGGCCCCCCGGCTCTGGCGGGGGATGTTGGCCCCTCGTCGCACCCGAGGAGCAGCGGGGGAGCGGCGGGAGCGGGGCGGGGGAGAGACGAAGGGATAAATAAAAATCCGGGAGCATCCCGCGAGTCTGCGGGGGGCTGCGGCCCTGCTGGGGTGGGAGGCGAAGGCGACGCAGTTCCTGTCTCTTTAAATCCACCCTGAGCCCGGCGCCGGGAGCTGAGGCAGAGCAGAAAGCCCAGGATCCTGCTCATTAATAAGCGGGATTTATCCCCGTAGGGAGCAGGGAAGGAGCGGTGGGGGGAGGCCGCGGGGCGAGCCGAGGCCCCTTTGCACCCCCGCAGCCCCTCGCCCCGGCATCCAACCTCGCCGCGAGCATCCTCCGGCCGGGATGCGGGATCCGCCGGGCGCGGCGAGCGGGTCCCCCCGGGAGTGAGGTTTGCGGCGGGGGAGCGGCGCGGGGGAGGCGGCCGGGGGAGGGTGTGCGGGGCGCGGGGCGTGCGCGGTGCGGGAGCGGCCGGGGAGCCGTGCGGGAGGGCGGCGGAGGAGGCACCGCATTGCTGCTGCTGCTGCTGCTGCTGCTGCCGCTGCCGAGCCCCGCGATGCCGCCGCGCCCGCCGCTGCCCCCGGCCCTGCGCCCCAGCCAGCCCGGCCGGCGGCGGGGGGCTCCGCGGGGGCTCTGAGCATCCCCCTCCCCGCCCCGGGGCTGCCCAGCGCTCGCTTTTTTCCTTCTTTCTGTTTTTTTTTTTTTTTTTTTTTTTTTTTTTTTTTAATTCCCTTCTCTTGGCATTTGGCCTCTTTTTTTTTTTTTTTTTTTTCCTCCTTTTCCCCCACCCCCGTTCCCTGCCTTGGATGGTTTTTAGGTGGAGTCGTTTGCACCAAAACCCAATAGCTGCTGCTGTTCTTGCTGCTATTTTTTTTTTTTTTTTTTTAATGATCCTGTTTCCACAGCAGGGGAAGAGAGAACTGATCCTCAACATACTCCCAGAGAATGAATAATCACAAGAAACTGGCTTAAGCAGCTCCCTGGATCTGGTGCATGATTTCAATTGAGTTTGATTTAATTTAATTTTTTTATTTTTGTTTATATTTTTTTTCCCCAAGTCATCGTTCGCGTTTTATTTTCTGCATTTCTTCCTTTTTTTTTTTTTTTTTTTCACCTTTTGGGAGATTTGCAAACCGAATTACATGCATGTCCAGTGGGGGAAGGTTTAATTTTGACGATGGAGGGTCGTACTGTGGAGGCTGGGAGGATGGAAAGGCTCATGGCCATGGAATCTGTACCGGCCCGAAGGGTCAAGGTGAATATTCGGGCTCCTGGAGTCACGGCTTTGAGGTGCTGGGGGTCTACACTTGGCCCAGTGGCAACACTTACCAGGGCACCTGGGCGCAGGGCAAGCGCCATGGCATTGGCATGGAGAGCAAAGGGAAGTGGGTGTACAAAGGAGAGTGGACCCATGGATTTAAGGGACGGTACGGGGTCCGAGAATGCACTGGAAACGGGGCCAAGTACGAAGGCACCTGGAGCAATGGATTACAGGATGGCTACGGGACAGAGACCTACTCGGATGGAGGTAGGTGCCCATTGATCCCTTCCTGGGGTGGTGATGGGGTACAACCCTCCAAGCAGGGCCCCTGGGTTTAGGTTGGAGTCTGGGAGTTTGCAACCTGCTGGCTTGGAGCGAGGGATGCTCCCAACCCGCAGGAAACAGGGAACCAGCCCAGCGTGGCACCAGCCCAGCTCTTTGCCACAGGTAGCCCCATATGTCCAGCGGGTCTCTGGGCAGCAGGTCCTCCCCCCTTCCTGTCCTCAGCCAGGTTTTTGGGGAGGGGAACTGGCTGTGCTGGTGGGGGGACACTCAGCTCTGGCCCAGAGGGGTCAGAGGATGGGGTGGGCCATGCCATGGGGCGACAACCCAAGTTGCACATGGCAGTTCTGACTGCACCACTGGAACCTGTAGGATTTGCATGGAAGCAACGCGGGGCAGGATGGAGGCGAAGTGTGTGGGGGGGGGATCCAGGGCAGATGGGGGCAGCTTCAGTGCTGCCACTGCTTCCAACGAGGCGCCTGGGTTTTTGCACGTCCCCCAGCCCCTCCAAAGGCAGCCCCACACTTAATAATACCAGGGAAAAGACTTTAATTCAGACAAGAGTCTTACATTCCTAGTTTACAGCTTAATGCTTAGCGTAGGGGCTCAGAGGGATCACCAGAGCTATTCTCTGCCGTCAACGCGGCTTAACAAGATGCTGAGGGGAAACTGGGATTAGATAAAAAACAAGAAAACCCAATTGGAGCGATCAAACCCCCCCAAAAAATTGCTGGACTAACAAGCTTTAAGGCTGAACTGGGAGAAACAGCTGGTGCTGTGCTGTAAGTGGCTGTATCATCCTCTCGCATGGTTTGTGGCCACTTCCATCGGAATTGCCTCCATAATCCCAGGCAGGCCTACCTGCTGGCAGCCAGGGGCATCTGGCACTGCTACCCCCTTGTTTTCCGGGGAATCGTGGCTGTCCAAAGCAGGCTCATCTATTATTTTTGAGATGTTTCGGTTTTCCATACTGCTACGTTGAGGAAATTGCAGTGTTGGTGAGCTCCATCACAGCCCTTCCTGAAAGGTGCTGCAAGACCTTTCTCCGGAAAACCCAGTTTGCTGCTTTGTGGTTGTACAGGGAGGAGAGGTTAAACCTCACCTGCAGCTGCTTTTTCACGATCTAGAAGGGAGAGGCGCAACCGTCTCCGGATTTTTAATGATAATTTTGTGCTGGTGTCTTTGTCCTAAACGAAAATAGAGCTGCAACCTTTTGTTTCAGCTGCATGGAATGATGCTGGGGTTTGAGCTGGAATCTGCCGGGTGTGTGCTTGGAAGCCGTCAATAAATCCCAGCAGTCCTTCAGTCGAGGATAAAGCTTGGGCAGGGAATAATTGCAGTCTCCCACGTTCAAGGCGATCAGGAGGGGCTGTGGGGGGTTTCTGCGTGCTCCCAACGTGGGTGCTGTCTCCTCCTGGCACCCAGCCCTTGCCTGGGAGGTTTGTGGGAGGACAGACAGAAGTCTGGACAAACTACAGGTCTCTGAGGACTGGGTGTTGCAGGGCTGGCCCCGTCCTCGGCCACGCACATGCCCCCACCCTGCCCTGTCCCCGTCCTCTACAGGGAAGTGTTTTTTGGGAGAACATGGGGAGCATCCCCACACTGGGGTGGCAGAGCAGCAGTTTCAGTGTTTTCTGAGAACCTACCAGAAGGAAAGAGCTTTTTCTTCCATCTTGTCAGGCCAGCCCGCCTTCCTGGTGCTTGGGGACCGCTATCATGTGTTTATGATTTCAGGAGGAGGGAAGAGGATCAGTGTGGGGAAAGGGCACAGTGTTTGTGGCAAAATGGTCCCTCTGGGACTCTCAATCCCTCTGAGGAGGAAGGGATGCTGTGCTGGGGAAATGCAAAGCGATATGACCTGTGGACACGCCAACAGGCTCCTCCACACCAGGTTCCCCCATCCCAGTTGGGCCAGAACCCAGCTGGAATGTCACTTCCACCAACTCAACTCCAAGCAGCCAGAAGCCATAACCCTTTCCCGGTTGCCTGGCTCCATTGTGGGTAGAAAACACCAAACTTGGGTATCTCCAGCCTTTCGGGCACCAAACCTCACTGAACTTTTTGTGTGTTTGGGTCCCAGAGGCCACTGAGTGCGGGAGCGGTGCTGGGTGGCACCGGGGAGTCAACTGTTGGGAAGGATGTTTCTCATTAATCTCTTCAAGTTATTACCTCCATCAAACTGAAGTATCCAAGAATCCTCGCCCCAGCATCTGTCACTTGCCACCCACAGATAAATATTCATCCCTTGCACATTATTTTTTTTTTAGCTCCTCAGCCATGGCTGAGGGGCTGGGTCCCCAAATGCGCAGCGAGGCTCGGGAAGCGAGATGCCCCAGAATCCATGGATTCGCTCCAATTTTACCATTCCCTTGCACAACAGCGGGTAAGGGCATACCTCCAGCGCTGTCCTGGGGAGCAATATTTTTGATGGGCACGAGCTGATGCGTTGGGCGGAGGGGATGGCGTGCGGTGGCACGGGCCACGTCGTCACCCCCCGTCCCCCGGGCGTCGTCCCCCGCCCCGCCGGGCACCCGCGCTGCCCCACACACCCCCAGGCAGCGCTTCCCCCAGGCACAGCTTGCAGCTCTCACACCTCCCACGCCACGCGCCGGGCACACACACGCCTCTCCTCCCCACGCCACGCCGCCGCCTCGCCCCCCGCTCCCCTTCCCACGCGCACGTGGTCGGTCGGCCCCCAGCGCTCCCTGACCCCTGCACGCACCAGGGGGGTACAAACCGTGTTCCCTGAGCTGCGTGGATTTGCGTCCGTCAACACAGACCCACTGCAGAGCCCACATAAGCAAACAGAGCCTCGCTGCTCTCCCAGAAGCCCAGGCTCTGCCAAATCTCCCCGGCACGCCTGACCCACGGCCCCGCACCTGTGGCACCGTCCTGTTGTTCCCTGTGCACACTCACCCCCTCGGACCTCCCCAAACCACAACACTGCTGACATGTCCTTATATTTTTGCCCAAAAAAATCCCTGCTACCTCCTGCCCCCCTCCAGAAGCACCCTGGTATTACATAAACCAGGCTCCCGAGGACTGCCTCAGTCGGATGCTGGAGTTGCACCGCTCGTTTGCTGGGTCTGATTCATCCCAGCTCCAGAGTGGGAGCAGGATTGCTCCCTTGCTTCTGGTGAAAGGGGCTGCATCCGCCTGGATCAGCCCTGGATCAGATGGGAGCTGGAGCAGAGCTGGTGGAACCTGTCTAGGGCAGAGGAGTGGAGACCCTCTTTCGAGCAGGTCTGGAGATCTGGAGACATCTCAGCTGGTACTTTCTTTACCTCCTCGGACACTTTGGGAATGCTCAGTAATTTCACCCTGGGGACAGTTGGAGTTGTAGCTACAGGCTTCCCATGGGAATCCTCGGGCTCTGCACTGGGTTTGGGTTTAGCTGCTGAAACCATGGTTGTGGGGGTGGATGAAGGAAGAAGCCCCAAATCAGTGTTTTGCCCTTTCCATCCCTGCTGTTTTTCTCCTCCCTCCCCCTCTTCCCAGTGGAGCAGCTGGGATCCAAGACTGGACAGGGCCTCGGGGAGGGGAACCAACCCCATTCCAGGTGCTCAGTGCCCAGCAGCCCTGGGGGAATGTCTCACAGACTGGAGGTGTCTGCTGCGAGCCAGGGCCCAGCCAGATCTGTCCTGCTGCCACCTCTCTCCCAGTCTGAATCTCCCATGCTCCCCAAATCCTTGTTCCTCGGGAGGGCTACCCCGAAAGGGCCGGGTGGTCGCACCGTGGTGTTCATCTTGTGTAATGCTCTGTGCCCACTCACCTCAGTGAATCATCCCTTTGATAGGTGAGGGAAATATAATTAGTGTTTGCATTGTTAGCGCCGCCTGAGTAGGCAAGTGGGTTTTCTTGGCCTGGGCTGGGAAATTTTCCTGCGCTGGGGAGAGGGAAGGGGAGCAGTGGGAGCCGCTGGGTGGGTCCCTCCCAGCCTGTCTAGCCCGGGCAGGAGCCGTGGTGGCTCCATGTCCCACTTTCCCACCTCTGCAGTGGCACCGGTGACACCTCCCTTGGCAGGTGCACCAGGAGCTACCGACCAAATGGCTCTGGGATGGTCGAGGAGGTGGAAAACATGAAACGCTTTGCAAAAGCGGATCCCTTGCCAGCGTAAAGGGCTGCTCCGGGGGGATGAACTGGGAATGCCGTGCCTGGGAAGGGGCTGCAGCCCCTCACCCGAGCTGAGAATGTGGTTTGGGAGAACCACCACCAGCCAGTGCTGCAGGGTTGGAACAAGATGATCTTTAAGGTCCCTTCCAACTCAAACCAGTCTGGGATTCCATGATCCAGTGCCACCATGGCAGCGTCCTCGCGCCTCTCACCATACCGGCGTTTTCCTGGATTCCTGTTCAGGGAACCAACAAGCAAGGGCAAATTTCCATAAAGATCTATTCATAGCACGGATGTCAGAATTACCTTAAAAGTACCAGCTCTTCTCTTGTTTTGCTGTCGGGAAGGAATTGTTGATGCACTTCAAGTAGTGGGCGGAAACAAGCAAATACAAGTGCGCCCTGATCCTCGATCCCGGTTCCTGCAGGATCCAGGCACAGCCATAGCTGATCCTATCAGCCCCCTCAGAACCTGAAAATTAATTTAAAAACCTCAGAACTTTGTTGGTGAAGCATCTGGCTGCCTAGATTCAGTACAGAAGCTGCCCACAGTGGTCCTGGGAGGGCAGATCCGGAGACATCAGGACCTGCCGGGCACAGAAAAATGAATCAAAATACTAAATGAAGATTCTGACCAGCCTCATTAAAAAGAAATGATATGAACTCATGGTAATTACTTATCTCACTGGAACATGCTGCTTAGTTTCAGGTACAACTCAGGACAGAGGAAGAAGGATTTTGACCCCGGGGAAAAGCACATGAGATAGAAATTGCCAGACAGGCTTCAGACCCTCACTCCACCTTCCCAAGTATTTTATCCACCACCAGGGGATGGTGAAGGACCCCAGCTTGGGGAACCCTCTTAGACACCTCTCCCTGACCCAGGCACTTAAGTCCTGAAGCACAATTTTCATGTAATTTCACTGGGGTGGGTTTCTCATGGCTTTTCATGCAAATCTCAGGATATTTGCATGTGATTTGATATCCCATGGGGCTCCTCGTGGTTGGGTGACATCTGCTCCTGGAGCTGAACTTTTTTTTTTTTTTAATTTTTTTTTTTTTTTTTTGCCTTAGAAGCTCCAGCTTGTGGAATCATGTGATTTTGCAAGATTTTCAGCTTTGGTTTCAAGGCAAGGTTTCCACCCAGGCTATTGCAGAAAAGTCATTCTTACAGGCTTGGGAACCAGCAGCCGAGAGCTAAAAATGCCTCCTGTTTAAAAATGCCTCGATTTTAAAATGAACCTGATGAATTTTGAATGCTTTGAGTCAGGTAATGCTGACGTAGATGAATGAGCTGTATTAATGTAGGCATGACTTGAAGATAGAGGAGCTGGGCAGGATGAGGTTGGTCTTTTAGGGGGGAGTGCTGTGGTTTAGCACCTGTCTTGTGAATTTTGGCAGTTTTTGCCTGTTTGGAGTCTGGTTTTGCCATTGATTGAAATCCTGACCGAGAAAGGATTTTTTTGCAGGAGTTTGCAGTAGTTACAGGAGAGTCTCGATGCTAATTTACCCCTGCAAAAATCTGTTTAATTTACAGTTAAAGCATTTTTTAACAAAAACAAAAAACAAAACAAAACAAAATAGGAGGTTGGAGAAAACAAAACACACTGGAATGGCAAGTGTTTATATTTTGGTGTTGATATTGGCTTTTCAAAGACAGATTCTGGCCTTTGAACCAAAAATCTCTAAAATTGCAATTGATACATGAGCATTCCCTTAGAACAGCCACTCCTTTCCCAACATTATTCCCTGAAGAGGTTCCACTTACTCTCAGAGTACAGCAGAGCATCATGAATTTTCATGAATGAGTGAACAGCCAGAGCAAGGTCCCTTATTTTGCTGATTTTCACACCAAAATGATCACTATAAAGGTATTATTTCCTGCTCAGGGCATCACTTTGGGTCTGCAAGGTGTTTCCCTGGACGGAATAAGGGTTTGGAAGTGTCCAAGGCCAGGTTGGACGGGGCTTGGAGCAACCTGGTCTAGTGGAAGGTGTCCCTGCCCGTGGCAGGGGGTTGGAACGAGATGAGCTTTAAGGTCCTTCCAACCCAAACCATCCTGTGATTTGATGATTTATTTCACAGGAAATAAATAAACTCTGCTCTGGCCTCATCCCATCCTGTGCAATCCCTGGTGCAGCTTCCTATCCCGATCCATGGGGATCTCAGCCTCATCCCATCCCAGCTGAGCATCTCCCACACCTCGGCAGGGATGCAGCCCCCAAAACCCAGAGCTGGCACTCAGCACCTCTGGGGAGAGTTGGAGGATCAGCCCTTCCTCCCGTGAGCTCTGCTGAGGAATGGGGTGAGATCCTGGAGTTTGCAGCAAGGGTTAGAGCCCGGGAGGATTAAGGGAACAAGCATTAGCCCGATTTCGCTCTGCTTTGTGAGAGGAGCACATTAACCTTAATAAAGGTGCTGAGCAATATCTTAATGTGTCTTGCCTCCCTTGTGATCCTGATTTTCACCCCGGTCAGTGGCTGAATCCACAAGGATTCAGCTGCCCTGGGAAGAACTGTGGGCCCCATTTCCCCAGGGGAAGGTGCTTCCTTGACTTTCCCTGTTTGGCAAACCCAGCGCTTCCCACTCCCAGGACAATTAGAAATGTCTTTCTTTAGCTCTTTCCTTTCAAAAGCTGTATTTCCCCTGACTCCAGGACCAGGTGTTTTAAGAGAAATCACAACTGGCCTGAGAGGCATCCTGACCTGATCAGAATTAGTAATGCTGAGATTTGATTGTCAGTATAGTGATTTGAAGCCTTTCCCTGAATTCTGGCTGGAAAAGGCACTTACTGACAGGCTTGGGGAAGCAGGAGACACACAAGCAATGAGAGAGAAGAGGGAGGGGGTGCTCAGGACAGACTTGTGTTTTCCTGGAGAACAAACTGAGCTGATCGCCCTTGAAGCAAATACCTGAAGACATGAATTTCTGTATGAAATTTTTCTGGAGCAGCTTCTCCTTAATATTATAAAGGCATGTGTTTCTCACTGGGCAGTCCCTGTGGAAAATGGTTTAATTCCTGCAGCTGGGGTTGTCTTCAGAGGTAGGACATCAGGCCTGGGGCTTTGCCCCGTTCCCTGCCTTGCTGTGGGTGTGCTGTATGCTCTGCAAAGCCACTCTGTGCCCTCAGTACAAGGCAAACACTTTGTTCTGTTGCAGCAGCTCATCCTCCACCTCTCTCCTTGCCTCAGTTTCCCACCTGTAAGTGCAAATTCCAGCAGTTTCTGCAATATTGTGATGCATGTTAATGTTTGCCAGTGAGGGAAGAGGCTTCATTCTGCTGGTTGCAAAGTACCTTTGGGGCAGGAATGACGGCAATGAGAATATAAAGGTCTCCCCGCATTTGGGATGGGGCTCATATCCCCCAGTTCTCACCGCAGGTGAACCTGTGATTTTCAGGTGATTTTCCCTGTGGAGAACAGCTGAGCAATCCCTGTTCCGTGGTATTTCAGCCAGAGATACTTTATGTTGTTATTTGCATCCACAGAGGAGGAGGAGGCAGATTCCCCGGCTGAGGAGAGGGAGGCTGTATAAATCCATCTCCTCCCTCCAGCCCCCGGCTCTTGCTCCTACAGAGGTTCTGTGCCAGGGCCAGCCCTGCTCCCATTCCTACTCGCTTCCAGAGCCCTTTCCTACTGTGCATCATCCAAACCCACCTCCACTGCTTGGTTCCTTTGCCTGCCTGCTTTTAAAGTACAGGCTGACCACGCTGATACGAGCTGCAGACTTGTAATACCTTATTATTTATTGAGCCCCAAGGCAGACGGTACCCAGCACCCAGGCAGGAACACAGCAGCCCATGGCAACTCTGCTCTCATCCTCTCCTCCTCTCCCTTCCCCTCCATCCCTCCATCCTCCCTCTGGGTGCCCAGACCTCTCTGTGCCCACCGTGTCTGTATGTAGCCAGCATTAGCACTATGACTAACATCCATCACGTGTTCCTGCCTGCAGATTATATTTGCATACTCAAAAATCCATACTTTATTTCTTCCCCTGTGTAAGCAGTTACCAGAGCATATTTTTGGCAAATTAGCAGCCACAGCAGAAGCATCTGACTGTGTTTTTAGCATGGCTTGGTGATGGTCAGAGGCACGGAAAGCCTTGGCCGGGCTGGAGGGGGGATAATTTGCCCTATCCGTGCAGTGTTGCACAGTGGAACCATCACTGATTCACACCTTTCATGGCAGGCAAAGCAGGTGGGAAGTCCCAGCCATCCATGTCATGCCTGTGTGGGATTTAGGTGAGTGTTTGGGGGATGAGACCAGCAGCTGGGGACAGGGCAGGGCATGGAAATCACCCAGCACAACACCTTGTCCTGCTGCCAGGAGGGATAGTGCAGGAAGGATGGCTCCTGGGCTGTCATGGCACAGAACATGTCCCCACGTCCACGCAGTGGCCAAGGGAGGGGATTCTCCCTCTCTGCTCTGCTCTGGTGAGACCCCACCTGCAGTGCTGCCTCCAGCTCTGAGGTCCCCAGTGTGGAGCTGCTGGAGCAAATCCAGAGGGGGTCACGGAGATGCTCCGAGGGCTGGAGCCCCTCTTCCACGGAGGCAGGCTGGGAGAGCTGGGGGTGTTCACCTGGAGAACAGAAGGCTCCAGGGAGACCTTCCAGTGCCTGAAGGAGCTCCAAGAAAGCTGGAGAGGGACTTTAGACAAGGGCCTGGAGGGACAGGACAAGGGGAGAGTGGCTTCCCACTGCCAGAGGGCAGAGTTAGTTGGGATGTTGGGAAGAAATTCTTCCCTGTGAAGGTGGGGAGGCCCTGGCACAGGCTGTCCAGAGAACCTGTGGCTGCCCCATCCCTGGAAGTGTCCAAGGCCAGGTTGGAGCAACCTGGTCTAGTGGAAGGTGTCCCTGCCCCTGACAGGGGATGGAACTGGATTATCTTTAAGGTATCTTCTAACCCAAACCATTCTGGGATTTTATGCTCCTGTCCTTGGGAGGACCCATACAGTCAGGCAGGACATTTGGGGGACACATTTTTCCCAGTGATCTCCCCTGACTGTTGGACATGAGCCGGGGTGGCCAGTGAAGATGTCCCCTTCACACACCAGCAGGGCTAAGTGAGCATCCTCCAGTCCTCTCTTTTCTCCCACAGATCGCTCTGGGATAGGTGTTTCTGAGGTGTGAAACATGATTTGTGTGTAAATCCTCCTGGGCCTTTCTGATATCGAGTAGCTGGAAAGGGATATCTGTAAAATTCACTCTTTCAGTTGGAATTCAAGAGCTGGGCCTAATTATTGCCATCGGACATCTTTAATTAATATGCTGCACAGGTCGGAGATAAGAGGGGGGCTGAGCATACCAGGAAGGATCCTTTGCAAGATAAACCAGCAATTTGTAAAACCTAATTGCTTTGACTCGCTTTGGAAAAGTGCATGGGCACTCTGGACCACTCAGACCTCCTTCTTGGATTTTGCTGAGTGGGGAAAGCGAGCTGGGAGGTTTGGGTTGCTGCTGTTGCCCAACACAGTCACCACACCAGGAGGATCTGGCTGTACCTCAAGGATGGGACAGAAAACCTGTCCTTTGGATCATGCTACTCCTGTGTTCCAAGCCTGGGGAGCTGCCCCCAAGTCCCTGATTATTTTATTTTTATTCCAGCTAACCTGGAAACACACGAGGTGTTGACCCACGATGGTGGGTTGTGTTTGTTTGTTTAACTCAGTGTTGGTGATGGATAAGGAATATTTTCTAAACATTTGACTCTCTTGAGGTCATGTTGTGATAATAACACGTGTGTGTCCACCGGCCTCAAAGTGCTTTACAACATCCTGAATTGCTGCTGGAATGTGTCCACACCAGAACCTGGAGGCAGGGCAGGTCTGCGCAGACCTCCCCATGCACTTTACTCCATGTGTTTGCCAAAGGCTTCGTCATGCAGGACATGGAAACAGCTATCTTGGTTTGGGAAAAACCTGGGAACAGCCTTCAGTCCTCCTGAAGCTTCTACTTAATGGTGTTCCTGGAGTGGGGCCAGAGGGCTCAGCAACCTATAAAATGCCAAATCTTGGGTATGGGGAGAGGGAGGAAAGAGAACACTGTCATTCCAACCCAAAAAATCCTGATTTTTTTTCTCATTCTAACACCACAGGGAAGTTGGACTTGGTTTATACCCAAGTACATGATCCCACCTTGTGCCAAGGGAAGCCCCACATGAATGAGCAGCCCATCATCCTCCCTTTGGGCTTCCCCCCATATCATTCAAAATCCAGCTATTCCTCTGGCATGCCTTAAGGGAGCTCCTGGGGTTGCTTATTTTTGTGGAAGGAGGATTTCCCCGGGCATCACTGTTGGTCTTTGCCATCTCTCCCTAAGCAGGAGAGGACTTTGGGTCCAGGCAGCCCCTCAATTCGGGGCAGCAAGTGACAAAGCCGGGTGCTTCCCACCTTCTGGCATTGCTTACCGGCACCTGCTGAGGGCAGCCAGAAAGGCTGCAATGCCAGAAGGGGCATTTTCCAGGTGCTTCAGGTCTCTCCATCGTTCTCGAGTGCAAAAGGCACCTGGAATGGAGACAAATGGCATCACTGAAGTGACTCTTCCTCATGCCCAAGGTTCCAGCCCTGGGTGCTCTGTGGGCCAAGGGTGAGCCATGGCTTGGCAGCCTCTTCCCAGCCATGGTTTAGAAAGACCTTATCTAGAAGAGTGAGCAGTTCTCTCCACGGTCCTGGAGACCCACACGATCCTGGTCACAGTGCCTGTACCCAGGGGGATGAGCTGGAGATGGAAATTGGTCCTCTACTGCCTGGGAAAATCCCCAAAATCTGTTTGGCAAAGCCAAGGAAATGAATGGAAACACATCATTCTTCCTTGTACCTGTGATGTTTCTGATCCTCCCAGAACACTTTGCAAATAGGAGGTAATTAGTGTTCCCAAACCCAGCCGAATTGCTGGAGTGTCACTGCCTTATCCCTGTTTCCAGCAGGGAATGTGGAAGCACAGAGGTTGCACTCAGGATTTCGCTGTTGGCTTTGAGCAGGGTCCTGCTCCCCTCCCCATTTCTGAAAGGTGCAAACTGGGGCCAGCCCTGATTTCAGGGATTTTGGCATGATGGGGACAACAGGAGCTGCCCTGCAGGCTCTCCACTCTCTTCCCAGAACGGATTTTGTCCAAATGCTGAGCAAGTGCTGCTGCTTGTCATTGCTCAAAACATACAACATTCTGCTGGAGAGCCAGGAATGATGCTTTGTAGGCCAGTGACTTCCCGCTTTCTGCTTTCAACCTGGGTGCCTCCAGCCAAGGATGAGGCTCTGCACAGTCCTCAAGGCAATGGAAATTCCTGCAGGAGTTTTAAAAGCTGTCTGGAAACAAGCCAGCCTCGCTCCAAGACGAGTGAGCCAAAAAACCCCCAAACTCAGGCATAGGAGTACAAGTGAATGTGGCCAACAGCATTGTCCATTTTCTTCTCTCCATGTTCCCATGCCATCCTGACTTTCCCTGTCTTTCCCATGAGCCCATTCCCTTTCTTATGCTTCATCTGTTATTTCTGAAAAAGGAATATTCTCTCCAATCCGTCTTTTGGGATGACTCCAGTGATTTCCTCCTAGCCTCAGGCTGTGCCCTCTCCTTAGCTCTGTTTGGCATGGACGTGGCCACTTCCTCCTCCTTCTTGGCATCACCTTTATCTTGGCCAAATCCCACTGGAGTGATGACACCAGGGTGATTTGGGATCTTCCCTGGGGTGGGAAGGTCGGTGAGCAAGATCACAACCAGCTTATTCTCTTGTGGGGGTGGCTGCCCAGTGCTTTCCTATCTGCTCCTGTCCGTGACTTAAACCCACGGATGCTGCCCTGGCCACCTAATGGACGCTGCATTTTCCCAGTGCAATCTCATGCAATTAATGCTTCGGGAAGTGTTTTGCAAATATTGATAGTAAGGAAAGAGCTACAGTGCAGACATGGCAGATGCTGCCACTGCAGTGCCGTAGTAAGTCATGAATTAGTGAGCTCAGGAGAATTTTGTGGCTGCCCCATCCCTGGAAGTGTCCAAGGCCCGGTTGGACAGGGCTTAGAGCAACCTGATCTAGTGGAAGGTGTCCCTGCCCATGGCAGGGGTTGGAAAGAGATGAGCTTTAGGGTCCTTTCCAATGCAAATAGTTTCATGATTCTGTGATGATTTTCTTTCCTTTTCCAAGACTTTCTTGGCTGATCTTTGTCCTTTCTTCTCAATGCAGAAGGGCCACGCAGAAGTGGGATGGGTATTTGTGGTATCTTGGAGGCATCCATGAGTGGCCTGCATGGCTGAGGGAAGAGGCTGGGACCTTTTCCTCCCCAGCAATTCTCCATCATGGTGGCTTTTCCTCTTTCCTCTTTCCTGGCTTGGCCAATACAAACAGTTTGTGGCCAGGATTGCCTTGGCTTTCTCCCTGCTTCCTGTTCCAATGGAGGCATGTTCCCTGACTCATTCCATCACTCCCAGCCCCATTTTGTGGTCCCCACTGTGCCAGCTTCCCACTGGACGCTCCCTTTTCAGCTCCAGAGCTCTGAAACTTGGGATAGCTGTAGCCAGTCCATCCTGGCACGTGAAGTGGAAAATTGTAAAATCCTGTTTCCTCTGACGGGAGAAAGAGTCTCCCGGCTCCTTGTGAGGTTAAACCTTGTGCAGTATCTGCAAATGTTGGGAGCAGAGGTTAAGCTGAGCAGGGCAAGGGGAGGAGGTGGCAATGCTTAGCAATGCAGATCAGATGGCTCTGAAACCTCCCGGCATCCACGGCCAAATCCTGGGATATTTAGGGGTTTAAAACAGAATGAAGTCAGAGGAAGGAAGTAGTGCTGTTGGGTAAGGAAGGACGGATTAATTCAGCTCCCTGAAGGAAGCTCTTTGATCTGCTGGTGGCCATGGATGTGCCCAGATGTCTTGGTGGCCCTCCGAGGCAATCCCTGGAGATATTCCGTGTGCTGCCTCCAACAGGGAAGCAACAAGGAAAGCACTGACATCCGTAAAAACACAGTTAGGTTTTGGATTTTGCTCTCTGCTGGGAGTTGCTCTGTAGTGCTGAGAGGGGAGAATCAGGATGGGCTGGCTGGATGGGATGGCTCCTTGCATCCTCTGCTTGGAAAAATCAGCCTTGCCGAGGAGATGCAGAGGCTGCTCCTGGCAGCTGTGCAATTCCAGCAGTATGTTTTAAGGCCACGCAGGGATGAGCTTCCTGGGCTCCTCAGCCTGACTGGGGACACGCACAGGCTGCAGCTGGAACCTGCTGGGACCAATTTGTGCCTCTGCCCCGACCGGGCTGTGCTGTCACGCTCCATCCTGGAGCACTTTGTTCTGCTCTTTGCCTGTCCCTCACCTTTCCAGCACAGGGCTGTGCTTGCTGGGCGGTGCTTCAGCTTAATCCAGGGAGTTTTTTTCAGCTGCAGATTTGCCAGGAGATGGGGAGGTCAAGGGACAGGCCTGGAGCCAGGGGTCAAGTCAAGGGATTCAGCCAAGAGAAAGGGAAGACTTGGGCTGGGCAGGCTGTGATGAATCTCGTGCAGGACCTTTTCTCCCTGTCCCCTTTCCCATACTGGCATTTTTCCTTGAAACCCATTGAATCCATCTCTAGGGGAAACAGGAGGCTGAGCACAGTGTGAAGACATCCCAAGCCATCTTGGAAGCTCTTTTGCAGGGTGCTCAGAGTGTTGAGGGGAATTTCTCTCACGCAGTTGCTGCCCATCACCCCAGCAGGTTGTCCTGCCAAGACACTCTGGGATGGAGCCAGAAAGGGCAGTGAGATGGTGCCAGGTCCCCAGGGAATGCATGGACAACTTGGTGGGGTCTCTCCTGCCACAGCCACCGTTCCAGGCTGCCCCTGGGCATGGGGAGGGCCATGGGGGCATGGCACCGGCTGTTCCCTGTTCTTGTGGACACCAAGGTGGACTGCAGTGGGACAAGCCAGGCTCACTGCTCCAACCCAACCACAGGACATGTCTGATGTCTGCTCTGAGCTCTTTTCCAGACATCTTGCTGGTTGTCCCCCATCTTTCTTCCTGCCACCACCTTGCCCTGCCCTGCCAGTGCCTGCCCTAATCCCGGTGCTCTGCTCCCTCCCCAGTGCTAATCCTATAAACCCTCAGTAAATCCTGCCCACCTGCCCATGCCTCTCCACATCCCTTCTCCAAGGCAGTCTTTGTGGCATCCCTCAGTTTGGGGCTGGTGTTTTTTTGGGGTGCACAAGGCTGTCACCCAGATAATGTAGCACCTTGGGGTGTTGCATTGGAGCACCAGGAAGGATGCCCAAGTCTTGCAGGATTTGTGCAGAGCACTGGCAGATAAAAGACAGATGATGCACCCCAAAATGTACCCCAAAATGTGGCCTGGTGCTGGTTTCACACTCTCAGGAAGCAGTTCCTGTGCTCAGCATGAGCCGCTCTGGCCCAAACCCATCTCCAGAGCTACTGCTGAGCCCCAGAACCAAGTGTGGAAATTCCTAAGGGAGTCCTGAGGGTAGGATTGGCTGGATTCATGCAGAGTTCACTATTTCAGCAGGTCTATTTTAAGACTCCCTTGGCATGTGGGAGCGGGGCTGGCACAAAGGGAGGTCCCGGTGCTCCGAGGTGCTGCCTGTGCCCATCCCGGCTCTTTGCAGCCAGGGGCTGGGACCGGCCACAGATCCCAGCATCACCAGTGCCTGGCGAGGAGCCATCCTTGGGCTCATCAGTCTGCCCCACAAGGGCTTAGGCGAGCAGTGAATCACTGTGTCTTGAGCTGGTCCAGAAAAGATTAAGCCGACCTAAGAATAAAAACAAGCCCTGTGGTTCAATCGGCTGGGATAAGGCCTGGAATTGTGCCAGTCACCAAGCTCCGGGAGGGGATGGGATTATGAACCCCAAGCAGATTACCACCCACCCCCATTTCGGTGAACAGAGTGGGTGATGTGCTCCAGTTGTGCTTCCTGGACTGGATGAGTCCCTTGTCCCTCCATTCCCAGTGCTGTGGTGGAGTCCTGTGAGTGTTTCATCCCACTAACAACCAGTTAAACAACTCCAGTAAGTGCCCAGACATATGCAGGAGCTCAAACGGGCCCATTTCTGAGGGGAATAACCAAATGGATCTCTCCCCATGAGGCCTTTATTTCTGTAGAGCTGCTTCCTTCCTCAACATACCGGAAAAAGGCACTATGTGTATAAATAAATGTATTGTTCTACACCACCGATCCAGTGTGATATAACACTGATCGCTGGTGGCAGCATGGATGGGATTGGAATCTGCTCCTGGATAATGATTCTCCCTTCCCATGCCCCTGCTCCCTCTCCTTCCGCATTAAGGATTGATCCAAGGGGCAGTCCTTCAATGCCTTGGTTGGTTTCTAATATTGTCATGCTGCAGGTGGAGTGCAGGCCCACAATCCAAACATGGATTTCCTCCTACAACGTGACATTACAGTCTTTGTCACGGAGATGGGACTGGGGGATGCAGAGCTGCACTTGGCCGCTCCCGCTAGCGAAGGGCTCACGGAGGAGTTCGATGCGGCAGGCGGAACACAGGCGGCCCTGCCATGAACCCCCTCTTTGCTTTTTGTCTCCTCTCCCCAGGGACTTACCAGGGCCAGTGGGTCGGAGGGATGCGCCAGGGTTACGGCGTCCGGCAGAGCGTTCCCTACGGCATGGCCGCGGTTATCAGGTCACCCCTGAGGACGTCCATCAACTCCCTGCGCAGCGAGCACACCAACGGCACGGCGCTGCACCCCGACGCCTCGCCCGCCGTGGCCGGCAGCCCGGCCGTGTCCCGGGGGGGCTTCGTCCTCATGGCCCACAGCGACGCCGAGATCCTCAAGAGCAAGAAGAAGGGCATCTTCCGGCGGTCGCTGCTGAGCGGGCTCAAGCTCCGCAAGTCCGAGTCCAAGAGCTCCTTGGCCAGCCAGCGGAGCAAGCAGAGCTCGTTCCGGAGCGAAGCCGGGATGAGCACGGTCAGCTCCACCGCCAGCGACATCAACTCCACCATCAGCCTGGGCGAGGGCGAGGCCGAGCTCTCCGTCATCGAAGACGACATCGACGCCACCACCACCGAGATCTACGTGGGCGAGTGGAAGAACGACAAGCGGTCGGGCTTCGGGGTGAGCCAGCGCTCGGACGGGCTCAAGTACGAGGGCGAGTGGGCCAACAACAAGCGCCACGGCTACGGCTGCATGACCTTCCCTGACGGCACCAAGGAGGAGGGCAAGTACAAGCAGAACATCCTGGTCAGCGGCAAGAGGAAGAACCTCATCCCGCTGCGGGCCAGCAAGATCCGTGAGAAGGTGGATCGGGCCGTGGAGGCGGCCGAGCGGGCGGCCACCATCGCCAAGCAGAAAGCGGAGATCGCGGCGTCCAGGTAAGGGCGTCTCTGTCCGTCCCCACGCGGCGTCTCGGCTGGGGTCCCACCCCAGTGGCTTTGATGGGATGAGTGGGATAAGGTTTTTCGTTGCAGTAGGTGCTCACGGAGGTGTTTTTTTGGGGTGCTGCTGGAGGCAGGTTGTGGTGGGCACGTGCAGACACAGCAGCGGTCGGTGCTGTCCGGACCCCAAAGTGGGGCATGGCTAAACCTCATGGGTGGTGTTCCAAGCGGGGTGGATCCAAGCTGAATTGTCCCTCTGCTAAATCCCAAGTGGGCTGCGGGTGCACAGGCTTCCCAAATGAGCCGGTGAGGCCTTGCAGGGCCACCCAGGTACAGCTGGGGCAGGGTTGGTGGCACCGTGGTGGGACTGCACGTGGGGAGCTCCCAGAGATGTCACTTAGGGCATACTAGGTTATCCATCCTGGTTTTCCCTATCCCCTGGAGAAGCAGGATGATACCCTTAGCAGAAGAGCTCCTGAGATGCTGTTTGCTCATATCCTCTGTCTGACTTACAGCCAAGAGGAACCGTCCCAGGGCTGGCCTGTGCTGGAGGATTCCCAGCTATCTCCATTCCCCAAAGGGTTTTTGAGTGGAAAAACAGTCAAATCTCTGGCTGCAGCTGATGCCTGGGGAGGGTTTGCCCTGCTTGAGGCTCTGCTGCAAAAGAGCAGATCTGGGTGCCCAAATAATCCTCCTTCTCCCTGTGCAGACTGTAGTCAGTGTGGAACTGCTCAGTGATCCAGAGCTGGGACCTGATCCGGCTAAAAATGAGCAGGAGGGAAGGGGAAAAGGAGTCATGTCTAATTTAGATTGGAAAAGGGTCCCCAGTTCAAAGCAGGGCCAGCTCTAACTGGCTCCCAAAAGGCACCTGGAGCTTTGTGGCTTTGCAGCAGCTCCCAGACTGGAGGTGAGCTGAGTGGAAAAGCTTCTCTGGAGAATTCAGGGCTCTTTGTATCCCTTTTCGGGATGGTTTATTAGAGCATGTCATTCCTTTCTGTTTTTGAGCAAGAGCTATATATAGCAGCCAGGCTGGGAGAAAGGGCTGGGGTTAGGGGAAAAACCCAGGTACCTCCTCAGTCTCCTGTGCTGGATTAATTGTTGGGTCTGGAATATTTGTATGCGGAGTCACACTTGAAATCCTTATCAGCCTTTCTGCTGATGGCTTACCTGCAATATGAATGAGACTCCCAGGGCTGCTTTGGGAGCCTTTTTGGGATGGATGATGTTTTCGAGCTGATATTGTATCAAATTGTTGTCAAAGCTTTAGAATAAAACTAAAAATCCCACTAGAATGCCAGGTAGGAAAGCAGAGCAGCAGAAAGACCAGATCTTTCCCTGTGATCTGCGGATGTGAGTGCCTGGAAAGGCCTGAATCCTGAAAATGTGGAGCTCTAGTGTGCTGTGGGATGGATCCTGGAAATGGAGGAGCTTTAATCTGCTGTGGGATGCTGGGTCTGAGGACCTGAGCATCCTCCATCTCCAGGTGGTAGTGGTCCTGGAACATCATGAATGCGGGATTGGAAGAGATGTGACCCTTCCCCCTGCCCCCCTCCATGCTGGAAATGCTTAATAAGCTCTTGGCATATAATATTCCACTTCTGATTATGGGAAAGAAAAGAAAAAAATCAAGTCAGACCGGAATGCCTGATGCAAATACTTCCCTCCCCTGCACTGTGCTGTGGTCCTGAGCTGTGCTGGAGAGCAGCAGGGAGGATGGAGGATGGAGAGCTGGAGGGAGGATGCAGGCTGTGGTCACATGTGTGCATGGAGGAGGGGAAAAGCTGTGGGACCTGTGGGATTTGACCCCTTCAGCCACCAGTGAAGATGCAAAGAAATAAATATCTGAGATGCAGTGCCTTGAGTACATTCCATCAGAGACCAAAGCTGGTCCTGCCAGAAAATGCTCTGTGAGCAACCCGACACCTCCACCCTGCATCTCAGCTCCCTCATCCTGGCCAGCCTGCCCTTGACTGGACACATAGAAGAAAACAAGTGCTGGGAATGCAGGGCTTGGCTCTTGCCATGGCCCAGCTGCCGCCTGCGGTGCACGAGGGCTGCTGGTGTGTTGAAAAAGCCCTTTATTGATCCCCTGCCCTGCCCAGCTCCGGCTGCATGAGCTGGGGACACAGACACTCCATCGTGACTCTGTGCATTAGCCCTGGGTTACCAACGGGCAGCACACCATCCTGGGAATGTTTGCTGCCTCTGCTAATGGCCTGTGCTGAGGCCCCACTATCTGTCAATGAAGAGCCAAAGCATCCGGCTATAACTGTGGACTGTGGGATTCAGGCTTTGATAGAAACAAAGGGCAGATGGGATTAGGTGGATGTACAGGCTCAACCCTGGAAGTGTCCAAGGCCCTGCTGGACGGGGCTTGGAACAACCTGATCTGGTGGAAGGTGTCCCTGCCCGTGGCAGGGGGTGGAATGAGATGAGCTTTAATGTCCCTTCCAACACAAACCATTCTGTGATTCCATGATTCTATGGCAAAGCAGCTCTCCCTCCTTCCATGCTGAGGTCATAGAATCATAGAATCATTAAATCAAAATCACAGAATCATCACAGAATCAGGGAATGGTTTGGGTTGAAAAGGGACCTTAAAGCTCATTTCATTCCACCCCCTGCCATGGGCAGGGACACCTTACGCTATCCCAGGTTGCTCCAAGCCCCATCCAACCTGGCCTTGGACACTTCCAGGGATGGGGCAGCCACAGCTTCTCTGG
>JAWMRA010000020.1:19005400-19017006 GCA_035584735.1 Pseudotriccus pelzelni
CCTTGGACACTTCCAGGGATGGGGCAGCCACAGCTTCTCTGGGCAACCTGTGCCAGGGCCTCACCACCCTCATAGGGGAGAATTTCTTACTAATATCTCATCTAAATCTCTGCTCTTTTAACTTCAACTGCTTTGTCTGAACCTTTCAATCCTGCAGCTTGAGCTCTCCCCCTTGGCAAGGGTTTTGGCAGAGAGTCTCTGAGCCTGCAGAACCAGAAGAGAGGTTTTACATACCTAGATCCAGCTAGAAAGGCTTTCATCTAGTTAGTCCGATTAATTTTAAAGCTTCCTAATGAAGGAACACTCCCCTGCAGTGCCCACACCAAATTGCACTGTCTGAATAGCAAGAAAGGCACAAAACAGGCAGTGGGTGCCTTGGTGGAGGAATTCTCGTGCTCGTTTTGGTGGCTTTAGGAACCAGGAGTGCAACATCGCCCTTCTAACACCAACATGAGTGACTTACCAGCACCTGGGGATTTTATATAGCACTGGTGTGTGTCTGTGCATGTGTGTGTGTGTAATCTTTTCTGTCTAATGATATGGCTGAGTTCACTCTGCAGCCTTTCCCTTGGTGGGGGAAAATATGTGCCCACCCACGTATTTCATTAAATTTGTAAGAATTCAGTATTTTTGAAAACTCTGCCGCTCTGTCAGATTTGGTTGGAATTGGCCAACACGTTCAAAAGTTATTAGTGTGGGAGTGATGGCATATAGATATATAAACAGCACAATCACAGAAGTAAAGCCCCATTTCCTGAGGAAAGTAGGCTAAAAACACAGCGTACTGGAGACAAGTAAATTGGGTTCCTAAAGTTGTTTTAGTCAGAATGGAGTACAATGGTTTCTGTGACACAGAAAAATAAGCTCATTTAAGGAACAGTTTTTAGGTTTGGGAGGTGATTCTCCTAAATTTTCTCTGATGCAACTTTGTTGCCTCTTATCGTTCTCATTCACTGAAATCATTTGTGTAAAGTGAACAGGTGAGAAGGGATATGAATGAGGGACTGAAAAACTCCTGTTGATATCAGCTGCCTCATCCCTGGACATGTTGCCCTGTCCCTGGAAGTGTCCAAGGCCAGGTTGGATGGGGCTTGGAGCAACCTGGTCTAGTGGAAGGTGTCCCTGCCCATGGCAGAAGGTGGAATGAGATGAGCTTTAATGTCCCTTCCAACCCAAACCATTCTGTGATTCCATGATCAATTTTTGGAGGTAGCCAAGAAGGGAACCCTTTTTCAGTCTGTTTAAAATGAAGGTGCAGGGTGTCCTTTAAGTGCTGTGGGATCCTTCATTCCCTCTCGTATCAGCCAAGAGCCACCACTCTTCTGCTGCCACCCTGGAAGGATGAAGGATGCACTGGATGCACCGACTCCCATCTCATTAGTGCTCACATTGATACCTAAGGCAGGTTGTCTGTAGGCACCGGTGTGTCATGGTCCACTAAAATATGATAACCAGGCAAGAAAGGTGGACCAGAAAGCCCATCCCACCCTTGGCTTTCAGCACAGCCTCCTGCTGTAGGCGATGGATCCACGTGGAATGTCGGGGGAGCTCAGGACCACACTCCACACTGCACAGCAGATGATGGTAGTTCTAATGCAAAGCAGACACACCCTAATTCACTCCAGGGTTTCCTTGTGCCAGCACAGTTCAAGGTGTTGTAATCAGTGGTTGGACTGCTTATGAGAGGAAGGGCCATCAGCAGTGCTGGGGATGAGTCCCAGGTGGGTGGCACGTGGCAACACTCCGCTCCTCTCCAGCACAAGCTTCATGGGACCTCCTGTTCAGAACTTTAAATAAGAGCTCCTGGGAGCAGCCAGTGCCCTGGCACCCCGTGGGGGGGAGGCTGTTCTCAGGTTAGTCCTAAGTAATGCTCTTCCTGGCATAATTATAGCTGAGCCATTCACCAACCATGGGAAAAATATAATTAAAGCTCGACAGTCTCAGGAGGAGTCGGGCTACAAATTACCACAGTGTCATTCAACTTCAGAAAGGGAAGCTGAAGAAAAATAGAATAAGGAAGCAAATAAAGACAACCTGGCAGTGAGAGGGGGTAAAGGGAAGTGTTTGGACTCAGCATGGATGCTCCTCCAGGATGCTGCAGTGAGGGCGAAGCATCCGGCCGCGTTTGATGTACAACAGGGAGTGGGGAGGCAGGAAAAGCCCCGGAGAGCTGAGCAGCAAAGTGCGGGAGGTTGTTTGAGCCAAACAGATATTTTCTTCAGAAAAATGGAAATGCAGCCCGGGCAAAACCCACAGAAAAGAAAAGATGCTGCAGTTGTGATCCCAAACATTGTGAGTCGCGGTAATGTCCCCACTGGCGGCTCGAGCCGCTGTAATGCTGCTTAATGTTCTCCCAGGCCTGTGCCTGCAGCTCTGCCATTGTGCTGCACTGCCTTTGATTGCAGGTTTCTGCTGCTTTTTGGGTGCCTGAGGGGTCTGTCTGCGGGGCTCCCGCATTAGTCTCGCCCTAATCCCGCCTCGTGCTGCTGGAGGGGCTTTAGCTGCAGATGGAAAGGGAAGAGGAGGAGGGGTGGGTGTTAAGGGGAGTGTTATGGCCCCAAAAGGATTGTGTGCCCCCTTCCTCCTGTCAGGATGGCAGGGATGACCAAAGCAAGAACAGGTCACAGATTCAGGGATAGGGCTGAGCTGATGCCCAAGCAGGTCAGGGTCTCCCACCAGCCCCTCTTTGGGCAGCTCTGCGTCCAGGGAGGATTCCACTGACTATGGTCCCTTGGAGAAATGCTGCCTATTTCCCTGAGGCTGTGGAAGCCACCTGGAGCCTGGAGCTCTGCAGGATTCACCTCAGCCCATGAGCTGGGGGACTGATGGGGTCACAACAGCATGACCTGGTAGCTGCTGGGTGTCACACAGGGTAAGCACACTCCCTCCCTCCCTGCCCAGTCTCACCATCATTTCCCTCAGGGGTGCAAAGAGACAGGGAGCAAAACACAGAGGGGATGGGTGGAAGTGGCTCAGAGGCTGAAAGTAGCTGGGGCAGGAGGTGATTCTCTTCCTTCACAGCACCCTTTTCTTGTCCCTCCCTGCCCCAACAGCCTCTGTGCAATGCAGAGAGGAGCAAATCCTGGGGCTGGCAGCCTCTGACAGGCCCTGCCATGGACGGAGCTGAGCATTCCCTGCTGCCAGCTCCTTCCCTGCCACCTGGCTCCCCTGCTCCTGCCCATGCAAGGCTCCTGTGCATGGACAGCGGTCAGAGGATGGGATTAAGATCAGCTGCTATTCCTCATGTTGGTGTGTCACTGTCAACTGGGATGACATGGGCACCTCTGACTCATGGTAAGCCCATTTCCACCTCTAGCCCAGGACGCTCAGGGATCAGCAGATCCTGGATGGCATCCTGGAGCGTCACATCCCTTCCCAGTGCCGGCTCTTGCGGGATGTGATGTCGGCACCGTGACTCTTTACGTCCTCCGGTGATGCCAATTTAATAACTTCCTGCTCAGACAGGATTTACAGCTTTAAGCCCTTTTGTGGCCGTGTCAAAAGTCAGGAGCAGCCGTTGTGTTTTGCGCAGGGCCAGCTTGGAATGTCCCCAAGTGCCACCCCGAGTGCCTGTGGGGCAGGGATGGCAGGGCACATCCATCCACAGGCAAGGACAGGCTACAGAATTGACTGTCTTTCATAGGAATGATGCTTTACAAGGTAATCCAACTGGAAAAACCTCGGCAGGGTCTTCTGTAGCCTCTGGGAAAGCAGCTTAGCAGGTTTTTGGTTTTCGTTGCCCTCCCATCCTTCAGCCCCCACCACTGATCCCAATCTGGCAATTCCCACCACCTTCCCTCTCCGTTGAGCCAAATAAGAGCCAAACCACCCCATCCCCATGGCCCAGGCATGTGACACACATTCCTATAATCATTCCCAACTTTCCCAGGTTGCGGATAAAGAACCAAATCACAGCAGAGGTTGCCAGCCCCTTGGATTTGCCGTGGTCCCGTCCAGCTGTGCTGCTCCGGGATGATCTCCAAAATCCACGTGGTTTGTGCCACGTCAGGCCCGCAGCAAAGCACAGCTGGGAGGGATGGTTTTGCCGGAGAGTGAGGCAGGAGAGGGGTCTTGGGATGCGGGAGGAAGCGGAACAGCCGGTGGGATGGGAGAGCCGTGCCGCCGCCGGAGCGCCGTGTGCCTGCTCCACGGTGACCTGTGCAGGGAGACCAGATGGAAGCGGGCAGGGATGGATGGCACCGGCCGGCAGCGAGGCGGGAGGATGGGAGGTGATTCACTCCTGGCAGGCACCGCTTCCATGGGAAGGGGCTGCCCCGGAGAGCTGGGCAGGAGGCGAGAGGGAGCGCGGGGGGCAAAGGAGAGGCTGCCTTCTCCTCTTCCTCCTTCTCCTCCTCCCATCGCACAGCAGCCCATCGCAGCCCGGATCATCTGCCTGGACTTTAATCCAAGCCTTTTACCGGCTTAGCGCAGGGGCTGAGCGGCCGGCGCTGCTGTCCCGCTGGGACGGCCCCTCTCGGGAGGTGGGGCAGGTTGATTTCAGCCCCCGGAGCCCTGTGAGAGCCCCCCACTAACCCAACAACCTCCTGCCTGCCCTGCCTAGACAGCACAGGGAGGAGGGAATGAGATAAAGAAGAGGATGGGGAAGCCTCTTCCTTATCCTTTTGGGTGGAGCAGCCCTTCATCAGATGGGGAAAAAAGCAAAAGCCAACAAAACCGACACAAAACCAGCCCCTGCTTTTCCTTTCTGCTGCTCTTCTTGTTCAAGGAGCTGAAGCTTTTCTCAGAGATCTTGGGGAGGGAAGGATTGTTCCTCCCCCAGCAGGATTGATCATCCCCCAGCCTTCTTGGCTGCCTGGCAGAGGGGCTGGCTCGCAGCCCCCTCACTCTCCTCCATCCTCATCCTCACCCTCCATGGAGTGCAAGGATGCTGCTGGGGGTTCAGGCCCAAGGGCTGGGCATGGAGGATCCTGACTCTGTCATCCCAAGCCCTCACTGCCGTGTCCCACCACCCCAATCCCCCCAGCCGTGTCGGCGGGTGCTGCTGCACCGTGTCCGTGCCGTGTCCTGGCGATGCTGCATCCCAAAGCTTTGATCGTGGAGAAGAGCCAAAGGGAAGGTTTGGGGTCCCCCTGCTACCTCCCCATCTCATGAGAGAGGCCTGCCTGCTTTTTCCCTCTCCTGGCTCCCGTTTTGGGTTTCCTGGCTTCTGTTCCTGCCGGCTGCTCCAGCCGCCCACCCTCCCGCTTCCCTGCAGCAACAGCCCCAACACCTGTCCCCCCTCCCAAACCCCTTCCTCCCTGGGGAGAGCAGAAAGCAATATTAGGAGCACAACCAAGATGGAAACACAGAGCTGAGCCAAAATACTGAGTGTTTTCCTTGCTGGTGTTCCTGAGCATTGCTTCCCACCACAGCCAGAGATTGGGATGCTGGAGGGGAGCACAGGGGAAGGGATGGGGGCTCCCAAGGCCTCTTGTAGTCAGTTTGAAAAGCCTCAAGCAATGAGGTTTCTGTTGCCTCCTCCATGCAGGACAAATGACAAGCTGTCCTGGCTTCCTAATCCAGGAAATTAAAGGATTTGACTGTAGACCCTGCTAAGCAAATTTCCCCCCTGAAAATCCCAGGGGGATTTACCCCATGGATCTGACTGATTATCCCTTTAAAGTTGTGACTAAGAAAGGTCCCAGTTCTCCAGGGTGCTGAGCACCCTAAAATCTCACTGTGGAAGTGCTGTGGCCACGCCTGGTGCTCAGCCCAGTGTCCAGTGGGACCTACTTTTCAATGTTGGCCCTCCTCCAATGCCCCATTTCCACGGAGAGCAGCTTTCCTTTGCTTCCTGCTCACTTCCAACTGGGACAGCAGGGCCTCGCTGTGACCCTGTGTCACCCTCCAGGGTCATGGCACGTTATGTGTGGACTGTTGGTTTTCCCAGCTGGGCCTCAGGAGCAACCCATAGGGGAGATGGGATGGGTGCACCCTGATGAGAAAAGGGTGGGCTCTGTCAGCAGCACCAGCTCCTGTTCATGGACCGCAACAGCAGAAGGGAGCACAGCACCAGGCCTTAGAGCTTTGCTGAGCTCATTCTGCTCAATTAAAGCAGTTCTGGCATCTGTCACCAAAGGAAAAGCTGCAGGAGATGGTGAACCCAAGCAAGGCTGGGGCAGTGGACACCCTGCCATGACGTTTGTGAGCTCCATGACCTACCCTGAGCCAGCAGTTCCTCAGGGTTGTACCACCTTATGGAAAAGAAATAGGTTTGTGGGCTCAAATCTGACACGGTGGTCACACTGTCCCACAGTCACCCCAGAGACAGGTGGGCAGCTGGTCCCCATCCAACATGAGAAAATCCCTGGGGACCTTCAAACAGCCGTGGCAGCTGACATGTCTTCCCAACCCTTCAATCCTGGGTGTGAATCCTCCAGGGAAGTGGTAGCAGGGGTAGTCTGCCACTCTCTCTGAGGAGAGACAGGGATAAAGCACTTTTCCAAGGGAAGAGCTGTGGGGCAGGACTCGGGCAGGGACCTCGGGCTCACCTGAATTGTATAAATGGCCCCTCTGGAGAGCCAGGCTGCACCTCCTCTCCGTTACCCAGCTGTGTCTCTGTCGGATCTGTCTCTTATCCCCATCACACGGAGGTGAAGCATAAATAATTAAAAGCCCAGATTCTCTCCTGGCAGAGCCAGGCTCCCAGTCCCTTCCCCTGTTGTGTTGCTGGCTGCTTTAAGTGGAAATTTTCACGGGCTTTGCCTCGGAGGCAGCTCAGACCTGCAAACCCAGGGCCTCGGGGCACGTCGGTGTTTGGGGGCCTGACAGGGCACCCACTGCCCCAGCAGGTCCTGTGCAGCCACATCCCTTCCGAGGCATTCCACAGGATGCTTGGGGTGCACTGGGATGAGCAGCGTCCACCAGCTGAGGACCAAAGCAGAGCTGAACAGGGGCCCAAAAGCTCAGGCACAGGTTGAGAAGCCTCACGAGCAGTGGGATATTTGGGGGTGCAGCTGACCTTGGGGCTCCTGTGCACTCAGAAAAGCTGAGGAGAAACCCTTGGAGACAGCTGGGATGAAGGAAGCAGCTCCTCCTGGGTGGGCTCTGAAGTTTGAGGCAGACAGGACATTCTCATTGCTGTGGCAACTGGGATGATTTATTATTTCCCCACTCCCCCCACCCCCCCACCAGACATCAAGGCCGTGGCCAACACTTGCACTACAGAAGTGTGACACAGCCCTGGAGGCACCTGCAGTCCCTCTCCATCCTGTCTGCTCCCACCAGGGCTGCAGGTAGTGCAGGGGGTTGGGTGATTGGTGCCCCAGACGGTGCTTAAAATGAGAAAAAAATGTCACTAAACACCTATCATTTGAATTTTCTCATCGTTCCTGGGGGCTGCTGGTGAGCGCATGTGGGACTGGATGTGGCAATGGGGGATGGGGATGATGCTGCCGTGCCCCACACATGGCTGCCTCCAACCACTTTGGGGCTGGTTGTCCCCTGCAGCAAGGAAAAGCTTCCCTGTCATCACCGGGTCCATCCTGGAGACGCTGAAGGCAGCAAGAGGTGCAGAGTGGTGCCCACCACTAGCATTTCTTCCAGGCAGGAAATCGGCCTCCTCCCAGCTCTGCAGGGCAACACACGGATGTATTTGCTGTCCAAGCATCTCTTAGGGCCCTGGTGGTCAAAATACAGCTTTCTAGAGTAAAAATACAGGGGGGTTTTGGAGTACCAGACTGTTTAAACACATCCCTTAGACCTCTTTTACATAACCTAGGAAGAAAGAGTCCTGTCTCCTACCCCACAGGGCTGGAGGTGTCTGAGAACTCCCCGGGGGGGAGGCTGGATATCAACCACCTCTGCTCTGACAGCTGGAGAGCGTTGTCACTGCTCCCGAGGCCATTTCAGCTCCTTGGCTTGGCCCAAGCCCAGGCCGTGCTGGAATTAAATCTTAACTTCAGTTAAACGAAGCTTTGGTTGATTTTGGGTGAGGTTTTTATGCCGTTTGCTCAGAACCAGGGTGGGTTTTGCTGGTGGGTGTTGGCTGGTTAAAACATCGCACGGCCAGAGGAAGGTCACGGATCCTCCCTCTCCATCAGCCTGTCACCAGGGGAAAGGGAGGGCCATGAGCTCAGCATTTCACTGCCTCTTTGGGACTTTTGTGGCTCCAACAGCAGGGGAGGGGAAAAAAAATTGCCTGGAAATTTCATTTGCCAAATGTCTGTTTTGCTTGAGGTGACCAAAACTTGTGAAGCTGCCAAAGAGTTTCAGCCAAAACAAGAAGGGGGTGAGGGGTCAGGAAAGGAAAAAAATACTTTTCCTTGCAGTTCTGTTGTGGTTTGCTTTGGAATTTGGTTTAACTCCTTCTTTTTAGGTGTCAAAACTGCAATTCAATGGACAGACCAGCTTTGCTTTTCTGTCAGTACCTCCCTCACTGGAGTTTTTTGCCTGAACTCTTCAAATTCCCTTATTCTGAGCACTTTTCCCATGGCTATAGGAAAGAGCCTCCAATGATTCCCGAGGGGCTGGGCTGTGCTGGTGGCTCCTCTAAGGGATTTGGGGGATTTCCTGGAGGCAGAGCAGAGGCTCCCGAGGCTCCCTTCACCCGTGGCCTGGTTGAGTTTCTCTCCCTGTGCTGCACTTGGCAGTGATGTTTCCACCTACAGCTCCATCCCATGGTGGCATCGGCCCAGCAAGGAGGGCAGCATGAAAAACAGGGAAAATGGGGTGTTATGGAGAGTTATCTGGTGATGGAGGCCAGGCTGGGATGTTTATGGATGCTGATGGTCCACTGAACCCTCCACCTTTTGACCTGCAGCCTGGGGCAGGTCATGGCAGGAGGAGGTACCCAGGATCCACACCAGCCAGGAATTTTCAGATGGTCTTCATGCATCCCACAACATTTCTTCCAAATTTGTGGCTGGACTGGGGGCAGTCATGGAATCACAGCATGGTTTGGGTTGGAAAGGACCTTAAAGCCCCTCTAGTTCCAACCACCCTGCCGTGGGCAGGTCATGACCATGTCTCCACCCTCCTCTCCTCCATGAATCCATGCAGATGGATGATGTCCCACCAACCCACCTCTCCAGACCCACCACCAAACCCTGGCCTTTCCCTGGCCAGACCAGCAGCGATGAGCTCCTGAGAGTTTTGCTGGGGCCGCCATTGGATCCAGCTTTGCCCGGAGACAGGAGGATGCAGCCGGAATGCGGGATCCAGCCTGAAGCCATTCCAGTCAGCAGCATGTGCAGCCAAAGCCAGCTCTCCACATGTCCAGGCAGGCTGAGTTACGGTTGCTCGGGGAGCTCCAACTTGGCCTGTTGTGCATTCCAAAATCTCCACCCGACTGCGGCATCGGTGTCGGGAATTTCTGCTCTCCTATTCCTGCTTTTAAACACAGCCAGGAGAGATCTGCAGTGTGTGGATGATCCGATGCTGCTGCCCGGCTTCCTCAGAGATTTTGTGCTTTCTCTTTTTTTTTTTTTTTTAACTTCTTTTCTTTTTTTTTTCCTTTTTCCAAGGGTTGTTAGGGAATTCGTTCCAACCTGTTTTGCCTCCTGCCTGGCAGTGGCAGGCCCGTTTGTAATGCGCTATTTTTGCCCAGGGTTAGAGGAGTGTTTGCTGTGCCTTTGGGATGTGAGCGTGGAGGGCTGGCAGGGGATGGAGAGGGGGACTCAGCCTTTCCCATTTCCACTAGGTACATTTTCCACTATGTCCATGACAATTATCCAGTAAAATCACGGAAACCTGCCCTATCCAAAGCACCACAGCTAGAAAGCCAGAAACATCCCCCCTGCTCATTCCTTTCCTTCCTTGAATCTGGCTCTTCCCAAATCCTGCTCCAAGTGGGTTCTCACAGTTTTGCATTAGTTTCCAGTAGAAAACAATGCTCACACTGCTGCAATTGTCTCGTGCCTTCCCCAGTTTATAAGGAAAGGGGCAAATCCACCTCTGGAGCTGGAGTTTGCTCTTGCCTCCGTGTTGGATTTGGGAGAGGGGACTGCCTGGGGCTCGGCTGTGGCCGGGGGACAGTTCCCTGTCCCACCACTGCCAGTGTCTGGCAAAGTGACAGGTCTGGAGAGAGGCCAAACCTCGATCAGTCAGGTGGGACAGTGGCATCAAAGTCATCCTTTCCCAAGGCAAATCCCAGTCTGGGCTGGCAGGCACTGGAACGCCGGGATGTGCAGGTACTGCCTGGCCACGTCGCTCACCTGCCTCCTCCTGAGCTTCATTCCAAGTGACAGATGGCAGGAGACGAGGCTCCCTCTCCAGATGTTAATTATCTTGTGAGCTGTGAATAACATCTCAGGGCAGCCTGTGCATCGTCTCCATCAGCTTTGTCCTTGCTGGGGGGCAAGAAGTTAAAAGGAAGGAAAACCCACCAGGAGGGAAATGCAGAGTCTGCCTGGCCCTGCTTATCCCACGTGTCCCTTGGCCAGAGAGATGCTGGGAGCATCCTGGCTGATGGTGGCAGACGTGCCTCGGGGTACCAGCTCCACCTGGCTCAGCCCTTCGAAGTCGAAGGAGTTTGATTTTCTTGTGCCAGAGCTGGGATTTTCTATTTAGCAGAAACGGGGATAAAATAACCAAATCCAAGAAGCCCCGTGAATGGTTTGGGATGGTGGGAATAAGGTGAGCTGGAGAGGATCGTGGTGTTATAACCCTTTGGACACTCTCATCTTCTCCACTGGGAAGGACACAGCTTAGGGATGTGGTTTGAGTTGTTCCTCCCTGAATTTTGGGGACATGACCCATCCCTGTACCACAAGTCACCGAGACTTTGCACCTTAACATGTCATGAATTCAGTTCTACAGCAAAACTCATTTTATCTTCAAGGCAAGGCACAGGACAGAAGGACACAGCCTGGCATTTTTTTTTTCCCCTTACTTGGATTTAAAAATGGAATTTCAGTACAAAATGGCAAATGACACCTCAGTGAATTTACTCTCCATTTGTAAGCTCCAAAAATTTAAAGGTAGGGAAGGATGTGGCAGAGCTTCCTGGAGCTAAACGGGAACTGGCTCCATCCCCGTTTCCATGAATTTGGGAGACCTCATGCATTCCATGCCCCAGCTGGGCCACAGGCACCTGTTCTCCACAGGGTCTCCCAGCAGGCTTGGGAATGGTTTCCCCCCCTTAATGTGACATTTCCCGGTGTAAAACCACAGGGAAACTTGTATTTGGGCTTTTGACCACAACATTTTCCGTGCTTCACTGTGTTTTGCTTTCTTGGGCAGCAACAAACACACTGAGGAGTTTTTGGGGGGATTAAAGGGGTTCAAGTATTTTTTTTTCTTTAACTCTCTTGAAATGTGACTTTCAGAGCCATTTTTTCCCAAGCCTGCAATCCCCATGCCCTCTGTCCCGTGCCATCCCAGCCCTTCCCCAGTCCTTCCCTCTCGCTGCCCCACTGATGGGAGGTTTCCTGCTACTCCTCCCTGTGCTCAGGGGCGCAGAGCCCAGGCAGGAACGATCCCTCCTGCCATCCCAAAATCTCACGGTGGATCTGGCAAGCCTGGCAGCGGGTGTTGGGAAGCCAGGCTTTCTCTTTGCTATGCACAGCACCTGCTTTGTGTCTGGCTGCAAAGAGCCAGAGCAGACGGTTTTGGCTGCATTACGTCATGTCAGAGGTCACATTAAGCAGCTTTTTTCCCTTGATTAA